>JALMGJ010000002.1:159340526-160540526 GCA_023362775.1 Charina bottae
AATATTATATAATAATAAATATAAATATTTATATTTATATTTTAAATATAAAAAAATAAAAAATATAAAAAATATAAAATATAGCTATAAACCCCAGCAGGAACACACACATTTTGATTGCCAACAAAATCTCAACCCTTTTGACAAACAGGACCCTTTTATACTACTGAGCTCTGGTGGCAAAACGTTCATTTGAGACTCCCACACTTTCCTTTTCTTTTAGTAATACTTTCTTGTGACTTTTTTTTTTATCAATAGAGGCTTTTTCTCCTTTTTTTTTGTTCATTGAATTCAATGTCCCAGTAAAAAGGGTGTTTGAGAAAATCCAAACTATCCAAATTGTCAGTGAATGAATAATTATTAGTTTTCCCTGTCTTGAATGAAGAGCATCAATCCCTCTGACCATTTCCTATTGTGAAACAGGCTGGATAGCACTCCATGAAAATTGTTTTCCCTCTTCCCCAAAAAGGTCCTGATTGAAGAAAGATACTGCCCTGCTGTAGCTTGAATCATGTCAACTGGATTTCTATTTTCTCAGTGGAAACGTTTCGCTCCTTATCCAAGGAGCTTCTTCAGACTGAAGAAGCTCCTTGGATAAGGAGCGAAACGTTTCCACTGAGAAAATAGAAATCCAGTTGACATGATTCAAGCTACAGACAATTCCACCTGGATGACTGAGAACCTTCATAGACATACTGCCCTGCCTTCACTCCAGTAGCTCAAAAGTCCTTCTTGCAACTTATTTTCTAGCAAGAGCTCTTTAGGAAGCAAATGGAGGTTATCGAGTCAACCCCACACTTTCAGCTGGTCTGCCATCAATCATGCTCTCCAGATTGCTGAACTAATTATACATACATAATTACATATATAGGGGGCGTGGTGGCTCAGCAGGTAAGATGCCAGGCTTGTCGATCGGAAGATCGCAAGTTCGGAGGTTCGAATCCTTAGCCCTGCGTGACGGAGTGAGCTCCCGCACTCACCCCAGCTCTTGCCAACCTAGCAATTCGAAAGCATGCAAATGCAAGTAGATGAATAGGTACCACTTCGGTGGGTAGGTAACAGCGTTCCGCGCGTGTCATGCGGCCACATGACCACGGAAGCCTCTTCGGACAACGCTGGCTCTTTGGCTAAGAAACGGAGATGAGCACCGGCCCCTAGAGTCAGACACGACTGCACAAATGTGCTGCGGGAACCTTTACCTAATTACATATATATGCCCTTTCTTTTCAACAGCCAGAACTTTCCCCCATGGTTAACACTGACTCTAGGAGTGATGAAAACCATTAGAAAGACTATTTCTGAGCAACTGTATGTAACGAGGAGACTGATCTGGAATCCGGAAGGATCCCTCTGTACTTCTGCCATCTCCCCACCCCTCCATGCAAATAGAGCTCCTGGATACTTGAACAGGAAATAAGTAGATGAAGGGTTTTCTGCCAGTTTCAGCGACAAGCTTCTGCATGTTAGGCCACTGTTTCAGCTACAGAAGCAGAGTCTGAAAAATTGTTGGCAAACCGATCTATACATTGTTGACTGGACGCTCTTTTACACTCTTTTATTCCTTCTTTTACACAATATTGGACAATGTCAGAACCTTTTGCCCATTTTCCCCTCAACTGGCTGTGAGGGTGGCATGTAACGAGGGTAGAAGTAAACAGGACCAGCATGAATTTGTAGGCTGATACAGGCATGGCTGAATGGAAGCTGTCCACCACCGCACCTCTCTCTGCTTTTTTTCTAAAATTACAGTTATGCTTGTTCAGGTTATTATTTTACTTTAACACGTAAATTTTATTTTCTAATACAAAATGGGGTCTATTCCCAAGAAACATTCATCAACGATCAAGCGAAGCCACAATCAAGATTTATAATTATGGGATCTAGAATTGTCTTACTGCACCCCAGATCTCCAACCAGTTTCACCCTGTTCCTGTGTCTTAAGAGCGTATTGATCTCCAAAATTCAGCAGCCAGAAAGTTTCACAGCAAGGAAATAAGTGTGACCAGGTAACATCTTCACTTCAAGCTGTCATTATATGCTCAAGAGCTGAGGCTGATACATATTGTATCTTCCCACAAACCTCCAGGATTCTACCTATACTGAACCTCAGTAACTCCAGCACATCCAGGAGGCACAGAGAACAGCAAATAAATACACAGAACTAGAGGCACACAGATATTTTTTTCATTTTAGTTTTCTCTTGGATATAACTTTCATTATAAGAACTAAAGGAGAATGACTTACTGGGGAACGCAGGGACCAGAGGATTCCAAATGTATGTTCAACGTCTGCTGCTCCCAGAATCTCTATCTTTTTATTTTTTGACACCCATATTTATAAAGGTTCCTCACAGGCTTGAATTAGGAGAAGAAAAGTCCCAGGTTTCCAAACTCCCTGAGGTAACTTCCTCTTCTGACATCCTTAAACGCCCACTAGCTGGACTTAGAGGACTTGCCCAGGGCTGGCACTGGTCTTCAGGAGTGCCTGCAGACTTGCCCTCTGCACTTAGTGTGAGTTTCAAACAAGGCTCAATAAAGTTTAAACATTAACCCTAACTTGCCTGGGATGAAGAGGGAGAGAAACAGGGAGAGAGAAAGTGCTGCCTGCAGCTGGGCAAGACAGCCCGACCAATTTTGTTCACAAGGCTATCAAAGCAACTTGTTGATTTAGGCAGGAATGTTACACTTTCTGAGCAAGAAGGAAATGAAAACTGAGGGGAGGACAACTCAGTGTTAATAAAGATTTGCAATCTTTTTATGCTCCTTTGTAATTCAGAGCTCATCTTTCCATTCACCAACCCCACAGGGGTATATATGTAGTTTCTGCACATTAAAATTCTGCCTAAAGCTCCTTTAAAGTATAGTCAAAGGCTTTCACGGCCAGAATCCGATGGTTGTTGTGGGTTTTCTGGGCTGTGTGGCCGTGTTCTGGCAGTTTTGGTTCCTAGGAACTAAAACTGCCAGAACACGGCCACACAGCCCGGAAAACCCACAACAACCACCTCCTTTAAAGTCATCAGCATTTTACATAATATCCACAGCTTTGTTCAAAGGAACTGGTGTGTATTGTCGAAGGCTTTCACGGCCGGAGTTCGATGGCTGTTGTGGGTCTTCCGGGCTGAAAGCCACACAGCCCGGAAGACCCACAACAGCCATCGAACTGGTGTGTGTTTGTGTGTGTGCTTCGAGTCAGTGTTGATTCCTGATGACAAGTTCCTGCAGTTTTCTTGGCAAGATTTCAGAAGTGGTTTGTCCTTCCCTCCTTCCTAGGGCTGAGAGCGAGGGACCCGCCCCAAGTCACCCAGCTGTTTTTATCCTTAAGGCAGGACTAGAACTTCCCATTTCTCCCCATTTCTAGCCTTGTGCTTGAACCACTACACCAACCTGGCTTTAAAGTATGATAAATACACCAAACAAGTCTTAGAGTAAGATAAATATCATTGTGCCATCATTCCTTGAATGGTCAATAGATGGTGCAACTGCTCACTTAACTTTTTGGTTAAAAGGGAACAGAAAAGAAAGTCACCATTCCATATACCACACTGAGGTTGAAATCTTATGCACACTTCCAGATGAGCATCAAACATAGTGGGGTATTGTTTTGAGTAAATATGCTCAAGGATTGCACTGCAGCTTAGGTACTATACAACAGTGGCTGTGCAGTACAACTCAGAAGTTCCATAGGCTTCATCAGGCTTGTTCTGCCTTCACCAAAAGTATGAATCAGAAAAGAAATGGAGAAGGTATCCTGTAACCTGAGCATGTACTGTATAATTCAAGTTCCAAACCCCCCTTCAATTTAAAAATAAATCAATTAATCTGAGGAAAGATATAATTGCTTTTTGACAACACACATTTCAATAAATCCATATTGTCAGCCATTAAGATGATCAGGTATAAATTCTGGTCAATAATGACAAATGATCCCTTGAATTATAGAGGAAATACTGATTATGAATATCACCTAGCATACAACAATAGGTTGTGGCACTGAATAAGATTGCAGGTTTAGTCCAAGAAAAAAAAATATTATGATATCTTGTAATGTTGGAGAATCATTTTTATTCTTTTAATGTAGATTTAGAAATTTGATGGATATTTGACTGATATGTGACATATAGTTTCCCCATTTTCTGCCTTTTTTGTTTTTTGTTTGTTTCTATTAGCTGTAATTTTTTTGGTATTTTTCTGTTTTTTTTTTTTTTTGTATTTTGTATTCTTTTTCTATTTCTTTCTCCAAAACTTGTTAAGATAAATAAAATAAAATACTAAATTGTTTGTTTATTTATTTATCCAATTTATATGGCCGTTCATCTCAACAAGTGGCTCTGGGTGGTGAGCAGAATTAAAATAAAATAAAATAAAAACAATTACAAATATTATAAAACTTAAGATACAAACAACCGAGTTTAGGAAAACTTTAAAGTGTAAAGAAAGTGTAACATATAAAATCATTATATATAAAAAAGGGGAAACCCTGAAATTCAGCTAAATAAGCCTTGGGTATAATAATGGACATAAAATGCTGACAAACTCTTGTGGGTGAAAGAAAACTGGGGATCCAGTGATAGGGAATGTAGGAACATATAAATGAAGTTAAGTTTAACTATAGGAAAAAAAAGAAGAAGCAGAGCATTAAAAAAATCAGAAGGGAATCTAAAATCCAGGATTGGAAAAGACAAGTGAGTCTTTTGTTTCTTCTCAAAAGCGAGAAACAAGGGTGAATAAACTCCTCCTAAAGTACCCATCTTAATTCCCTATTCTTTGAGAAGAAACTGGACAGACAACCAAAGCAGGGAGATAGGGGTTAATAAAGAGGATTTGGGTTAAAAGGTGTTTGAGCTTCTCCATGAGAATGCTAAACGTTCTACTTCACGTGTGTCAGGAAGTTTTCCTTCTTTGGAAACATGATCTGAAAGCACCATAATGCTCAGATGTGAAGTCATGACCTCCTCAGCCTATTCAGATGGGGAAAAATTCACCTCCTATCAACTTCCACTGAAAAGGGTAGGCTGAGTTGTTTTCTGAAAGAAAACAGGAAGATCTTGGAAAAAGGGAAACAAGGAGGGAATGAGAAGAGGCCATCCACATCTGAGAAGTGGAGGATCCCTGGAGACTGACAGCTGCCCCTCAGCTAGGGCTCTGCCCCAGTTCCCAGCTACGGGCACAAGGGTGTGCTTCTGTTATGGCCACAAAGAGGTGGTGCTGATGTGTGGGGTTGGGGGGAGAAAACCATTCAGGAAACACATAGCCTGAGTGGCTTGTTGCTGGAAAGCCAAGCAGGAACAGAGTACCGACCAAGGCCTGTTAGCTTCCTACCAGGTAGCGAGTTGGCCATTGTGGGAAGGAAGAGGATGCATTATACAGGGTCTTACTCTATTCTAGCTGGGGTTTTTTTTACATTCTGGTGGTGTGCGCGAAAGTTTCTTCTTTCCTTCTCAAAACATTGTGAGAACGAAATGTTCATGCTTGTCATAAGAGAAGCCATTTTGTAGGCAACTAGACTAATCAGAGAAGACTGAACCATGTTTCCAAAGGTCTGATTAACTAGCAAATGGTTGACAGCTGAAGCAGGATGTTCTGTTTCCAGGATGTTGTGCATCCAAAGACTGCCAGCTATGCCTTAGAACAGGGGTGGGGAACCTTTTTTCTGCCAAGGGCCATTTGGATATTTATAACATCATTCACGGACCGGGGGGCAGGGTTTGCGGGCAGGAGCCAATTGCGCGGAAGGGGGCAGGGTTTGCAGGCGGGAGCCAATCGTGCGGAAGGGGGCAGGGTTTGCAGGCAGGAGCCAATCGCGCAGAAGGGGGCAGGGTTTGCAGGCGGGAGCCAATCGTGCGGAAGGGGGCAGGGTTTGTGGGTGGGAGCTCCTAGATTTATTGAATTTCGAGTCCCGCCTGCAGTTGTCTTGGCAGGGCCAGACCAAATGATTTCGCGGGCCGGACGTATAACGTTCGTTATACGGCCTGCGGGCCGGACGTTCCCCACCCCTGCCTTAGAAGCATTAACCAATTTTCTTTGTTCCACCACCCAAACTAAACATGAAGATTGAGATTTCTTCCAGAACATGGCAATACCTGCAGCTCTGCGGTCTTTCCAGGCAAACCTGGTTATGTCATATGCTGTTTGGATAGTATTTGTTTCCCTTTTCTTTAAATACGCATCTACTTTTTAAAGATTGCAGACAATATTTGCAGACAACGATTGCAAGTCCCTGCAACATGGACTGGAAAACTGTGCCCTGTCCAGAAGTTGTTGGATCACATCTCCCGCTCTTGGCTGTGCTATGTGGGGTTGATGGGAGTTTGAGCCTAACAACATGTGAAGAGCAACACGCTTCCCCACCTCTGCCTGCAGTCTGATGAAGCCTCAGAAATATGTAGAAAAAAATTGGAGCTACTCAGCAACCTTTCAATCCAAGATCCAAGCCGAAAACGTTGTCTCATCTCCTTAAAAACAGAGCTGGCACTATCCCATGGCCTGTGGTTTTGGGGTAAGATGAGGCCTTTTGGCTGGTGTTTTGTTTATCTTGCACATCTTGGAATATTTACATGATTCTTTCTTTCTTGTGCACACAAAAACTGTGACAGCTGATGGATGGAAAGGGATGTGCTAGAAGCATAAGGGAATAACAGTGACTTGGGAGACAATAGTTTAGAGAGAAAGGAGAAAGCTGGGCCTGGCTATTAACATTTGCCTCCCCCAGGCCTTATAGAGGGCTTCATTATATTATATAATATGTAAGTGTTAGGAGGAAAATACCCTTCCTTCCTGAGAGATTTGGGAGATTCATGAGGAATTTAGTCCTAATAAAGAGGTTCATCCTTAGAAAACAGACTTCATTATTATGAGGCAAAGTTAGCAGAGATAGCATGGAATAGATAAGCAAACAGTGACTACGCTTATGTGGCTGCAAGTTTGGGTGTGGTGGAATTGCACATCATGCCACAAAACAACTGCTATATATAATGGGACAAACCCCATAGTAGATTGCCATGGAAATGCCACTGTGATGGTACACTTGTGCAAAGGTAAACTTGGGGGGGGGGGAGGGAGAATTTTGCACTTCCTTAGAAATGTGTAAATGACCAAATGTAGTTTATCCAATGGGATTGCACCGTTTGAAATTGCTTGTGTGCAATTGACTGTATAAGTTGGCTTGTAGGACTAATCAGGGTCATTTAACTGGGAATGTTACCTTATGTGTCCTTGCGTGTTTTGGAGAGTTTTAATCCATGTCCTGACACAGTAGAGGAATGGATCCAAACCTCACCACCCAAAGAAGAAAGAAGGGCACTGGGGAGTTTTCTCAGGGTATTTCTCCAACAATTCCAAGCAATTCCAGATCTTCCTTCCTTCCTTCCTTCCTTCCTTCCTTCCTTCCTTCCTTCCTTCCTTCCTTCCTTCCTTCCTTCCTTCCTTCCTTCCTTCTTTCCTTCCTTCCTTCCTTCCTTCCTTCCTTCCTTCCTTCCTTCCTTCCTTCCTTCCTTCCTTCCTTCCCACTATGATTAGACTGATTTTGCACCTTTTACACACAGCATAATCATTCCATATTTTTTGTTTTAGTGTCAGTCTCTGCTAGATGGCAGCATTGAACTGACCTTGGCTGTTCCCAAGAAGCAAAGCAGGATCAAGGCTCTTTAGTTTTTTTATAGGAGACCACCAAAAAGGCTGGACTGGGAAACTAAAAAAAATATCCTCTACAGAGACAGTGGCAAGCCACTTCCCCAGGAAAGCACATGGACTTCTTGACATGCAGTTCCCAGGAATCCAGCGCAGCTTAAGGGATAGACATTACTTTACCTCTATATCAGGTAGCAAAGAGAGAGACAGATATCTTTGAGGTTTTGAAATGGCATTATTTATTCAAGGTGATTTTTTTTTCTTTTTCAAACAGCAAAATGGCCTGGATGGGAAGAAATTTTGGGAGGCCTTTAAATCTGGTCTCAGTTTCTGTGCCTTTAAGAGCCACCCTCTATGTAGAAAACTAGTAGGATAACTTTTTCTGACATGACACTTGCCTGCTTAACTTCTGTAAGGCCTTGAGCTCTAGGCTGTAAAAATCCAGACAACAATTTAGTCATCTGTATCTGTTTGCTGCCATCTAATAGTCAACTTGATTTTTTAGCCCAAATCTGGTAACTCTCCATTTCTGTAACCTGGAACATTGTGAGAGAGTCAGAAGCCAGGGCAATAATACAACACGACAATTGTTATGTACAAAGTTAAGGCATAATTCTGTTAAACTGACCCTTTACAGCAGGGGTGGACAATGTCAGGCCCGCGGGGCTCCCGCCCGCAAACCCCGCCCCTTCCACGCGATTGGCTCCCACCCGCAAACCCCGCCCCCCAGTGCTTGTGATTGGCTCCCACCCGCAAACTCCGGCCCCTGGTCCGCGGAAATCCCAGAAACCCCGCCCCCCACCCCCCCGGCCCCCGGTTATAAATATCCAAATGGCCCTTGGCAGAAAAAAGGTTCCCCACCCCTGCTTTACAGGTTAGCATGATCAATCCTACACTGCAGCATTGATGGAGAAGGGTTTTGAACAACCAAAGTATGAAACCAACACCTATGTTTATTAGACCTCAGTTTAATTAAAGAAATGAGTAATGTTACCTATTCATAGTGACTCATAGAGCAGCAGAGATCTTTCCTCAGAGCATGGTGGAGTTTCTTCAAAGTTCAGAACTTTGGCAGGGTATCCAAGGCCTGGAAAGTTTCTCCAGGTCAGCCTAGACTTCCCTGGGACACATTCAGCTCCTTCTGATATAACATCTTTTGTACCTTCCAGCAAATTTTTAAATTTACAGACAATAGATCATTCTCTTGGAGATCCTTGTTATCTTCTTTTTGACAGTATAGAGTTTCCTACCAATTCTAGTTTTCAGGTGACCTCTCTTTTCCTTCGTAATTTCTTTGCAATTTCATAGCCTCTTACGTTTGCCCATCCTCTTGTAAATCGTCTCCCTCGTCCTCCACTTAGATTCTAAAATGCTTGTGGGGCATTTAAATTGAATAGAAATAAGCCACATATGTATAATTCATATAGACTTTATGGGAACAACGATCAGTGAGTATCTGTGAATTAAAATAAACCAAATGCTACACATACCAATAGGTCGCTAAATATGATGCACCACAACAACTCTGCAGTGATTCTTGATCATAGGAGGTGAAGTCCACCTCAATGAATCTTAGGTTAAAAAGGTAATGTTGAAAATTGTTTTAAAGAAGGTTGCCAATTTCTGAAGCATTCCCTGTAACCATTGCATTAACAAAAACTCGACTGGTAGCCATTCGTTTGGTTCCTGGCCACAGAATGCTTAACCTGCTGGTTTTTGCACACGAAAGCTCTTCGAAGACATGCAGGAGCACCCCAAGCTTTATTGTTCTGGTCAGTTGTCAATCCTGGTCACCAAAGAAATCCACTGTGAGCAAGATCGTTGTGACATCTTTGTCATGTGGCTTGAGGGGGGAAAGATCTCCTGTTTAAAACGTGTTGAAATTAATCTTCATAACCCCATCCTGCTTGGCCTCTAACAGTTCTCGGCTTAACACCTGATTCAAGAACGTTGAAGGTGTCACCTTCCTAATCTTCCATATGGGCAAGAACATAAGCCTCTGATCTGTAGCCCAATCCCAAATGTATTTACTCAGTAGTAAGGCCAAAGAGGGTTTAAATGGCATTGTATTCCTTGTAGATATGTTTAGGACTGCACTCTTTAAAGACTTGGCGAATCACAATTGATCCTTTTATAACTCTTTCACTATTATGAATCATTTGCTATAATTGATTCATTTTACATAGCTGGATCTCAAGAGGAGTTGCTGGAAGCATGTTTGGGGCAGTCAGCTGTTCAACAACTGACAATGTATCTGGAGCATCCAGCTCTTTCATACTGGGAGGAACATGTTGGAAAAGTACTGTATTACCAATCAAAGAGAATATTTGTAGCTCAGGGTTGAACTGTGGAGTCCATGGTGCTCTCTGAGCCTTGTTGTTTTCTTGCAGACGTTTCATTGCCAGGCTAGGCAACATCTTCAGTGAGAAAAGGGAGTGGAACTCGCTCTCTGTTTATATACCCTGGCTTGTCCTGCCTGTGTTGGTGGGGGTGTTGTACTCTCCTTGGTAGTACCTTGATTGGGTTGTTGTTTGGTGCTTGGTTGATTGACTGAGTTAATAGTTCCTTGATTAGGGTCTATTGTCAGTCAATCAACCAAGCAGCAAACAACAACCCAATCAAGGTACTACCAAGGAGAGTACAACACCCCTACCAACACAGGCAGGACAAGCCAGGGTATATAAACAGAGAGCAAGTTCCACTCCCTTTTCGCACTGAAGATGTTGCCTAGCCTGGCAATGAAACGTCTGCAAGAAAACAACAAGGCTCAGAGAGCACCATGGACTCCAAAGTACTGTATTTATCTGTAAGGAAGTCTATTTTCTTCCCAAATCATGTGCTACTGAATGGGAAGGGCTCCCTTAGACTTTTTGAAAACATGGAAGTCAGGTTTTATCTGCCCAATCAACCTTGGGGCAGGATCATCTTCTTACATTGAGGATCCATGTCGTGCCATTGCTGGTATATATCATAATGAAGGGGTCCCCAACCTTTTTGGCACCAGGGACCGGTCGTGGAAGACAATTTTTCCACGGACCGTGGGGGAGGTTTGTAGGCGGGAGCCAATCATGTGGACCAGGGGTGGGGTTTGCAGGCAGGAGCCAATCGCGTGGACCGGGGGGCAGGGTTTGCAGGCGGGAGCCAATCACGTGGATGGAAGGCGGGGTTTGCAGGCGGGAGCCAATCGCACAGACCACCACCGCTCACCTGCTGTGCAGCCCACTTCCTAACAGGAAGTTGGGGACCCCTGTCATAATGAATGCAAGAGCCACAAACCACAGTGGTTGCAGAGGTTCCCACTAAACCTTCCTTCCTTCCTTATAGACCTGCCAACATCAGTTGGCCCTTATAACCTTGCATTAAACCAGAGCAAAGGCAATCTCAGGAGTAGGGAACTTGTGACCCTTCAGATCATGTTGAATGGCAGCTGCCAGCAAGCTCACCCAACTGGCTGAATAATTTCCTCCTTTTGGGGGCTATCTACACCATTGTTCTGTCTCCTGGATGCCTAGTGGGAAGCTCGCACATAAGATGCAGCTTCAGCGACCATCTCTAAATCTCTTTTTAAAGCTTTTCAAGTTGATGAGTTGTGATAGCACATTCCTCCATTTAACTACACAATGTATGGGGACGAATACATCCATTCACCCACCCTGAATCTCCTCACCATTCCTGACCTTGGAGTTTAGTGATGTGAGGAAAGGAGGAAAACATTATCATACCTGTTTTCATACATTGCAGTTAGCAACCTACAGGGTTGACCTCCATGCTGTGAAAAGCATGGCCTACTAACTGCTATTATATGATGAGCATGGGGGGAGAAAATCCACCAGGACAGACACTTCAGTAGTGATGAACTAAAAATTATTTATATCTTTTCCTAAAGCTTAGCAGGTGGTGGCTCCTGACTAGCTTTTTCTGATTTCAGAAGCTAAGCGGGGTCAGCTCTGATGAATACTTGGATGAGGAATCACCTGGGCATTACAGGACTGTAGGCTAGACTAGGAAGTGGATAAAACATCCCTGAAGAAGCCAAGGAAAAGGTCTTCTTAATTCTACCCCCCCCCCCGCAAAAAAAAATTATGGATGTTTGCTGAAAGGTGTCTTTTTTATTTACAGATAGTCTTCATTTAGCGACTGCCTCGTTTAGCAACCATTCACAGTGACAATGGTGATGAAAAGGTAACTTTATGACCAATCCTCACATTTATGACCTTCCCAGGTCTCTAAAGCAAAGGAAAGTCGAAGCAAGATCATAAGCACAGTTGTGGGTTCACTTTGCTTTAACAACAGAGTTGCTGGTCCCAGTTGTGGTCACTAAACAAGGACTACCTGTATTTGTTTTAAAGCTCTAGAGAAGCTTCTAGGCAAAACTTAGGCAAGAGCAGTCAAACATCAAAACCCTTGTCTCATCCTAGCTTGTCTTCGGAGCCTCATTTCCACTTTCTTCACAGCATTTGAGCCACTGAGCAGATGATGAAATAATGCAAGTAAGATGCAAATGTTTCTACATACCAAGTTGCTGCTGTTAAAACCACAGTTACAGAAAATGATTGCAATTTCCCCATCCTCAATCACTTCTTCTTCTAATAAATCCCCACAGCAGGGCTGGCTTGCTGATTGTTCAAATTTTTTAAAAAAAGAAATTGATTTCTTAATGAAACATTGTTATTAGGGAGGAAACAAAAAATATATGTACATACAGTACTTTGGATTGCTGATAAATTTAAAGGAGAAATATAAATACTTTAATATTCAAGAGTTCTCCCCCAAAAGACCTTGTATACCAAAAGTAATCTATTAGGAAAGATTATGTTAATAAAGACTTTGTTAATAAAAATAGAATGTGGAAAGCTTGCTGTACATCAGTTGTGCCTGTTCCTGGACCAGGAGGCCCTACTCATGGTCTCTCATAGCCTCGTGACCTCCCAGTTGGACTACTGCAATGCACTCTACGTAGGGCTGCCCTTGAAGAGTACTCAGAAGCTTCAGCTGATGTAAAATTTATTTATTTATTTAATTAAATTTATATAACCGCCCATCTCCCCCAATGGGGGGCGGTTATGGGCAGTTAATGGCATTGGTTTTTCGGCGCATGTGACACCACTGCTCCATGAGCTACATTGGCAGCCAATTTGCTTCCAGGTGCAATTCAAGGTGCTGGTAGTTACCTTTGAAGTCCTACATGGCTTGGGGCCAGGTTACTTACTGGACTGTCTCTCCCTGGTTGTTTCTACCTGTCCTATCTGGCAGAAGGGGCATGCTGCGGGTACCATTGGCCATGGAGTGTTGGCTGGCAGGGCCCTGTAGATAGCCTTTTATGCTGTGGCACCACCTCCCCCTGCCGCCGGGATATCATCCCTCTGGAGATGAGGTTGGCCCCACCCCTGCTGGCCTTTTCCAAGGCCTTAAGGACCTGGTTCCGTGCTCAAGCCTGGGGCCCTGGATGTGGGACAGAGCCCATTTCCTGGCTGTGCAGAGGGCTTTTTATGTTCCTCTGGCTGCTGTGTATTTTATTCTTCATTTATTTTGTATCTGTATATATTTTTATTTATTTTAATGTTGTGAGTGAGTGTCCCAGAGTCATGTATTTGAGATGGGCGGATATATAAATCAATTTAATTAATTAATGCATAAATAAATAAATAAAACCTGAAATAAAACAGTCCTCAACTGAAAACATCTTCAAGATTGTTTGCTGTTCTATTATCTTTTTTAGCCAATGCAATTTTACATACTATCGATCCAGGGAAAGATGTATCTTAGCTTAGTAAAAGGTAAAGGTTCCCCCCGCACATTTGTGCAGTCGTGTCCGACTCTAGGGGCCGGTGCTCATCTCCGTTTGTCAGCCGAAAAGCCAGCGTTGTCCGAAGACGCTTCCACGGTCATGTGGCCACATGACGCACGCAGAACGCTGTTACCTACCCACCGAAGTGGTACCTATTAATCTACTTGCATTTGCATGCTTTCGAATTGCTATGTTGGCAAGAGCTGGGGCCAGTGCGGGAGCTCACTCCGTCACGCAGGGCTAGGGATTCGAACCTCCGAACTTGCGACCTTCCGATCGACAAGCCTGGCGTCTTACCCGCTGAGCCACCACGCCCCTGTATCTTAGCTTGCTGGTCATTAATAAAACACACATTCTCCCAGTTTCCTTGCTTCTGTATACAAGTATTAATACTGATCTACCTTGCAAGACTCCCTAAGGCAATATACGCCCTTTTGGATACTCTAAAAACAACATGAATGATGCTCGACTTCTGAAGGAGGAAATGGTGACCTAGGTGTCTCCAAAGGAGTAGAGACGCCACCGCGGCCAGGTCCAACAGACTGACAATGAGCCCGGTCTAACAGGACCTCTCTGGAAAGCTCGGAGAGTGATGTTGGGCTAGTCACTCTCAGCCCTACTTGCCTCAGATGATTATTCTGGAGACAAAATGCAGAAGATTTCCATCTACATTGCCTTAAACTGTCAAGAGAAAAGGTGGCAGATGCCTATGGTAATAAAAAGCAAAATATTGAATTGGAAATGGGAAGGTCCAGATCCATTTTCTCTGAGCCTAACCTGCCTTGCATTGTAATTGTGAGAATAAAATTAGGGAAAGTCTCCACATGGGCTACCTCAAGGTCCCTTGAGAAAAGCAGTGACTGAGATGTAATAAATAAGAATTATGTCAAGGACAGCCGTCTGGAGCTAAACAGCCTTCCTTCCTTCCTTCCTTCCTTCCTTCCTTCCTTCCTTCCTTCCTTCCTTCCTTCCTTCCTTCCTTCCTTCCTTCCTTCCTTCCTTCCCAGCCATCCTGGGCTGCTATACCAATTTTCTAGTTTTCACATGATGGGTGTATTGTTTCCATTATGCTAACACACCTATTTTATCTTTTAAATTAACTGGATCAAATATTCTGTTACCTCCCCTCCCTGGTGATGTTTCTGCATCACCACTGTGCCTCTAGGGTCACTCCATGGTTGAAAGAAAAGGGTGAAGTGTGCCCCCACCCATCAGCAAAATGTCAGTCCTTTCTTGGAGGACATTAGGGTACAACCAGTGGCCTAGGACCACACATTACTTTCCCACAACCTTTTTGTGCAGCCCTCTACCCCTTCCTCATCTTACTGCCAAATTTGGTAAGAAAATCACATTTAGACTTAGGAGACTGAATAAATCTGTTCTGACTCACTTTCTGGTTTGATCACATCACTTCACATCCACTTACTCCATTTTGGCCTTCCCATTCAGCTCCTTGTGCATTCCAAAATTCATGAATGGCCCTCAACACCTCACCCTGCCAAAGATGAACACGCCTGGCTTAAATGTCCAAGATGCCTTAGTTTGGTCTTCTCCCAACCACATGTTGCAGGTTGACAATCCCCCAAATTTCTAGGCAGAAGCAGGTTTGGAAAGGCTCCGTCATAATGACTGCAATAAACCTGAGATGGGGACTTGCTTGTTTGAGTGGAGAAAATGTTTCCCTTAAAAAGAAAAAAAATCCCTTTGAACAGAGCATCACCATACCAGAGAGAAGAGTTCTAGCCTACTTCTTCTGCTGACGTGCTAGGCAAAGAATCCATTCTACTTTCTGTCCTGCAGCAGAGTGGGACTGTGTGGGACTCATCTTTCTGTTGGGCAGGTGGGGAACAATAGGATGGAAGCAATTTGTTTTAGGTGTGGTAGGTAAATGTAAAGGTTTCCCCTGCACAGTCGTGTCCAACTCTAGGGGCCGGTGCTCATCTCTGTTTGTTAGCCGAAGAGCCAGCGTTGTCCAAAGACGCTTCCATGGTCATGTGGCCGGCATGACGTGCGCGGAACGCTGTTACCTTCCCACCAAAGTGGTACCTATTCATCTACTTGCATTTGCATGCTTTCGAATTGCTAGGTTGGCAAGAGCTGGAGCGAGTGCGGGAGCTCACTCCGCACGCAGGGCTAGGGATTCGAACCTCCAAACTTGCGATCTTCTGATCGACAAGCCTAGTGTCTTACCCGCTGAGCCACCGTGCCCCACGCCCTATATATGTATATGTTTGTGTGTCATGTTTTCCTACAAGTAAATTCCAAGCTGAGTTGTACATCATAGTGTAACAGCAAATGTTTAAATAAAAGGTAAATGTTCCCCCTGCACATTTGTGCAACTGTGTCCGACTCTAGTGGCCGGTGCTCATCTCTGTTTGTTAGCCAAAGAGCCAGCGTTGTCTGAAGATGCTTCCACGGTCATGTGGCCGCATGACGCGCGCAGAACGCTGTTACCTACCCACCGAAGTGGTACCTATTCATCTACTTGCATTTGCATGCTTTCGAATTGCTAGGTTGGCAAGAGCTGGGGCGAGTGCGGGAGCTCACTCCGTCACGCGGGACTAGGGATTCGAACCTCCGAACTTGCGATCTTCCAATCGACAAGCCTGGCATCTTACCCGCTGAGCCATCGCGCCCCTTATACTTGTGTGGTATAACAACTTAATAATAGGGAAGGTAGCAGAAAGGATTCTTCTATTGCAATTTTAACAGCATGTTTCAATAAACAGTGAAAACAAGTCTACCAAGCGAAATGTGAACTCTATCTGTAGGGATACATATCTTGGTTAAAGAACATCTGAAACCATCCATTATAATGAGCTTGGGTCAGTTAGGACTGACTGAAGATAAGTCAACTGATAACCTGGCTTAGGCAACATAACAGTTTGGTGTAGGAGTGAAGGTGCTGGCCTAGAAACCAGGAAATGGTGAGTTCTGGTCCTCTGCTAGGCATGAAAGGTGGCTGGGTGATTTTGGGCGAGTCCCTCCCTCCCTCTCAGCCCAGCCCACCTCACAGATAGTTGTTGTGGGGAAAATAGGAGGCAGGAGTATTAGGTATGTTTGCTGCCTTGAGTTATGTTTTAAAAAGTCACGACAAAAATATAATAATAATGATAACAATAGTGATTATGATAATGCCTTGGTTCAGGGCTTCAAGGCCTTTAATCATAAGTGTGGCATTCAAAGAATCTCCATTTGAGGACACACTTTGCCCCCTTCATATGCTTTTTTAGTAATTTCTAGAAACGTGGGCACCTGAAAAATAACGTGTCTGGACACACAGATTTAAAACCAAAACCAAGACCCACTTACTTCAAATGAAAACTCCTTAGAGCAGTGCTTTCCAAACCGTGTGTCGCGACACATTAGTGTGTCGTGACAAAACCCGGAAGCGCTGATGGCGCGTCACCGCTGCCCCTGTGGCGAGGCGTGCAGCGGCGGCGGCGACAGCAGCGGCGTGCCATCAGCGCTTCCGGGTTTTAGTGCAAAACACGAGGCCGCCGCCGCCACCGTGCACACTGCTGCCCCCGTGCGCGCCCGCATGCCGCCGCAGCCACCGTTGGTGTGTTGCCAACGGCGGGAGTTTGGAAAGCACTGCCTTAGAGGCAGGTATTAAATAATGGAGACCTTTACCTGCTGAATTAAGACCTGAAGATTATCAATATCTTTTGGCAGTCTTTCCTGCCTGAAGTCCAAAGTGGTGTGTTTATCTCAGGGTCAAAATATCCTTTGCATTAAATGGACATTTGGCACTGCATGATTTAAAGACAAAACAAAGCAAAACAACAAATGGGATCCTTTAACCACAATTTAAGCCTTATGGGACCGCCCTTGTATGACGAGAAGGGCATTAACCAGCCTGGATCCTCATGAAGGCTTCCCCCTGCAGCTATTACCGTGGTGGGAGGGAAAAATGGCCCTGTCAGGCAGCAGCTCCAAGGGAGACTTGAATCAGAATGATGGCATGGTGGGGAAGGGAAAATCTCTATTACTATTCAGATTTTTATATCACCAACTACTGAATTCCATATTTAATATTACTCAGGAGACTTGCGAGTGGGGGATGTGTCTGCAGTCCCATACATTGTCCTGTGGCAGCAGAAAGATAATTCCTCTTGCCTGGATGATTTTGGATCCCAGGCTGAGCTGAGACCCTTAGATGAGGGGGCGAGTCGATGCCATTGATCTGAGGGCCACACCGGCCTTTGAAGGGCACATTGGGGGCCGTACTGCAAACGGAGCTGGGTAGTTCTTAAAATGGAGGCAGAACAAGCATTACACTTAATTCTGATTGATTATGTGCCATCAACTGAATGTCCATTCCTAGTGACCACATAGCTGGATTTTCTCCAGGATGATCTGTCCCCAGCCTAGTCCTTCAGGGCTTCTTGCTGCTGGCTGTCCTCTTCATCTTTTTCCTTCCACCTTTCCCTGAATTAATAAATAAACAATAAGCATAAATTCAATAATAATAATAATAATAATAATAATAATAATAATAATAATAATAATGGCTGTTGTGGGTCTTCCGGGCTGTGTGGCCGTGTTCTGGAAGTTGTGGTTCCTAACGTTTCGCCAGCATCTGTGGCCAGCATCTTCAGAGGGCAGGAGCACAGATAGAAGCAAAATCTCTGTGCCCAGGTAGAGTGGCAATGTTCTATTTATAGAGCTAAATTATAGGAGATTAGGTGGGGTTTTTTGTTGTGTTGAAATGTTAACGAGTGGCTGATGAGCGTGATTAGCATGTTCATTGTGAGAAGTATTCCCATGTCCTGGTGGTTGGACTGAGTTCGTTGACCTTTTGCAGGCTGTGTTTTTCAGGACTGGTAGCCAGGTTTTGCTAATTTTTAAACTTTCTTCTTTTTTATTGTAACTGTGCTGGTGTTTGTGAATTTCAATGGCTTCTCTGTATAATCTGGTGTAGTGGCTTTTGGTGTTGTCCAGTATTTCTGTGTTTTCAAATAGGATTTTGTGTCCTGTTTGCTTGAGAGCATGTTCAGCTACTAAAGATTTTTCCAGTTACTGTAGTCTGCAGTGTCTTTCATGTTCTTTTATCCTGGTGTGAATGCTTCGTTTTGTGGTTCCGATGTATACTTGTCCACAGCTGCATGGTATGCGGTATACTCCTGCAGCGGTGCGGGGGTCCCTTTTGTCTTTTGCTGATTTTAGCATTTGTTGTATTTTTCTGGTGGGTCTGAAGACTGTTTGAAAGTTGTGTTTTTCCATCAGTTTTCCCATGCGGTCAGTGACTCCTTTGATGTAGGGCAGGAATACTTTGTTTGTGGGGGGCTGTTTTTCTTCAGTTGGATGTTGTTTTCTTGGTTTGATGGCTCTTTTTATTTCATTCTTGGAATAGCCATTTGCCTGTAGGACCCAATTCAGATGGTTAAGTTCATTGTTGAGAAATTGGGTTTCACAGTTTCGATTAGCACGATCCACCAAGGTTTTGATCATGCCTCTCTTTTGTCGTGGGTGGTGATTGGAATTTTTGTGTAGATATCGGTCCGTATGGGTGGGTTTTCTGTATACTTTGTGTCCTAGTTTGAGGTCCGGATTGCGTATGACCAGCGTATCTAAAAATGGAAGTTTGCCATCAGTTTCTTTTTCCATAGTGAATTGTATATTGGGGTGGATGCCGTTTAGGTGGTCCAGAAATTTCTCCAGTTCTTCTTCAGTATGACTCCAAATTGCGAAGGTGTCATCCACGAACCGGAACCAGACTGTTGGTGTAATGGGTGCCGATTCCAAAGCCTGTTTTTCAAAGTGTTCCATGTAAAAGTTTGCTATGACTGGGCTCAGGGGGCTTCCCATGGCAACGCCCCCTGTTCGTAGAACTCATTCTCCCATTGAAAGTAACTAGTTGTTAGGCAGTGTTGAAATAAAGCTGTAATGTCTTCTGGGAAGATTTGCTTGATGAGTGCCAGGGTGTCCCTTACTGGCACCTTGGTAAACAGGGAGACCACGTCAAAGCTGACCAGTTTGTCCGTGTGGTTGAGTTTTAGGGTGCTGATTTTGTTGATGAAGTGTCCTGAGTCTTTGATGTGGGATGGAGTCTGTCCGATGTGGGTCTGTAAAAGGGTTGCCAAATGTTTGGATAATTCATATGTCGGGGAGCCAATGGCACTTACAATGGGTCTGAGTGGGATCGAGTCTTTGTGGATTTTGGGGAGTCCGTATAGTCTAGGTGAGAGAGCTTCTGTCTTGCAAAT
Source organism: Charina bottae (assembly GCA_023362775.1). Taxonomy (NCBI): domain Eukaryota; kingdom Metazoa; phylum Chordata; class Lepidosauria; order Squamata; family Charinaidae; genus Charina; species Charina bottae. Next base: position 159,360,149 of record JALMGJ010000002.1, read on the forward strand.
ACGATGTAGTACGTTGGGATGCAGGGAGGAGCTCTTTATCAGTGTGTTGGTTTGCTTCATGATTTTGCTGGTCGGATCCCGTCTTATTGTTCTGTATGTGGTGGGGTCTAGTAATTCTCTGATTTTGTCTTTGTATTCATCTATGTTCATAATTACCGTGGCATTGCCTTTGTCCGCTGGAAGGATGATGATGTCTGGGTCCGAATTGAGGGTCTCTATGGCGTTTCTCTCCTTCTTAGTAATGTTGCTGGTGGGGGGCTTTGCTTTCCTTAGGATTCTTGCCACTTCACCCCTTATTTCTTCTGCTTCTTCCTCTGGACGTTGGTGAATGGCTGATTCCACATTGGCAATAATATCTTCCACTGGAATTCTGGTGGGTGTAACTGCAAAGTTTCCTCCATTGCTTAGGATGGAGGTTTCTTCAGGAGAGAGTAGGCGTTCTGTCAAATTGATGACAACACGGCCACACAGCCCGGAAGACCCACAACAGCCATTGAACTCCGGCCGTGAAAGCCTTCGACAATACAATAATAATAATCTCCAGAAAACTAGGTCTTCACATGATGTGTCCAAAGTAGGATAATTTGAGCCCAGTCATCTTTTTTAAATTTTCTATCCTGCCTTCATTATTTTTTTATAAATAACTCAAGGCAGCGAACATACCTAATACTCTCCTATTTTCCCCACAACAGCAACCCTGTGAGGTGGGTTGGTCTGAGAGAGAGTGACTGGCCCAAGGTCACCCAGCCGGCTTTCATGCCTCAGGCGGGACTAGAACTCTGAGTCTCCTGGTTTGCGATTGGCTCCTTCCTAGGGCTGAGAGACAGGGACTGGCCCAAGGTCACCCAGCCGGCTTTCATTATTTATTTATTTATTTATTTATTTATTTATTCATGCTTCAATTTGTATACCGCTCCATCTCCCCACAAGGGAACTCTGGGCGGTTTACAGGATACAACAATTAAAATTTAACAGTTAAAACAGCATAATAAAATACTCTCATATAATAAAATTAAATATAAAATCCAAGATGTGATGGTTTGATGTTTAGATGTTTAAAAGGGCCCTATGGCACCAGCCATCCCCAAGAGGAACTATTCCCCCCCCCCCCACGCAAGGCGGCAGAACCTGGTCTTTAAGTTCTTTCTGAAGGCTGGGAGCGATGAGGCCTGCCTCACCTCCGGGGGTAGCATATTCCAAAGGGTGGGCGCCACTACCGAGAAGGCACGCCTCCTAGACCCCGTCAGGTGACATTCCTTTACGGACGGTATCCGCAGCATGCCCTCTCTGAATGACCGAGTGGGATGGTTCAACGTTATGGGGATGAGACGGTCCCTCAGGTAACCTGGCCCCATGCCATGTAGGGCTTTAAAGGTGATAACCAACACCTTGAATTGGACCCAGAAGCACACAGGCACCCAGTGCAGCTGTCGCAGCAGAGGTGTCACATGCACTGATCTTGGCGCACCAATAACTGCGCGAGCAGCCGCATTCTGGACCAATTGAAGCTTCCGGGTACTCTTCAAGGGTAGCCCCATGTAGAGCGCATTGCAATAGTCTATATGGGAGATGACCAGGGCATGAGTGACTGTACGGAGGGCTTCTTGATCCAGGAAAGGGCGTAACTGACGCACAATGCGAAGTTGTGCAAAAGCCCTTCTGGCCACGGCTACCACCTGCTGTTTGAGCAGGAGCCGTGAGTCCAGAAGAACCCCCAGATTACGCACTTGGTCTGAATGGGGTAGTGCAACCCCATCCAGAACTAAAGATGATAACTTCCTGGATCCACAGGAGCCATCTATCCACAGCCACTCCGTCTTACCAGGGTTCAGTTGAAGCCTGTTGTTCCCCATCCAGACCCCCACAGCCTCCAGGCACTGAGAAAGGGTAGCCACTGCATCACTTACCTCACCAGGGATGGATATATATAATTGAGTATCGTCTGCATATTGATGGTACCTCATCCCATGGTGACGGATGATCTCACCCAGCGGTTTCATGTAGATGTTAAATAGGAGAGGGGAGAGAACCGAACCCTGCGGTACCCCGCAGACGAGGGGGCGAGGGTCGGATCTCTCATCTCCTATTACCACCGATTGGGAACGGCCCCGGAGGAAGGAGGTGAACCAGCGCAGAACTACGCCTCCCACCCCCAACTCCCTGAGCCGTCCCAAAAGGATACCATGGTCGATGGTATCGAATGCCGCTGAGAGGTCAAGAAGAGCTAGGATGGATGCACTCCCTCCATCCCGCTCCCGCCAGAGATCATCTGTAAGCGCGACCAATGCAGTTTCCACCCCATATCCCGGCCTGAAACCTTACTGAAAGGGGTCCAGATAATCCGTATCATCCAGGATCCTCTGGAGTTGCAACGCCACCGCTTTCTCAACCACCTTCCCTAAAAAGGGGAGGTGGGAGACAGGACGAAAATTGTCCAGGATGGTAGGGTCCAGTGATGGTTTCTTGAGGAGGGGGTGCACCAGAGCCTCTTTAAAAGCAGCTGGGAACACCCCCTCCCCCAGAGATGTATTAACCATCACCTGAACCCAACCACATGTCACCTCCCGGGCTGCCTGTACCAGCCAGGAAGGGCATGGGTCCAGATGACATGTGGTGGCCCTTACAACCTGAAGGATCCTGTCCACTTCCTTAGGTCCAACAGGATCGAACTGTTCCCAGATAACCGGGCAAAGACGTTCCCTCGGCATCTCCCCAGACTGTGCTACACGCTTAGAGTCCAACTTAGACCGAATCTGAGCGACTTTATCCTGCAGATGCTCAGAAAATTCTTCCGCATGGCCCTGTAGGTGGGTCATGGACTCCACCTTACCCAAAAGAGATCTTGTTATCTTAAACAGGGCCGTCGGGCGGCATTCTGTGGACGCAATAAGAGCGGAGAAATATTGACGTTTCGCCGCTCTTACCGCCACAAGGTAGGTCTTAACAGCGACTCTAGCTTGTGTTCGGTCAGATTCAGTCTTTGTCTTTCTCCAGCAGTGCTCTAGGCGTCTCTTAACCCTCTTCAAGACCCTCAACTCCTCTGTATACCAAGGGGAGTATCGGGTCAAGTGTGGCAAGAGAGGCCGCATAGGCGCGATCCTGTCCAAGGCCCCAGCCGCCTCCCTATTCCAGGCTGCGGCCAGGACCTCCACTGGAGCGTGCAGTAGATCCTGAGATACAACCCCCAGCTCCCTCTGAAACCCTATTGGGTCCATTAGTCGCCGGGGGCGGACCAATCGACTGGGTCCTGCCTCCCTGTGGAGTGGGGCGGCATAAGAGAATCTCAAGGTCACCAGGGCATGATCTGACCATGACAAAGGGGAAAGATGTAACTCTCCCCTCAGAGCAAACTGCCACTGCTCCGACAAGAAAACTAAGTCCGGGGTGAGTCCACTGTCTCGAGTTGGGTCTCGAATAATCTGGAACAGGCCCATGGCTGCCATGGTAGTCATGAACTCCCGAGCCGCCTCAGAGGCACGTCCCAGGGACGGCAGATTGAAATCCCCCAGAACCATAAGCCTAGGGAATTCCACCGCCAGCCCCGAGACGGCCTCCAGCAGCTCAGGATGTCGCTACGCAGCAGGGAGGCTGGTACAGCAGCAACACTCCCAACTGTTCTCGAGAACCCAACTTGAAAAACAGGGTCTCACAACCGGCCACTTGCGGAGCAGTGCCCCTGAAGGCCACTAGAGACTCTCGAATTACAACCACCACCCCTCCTTTATTTGGACTTTGTTTTTATATGGAATAATTAATATTCTGCCTTCTATTTTTCTTTGGTGAATATTGCTGGGGGGAAAAAATTCTGTTTTTCTTTTACAAGCCCTGTTTTAAATTTTTATACTCTGTTTGGACTTATTATATAGAATTGGAGTTTTTAATAGGTAATTTGGGAGAAGAAGTGATTTGGATTATTGTTGCTTTCTTTTTTCTTTTTACATATTGCAAAAAATTCTACTATAACTTTCTACTATAACTTTTTTTTACTTCAGTTACTTTTAGCTGGATTGAAGAGTACTAGTGGGCGTGAGAAACCTTGGAACTGTTTACTTTATCTAGGATTGTTTGGACTATAGTGGGGGGGGGGGAGAAAAAAGCTGCCATCTGTTGCTTTACTTTTTGCTTTGAGATTATATAGACTTATTTACCTTATTTATCTAATGGATTACAAATGAACTCTGAAGACAATTATTTTTAAAGGATTGTTTTTACTCTTTGGAATTTTTTTTTTAAAAAAGTCCCTTTTTGGCTGTAACTATTGCCTTTTTTATTTTTATATTTTTTATTTTTAGTCTCTTTCTCCCCCCTCCCTTTCCCCCCCCCCATTCTCCTCTCTTTTTTTTTCTCTTACAGGAAAACTATCTACATCATGGCATCAGTGGTATTGAAGAGGAGAGATAGAGATAAGGAAAAAGAGGCTGGGAGAGCATCTACTGTACCTGCGACATCTGCTCCAACAACGGAAACTCCACTATCGGAAATGAAAAAAACCCTTGAAGCAATTGCAGCATTAAACAAGAGAGTGGAAGATTCATCAGCCAATTTGGGCCAGCAAAATAAACAGATGGAAGAACAAATTGCAGCATTAAACAAGAAAGTGGAAGATTCATCAGCCAATTTGGGCCAGCAAAATAAGCAGATGGAAGAACAAATTGCATCCTTAGATAAGAAGATAGACAAAAAGATGGAAGATATGAAAAAGGAAATCACACAGGAGATAAAGCATGAGTTTAAAAGAGAAATACAAACTGTTATGGAAGTTGTGAACTCTCTGTCAGGAGAACTTAAAGATACACAAGGTCAGATGCAAAAATTAGAGATTAAATCAGAATATGTTACCAAAGAAATTGAACACAATTTAGACACCACAGCATTAGCGGAAATGAGAGAGAAGGAACATATTTTGAGACTGAGAGCAGTTCCTGAGCAAGCAAATGAAGATGTAAGAGAAAGGATTATAACTGAATTGGCAAAAATTTTTAGAGATAAAAGAACAAGATCTAGATTTGGAAATAGATAAAACTTTTAGAGTGAACTCACGATATGCAAGAGAAAATAAAGTACCTAGAGATATATTCTCCAGCAAAGGAGATCGTTACCTTGTCGTGGTGCTGGAGCTTGAGTACCTCAATGAAACCATGAGCTAAACCGTGAAGGGACACCCAAGATGGGAAGGTCATGGCAGACAGGTCAGACTAAATACGATCCCTGGGGAAGGTAATGGCAACCCACCCCAGTATTCTTGCTGTGAAAACTAAATGGATCAGTACAACCAGAGATATGTCAGTATACCATCGGAAGATGGGACTCCCAGGTCGGAAGATGGTCAAAATGCTACTGGGGAGGAACAGAGGATACGTTCAACTAGCCCCAGATGTGATGACGCAGCTAGCTCAAAGCCGAAAGGACGGCTAGCGGCTGACGGTGCTGGTGGTGAACAACGAATCCGATGTTCTAAAGATCAACACACCATAGGAACCTGGAATGTAAGATCTATGAGCCAGGGCAAATTGGATGTGGTTATTGGTGAGATGTCAAGATTAAATATAGACATTTTAGGTGTCAGTGAACTGAAATGGACTGGAATGGGCCACTTCACATCAGATGACCACCAGATCTACTACTGTGGACAAGAGGACCACAGAAGAAATGGAGTAGCCTTCATAATTAATAATAAAGTGGCTAAAGCAGTGCTTGGATACAATCCAAAAAACGATAGAATGATCTCAATTCGAATTCAGGGTAAGCCATTTAACATCACAGTGATCCAAATATACGCCCCAACCACAGATGCTGAAGAAGCAGAAGTAGATCAGTTCTATGAGGATCTGCAGCACCTACTGGATAATACACCAAAAAGAGATGTTATTTTCATTACAGGAGACTGGAATGCTAAGGTGGGTAGTCAGATGACACCTGGAATTACAGGCAAGCATGGTCTGGGAGAACAAAATGAAGCAGGACATAGGCTGATAGAATTTTGCCAAGACAACTCACTGTGCATAACAAACACTCTCTTCCAACAACCTAAAAGACGACTTTATACATGGACTTCACCAGATGGTCGACACCGAAATCAGATTGACTACATCCATTGCAGCCAAAGGTGGCGGACATCTATACAGTCGGTAAAAACAAGACCTGGAGCTGACTGTAGTTCAGATCACAAACTTCTTATTGCAAAATTTAGAATCAGACTAAAGAGAATAGGGAAGACCCACAGATCAGTTAGATATGAGCTCACTAATATTCCTAAGGAATATGCAGTGGAGGTGAAGAATAGATTTAAGGGACTAGATTTAGTAGATAGGGTCCCGGAAGAACTATGGACAGAAGTTCGCAACATTGTTCAGGAGGCGGCAACAAAAAACGTCCCAAAGAAAAAGAAAACCAAGAAGACAAGATGGCTGTCTGCTGAGACACTGGAAGTAGCCCAAGAAAGAAGGAAAGCAAAAGGCAACAGTGATAGGGGGAGATATGCCCAATTAAATGCAAAATTCCAGAGGTTAGCCAGAAGAGATAAGGAATTATTTTTAAACAAGCAATGTGCGGAAGTGGAAGAAGACAATAGAATAGGAAGGACAAGAGACCTCTTCCAGAAAATTAGAAACATTGGAGGTAAATTCCAGGCAAAAATGGGTATGATCAAAAACAAAGATGGTAAGGACCTAACAGAAGCAGAAGAGATCAAGAAAAGGTGGCAAGAATATACGGAAGATCTGTATAGGAAAGATAATAATATTGGAGATAGCTTTGACGGTGTGGTCAGTGAGTTAGAGCCAGACATCCTGAAGAGTGAGGTTGAATGGGCCTTAAGAAGCATTGCTAATAACAAGGCAGCAGGAGACGACGGTATCCCAGCTGAACTGTTTAAAATCTTGCAAGATGATGGTGTCAAGGTGATGCATGCCATATGCCAGCAAATTTGGAAAACACAAGAATGGCCATCAGATTGGAAAAAATCAACTTATATCCCCATACCAAAAAAGGGAAGCACTAAAGAATGTTCAAACTATCGAACAGTGGCACTTATTTCACATGCCAGTAAGGTAATGCTTAAGATCTTGCAAGGTAGACTCCAGCAATTCATGGAGCGAGAATTGTCAGATGTACAAGCTGGGTTTAGAAAAGGCAGAGGAACTAGAGACCAAATTGCCAATATCCGCTGGATAATGGAGAAAGCCAGGGAGTTTCAGAAAAACATCTATTTTTGTTTTATTGACTATTCTAAAGCCTTTGACTGTGTGGATCATAACAAATTGTGGCAAGTTCTTGGTGGTATGGGGATACCAAGTCATCTTGTCTGCCTCCTGAGGAATCTGTATAACGACCAAGTAGCAACGGTAAGAACAGAGCACGGAACAACAGACTGGTTTAAGATTGGGAAAGGAGTACGGCAGGGCTGTATACTCTCACCCTACCTATTCAACCTGTACACAGAACACATCATGCGACTTGCTGGGCTTGAGGAATCCAAGGCTGGAGTTAAAATCACTGGAAGAAACATTAACAATCTCAGATATGCAGATGATACCACTTTGATGGCTGAAAGCGAGGAGGAGTTGAGGAGCCTTATGACGAAGGTGAAAGAAGAAAGTGCAAAAGCTGGGTTGCAGTTAAACCTCAAAAAAACCAAGATTATGGCAACAAGCTTGATTGATGACTGGCAAATAGAGGGAGAAAAAGTGGAGGCAGTGACAGACTTTGTATTTCTAGGTGCAAAGATTACTGCAGATGCTGACTGCAGCCAGGAAATCAGAAGACGTCTACTTCTTGGGAGGAGAGCAATGGCAAATCTTGATAAAATAGTTAAGAGCAGAGACATCACACTGTCAACAAAGGTCTGCATAGTTAAAGCAATGGTATTCCCCATAGTAACCTATGGCTGTGAGAGCTGGACTATAAGGAAGGCTGAGCAAAGGAAGATAGATGCTTTTGAACTGTGGTGTTGGAGGAAAATGATGAGAGTGCCTTGGACTGCAAGAAGATCAAACCAGTCCATACTCCAGGAAATAAAGCCAGACTGCTCACTTGAGGGAATGATATTAAAGGCAAAACTGAAGTACTTTGGCCACATAATGAGAAGACAGGATACCCTGGAGAAGAAGCTGATGCTAGGGAAAGTGGAAGGCAAAATGAAGAGGGGCTGACCAAGGGCAAGATGGATGGATGATATTCTGGAGGTGACGGACTCAACCATGGGGGAGCTGGGGATGGTGACGGCCGACAGGAAGCTCTGGCGTGGGCTGGTCCATGAAGTCACGAAGAGTCGGAAGCAACTGAACGAATAAACAACAAGAGATATATTAATATATTGTGTGAGAAAAGTGGTAAAAGAACAAGTTTTGAAGAAACATTACAATAATAGATTAAATATAGAAGGGAGAGAAATAATTATATTAAAAGAAATACCTTTGAGAATATTAAGGAAAAGAAGAGATTACTCCTTCCTTACAGACAAATTAAAACAACATAATATTGCATTTAGATGGGAGAAATTAGAAGGTGTATCTTTTATGTTCAAAGGACAGAAGTTCAGAATAACTTCCATTTTAAAAGCAAACACATTTTTAGAAAAATACAAGACAGAAATGGGTGTGCCAACTGAAGACTTGGAAGAGGGAGGAGAGACATCTAAAGACAAGAAGAAGAAAGAAGATTTATCTGAGATGGGAGCTGCAGGTCTGGACTTGAAAAAGGGACTTTAACCACCAAAACAATTATGGATTATAAATATCTGACATGGAATATAAATGGAGATAATGCGCCACAGAAAAGAAGGAAGATCTTTCATTTTTTGAAAAAACTGAAATTTGATATAATTTGCTTACAAGAAACTCATATTTGCAAAAAAGACACTAAATACCTGATTCAAAAACAACTTGGAGAAGAATTTATTTCAGCTGGAAATAAAAAAATGAAGGGGGTTGCTTTGTATATACAACCAAAGTTAAATCCAAAATTGATATTAATGGATGACGAAGGACGCTATGTTGCAGTTGAAATAAACATACAAGGAACTAAAACATTGGTTGTTGGACTTTATGCACCGAATACGGATAAAGGAGTATTTTATAAAAACTTGATGGACAAACTTTTGGACCAAACCTATGAAAATTGGTGTTTTATGGGTGATTGGAATGGAGTAATCTACCCTAAGATGGATAAACAATCACAAAAAGAAGTGAAGAGTACACAGGGAAAATTGCCACAAACATTTTTTGACTTAAAAGAGATGTTGGATTTACAAGATATATGGAGACTTATGAATGGGACTTCTAGAGAATATACTTACTACTCAGAAAGATTTAAATCACATTCTAGAATAGATATGATTTTGATATCTAAAAGCCTAATGATGGATATTAGTAAAGTTGAAATATTACCTAAGACTCTTTCAGATCATAATCCAGTAATGTTGACTGTTAAAGGAAAAAGGAATGTATTTAGATGGAGATTAAATGAGTCAATATTTCGGAAAAATGATATAGTTGAGGCATGCAAAAAAAAGTTAAAGGAGTATTTCCAATTGAACTCAAACAAAGGCACCAATACTCAGATTGTATGGGATGCCAGTAAAGCATATATGAGCGGTTATTTTATTCAATATAATGCTCAAATGAGGAGAAAGAAACAAGAGAGAATTCAACTGATTTTAGATGAAATAAAAAATAAAGAGATATGTTTAAGAGATAAGCCAATGGATGATATTTTACCTACTCAAATTAAATTTTTACAAAAACAGATATCGATGATATTGACACAAGAGATAGAGACTCAAATGAAATTTACAAAGCAAAAATATTTTGAACATGCTAATAAACCAGGTAGATGGTTGGCTTATAAATTACGGAAACAAAGACAAAAAAATTTAATTTCCAAAATACAACATGAAGGAAAAGTTATGGTGAATAATATAGATATACAAGAAGCTTTCTATGATTATTACTCAAAACTATATAAAAAACAAGAAGTTAATTTGATGGACATTGAAAAATATCTGAGTAAACAGAAATTAACTGTTCTTGATGACCAACAAAGATTAATGCTTAACAATCCTATAACAACAGAGGAAATGGTAAAGGCTTTCAAGAAAATTAGTAGTGGAAAAGCACCAGGACCGGATGGCCTGTCAGCAGCTTATTATAAATGTTTTGAAGACGAATTATGTTTACCTTTACAGATGACTATGAATTCGATTTTGGAAACAGGAACAATGCCAGAGACTTGGAAAGAAGCACATATAACATTGATCCCTAAAGAACAACAAGACTTGACTTTAACTAAGAATTATAGACCAATATCTTTACTGAATAATGACTATAAGATTTTTACAACTATATTGGCAGAAAGAATGAAAAACATCCTTAAAAACTTTATCCATCAAGATCAAGCAGGATTTCTGCCTAAGAGACAGATCCGCGACAATGTCCGAAATATATTAGATATATTGGAATATCTGGAACAACATTATGAAAAACAAGCTGCTTTGATATTTATAGATGCTGAAAAAGCTTTTGATAATTTAAATTGGCCTTTTATGTTTAAAGTATTAGAAAATATGAACTTTGGAGGAAATTTTATTAAATGGATTAGATTAATATATACTCCCCAATTTGCAAAAATAATTATCAATGGAGAATTTACCAAACCATGTGAAATTCAAAAAGGTACAAGACAAGGTTGTCCATTATCTCCACTTTTGTTTATATTGGTATTAGAGGTTTTATTGAGAGATGTTAGACAAGATGAAGCTATCCATGGTATTAAGGTTAAAAAAGAAATTTATAAATTAATAGCCTTTGCTGACGACTTAGTCTTTACTTTGGAGAATCCACTAGATGGAATTGAATTATTGATTCAGAAATTGAAAGACTTTGGATTATTAGCAGGGTTTAAAGTGAACTTACAGAAAACAAAAGTTTTGACTAAAAAACATGGACTATCATCAACAGGAGAAATTGAAAGAAATAATGGGATATTCAATGGAAGAAAAAGTAAAATATTTGGGAGTATATTTAACAACTAAAAATGTTAAATTGTTTAAGAATAATTATATTTCGCTTTGGACAGATATTAAAAAAGATTTGGATCAATGGGAAAAATTACAATTATCATTATTACGTAGAATTTCAGCAATTAAAATGAATATTTTGCCAAGAATTTTATATCTTTTTCAAACACTACCTATATTGGCATCAGAAGAACCTTTTAAACAATGGCAGCGAGATATTTCTAAGTTTATCTGGCAAGGAAAAAAACCAAGAATAAAATATAAAGTTTTACAAGATTCAAAGGAAAGAGGCGGACTGGGTCTACCGGATCTGAAATTATATTATGCTGCTTGTTGTTTGGTATGGATTAAAGAGTGGATAGTTTTGAAAAATGAAAAATTATTGAATTTGGAGGGTCATGAATTAAGATATGGATGGCATGGATATTTGTGGTATGATAAAGTGAAAGTTAATGTGGACTTTAAAAACCATTATATTAGAAGATCTTTGCTACAAATTTGGAATAAATATAAACTAACTTTATGTTATAAAAGACCTTTATGGATTTCCACACAAGAAGCATTTCATAGAACAGAAGTAAGAGTTAAAGATAAATGGCTGACTTACAAAGACTTTTTAAAAAAAGAACAAGGACAATATAAAACTAAATCAAAAGAAGAATTGGCCTCAGAAGGATATACTTTTCAATGGCTTTCATATATGCAACTATTAGAAAAATTTAAATCAGACAAAAAAGAACTTGAATTTGAACAAACTAAATTGGAATTTGAGATACAATTATGTGAGACAGATGACCATTTAATTGCTAAAATGTATAAATTATTGTTAAAAGGTGAAATGGTAGAGGAACAAGTTAAAGACTGTATGATTAAATGGGCAAAAAATATTGGTCATAATATTCAAATGCAACAATGGGAAGATATGTGGATTAAAGGACTAAAATTTACTTTGTGCTATAATTTGAAGGAAAATTTCTATAAGATGATGTACAGATGGTATATGACCCCACAAAAGCTAGCTAAAATGTATGGAAATGTTTCCAACTTGTGTTGGAAATGTAAAAAAAAAGAGGGGTCATTTTACCATATGTGGTGGACATGTGAGATTGCAAAGAAGTTTTGGACTCAAATACATCCATTGATGCAAAATATTCTACAAATTCGAGTTCCATTTAAACCTGAACTATTTCTATTGGGAATATTAGAAGAACAAATAGGAAAGATATTTACAAGAATTATGCAATATATGGTTACAGCAGCAAGACTTGTATATGCACAAAATTGGAAAAATCAGATTATACCTACGATACAGGACTGGATGTTAAAAGTAATGGACATGGCAGAAAATGATAAATTGACATGTTTATTAAAAGAAAATACAAATTATTACTTTCTTAAAGAATGGAAACCATTAACGGACTATTTGCAAAATGCAGGAGGGGCAAAGCTTATATGGGGTTTTGAAGATTAAAACATATATAAATTGATATATTAGACAGGAAATGTTTTACAATGTTATATATAGTACTAGCATGAAAGAGATTAATTTATAAATTACCAAGACCAGAGATAAATCAGAAGTTGACTAATTTCTATGTTTCATCTTTCTCTTTTTCTATTTACTTTGCTACACTTTTTCTTTTCTTTCTTTGATTTGTATTTGTATTTGTATTTCTATTTCCTTTTCAATTTTTATCTATGTATAATTAAAATTCAATAAAATATATTAAAAAAAGAAAAGAAAAGGATCCTGGCAAATCCCATAATTTACTGACAGAAATTCGATGTAGGACCATGCATGCCTTTTCCTCATTGCTGTTGTCTGCTAAAATTTAAACAGCCTGCTTTATGAAGATACGATTAGATCCTAAGTTTCTATGCATCAGACAGCCAGAGATGACAGTTGTGCCCTTTTGAATCATGGTCTATTGGATTGATTTTTGGACTTCTCCAAACCCAACCAAAGCTGCTTTCTCTGCACTCTTGGGAGGCCCACTGAGTTCACAAGAAAAAGAGTCCATTCATTAATAGATTAAGAATGTAGACCTTTAATTGGACCCATTCCATTAAAAAGAAAGAAAGAGCAGTGTTTCCAGCACTGCTGATGCCTCTTCATTTGAGCAATATTTGAATGCTTCCCTTAATTCAACTTTCTCCTGCCAAAAATCTGTGTCCTTTATTTTCTTTTTCTCCCCATTGGCTGACCCCCCGTTAATTGGTTTATTACGCCAAAAAAGCTCTGCTCTGTTGACAGCCTGATAGAAAACCCTCCTTGTATATTTTGGGGGTGGGGTGGGTGGGGGAGGAGAGATTTTATTTTCTGCAGGGGCATTTGAGAAGAAACTCTCTTCTCTCATTTCATGCTTTTCACTTGGCTGCTTGGGCACCACAGCTGAACACAGCTGCACATCTGCTGGCTGCCAAGGAAGCTTGGATTTCTTTTACCTTGAGAGGCTTTTGTTAATTCCTGTGCATCGGTTCAAGAGAACAGCATTCAGAGGCACCATCCTATTCATTAAAGCAAGGAGAGGGCAATTTCTGAAGTACACCGGCAGTCCCCAGCGCTGTACCCATTAGATGGCTTGGATTACAGCTATGATCAGCCTCAGCTAGCATGACCTATGGGTGGAGCCTGAAACTTGTGGAGGACCTGGCTGGAGAAGGCAGGCTTGTTCCTAAAAACCATGCACAAAGTGTGTTGTTGTTCAGTCGTTTAGTCGTGTCCGACTCTTCGTGACCTCATGGACCATAGCACGCCAGGCCTTCCTGTCCTCCACTGTCTCCCGGAGTTTACTCAAATTCATGTTCATTACATCGGTGATACTATCTAACCATCTCATCCTCTGCCGTCCCCTTCTCCTTTTGCCCTCAGTCTTTCCCAGCATCAGGGTCTTTTCCAGTGAGTCCTCTCTTCTCATTAGGTGGCCAAAGTATTTGAGCTTCAGCTTCAGCATCTGTCCTTCCAATGAGCAGTCAGGGTTGATTTCCTTTAGGATTGACTGGTTTGACCTCCTTGCAGTCCAAGGGACTCTCAAGAGTCTTCTCCAGCACCACAGCTCGAAAGCATCAATTCTTCGGCGCTCAGCCTTCCTTATGGTCCAACTCTCACAGCCATACATTACTACTGGAAAAACCATAGCTTTAACTATACGGACCTTTGTCGGCAAGGTGATATCTCTGCTTTTTAATATGCTGTCTAGGTTTGCCATAGCTTTCCTCCCAAGGAGCAAGCGTCTTTTAATTTCATGGCTGCAGTCACCATCTGCGGTGATCTTGGAGCCCAAGAAAATAAAATCTGTCACTGCTTCCATTTCTTCCCCTTCTATTTGCCAGGAAGTGATGGGACCAGATGCCATGATCTGGGTTTTTTTAATGTTGAGTTTCAAGCCAGCTTTTGCACTCTCCTCTTTCACCCTCATCAAGAGGCTCTTTAGTTCCTCTTCACTGTAGACCTCCCCCAAGTGTAGACCTCCCCCAAGTCCCAGGTTTTCTCTGCAAGGAGTAAGGGAGAGGAAAGGGTTATGCTTAACCCACTCCCTCTGGCTGCTTTCTCCCATCTCTTAGCTCTTTGCTTATCCATTAGGTTCCAGATGTCTAGATCTCATAGTCCTCACCACTATCACAACCTTAAAGGGCTTGGTGCGCAGTTGTTTGAAAGATTGTCTATTCCTGTATCAGTCTAACCCTAGTTCGAGATTTGTAGAAGATGTTCTTCTCTGGGCAACTGTACCATGTAACATGTTGTCAGGACAATTGGTAAGTTGCAGCTTTTGTTTTTTTCAAAGTGAAAATAAAGCATAAAAGAATGTAAGCTTCATTCTTTTATATGTATCAACATCAATATTTATACACTGATAATTCTCCTCATGAAAAACTTATATGCAGGTCAGGAAGTCACAGTACAGACAGAACGTGGTGAAACAGACTGGCTCCAGGTTGGCAAAGGAATGAGACAAGGCTGTATACTCTCCCCTTATTTATTCAACCTATATGCTGAATATATAGCAAGGGAAGCTGGATTGGAAGAAAATGAGTGTGGTTTTAAAATTGGAGGAAGAAACATCAATAATCTGCACTATGCTGACAACATTACCGTGATAGTTGAAAATGCAAAGGATCTGCAAGCTCTAGTAATAAAAGTCAAGGAGCACAGTGAAAAAAGAGGACTAAAATATAAAGAAGACCAAACTAATGACAACAGGTAGAACAACCTGGGTTAGAACTGAAGATATTGAAGTGGTAGATAGCTTCTGCCTTTTAGGATCAACCATCGGCAATAAAGGACCAAGCAGTCAAGAAATACACCACAGACTAGAACTTGGTAGAGGAGCCATATAGGCCTTAGGAAAGATATTCAAAAGCCAAGATATGTGTATACCTACAAAGATCAGAACTGTGCAAGCCATGGTATTCCCTGTGACACACTATGGAAGCGAAGGTTGGACTTTGAAGAAGCAGGATAAGAAGAGTATTGATGCTTTTGTACTTGGTGTTGGAGAAGACCCCTAAGAATACACTGGTCAGCCAAGAAAATAAACAAATGGGTCATCAAACAAATCAGCCCAAGTTCTCACTCAAGGCACAAATGATCAGGCTCAAATTATCTTATTTTAGACACATTATGCAAAGACCTAGCTCCCTAGAGAAAACTCTTAATGCTGGGAGAGGTGAAAGGAAAGAGAAGAAGAGGATGTAGCAAGGTGGATGGACTCAGTTGGTGATGGGTGTGCCTTTGGAAGATTTGAAAGTCCAGGTTAGGGATAGATTGTCATGGAGAAAATCTATTGATGTGGTTGCTAAGGTCGACACCGACTTGATGGAAAATAATCAATCTATCAATGATCTGGAAGCAGCTACAACCACCCAGTATTTTTGATACAATAAAACATAACAGCAACATATTCTGGGGTGATAAAGCAGGATGTGAGATAGTAGGACAGCATAATGGGATTCACTTAAACTAATGAGAGGTTCTTTCATTTGTACTCTTCAACAGGAACAGACAAAGATAGAATATAGATGTATTGTTAATAAAAAAGATGATCTAGGAAAGAAATTTCACCAGGATTACAGGATATTCAGGGGATGCTTGTGAGACATTGGATTGAATGTCTAAAATAAAAATATTTTAATAAAAAGCACTGAAGCAGACATAGGATGAGAATTTCAGCTTGTAAAAAAACAAAATGGGAATATTATTTTTCAAGTTAAGAAAATTTCTGGTGAGTTAGCCAACATTACAAAAGTTATTAACAATGTTTTTTAAAAGATAATTTCTTCACACAGAACAATTATCTGGTAGCTTAGATATCTCCTTTTTTGGGCTGGGGGGGACGGGGGGGGGGGACTGCAAATTCCTAAAGACTTGATTGAAAACAATAAAGAATTAATTGCACCCATTTCCCTTGAGGAGAAAATAAACCAGATTTTAAGTCTCTAAAAAAGAACATGGCTTCTGGTATCAGTGATTTCATCGGTATGTTTTCTCTTGGGGGGAGAGGGTGTGGTGCTCTCATTCATGCATGCACACAAATACTGGCACCCATCTTGGTGAATCCATATTGCTTTGATCAAAGAGACAGATTCTTTTGCCAAATTTCATTACTGAATGTGGATGATAAAATATTGGTGTGGTTCTTACCAGCCAGTGTAGTAATGTCTCAGATAAATATAATTAATTCAAATAAGGGACATTTTGTAACTTTGCTTCTGAGGAGCAAAACTTGGAGAGCAACAGCCAGAGGGATGAAAACTGGTAAGATTTCAAGATCTCTCATATGGGCGGTTCCAAGAGAGCTGATAACTGTATCTGTTCAAGCCAGAACCTAGCAGCGTTTAAGACATGCCCAGATACACTAGATTCAATTGCGGCCCCCCAAATAACAGTTGATTCTGTCTACCCCCATTGGGAATCCATGGGATGAAGTAGAAATATCTTCCCTATCTTACTGTTGGCTTTGGGATTGGAATCCTTTTCTATGAACCTTTCTCTGCTTTGCACTTGACCACAGAACAAACAGGCTGTGACAATTCTTTCTTCTACCCTCTTCCCGGGACACAGCCTTCCTGTCACCCCCAGCTCATGAGTGAGACAGCCTTAATTAAAGAAGCATTGAAGGAGTTAAAAGTAGTATTTTCCTCCTTGCTCCACCACTTCCCAAGGGCAAGCTCAAGGGTGAATAAATTCTGCTAGGAGGCAGGAGAGGGAGCAGCAGTTTTTATGCCAGTAGTTTTCTGCTTACTCAAGGATGGGTGGAGAGCCCTTCAACTCAACAGCGGGGAACAGCCTTATTATGCTTGACTTTCCTGTCCTGTTAAAGGTCTAGGAGACAGGACAGGAGTCAGGGAGGATGGTCATCTGTACATGGGATACCATATCTTGTTATTGTATTTAGCCCAACTGGTGAGCACTTTTGGTGATGGCATCTTAAGGGATATTCAAGATTGCAGATTTCCTTATCTGTGGGTGGAGAGCATAGCCTGCCTAAAGGATCCTTCTTTGAGTGCTGGTGGAAAACTCCAGTGTTGCTACTCTGATAGTAAGAAAAAACAATAGCTTTCCAGGGCTAGAGTGCACTGGGTGGATCCTCTCAATATGGCTGGGAGCAAAACTTGTATCAGTTCTGGTGTTCACATGGTTATTTTCCTAGCTATTGGAACCCAACAGAGGGGAATTAGTAGGGAATTCTGGTTATTTGGTGGCTTATAAACATAATAGCTGATTTTTTTAAAAAAGAAACCACAACAGAGAGAGAGAGTGAGAAAGCCACTCCCATCTGAGACATGGACTCCCTCTTGCCGTAAGATTATTCTTTTACAGTTAATAAAATTGTAAATGGTCATATTTTAAATTGAAAGCCCCTTGGAGAGAGGCATGTGCTTTGTGAAGCATCACTTCCGTGATGGCTCTATTGTTAGTGTTATTTTTATCATGGAAAAGTAGCACTGGTTACACCTCTTGTGGTCCATTAAGATCATTGGAACAAAGAGAGCTGCTCTGTGGAATTTTCATTCACATCTTTACTATAGTTTTATTGAAGAGTTGAGAGAAGTTGATGAACTACTCAGCTGGAAAGCTTGAGTTAATATTCCACCATGCGGAGTTTGTATTTCAAAAAGTGGTCCTGCCCTTTCCAATCTTCTATAATATCACGAGGCTGTAAAGGATTATTGGTTCAATTTATGTATGTTTTAGCATAAAGCAGATTCTTGTCTTCAGTTGAAAAAAAAAACTTTAGTTCCTATTTCTTTACATGGGATGTGTGTGAAGCATTATGTAGTTCCTAAATTTTAGGCAACAGTTAATATCACTGATATATTTAAAGCCTGGGGAAAATATAGAAATAAGCTGAAGCTAAGTATTTCCCCACTTAGTAGACACATTTTGTTGTTGTTGTTCAGTCATTTAGTCGTGTCCGACTCTTCGTGACCTCATGGACCATAGCACGCCAGGCCTTTCTGTCCTCCACTGTCTCCCGGAGTTTACTCAAATTCATGTTCATTACATCGGTGATGCTATCTAACCATCTCATCCTCTGCCGTCCCCTTCTCCTATTGCCTTCAGTCTTTCCCAGCATCAGGGTCTTTTCCAGTGAGTCCTCTCTTCGCATTAGGTGGCCAAAGTATTTGAGCTTCAGCTTCAGCATCTGTCCTTCCAATGAGCAGTCACATAGGAAGGCTCTTTTCAATGGTAGGGAAATCATATAACGCTTTAAACTCTTGATGAAATGTAACAGCTTCATTACACACATGGGGGATAATTTTAAATCATAGTACAGATGCTGGGGAATTAACGGTAGTTGGCCAATTGAGCAGCTTAGTTGGCCAATTGAGCAGCTTAGTGCGATATGAAGAACTGTTGGGAAAACTGGAGGAGGAAAAAAAAAGGGAATCTGTTACAGTTGTACAAGGTCATTTCAGACTTAGAAATGATGGAAAATTCTTACAAACATATTTGGCACTGAGGTCTAAGCATGATATACGTCAGAGCATTTTAGGAGGAAATGCATAAGTCATTCAGCTTTTATTGTGCATGTCTTTTTGAGTGGCAATTCATCTTTATGAGAAGCTCAGCATAATTTAGAACATTGCTGATGTACATGACACCTGCAAGATTAAATATCCAGGTTTGCCTGCAATCATAAACTAGAAATGTAAAGCATTTCTGCTTCCCAGGGAATCAGCCAGGTCCTGGTGCCCTCTCCTTGTAGACTGCAGTCTTGTTTCTCCAGCCAACAGGCATGGTTGAACAAACTTGAATGGCTTCATTGATGGTTTAGTGGTACACACAAGACCAGTATGCTGGTGTGGTGCTCTTGAAGCAAGCAGACTCGGCAGCCCATAATAAACAATGGCTCCTGACTTGGCTTCTTAAAAGAGGAATAAGCCAGAGTGCTGAACACACCATTGATGGAACTATCCAGTTGTGGAATTGCTTCTGCATTCAGATGGACCTACCTGAGCCATTCACTTCCCAGAAATGCCAGCAAGTGTTAAGATTCTGGACTTCTGTAGCCTGTGACTGAAGCCAGTGTGTGCAAACAGATAGGTTCAAAGGCAGGAAATGCTCCTGGCTGTTAGAAACCGGGATTCAGCCCCTCCCACACAAAGCAAGTAAGATTAGGTTACAGTAGAGGCTGCCTCCTCCTTCAAGCTTGTGTGAGACGTGCTTGGTTGAAACCCGATCTCTAACATCCCCTTCTTTTCAACCTGTGCATGTCTCAATGTCCCACAAGATTTAATTTCCCTCTCAGTTCTTGGTAACTGATTCTAGATAACGGCTTCGTGAATATTCCCTGTGGGACAGTAGTCTAGAGTGACTAACCCTTGGTGTTGCAGCTCCCTCACCACATGATGCTTTACATCAATGTGCTTGGTCCTCCCACCAATCTTCTCTGACTGTGAGAGTCTAATGCAACTCTGATTATCCTCAAGAATTTGGATAGGGACTGGTTCCTCTATCCCCATGTCTGCAAGCAGAAGCTTGAGCCATTTTACCACGTTGCATGTTTCAGGAGCTGCAACATATTCTGCCTCAGTGGATGACTGAGCAACTGTGCCTTGTTTGTGGCTACCCCAGCTTACTGCATCACCCCCCTAGAAAAAAAAACATATCCACTGGTGGACTTGCAATCAACAATGTCTTCTGCCCAGCACACCCACACAAAGAGACTGACTGGTGTCAAGCGGGTGGGAAGGTACCTGAAGGGACTATGCACCTAAAACTAAAACTGCCAGCCACTGAGAATCCTAGACTAGTGGGATTCACAGCTGTGGACTGGGCAGAAGACACTGCTGACCGCAAGTCCACCAGTGGATATGTGCTTTTTCTATGGGGGTGATGCAGTAAGCTGGGGTAGCCACAAGCAAGGCACAGTTGCTCAGTCATCCACTGATGCCCGCACGCATGGACCGTTTCCACTAAGGAACTGTGAGTTACAATGTCTGTAGCTTGAATCATGTCAACTGGATTTCTATTTTCTTAATGGAAACGTTTCGCTCCTTATCCAAGGGGCTTCTTCAGTCTGAGTAAAGTTGGTAAGGGAATCCTAATTTAGATTTAGGATTCCCTTACCAACTTTACTCAGACTGAAGAAGCCCCTTGGATAAGGAGCGAAACGTTTCCATTAAGAAAATAGAAATCCAGTTGACATGATTCAAGCTACAGACAATTCCACCTGGATGACTGAGAACCTTCATAGACATGTGAGTTACAATGAAATTGTAAACTCTTTTTTATGTAACTTTACATTAACGTGTGACGTGTGTTTATTTTGTGTTTTGAACTGATTAAGCCTTGTGCAAGTTTATGGGAACGCTTCTACTCTGCTATATACTAATAAGAAGCTGCGTGGAGTTCTGGTACTACCATCCCAGAATTCCTACCCTGGCAACATGCTGATTTGAATTTCTACCTTGAGATATATTGGCCCTCCAGCTGGAGGGCCTGGCAGGGAGAGGCATCAGGAACAAATTGTACTTTAAATGGTATGGTCTTAAATGATCTAGCAAAAGATAATTTATAAAGGGCAAATACATTTTTGTAGTAAGAGATTTGGGTTGCTGTGTAAATTGGTTTGGCAACATCATTGGAAAGTCTCCCCAGTGCAGACAATAATGAAATGATTAATTCAAGCCCTTAAAAGAACAGAGATGGATATGTTGGAAGATGAACTATGATGAAGGAATGGATCTGTTTCTGTGCAGCTGAATGCAAAATGGAATTCCTCTATATTGCGTTAGAGCATCTACTGTAATCTTAGGAGGTTAGAAAGACACCCTTTGCTATAGTATGACAGTGGCATGCTTCTAAAAAGTTATAAAACTTGCTTCTTTTTTTAAGGAAACAACTCAAAGCTGCTTGGATACTTGAATGTTGCTGGATTCTGGTTTAGATACCAAATGCTAAACAACGTAGAGATTAATTGGGGAAAATATTTCCTCTGCAAGCATTTCTGTGTTGGATGGCTTCTGCTCCCTAAAAAAAAAATCCATGGATCTGGGGCCAGAAAGAACACATCAAATCATCATTGAGAGGGCTGACAAGGCCATGCAATCCTACTCAATGTGAGCTGCACAATGGAAGCACTCGTTTGACAGAATCCCACTCCTCAGTACAACAATGACCAAATAATTGGTTGAATTCATGACCAGACTGCCCCAGACTCTTGCTGGAACCCAGGGGAGCCACAGTGCTTTTCTTTTCTTTTTCTTTTTTTTGCTGTTGTGGTTGCCATATGAAAGGTCTAGGCTCCCACTGGTTTGGAAAGGTGTAGCCTTCTGCAATCTCTCCTTTGGTAGGAATACAAGGTGCTATGAAAGGAAGAACTTTTGGGAAAGGGAGAAGCTTCTCCCCTCCTAAATTCTTCATTACATTGTCCAACCTGCCAGGTTTGGGGTAGGGGTTAATCCAACCTTTAGGCTAGAATGCACTCTTCAGTCCCATCCCTGATTTTTGTCTTATAACAGGTCAGAGTTTGTCTGTTTCTCCAGCAGTAAAATCTACTCTGAGAGCAGCTAAGATCTCAAGAAAAGTTGTGTGGTCCCACAGCCATCTGATTTGTTCCTTGGAGCTGCCAGGAAGGCTATTACACTGCCTCTGAGTTACGTTTCCTTTCAATAACAAGGGTGTCCTTCAAGCTATATCAGGTGAAAGGTCTATCTTTTACATCAGAGCTTTCCAAACTTTTCATGTTGGTGACACACTTTTTAGACATGCATCATTTCGCGACACTCTCTTACAACAGGGCACAAGGCAGGCACTAGGACCTGTGCAGAATAACAGCAGGTTTGGAGGCAGCCAGGCACAAGGCAAGCACTAGGACCTGTGTGGAATCACAGCAGGTTTGGATGCAGCAGGGCACAAGGCAGGCACTAGGACCTGCGCGGAATCCTGGCAGGGCAGGTTTGGAGGCAGCAAGGCACAAGGCAGGCACTAGGACCTGCGCGGAATCCTGGCAGGGCAGGTTTGGAGGCAGCAAGGCACAAGGCAAGCACTAGGACCTGCGTGGAATCACAGCAGGTTTGGATGCAGCAGGGCACAAGGCAGGCACTAGGACCTGCGCGGAATCCTGGCAGGGCAGGTTTGGAGGCAGCCAGGCACAAGGCAGGCACTAGGACCTGCACGGAATCCTGGCAGGGCAGGTTTGGAGGCAGCCAGGCACAAGGCAGGCACTAGGACCTGCGCGGAATCCTGGCAGGGCAGGTTTGGAGGCAGCAAGGCACAAGGCAGGCACTAGGACCTGCGCGGAATCCTGGCAGGGCAGGTTTGGAGGCAGCAAGGCACAAGGCAGGCACTAGGACCTGTGCGGAATCCTGGCAGGGCAGGTTTGGAGGCAGCAAGGCACAAGGCAGGCACTAGGACCTGCGCGGAATCCTGGCAGGGCAGGTTTGGAGGCAGCAAGGCACAAGGCAGGCACTAGGACCTGCACGGAATCCTGGCAGGGCAGGTTTGGAGGCAGCAAGGCACAAGGCAGGCACTAGGACCTGTGCGGAATCCTGGCAGGGCAGGTTTGGAGGCAGCCAGGCACAAGGCAGGCACTAGGACCTGCGCGGAATCCTGGCAGGGCAGGTTTGGAGGCAGCAAGGCACAAGGCAGGCACTAGGACCTGCGCGGAATCCTGGCAGGGCAGGTTTGGAGGCAGCAAGGCACAAGGCAAGCACTAGGACCTGCGCGGAATCCTGGCAGGGCAGGTTTGGAGGCAGCAAGGCACAAGGCAAGCACTAGGACCTGCGCGGAATCCTGGCAGGGCAGGTTTGGAGGCAGCAAGGCACAAGGCAGGCACTAGGACATGCGCGGAATCCTGGCAGGGCAGGTTTGGAGGCAGCAAGGCACAAGGCAGGCACTAGGACCTGCGCGGAATCCTGGCACGGCAGGTTTGGAGGCAGCCAGGCACAAGGCAGGCACTAGGACCTGCGCGGAATCCTGGCACGGCAGGTTTGGAGGCAGCAAGGCGCAAGGCAGGCACTAGGACCTGTGTGGAATCCTGGCAGGGCTCAGAGGCAGCAGCAGCCGCGACACACCCAGACTCTGCAGCCGACACACTAACGTGTCGCGACACACAGTTTGGAAAGCTCTGTTTTACATGGAAATGCCTACACACCATTTCCTAATCTGTGGAGAGAGATGAATAATCTGAAGAGCTCCTGGTGGCAATTACATTTTGCCTCTAGCAAAGTGACTTTCAGGCTTTAGCGAAGGTGGACAGAAATAGAAAGTACAGTATTAAGGCTGGCCTCTTGTCCATTTAAAATTATCTCAATTCCCTAAATGTTTTGACATCTTTGATAGGAAAAAAATAATAATTGTCCACCCTTTAGAAATGAACTACTGTATATTTGAGAGGCAATTCTGAGGGAAAATAGCAGGCAACCCCCATCCTGGCCACCAACCCAGCTTTTTTCTGCTCCTGACCTCAGCCTCTCATAATACTGTTTTGGTAAAATACAGTTCTGGAGCACGTCACTGGATTCCTACGCAACTGTAATATGTACAATCCCTATGTAGATGGTCTATAACGGACAAGCAAAAGTGACATCAATAGGAAACAAAGAATGTCTTTCATGATGCATAGTGTTTTGAAAATGACTTTAGAAGCCCTATAGACATAAAAACTAATGGTGTTTTTACATATTGATGTTGGAGAGTCACTAGTGAGTCCATTTAAGAAGCCCACTTTGTGATGATAAGCCAAAAAAAATCATCAGCCAAAATGTGGGTGATGCCTTGTCATCCAGACCACAACATTGTCCTTTGGCTCATCATGATAAGAAGTGACTTTTCTGTTCTATTTATGAATCCATTTATCAAACCACCAATGTTCATGTTATATGGCCTACTCTATTATTCTGTGCATACAACTGCACCAACATCATTACATAATTTCTGCTCACAAAAGCTTTGTCTCAAGTTTCAGAAAACCAAGTGGTTTTATATACAGAAGAATGTGAGGGAATACACTTGCTATGCGCATAGCATAATTTTTGTCCCTTGTTATAAGGGACTTGTAAGACTTAAGACAGCTCCTTTTGCAAACTCTTCCCATAGACTTTGCACACACACATGCACACACGCACACATACACATCATATACATGCTTCAAAAATGATTAGGAAGAGGAGCTTCAGAACACAAGGAAGCAACAGCTGGACACCTCTTTAAAACAGCTGCTTTATGGAGACAAGTCATTAAAATAGCCACATCTTTCAAGAGACTCCTTAAAGCCACTGCATCTGCTTTTGGGTTTGTGTAGAAGCCTAAAAGCAATTGGCTGCTTTAAAGAATTGCTCTGCTGGCATTCCCATACGTTCCAAAATGTCTATGAAGGTTCTCAGTCATCCAGGTGGAATTTTCTGTAGCTTGAATCATGTCAACTGGATTTCTATTTTCTTAATGGAAACGTTTCGCTCCTTATCCAAGGGGCTTCTTCAGTCTGAGCAAAGTTGGTAAGGGAATCCTAAATATGTTCCTAGGTAGCTGTGTGACCTTACACCTGGGGCTAGGTCATGGTTATATTGAGATGTAATTTTTAAGTCCTTTTATCATCTAATGGAGGGTCGTTAAAAACACCATGCTGCTGTTGAGCTTCTGAAATGGTCTTAATCTTCCTAGGCACAGAAGACAACACGGGGAGGAAGATGGGGGAGAGTTTGTGCCTGAGGCCCCCACCTCTATTCAAGGAAGGATTTTCCAAGTTGGCATAAATGGATTCCTTGACCCCTCTCTCAAACCACCTATCTTCTCTGTCTAAAATGTGAACATTAATGTCCTCAAATGAGTGTCCTTTTTCTTTTAGATGAAGATAAACTGCTGACTCTGGCCCTGTGGTGTTATTTCTCCTGTGTTGTGCCATCCTCCTGTACATAGGTTGTTTGGTTTCTCCAATGTAGAGTTCAGAGCACTCCTCACTGCACTGGATTGCATAAACTACATTGCTTTTCTTATGTTTTGGAGTTTGATCTTTGGGGTGTACAAGCCTCTGTCTCAGTGTGTTGGTGGGTTTGAAATATACAGGTATGTGGTGTTTGCCAAATATCCGTTTTATCTTTTCAGACACGCCAGCCATGTAGGGAATGACCAGGTTCTTTCGTTTACTCTGAGTCTCAGCCCTATCTGTCGCTGTTTTAGGTCTGGTAGATTTAGATTTGGTGAAGGCCCAATTTGGATATCCACAGGCCTTCAGGGCTGTTCTCCCTGGAAAGGAGAAGCCATCTCAACCCAAACCAGATCTGCCATCTTCTGGACCTGTGTCTTAACACCACTTATTTCACATACAGAGGTGACTTTTACAGACAAAAACACGGCTGTGCCATGGGTTCTCCTGTGTCACCCATTGTGGCCAATTTATATATGGAAGAAGTGGAGAAGAAAGCACTCAACACATTCCAGGGAACGGTGCCCACCCACTGGTTTAGGTATGTGGATGACACCTGGGTCAAAATCAAGGCCCAGGAAGTACAGGCCTTCACGGACCATATAAACACTATAGATGCCAACATTAGCTTCACCAGAGAAGACACCAAGGACAACAGACTGGCATTCCTAGACTGTGAAGTCCTCATTGGGACCGGTGGCAAGCTAGAAATAGGGATCTACAGGAAACCCACACACACAGATCAATATCTGATGTTTGACTCCCACCATCCACTGCAGCACAAACTAGGAGTCATCAGGACATTGTCACACAGAGCAGAAACCATCCCCACCTCCATGGATTCCAAAAAGAATGAAAATCAGCACCTGAGAACAGCCCTGAAGGCCTGTGGATATCCAAATTGGGCCTTCACCAAATCTAAATCTACCAGACCTAAAACAGCGACAGATAGGGCTGAGACTCAGAGTAAACGAAAGAACCTGGTCATTCCCTACATGGCTGGCGTGTCTGAAAAGATAAAACGGATATTTGGCAAACACCACATACCTGTATATTTCAAACCCACCAACACACTGAGACAGAGGCTTGTACACCCCAAAGATCAAACTCCAAAACATAAGAAAAGCAATGTAGTTTATGCAATCCAGTGCAGTGAGGAGTGCTCTGAACTCTACATTGGAGAAACCAAACAACCTATGTACAGGAGGATGGCACAACACAGGAGAAATAACACCACAGGGCCAGAGTCAGCAGTTTATCTTCTTCTAAAAGAAAAAGGACACTCATTTGAGGACATTAATGTTCACATTTTAGACAGAGAAGATAGGTGGTTTGAGAGAGGGGTCAAGGAATCCATTTATGCCAACTTGGAAAATCCTTCCTTGAATAGAGGTGGGGGCCTCAGGCACAAACTCTCCCCCATCTTCCTCCCCGTGTTGTCTTCTGTGCCTAGGAAGATTAAGACCATTTCAGAAGCTCAACAGCAGCATGGTGTTTTTAACGACCCTCCATTAGATGATAAAAGGACTTAAAAATTACATCTCAATATAACCATGACCTAGCCCCAGGTGTAAGGTCACACAGCTACCTAGGAACATATTTAGGATTCCCTTACCAACTTTGCTCAGACTGAAGAAGCCCCTTGGATAAGGAGCGAAACGTTTCCATTAAGAAAATAGAAATCCAGTTGACATGATTCAAGCTACATACGTTCCAAAGCACTTTGAATCAATTTTTAAATATGTACTGTATAGGCCGACTGTACTATGTGCACCCACGTCCACACACTGGTCTTATTTTACTACATGTAGACAGATGTGAGAAATTACAGCCAGCTGAGGCTTCCTGTTAAATGTATGCAATCAACATTCGTGCCAGTACCATTCCGTATACAAATGTGAAGTCAGAGAAAAGAAAGTTGAAATTTCCACAATAAAGCAAACACATGGACCCTTGCCTAATTCAGAAATGTAGTTTTGGAACTGTGTTGCTTGTTTAAAGATCCCTGAAAAACCGAGTTGAAGGGAAGGATTGCAAGCAAATAAAGCAAAAGTTCTACTATGCAGATTGAAATGGTATAGAAACCTGAGTAGATAAATAAAACAAAACAAGCATAACTTGGATGAAAAGCCTGAGGAATGCCTCTCTGGATTGGCTGAGATATTTGGGGGAAGAGAATTAAATTAGTTCCTTTGCACTCCTGAGTCTAGTGAGGCTGGGGATATCTGCCATGACCAGCATCAGGGCCAGGCTAGGGACAGTGGCTTGGAGAGGAGGAGGTTGTGTGGGTGTGCGTCCACCCACCCATCCATCCACCCATCGAATTTAACTCTACCCAGGCAGGTGTCCAGGAATACTGCCTAGAGTTATAACTTGGCAGCCTTTAAAAGCATTTTTGGCCTGTCTGCTCAGAATACCGTCAAGGAAACTGCAGGCAGTGCTTTCAGGGGGAGCAGGTGGGAGGTGTATGCGTGTGGGTTAACTGGCCCAAAACTCTCTCAGCAGGAGGATTATCTCTTTAATTTTATGGGGTGGGCACATGGGAAGGGACAGAAAAAGGCCAGGATTACCTCATATTATGGCAAAGGTACTCTGTCAGTTTACTTTCTTACATAATGAACTTCATGACCACTTCTTTATATTGGGAAATGTTAGCCAGCTGAGGATGCAATACTGAATCAATACATTTAAAAGGAAAACAATGAGTTATGACATCATGATTCTTAATGACAGCATATCTCAGACATGTCTCATTGCTAGGGCCACCCGACCTGGGCTTCAAAAATCTCAATGGCGCTAGATGGCAGAAAGAGAAAAAAAAAACTACAGAAAACTCGTTTTCACCTAGGTTGTCTGGATTTTGGCAGCCCAGGTAGGGTAGCCCTATTTTTTCCCAGGTAAATGGGACAGAAACATGGCAGCTCACATCCAGAGTGACTTCTAGTCCTGTTGCTCATCTCCAATGGGCCAATGGGCCCACTGCTGTGGATAGAGAGACATGGGAAAACAACCAATGGGGGCAGATGCTCTCTCTCTTGGGCACAGATCTAAAAATCCACATCAGGGGGAAAATTATACCTAGTTATGTCTCCGTAACTACTTGCAAGACATTTCTTTTTCATTTTTAAAATTCTCCTATGAGATGACCAAAGTACTTAGAGCCAAGTGGAATTTCACATCTGGCCTCCTTGCTGGAAAAACATTTGGGGTCCCCATGCTTTTCCACATTTTGGGGACTTCTGCTGGTGTGCATCTTCACCACCATGCTGAGGCATACTTCTCATGTAACCTTGAGAACATCTGTGCACATTAACAGCCAACTAGTCAGAGGTGTCCGTAACATACCACAATATCAAAATAATGACACGTGTCATGACATCGTCACACAGAGACTGTAACTTAAAACCTGAGTCATTCCATCTGACCCAAGTACGTGAAGTCACATCCTATGCATCATGATTCATGTGTCCTTTGTCACCTGTGGATGCCAGCGCCTCTGGCCCTTCTGGATTAAGAACCAGACACTTCCATAACAATGACTGAATTGCATTGCCATTTTCAGGGAATCTTCCCAATATTCCTTAGAGCCCAGAAATTTTGTTATGTAGCTACAGGTAGTCCTTGTTTGGTGACTCCAATTGGTTCTGATGACTCGGTCATTAAGCGAAATGGCCGCTAAGTGAATACGTGAGAGATGCTGTGAAGGTCACTGGTTGCTGCCATCTCATTCAGATAACGTTCTCCTCATACAGTGTCCTATACCTGACCCATTTTTTCCCTTTCTTTACCCCTTTGCAGGGTGGAGAGATTGCTTGTTTAAGCAATCTCTTCCTGAGCTGCTTTTTTCTGGGGCACAGGCAAGTTAACAAGCTCAGCTGGTGACCTTAATTAGTTGATTAGAATCCTCCCCTGGCTGGCAGCAGCTGCTGCCTGAAACTGACCAGACCTTAATCAGTTTCACACTGAAGGCTTTTGTTGTCCCAATTGTGGGCATTGGTCAGAAAATGACTTTTTAATTAGAGTATTACCATTGTATTTGTGAATGGTTACTATATGAGGCAGTTGCTAAACAAGGACTACTTGTATATCTTTGTACCCGATCTTCTTTGTAATGCCACCATATCTTGAGACTCCTGGGTCCATGATATGAATGTTCAGTGTTTGAAAGCAGCAACAGAAAGTTTCCAGCAGTAACTCCTGCCCACCTGCCTCAAGGATCCTTTTGGCTTTCTTTCTACCAAACCAGCCATCTCCAAGCTTGAAAATACATGGACAGTTTGCAAATTAGCAATCCTACTCCCAGATCTTCCATTTGATTTGGGGTCAAACCTCGATAATTTTTAAGTCCATCGCATCTTTATGAGTGGCTAGATCAGTCATAATGACTCCCTGGCTCATGGCTAATTGGATATGTGTCACTTTCCAGTAGGTCAAGCCACCGTTTCTGTCATTGTCTGCATGTGATGAAATTGTTAAAAGTAATAAAACAATTAAAGCAAATCTCTAGGCCCAGCCTCATAACGGTAATGGTACAAGACATCAAGCAATCTGGTTCCCCAGTTCAACGATGACCTGAGGTCATGTGGGACAAGATCATGTTATGTACCAGTGTGCTCTTCTGCCCCCTACTGACAGGAGTCGGCACAGCACACAGCAGGAGTAAGGAAATGAGCTGCCAAGGATTTCAGTTTGTTAGGAACAGAGTTGCCAGAGGGGCCATTAGATTATAGTACAGTGGGCAGCCAGGAGCCCAAGAACTTCTCAGAGAAATGATTCAGGCATTCATGTATGCACAGCCTGAATCAAGCATCCAAGGCCTGTACAGGTAATCCTCATTTAGCGACCACAGCTGGGACTGGCAACTCAGGCATTAAGCAAAGCGGTCGTTAAGTGAAACTGTGACTGCGCTTATGATCTTACTTCAGCTTTCCTTTGCTTTACAGACTTGCAAAGGTCGTAAATGCAAGGACTGGTTACAAAGTTACTTTTTCATCACGGTTGTAACTGCGGTCGCTAAATGAGGCAGTCACTAAATGAGGACTACCTGTATGGCAAGCTGAAGTCACATGAACAGGGCACCCTCTAATCCACCTTCCTTCCTCCCTCCGAGAAAGAATTAAGAATCACGGGCGAATCTTTAATCTATTTTTATGAGGCAGAGGCACTATCCCCTGGGAAATCTGCTAGTACAAGAAATACTGAAATGAGTATGAACAAGTACACGATGCTCTGGCTCAGATTTGGATGGCATGTGCAAGTCACAGTGGTTTAAACTCGGTGGGTGACAATGAGATTCCCACTACAGTGCTTCAAAACTTGCCTTCTCTTGCCTCCGAGGGCATTCAATGTCCACTGAGAAATCTATCAAATTCCCCTGAGGGCCATTTCTACACTACAGCTTTAATGAGGGCATGTTACAGATCAGTGAAGTGCACCGCTTAAAATGGCAATGTTTCAAGTGTCGGTGCTGCTGACACATACCAGGATGTGCATAGGGGCAGCATTAATATAATAGAGAATGAAATGACCCTAAATAGCAGAATGTTTGCTTTCAAGTTTCCTTTTGTTTTTCCCACAGAAAATATTGTCTCCTGGTTTCTGCACTGAAGTCTCAGATTCAGTGATAACAGCCATAAAAGCTTTGCAGGAGCTCAGCTGAACAGATCGACAACTTTGCAATTGGGCAGCTTTGCAAGCTAAATAAGTTGCCCATCTTCCTTGCTGGGAGATTCGCAAATTGGCAAGTAGGAGCTGCGGCTGAGAGAAGAAAGCTGGTTTCCCCTAAATGTTCCTCCCCTTTCCCCAAGGGAGGCAACTCTCGGGGTCACACTGGGCCTGCCTGCGGCCCCACCCCTAGAGAAAGAGTTCCCCCAAGACAAGTGCAGAATATACTCGTCTGTTGGGCTGGAAAAGTAGAAAAGGCAGCTCTTCGTTGCAGCAGACCAACCCCGGGGCTTCTGCTGCTGCTTGCTCCTCTGCTCCTCCCATCCTGGGCTTTGGGCCCTGGGCTTAGAGGAAGGACAGTCCATAGCAGTTCATTAGGATTGATCCCAGCCTGAAATAATGGCTTCCCCAGTCCCTGACAGACAGGAAGACAGACGGAGTGCAGGCATAAATGAGCCTTATCATTTCTTTTATTGTTGTCAAGGAGCAGGGAGGGGAGGCGGAAAAGGTGCTATGTGGGGCGAAGCAGACAGTCCTTGGTGTCAGCAAGAAAGAGAGGGTGAGAATCTACCATGGTCAGACAAATGGCGGACAAAGGGTCAGACTCGGAGGAGCGCAGGACATCTGGGGATGGAGGGGGCGGTGGTTGCCCTGTGGGTCATGCCAGTTGGGGGAAGGTGGGTCCTGTTCCCCTCCCACGCCGGTGTCTCTATTGCTCTGAATTTCGGTCACAGTTTGGAGAGGGGCAGGGAAGAATAGTAGGGCCACAACATGGAAGACCACCCCAGGCTACGGGATTCTGTTTTGAGCCGGGCACGCTTCTTCCGCTTGACAAAATGGGAATCCGCCAATGGCAATGTCTGTTTCTGTGTGTGCAAGGGTGTCAAAGACAGACAGAACCTGAACCTCGATTGTTCTTCCAAACACAAGTGCCCACACTTCTACACAGCTACAGCAGAGGCCATGCCCCAACAGGCACCAACTTGGGTGCTTGCCAAGGGATTTACAAGCATCTGGAACTTTAGGTGCTGTGGGGTGGGGTTGGCTTGGAGGAGGGGGCTGCTTAATCCCCAGGAAAAGAACAACCTGGCCTCTTGGCTAATGTCCCATTCAATCGGGGAGAGGTGGGGACCCATCTCTGTAGAAACAGGCAAAGGGAAGGTAAAGGGGGGGGGGAATGTCACGTTACCATGGCAACGGCACAGAAAACCCAAAGGAATGGTCTAGAGGCAGAAAGAGATGCCAGCCACTCCTCCCAACTCTGTTGCACTCTCTTAACCAACGTGCCATTCCCAGGCTAGCTGATGGGGTCACGTTTTTCTTTGCTCAGAGGATAGGAAGTTCTGTAGATTGGAAAAACATGACTGAATGGGCTTGGGTTTGTCTGCTGCTCAGTGCAGGAGGGACCGGGGGGCATGGAAAATGGGGCACAGTACTTGCTCTGCCAGTCTCTTATTGAGGTGCCGTGGTGAGGAGCCCAAGGGGAGCTCCATTGCATGGAAGCGCAGTAAGGATAGGGACCAGCACAGGGGGAGGGGGGTGCCGACAGGGGGGGACCTCAGGGGATATGTACATGGAGGTGCTGGCCAGCATTATTGCAGTAGGGACTCTTTCGGGAGGCCCTGTCTTCTGTCCTGCACACACACATACACCCCCCCTTCTCAGTGCAAGTGGACAATGGCTTGTATGAGTAAGGGGGGCGACGGCCCCCTTAGCTCTGGGATGAAAGGAGATTGCTTGCTGATCAGTCCCTGAGGTACCAGAACTGCCTCCCTCGCCAGTGCGCCACAGAGTCCTGGGGAGGCACTTCCGCTCCCCAACCTTTCGTACCTCGGAAGATGAGACCGACACGCGCGTGCACGCCCAGGCACACCCCAGGAAGCACACCTCAGCCCAGCCCCCTGCAGGAGCCCAGCACTTGTGCAGATTTGGCTGGGATCCCGAGAGGGTGGAGAGCAGGCGCACAGATGCGTGGGGATGCAGAAGGGCGGGCTCCTCCTCCTCCTCTTCTCAGAAAAATAACTCCATTTCCCGTTACAAAGAAAAAGGATGGGGAGGAAGAGTAAAATGCTCCCTTCAGTGGGCCTGGACGCCTCGTGAGAGTGCCGGGACTGGTTGCTAGTTGCCGGGGGGGAGGGCGGTGTGGTTCAGGTGGAGCCAGGAGTCCCGGGATTGTGGCAGGCAGGTGAGTGGACGGGCAGCATCAGTATGGAGAGAAGAGGATGGGTCCGTGTGCAGTTCGGATGGGCCCCGGAGCCGGACGCAGGAGCGGGTGCGTCAGAGGTGGGCCCTGCAACAGGGCTGACGTTGGGGCTGGCCGCAGCGTCAGGGGCGTGGAAGCTGCTGCTGCTATGGCAGCTGCTACAGCCAGGGGATTGGGTAGCAATCCAGCTGCCAGGGACTTGGGAAGCTCCTTGGAAAAGGCCAGGGAGCCCTGTGGAGACAAAGAGAGAGAGAGAGAGAGAGAGAGAGAGGTTCAGTTTGGTCGTCTGATTAAGGGGGTGCCAGCTATTCAAGCCTATTACCACAGCCCATCTTGGCAAATGCCCATGTGCACTCACTGGCAGCTCTGCCATGCCACGCTGCTTCTTGTGCCGACTCAACAAGGGATTAGGCTTCCCAGCAACTCCATCCCGATGCCGCCGGCTGGAAATATGCTAGAAAAGCAAAGGGGAAGAAGCAGAGAGCATGCTAAATAGCAAGCCAGGAATCCCGATTCCCTGACCGGATGTTGTCTGTCACCATTGCAAGTCCAGCCATGTGCACAAGGCTGATGAACTCAGATTCCAAGATGTTCACTGGAGATGCTTCTGGTGGGAAAACTGGTACTTCTTTGAGGATGCACTTGAGAGAGAGGGCATGCGTTGGAGAACACGCATACCCCTATTCTGGACTCCTGCCCCTAGTAGCAGTCCATGGCCCCAATGCAGGACTGGCTCATGAGTGCAAGCATGGCCTCAATCAGGTAACTCCAGTGGCAATCCCAGTGTCTCCTCCCATCTTCCAAGCTGATAGTAGAGGAATCTGGGGCAATCTGTATTTAATAAGCAGGCCCTGGGCAAGAACATCACTGTACCTCCATGATTAGAGTTAATTAATGCTTATTAAATTACTGAGATCGAGTCCTGATCTTGAGACTCAAAATCCCCAGGAAGCTATGAACTTTGACATGAAATCTCTCATCTTCTGAATCCCAGACATGTGAGGGTGGCTGCCAATATTTAGTGGGGAGAGAACTATACTTTGTGTATGTATGTTCAGAGACATTGCCTCCTTCCATATTGCACTGTTTTTGTATCTGAGCCTTGACAAAAGTAGAAAAATGTTTTTAGGGCTGAAGTATAACTATAAAACACCCCTGTGTACTCTTGTGTCCCACCAACTCTTCTTCCTAGGAGGAGGAGGAGGTTCTCCTCTGGTAAGACATACTGACGTGGTGTCATGACTGAGTTTTACACCTGTTTGAGCTGGATCTCCGAGTTAACTTTGACATTGCAGATTTCACAGTGGAAGGTTCTCTCCTGAGCACTGGGGTCTTGGTTGCCTGGTTCCCCTCCAGTTGTGGGACTAAGACGTGGATACGCTTTGATAGGCCCCAGTCCGCTGCGCGCTTCCAGGATAGTCTTGTGCTTTGTACCTAGGAGAGTATAACACAATTCTGAAACCACGAATGCTCAAAGCATTTCTCCTCTTGAGAAATGTCCACCAAACATTTCTTGCGGCACTTTCTCTTGTAGGCTTCCTCTTAAGGGGATGCTACTAGCAAAACTGGTAGAGATAATCTAGCCCTCTAAAACAGCAGAATTCATCCTCCATCTACAGTTCTTTTTCCTTGCAATCTTAGGAATTGTAATTCTATAGTTAGAGGAATTTAACCTGTAATTCAGTCTGTCTTGTTGACAAACTAAGATCAGAAAGGACACAGAACAGACTTTTCTGCAGTGACATCTTTTTTTATAGAACGGATTCTGTAGTCTAACAAACCTATCAGGTTCCCCTCCTGCTACCTTAACTGCTACCTTCAAATAAAGGGTCTTTTTACATTACAGCTTTTTGGCTATCAAACCACCACATTTTATAGAAATTCTAAAGTCCCATTTTTATATTGTCAGGTGACAATTCCATTTTTTTTATTGCATCTAAGTATTGCTTTTACTTTATCAGAATGTCTTTGTGTGTGTGTGTGTGCGCACACACACACACACGCAAACATACATTTTAGCAGACCTCTACAAACAGTTTTCTTCCTGTCTGATTGACAGGTGCAAGGAGTATGCCTGCCAGGAATGGAAAAAAAAATCCTGCTTTGCTTGAGTTTTTAGCAAGGGCTTCACTGATACATATGGGCAGACAAAGCTTTTCATAGCTTGAAGATAAACATTATCATCTTCTAATATCTGCGCATTAACTTGCTGCTAAAGGTATAATAATACGAACATGAAAAAGTTTACAACAAAAGAGAGCTGAACCCCACACTATGATTCTAGCTCTCCATTTATATACTGCTGTCCTAATTCTGTCTTCTGCAAGACCTCCTTTTCTTCACAACTGGACATCCTCGCAAAGGAAGTGAGGACTGTCTTTCAAACCATGGCTGCTTTTCCTACAGCCATCTCAGTGTTAGGTTATAATTTAGGAAGGAGACAAGACCAAGGGCAAAATGCCACCGAGGTGAACATATCTATGCCTGAATTGTGCCACTTTAGACTTTGAGTATGGATTAATAGGGCACACCGAAGGCCCGTCATAAAACATGAATGCCAAAAAGGATAATGTGATTCCAACAGGATGAGATAATTTATTGCAATGAGAAATTGCAAGAAAAACTTTAAGGTATTAAAATAGATGGTACAATATTACAATCTCAATGGCAAGAAGAGGCTTATGTTTTACTCCTGCCTTACTGCCTGGAATCTGTTTATTCAAGGTAGCAAACAGACTTGGAATATCCAGACTGAAAGGCCAGAAAGTGGCTCCCATTGGAAATGAAATGAAAAACAAGAGAGTTAACTCAGCCCTATTACTAATCAGAAGCAACAACACACTCTGACCCCTAGAAAGCGATTTTAAAGGTTGTGTATTTATCACATAAGACAAGAAAATCTGCACTTTGATTCAGTATTCTTATTCAGTCGAATTAAACAGCACAGAACTTCTGTGATAGGAGTGGGCATATGTTCTACTAAATAAAGCAAGAGGGAATAAAATATTCCAAATTATGCTTCACGAAAAGCTAAATTCTGTCATTTGTATAAACTTAATAAAATGGGGTTACATTCTATAATAAAAGTCTGCTTTTGTTAATCATAGAGAAAGAAGAATGACTCTGGAGGGCATTAAAAATATGTCCCCTGTATGCTGTAAATCCCACTGAATCCTGTCGAAACTACTGCTTTCTGAAATATTGTACATATCCAAAAGGAACATGACTTTGGATGTAAAAATATTTCCCAAAGTTCAAACTGGAAAAAAAATTGCCTCTATTATGAGTTTCATGAAAAGTTTTTTTTTTTTTGGCGGGGGGGGAGATCCAGGTAAGTATAGTAATACTGACATCCTTCAAATGCTGAATTCTGCACCCAATATTTCCTAAACAGAAATCCAGTGTAGGAAGAAATAGCTGAGCTTCCAATCCAAACTGAAGCATTTATGGCTGTTTCTTTTCTCTTCTAAAAGACATATAGGTTCTAAGCACGTTACTTAAAGAAGTTTATCTTAATCTGAACTTTTGTCCTTAGAAAAGCAAAGGGCTCTGAATAATGAAGAATGCATTTATTTATTCAGTTTATATTGTTTAGGACTACCAGACCTGGGCTGCAGAAATCCAGATGACCATTCAATGGCAGCAGAGACTTAGAATTTGCTGCCATCAAGGGGTTATCTGGATATTTGCAGCCCTATTCTTTCTACAATAAGAGCATTAGGTACAGGGGGAGATGGATGTTAACTATTAGCATTATAGTACCGAAATATCTTTTCACATTGCCACATTCTGAGATCTGAGGAACAATATGACTATCTTAGAGAAGGCTGGAGAGATGCAACAGGGAACTAGTCCCAAAATATTATGACAAAAATGAGGTCTTAACCATGTTTGGTCCTTATTCTGTTGGGTACTTAGGATCACAGTTAACTCCACACTTGCTCCGATATTCTCTTCCCTTGTCACCAATTCTCAATGAATTAGTTTTCCAGTGAATGATTTGAAGCAACAGAAGATTTTACAATGATCGTTTTAGCAACGTGAAGATATGGCTTTCCCCCAGCACATACCTCTTAATACACTAATGTGTGTTAACAAGAGGCAGCCCACCAAGAGCTGCATAGGGAGCAAACAGGAGAGGAATCACTGGCCTTTTTCGCTTCAAGCCAGCCCTGCTTCCAAGCATGGCCTTTCCTATCTGCAGTGGGAAGATGCCTCGCTAATAACTCTTCAGGAACATTTCCTTATCCCTAACCCATAGCTGAAGACACTTAACTTCATATTTATCTGTTCCAATGTTTAAGTGATGTTTTTCCTCTTCTCTCAACACAAGACTTGCAGTAAACTATGAACTTGTGGTGCTTCCACAGAGATTGTGTTGATGGACTGCAGGGGCTGGGATCTGCCCAGTTCCCCTTGACGGTTTTGGGCTGTGGTGGGCACATTCCCTCCTCCTCCTGACCAGACTACTTTCCTCCATGGCCATTTTGATCTGAGCAACAGGAGTGATCAGGCATTGCCTTTGATGCAAAGGGCCACTCGGGCATTACGCAGGCTCCTTATCTATCCAGGTAAATAAATGCCCTGGCAGGTAGCTTGCGCAGCAAAGCGGCACTGGCTGAAGTGGCAGAGGCCACGGACCAGCACCTGTCACAACAGCCTCCAGGCAGCTGTTGTTAAACAAAGCAAGGCAGTGAGTAAACAAGAGAGAGAGAGAGAGAGAGAGAGCGAGAGAGAGAGAGAGAGAGAGAGAGAGAGAGAGAGAGAGAGAGAAGGATGGGCACCCATGAAAGAGCAAGAAGACAAAAAGTGCAAAATTGCGAGAGACGGAGAAATGGGAGCAATCAAGCAAGAGGCAGTCAGCCTGGCAAACTGAAGGACAGGCAAAGCAAGCCACAGAACAGGCAGGCAGTGGAGCAGGCGATGCAGCAGGTGATGTAGCGGGCGACAAGAACAGATGGCAGTGGAGGAAGCGATGGAGGGGGAGAGAAAGATGGAGGAGGGCTGAGCGAGAGAGACAGACGGTGAGAGCAAGCAAGAGGGCAAGCGCAGAACAAGCAAGCAAGGAAAAGAGATGGGTAGGAGCAAAGGAGATCAAGGGAGCGTGACAGGGCGAGGGGGGGGCGAGAGATGCTGATGGAGGGAGGGGCGGTGGAGTAGGCAAAAGAAAGTAAGAGGATGAACAAAGGAGGAGGAGGAGTGGGCAAGAGGAATTCAAGAGAGTGAGAAAGGCAGAGCAAGTAGGCTGGGTGAGTCAACCGGAGAGATCAGAATGGGGCCTCCAGGACAAGCAAGAAAGGCGGAAACTTGCCCCTGCCCCCTGCAAATCAGAGTCCGATGGATGGCTAGGCCCCTTAGTCTAAGCCAGGGTTTCTCAACCAGGGTTCCGTGGAGCCCTGGGGTTCCACGAGAGGTCACTAGGAGTTCCCTGGGAGATCACAATTTATTTAAAAAAATATTTCAAATTCTGGCAACTTCACATTAAAGAGGTAAGTTTCATTCTTTATTTTTAGTTTTAAGAACACGGTTAATGCATATATACAGGCCTACGCAGGAAACGAATATAATAATTTTGTAACATCTGGCCTATATTTGAGCCTGAATGTGCAGGGGTTCCCCGAGGCCTGAAAAATATTTCAAGAGTTCCTCCAGGGTCAAAAGGTTGAGAAAGGCTGGTCTAAACCAGTGTGTCTCAATCTCAGCAACGTTAAGAGGTATGGACTTCAGTTCCCAGAATTCCCCAGTCCACACCTCTTACCGTTGGTGGGATTGAGAAGTTCTGGTCTCACTCACCTCCACCCCATTTCATGTAAGGGAGAGTGGTTGGTGGATGTTTTCCCACTGGCAGGAAATCCACCGATCACCTTCCTTGGCTTGTCCCATATCAAATCTGCCAGGATAGGAATACTTGCCTGACGCGTCCCTGAGCCAAAACAGAATTCAGCTGCCAAGACAGAGCAAGCGATGCTGGCATACTGTTGTGGGCTTCACGGGCCAGAGGGAAGCATGTTAAACTGGCCGACTGGATGGGCCCTGTGATGCAGTTGCCCTGCAGTTCTGACCCCTGGGCCTGTTTCCTGAGCAGCAACTCCTCATCTCCTCAGTTGCAGCCCCACAGCTCCAGACCAGGACTGCATGAGGATGGACAGGATGAAACAGTGGTGGGGAGGAGATACAGCCGGAAGGAGAGCCGCCGAGTTTCATGCATTCTCCATCTCCATCTGCTCAGCCGGGCCTGTAAATTTGGTTGGAAGGCAGGAGACCCAGTCTTCCAGAGGAGGCTTGAGCTGCTGGGGCTGTGAGCTCACTTGGTGGGGAATGTCTGTCTTGTTGCCAAGATGTGCTCTGCAACCACACCCAAAGCTCTTGCCACAAGGCCAAAGATGCAAAAGATTTGGGGGAAAGGAGATAAAAATCTTAATTGGATGCACCCAGAGGCAAGGTGCGTGGAAAAGGAAGAACCTAACAGGGGAGTTGCCACTGCTGACCCCTCATGTCAGGGCTCCTGTGTCTTCCACAGTTCCACAGTTGTAAAAGGCAAACACTCAACAGGTCGCTTCCTCACCCCACTTCAGCAACTCTACAGTATATGGGAAGGTGCACATGTTGATTTTGCTGTGATACCACTGGGTTGCTCCCACCATCTTCTAAAGATACAGTTGGGCTGGGGAGGGAATGGGGGGGGGGAATCTTCATTTTTATTTGTAAGCCGCCCAGTCTCATTTTTATAGTGAGATGGGTGGTGTATAAATTTAATAAAAAATAATCATCATAATCATAATCATAACGGGCAGAATTTAGCCAAGAAAAGAATGGCAATAATGTTAAGCAGAGAATCATAAGGAGTCTGGTAGCACCTTTTCTGACTAACAATTTTTGAAAAAGGTCCATCTGATGAAGTGAACCACAGCTCACAAAAGCTTATACCTTTTAATACAATTTGTTAGTTGGAAAAGGAGCTACTAGATCCTTCTGATTTTTTGCCACCATAGACTAATACGGCTCTCCTCCTACAATTAAGGACAGAGTAGAAGAGCCAGGCTATTTGCAGTAATGAAATAGAATAGGCCCTTCCCTTCCTATTTTTCTGTTTAGATGAATGGTGCCAATGTTTTTGAGGTGTAAAAAGGTAAAGGTTCCCCCCGGCACATTTGTGCAGTCGTGTCTGACTCTAGGGGCCGGTGCTCATCTCCTTTTCTTAGCCGAAGAGCCAGCGCTGTCCGAAGACGCTTCCACGGTCATGTGGCCGCATGACGCACGCGTGGAACGCTGTTACCTACCCATGGAAGTGGTACCTATTCGTCTACTTGCATTTGCATGCTTTCGAATTGCTAGGTTGGCAAGATCTGGAGCGAGTGCGGGAGCTCACTCCGTCACGCAGGGCTAGGGATTCGAACCTACGAACTTGCGATCTTCCGATCGACAAGCCTGGTGTCTTACCCGCTGAGCCACCATGCCCCACGTACCATACCACTTATGATATGCAGAAGGACCACCAATGGGACTCTACTGTCCTCCCCAAATCCATGCATTGAGCAGAGACAGGAAAGCAGCAGAGGAGGGCAGAGCAATTACTTTTTAGTCAAGTGTGCCAAGACAAGCTGGGGAGCTGATCCCAGCCACAATAGCAATGCAGTGGACCCGGAGCAGAGCTTTTCTGCTACAGCCATTAGGAAATATGCTTTGCCCCTGCTTCACTTGTCTTCCATTTCAAGGCCCTTTGCATGAAATGTTTTTCTTTTATTCTGGTTTGGACTTGCAGAAGAAATAAAAGAAAACACAGCTCCATTTTCAGAGCACTAAAACATTTAGAAGGTCTTTGGGGTCTAATCAGTTAGTACTATGGCTGTGAAGTTATGCTCAAGAGTGTGGGGTTAATATGTATAAAACTTGAGAATCCAGATGGGAGGCTGGGAAATATAGTTCCTTGCCCTCTATATCTGTAAGAACTAGAATTCGGGGGGGGGGGAGTCTGCAGATTGGCCCAGCCTTCGCAATATGGACAAATAACAAATAAATACGGACAAATAAATACGGACAGGTAACAGAATTCAGTTGTCTTGAAAGACTGAGGTAGAAAAATAAAGGTTTGGTTTTTCTTTTAGGTGTGGAGTAGGCTATGGTACCTCCACACTTAAGTCTTTGCACCCCTCCATTTATAAAATCCCACATTATCAGCCTGTTTCACAGCTAAGCTGCTTGATTCCTGATTCAGTCGCATCACATCCAGAATCACACCATTAAAAATGTTGAAACTCTGCAGATCTTGCGGGGAAGCCATGTTTTTCAACTCCCAGGTCCTTGGCTCAAATCGGCCTCTCTCCCCTCCCAGTTGAGGTTCAGCCCCCACACCCAGCAGGTCCTTTACAGCTGAGGGGCAGTGCAATTGGGGGAAATCATCTGACAACCAAACACCAGAAAATGGACCAGGGATGGGACGTTGAATGCCATTCTTTACATTCTTGTACTGGGCATGGGGGGGGGGAGCACCAACAGAGTTTCACAGCTCAGCAGCAGTGAAAACAATTACTGGTTGGTTTTAAATTGCCTTAAGGGGTTGGTTAGTTAGTGGGAATGCCAAAACATGGCTCTGGTTATACCTATCTGGAACAACTAATTCCTGAATTAGTTTAATCTTAACTGTTACATGCCATCACACAAGCTTCTCTTGTAAGCATGTGCCTAGAGCAGTGTTTCTCAACCGTGGCAGCTTGAAGATGTGTGGACTTCAACTCCCAGAATTCCTCATCCAGAATTCCCAGCTCCCAGAATTCCTCATGCTGGCTGGGGAATTCTGGGAGTTGAAGTCCACACATCTTCAAGCTGCCACGGTTGAGAAACACTGGCCTAGACGGCTGGGGGTGAAAGCACAGTTTCCCTCTGCACAGAAAGGGAGCTGAACTAACAGCCACAGGGCGAGGGGCTATGTCGTTCGACCTACCTCCTCAACAGTCCCTGTCACAAAAACCTACCTCTCAACTCTCCACAAATACCTTTGTTATGTGCCTCAAGCTGAGACAGCGAGTTGACGGCCACTTTGCAGAGGGCACAGTATAGCAGCTTCTTGGCCTTTTCTTCGTCAGGCTTGGGGCTGCCGTTACTATGGGGAGCCACCTCTGAAGCAGCTGGGGTTGCAGGTGTGGCCGAGATTTCTCCCAACTTTGTCCCCCAAGCCAGCCCACTCTTGGAACTCTGGCTTGGCTCCGGGCAAGTGGCCAGGTGGGGTGCTATTGCTGCTGCTGGAGATCCCAGGCAGGGCTGTTTATCTGGCGAAGAAGGAGCCGGCACGGGGGGCACCATCCCTGAGGCTCCTATGCCGTTCAGCTGCTCAGCTGTGTAAGAAAATAAGAGAGAGAAAGAGAAGGCATCAGGAATGGTGCAGAAGCAGAGAAGCTACACACAAACCTAAGCAGAGTATATAATTAGGAAACAAAAGGTTGCAGAGGGGCTAATTATAGTTAAAGCTCACTCCAGCCTCAGTATTTCTTTTCAGTTCCAGGGCTTAAGCAGAGTGCAAGTGCAGCAAAAATAGATAACCACTGCACAATGCACCCACCTATCTCTCACCACCCAAACACCAAATTAGGCATCTGGGCAAACACACGTCCGGATTCAGAGTACCTCTCCATTTTAAACTTAATCACTAGGCTGAAGGTGCCCTGTAGCCTCGGACCAGCTTTCCCCAATTAGTTACCCACCAGATGTGTTGGGCATCCAGATTTATTTATTTATTTATTTATTTATTTATTTATTTATTTATTTTCTATCCCGCCTTTATTATTTTTATAAATAACTCAAGGTGGCGAACATACCTAATACTCCTTCCTCCTCCTATTTTCCCCACAACAACCCTGTGAGGTGAGTTGGGCTGAGAGAGAGGGACTGGCCCAAGGTCACCCAGCCGGCTTTCATGCCTAAGGCGGGACTAGAATTCACAGACTCCTGGTTCCTAGCCCGTTGCCTTAACCGCTAGACCAAACTGGCTCTAATTCCAAGCCAGATACATCTATTTTCTAAAAGTGCTACCTAACCCTTTTTAAACACTAGGGAGGAACACAACAACATTTGGCAGTGAGTTCTATAGGCTATCAGTTTATAGTCACATGCTCAGAAACGATAACTTCAGCATACATATAGATAAACAGATTATCACGGAAATTCAGTGCCTTATTTATTTATTTATTAAATTTATATGACCCCCCAACTCCCCCAACGGGGGACTCTGGGTGGTTTACAATAAAACCAAGGTTAAAATATAAATATAAAATTACAAATTTTTAACATAATATAAATAAATGTAAAATCCAGTCTGGTGAGTTGATCATAAATACTAGGAAGGACATTATGGTATTAACCACCCCCAGGAGGAGCAATTACTTTCCCCCTCCCACGCTAGGCGGCAGAACCA
This sequence comes from Charina bottae, assembly GCA_023362775.1. NCBI lineage: Eukaryota > Metazoa > Chordata > Lepidosauria > Squamata > Charinaidae > Charina > Charina bottae. The sequence continues at coordinate 159,403,810 of JALMGJ010000002.1, forward strand.
GGTTTTCAGATCTTTCCTAAAGGTCGGGAGGGGGGAAACCTGTCTCAACTCTGGGGGCAAGATATTCCAGAGGGCGGGCACCACTACAGAGAAGGACCGCCTCCTGGACCCCGCTAGATGAAATTCTCTTATTGATGGGGTCCGTAGCAGGCCCTCTCTGAATGATCGGGTGGGGCGGGTCGATGATATGGGGATAAGACGGTCCCTCAGGTATCCTGGTCCCATGCCATGTAGGGCTTATACTGTCATCCGTAACACTCTCTAGGGCTTGGATTATCAAAGCATATTAATTTCTGGAAGTTATAATTTCATTGAAATCTAGCTGACGGTCATGTCCAGTTCTTTAACATAAAGGCTAGGCATTCATTTTGGCATTCTATTTTATCCCCATAGAATAGGCAGTCTTGAAGAAATGAGGTAGGTAGGGCATGGAAACTCTTGGTCCTATGTTCAAGATGTCAAGAATAAAGCACCAACACATCACTTGCTGTGTTTTAATCTGAGCCCTGACATTTAAAACAGGTTCCATGGTTTAAAATTAAATCCTGGTTTTAAATTAAATCTTGCCTTTGGGGCAAGATTATGGAGACCTTCCCTTTATGAAAAGAAAACAAGAGAGGCTGTCATGCAGCCTACTAATATGCTGTTGTTATTACAAGAGCCATGCCCAGGAGACCTCTGTTCTACAGTCAGAAGAAATATGCGTACACTGCACATGCATTAGCATGGCATAATTAATTCCACTGCCGAGACTGAGCATTAAAATATTTGTTTGTTAAGCAAGCGTAAATGCAAAGACTGACGAAGATCATGAATTACAGAAGCAACCAAAGTTCCCCATTATTTTTTCCAAAGAAAAAAAAGTATATTTAATCTGTTCTTTCTTCCCCTCTGACATAATTTCTGTCAAAATGGCTAAGTAAATAAATAAAATGGACTGAACCAGGTATGCTCTGAAAGCCACAATTCTACTGATCAATATTTGCTTACCATAATTTTAATCAGTTAAAGTTTTGGTTCATTAACCTACTGATTAACTGGATTAAATCTTATAATACCCACTGGAGTGGGACAGCAAAGTGTGACCCCTGGGAAATTCTTCCTAGACCTTTCTGTATTTTTAAAAAGATTTTGCTGCATCGAAGTACAGGAAGGTACTTTGGAGGCAAAGGTTCTCAGGTTGACAGGTTTGCAGAAAATATCCCATTTGTACCATATGACCATCTGAATTTTTAAGTGCATTGGATAGTGTTTAAGCCATATCTGCACAAGTTAAGGAGGGGTATGGGGAATAGTTTTCAGACACATACACCGGATCCTAACAAGAGCAAAAAGGATATTAAATTGCACCAAGGATTCTCCAAGGCTTGCTGGAAAGAAAAAAGCAAATATGTGTTTACCCAAGAGGAAGATGCCCCTGAAATTAAGATGGCATGTCCATCAAGGAAGGCTGGACAATAAAAACTTGCCACCCAGAGTCCTTTGGAGTCAGGTGGCATCAACTAGAACAAACAAACAAACGAACAAATATTTTTTAAAAAACTTGCTTGCCTACATTACCATATTTTATCTAAGACATCTTTGCCATTGAAAATTTCTTTCTTTCTTTCTTTCTTTCTTTCTTTCTTTCTTTCTTTCTTTCTTTCTTTCTTCTTTTTTTTACCTTTTCAGGTAAATACAGAAGTAATTTATTTTTCTTAAGGAACCTATACCACATGCAACCACTGAACAGACATTATAGAGGACCATGTTTATAAAGTAAGATCTAGTTGTTAAAACCAAGCTGGTTTCACCCTTAGATTTATAAATGCCTTGGCAGGTGGCAAACAGAGAAGTCAACTACTCCATTGTTATATTTACAAAAGAGCTATTCATATGATGCAGGTGCAGATGTCAGCTGCATGTGACCTAGGGACAGAAAATGATTTTGGGCAGGCAGGCAGAATATAGCACTGTGTCCTTCTAGCTCAGGGGTGGGAAATCATCTGGTGACCAGGGGAGTTTAAGGGCTACAGTGGATAAAGCAAGGATGCAAATTGGGTTGGACTATTTTCCCCTTTTGTTTGTGGGGAGTGAGACGGTAGAACTACATGTTTAAAAAGCCATACTAATCTATTATCAGGCTCCCATTAAAATGTTTGTGTGATTCTTGCCCCCAAATGGTGGGAAACGGTGCCCCCTACTTTCAGCAATAGTGATCTTACAAAAAAGGAAAAGAAGTTGAAAAGTTGGAGGGAGCATACTAGGGATTATCCTAATGGACTATGGCCATTCGACCTGGCAACCGTTTTCTTCTTCATCAAGGCCCAAGGAGCACATGATCCCTGTATGACTACTCCAGGAGAGTGCCTGATGAATGGTGAGGGGCAAGACTCTAGGCAACAGATTACCCAGGTCTGTAACATAACAGCTGCTCACACAACTATTCACAGCCATTAAGAGCCTTTGGCCAGAAGCTCAGTACCAGGCTCTAACTCACAGTCCACCTAATATTTTATTTATTTATTTATTTATTTTCTATCCCGCCTTTATTATTTTTATAAATAACTCAAGGTGGCGAACATACCTAATACTCCTTCCTCCTCCTATTTTCCCCACAACAACCACCCTGTGAGGTGAGTTGGGCTGAGAGTGTGTGACTGGCCCAAGGTCACCCAGCCGGCTTTCATGCCTAAGGCGGGACTAGAACTCTCAGTCTCCTGGTTTGCCATTGGCTCCATCCTAGGACTGAGAGAGGAGGACTGGCCCAAGGTCACCCAGCCGGCTTTCATGCCTAAGGCGGGACTAGAACTCTCAGTCTCCTGGTTTCTAGCCCGTTGCCTTAACCCAGGGCTTTCCAAACTTTTCACGTTGGCGACACACCAACGGCGGCGTGTGAAAACCCGGAAGCGCCGCAGCATGTGAAAACCTGGAAGCACCACCACCGCCGTGGCGCTTCCAGGTTTTCACGTGCCCCCACCGCAGTGCTTTCGGGCGCCGCGGCGGCGGTTATGTCCTGGTGTGCCGTGCGAAAACCCGGGAGTGCTGATGGCCTGCTGTTGTGCGCAGCGGCAGCGTGCCATCAGCGCTTCCGGGTTTTCACGTGACACACCTGGGCCCTGCAAGTGACACAATATTGTGTCGTGACACACAGTTTGGAAAGCTATGCCTTAACCACTAGACCAAACTGTTGGAGAAAAATTATTTTTGGAACCAGAAAAGCCTCCACCTAACCCGCATAGTTAAATTAGACTTGTAGGGAGCTACGTGTAGTATTTTCTGACTTCTCATCTTGTGTGCCGCTTATCTTTTAACATACAAAAAGGTAAAGTCTCTTAAGTTGAACTCAACTCCTCGTGAGTTCATGGATATGCCTATGCTGTTTTCCTGCCAATATCCCTTTTTCCATGATGAAGTTATGTTGGGAATGAGAACACGGAGAGGTTCAAAATCTACATTGGCAGCCCAAAACACCTTATTTGCATTATGATACATAGTTTATTGAAAACTACTTTGAGTGGCTGTGAAAAAAGTGGTTGTCAAAGAAATAGTAGAACCATTAACTCAAGAAATCTGTATTAAATATTTTCCATTTTCAAATTGGAAGGGACAAGGTAATGCTATGGGGAGACCCAAAATGTTTTCCAACCATCTTTCCATCCTTGAGAATGCTTGTCCTTTATCCCACCATTCATAGCTATAATTCCCCCATTTTTTCCCCTGCTGAAAATTGCTAGGGCTTCATTTTCTTCTTGTTCAGAATCAAGGAAACATGATGATGTCATGGCCAAATTTAACTATGTGATGCTGATGCTGAGAACAATCAAACCAACTGTGCCCGAGGACAATGTTTCCTGCATGAGTTGTTTTTGATCTCAACCAATGGGCTCACTAGTTTCATGCTGAACCATCAAACACTTTCACCATCTTTTGTTGCATTTTCTGAAAAATTACAGCCAAAGAGTCTCTGTTTCTTGCTGCTTAAAGTATTTATATAAAGCAAATCCCTGTGCTTCTTGGCTTAGTCCCAATTAAAGCGAACATTTTTATCCTAAGCAGCTGTATGGTTAATTCAACCAACAAATCCCTGCAAGGTTACAAACGGCAAATGACCCTTTGTCTGGGATTATGCAGCAAATAATCAGCATGAGGTCATTACTTTGAGCTAAGGGTGCACCTTCAGGAGAGGCACAATTATCTTCTCAATTCTTCCCTGGAGAGTGCATCATGTACCACTCACCCAGACAACTACAGGTCCCAGCATTCTCTATGTCAAGAGAACCCTTCTTAATCCAGATTTTTCCCTGTGTTGTATTATATACCTGGAGACCTAAATTTACAGAATTGCTCAAAGAGAAGTACCCTTGCCTTTGGAAGGTTCAACCTAAACAAAAAACAAAAAAACAGAGAATCATCTTACTCTTTCCATGTATACTCCTCCCTAGCTGTCTGATCCCCAACATGAATTATTTATTTATTTATTTATTTATTTATTTATTTTCTATCCTGCCCTTATTATTTTTATAAATAACTCAAGGCGGCAAACATACCTAACACTCCTTCCTCCTCCTGTTTTCCCCACAACAACAACCCTGTGAGGTGAGTTGGGCTGAGAGACAGGGACAGGCCAAGGTCACCCAGCCGGCTTTCAGGCCTAAGGCAGGACTAGAACTCTCAGTCTCCCGGTTTGCCATTGGCTCCTTCCCAGGGCTGAAGGAGAGTGACTGGCCCAAGGTCACCCAGCCGGCTTTCATACCTAAGGCGGGACTAGAACTCTTAGTCTCCTCAGTTTCTAGCCCATTGCCTTCACCACTAGACCAAACTGGCTCTCCAAAGAAGTGTTACTAGTGCTGTTTCAGCAACAGCAGGAGGAGGTGCCTGTTGTCACTTTGGTACGGCGTAACAGGATTTTCTAGAGCAATGGATGGCAACAAAACATGTTGAGCCATAAGCGGCCTGCTGGAATTGACTTAGCACTTTTCCCACCTTTTCTACCTCCCAATACCATAGATAAGATGACACACTAAGACACTCGAGCTCCTATTCTATCCCTGGTTCCTACTCTGAAATAAAACTGGCAACTGTCAGGTATATTTGCAAACCAATTTTATGTTCTGACCTCAGGTTCAGCATCTGACATTTTGTTTAATACACTAGCTATTTTGGAATGGAGGAGGGAAGGCATTTAACTGTATGTATGCATGTATAATATGTATTGTTTTCTTCTTTATTTGTAAGCTTTCCAGAGTTGTAAGGAGTCAGCCTTAAATTTGAATTAAAGAAACAATCAATTTTTCCCATGACCCTGACTCAGATAAATCTATTCCCTCTGATCTGTCCAAAACACCCAGTACTACGTTCAACCCAAACTTTGTTCCTGGCCCTCCAAATCTACCAGGCTCTACACTATTGACTCATCAAAGTCATCTGATTCTGCCTTCTATAAAAGATTCAAACGTATCATCAACATGGACAGTACCTTGATAGGAACTACTACTAGTAACTGCTGCTGAAGTGTGAAAAACTCTAGTTCTGATATGCATGATGGTGCCCCTCAAGCAGCTGAAAAATTAAGCCCATGCCAAGAGGCCTGAACAGGCAGAATTTACATTTTGTTTCCAAGTGTTTCTTCCATGGAATCCTATTTATGCAAAACCAGACCATGCCTTTAAAGTTCCATCAAAGGTCATTAGGGAGGTGGATTAAATCCCTAGATCATTTCTGATTTGCTGGCTGGACTGAGGATTTAATGGCTGGTGTATTGTCCTTGATTGAGCCAAGCAACAATAAGTTTTCTCAAAGAGGCTGGCTTCCAGTTATCCCCCACTTTCTAAAAAGCTGAGGATAAGTGCTCAGGAGAAAACTACAAGGCACAGAGCAGAAAGAGGACGGCTTGCCTACAAACATTCAAGCCCAAGACTCAAAAGGTCTTTCTCCAGCTTTCCTCTCTGCAAGACCTCATTTAAGGAGGTACGATGTAACTAGTTTAGTTAGACTCTATTGATTTTATTTGGGTGTGTGTGTGTGAGTGATTGCTGCCTTCCTCTGTTTTTCCTATATTTCTCTTCGCTCAATATAGTCCTTTTTATATCTAATCTGCAGAATTGGCGTAACTGGTTTTAGAAGGGAATTTCTCATTACAACGTCCCCATGAGCAAAAATGCATAACTGCACAGCTGCTGCTTGTGTTTCAAGACTGGCACAAGGTCTGTTAAGTTCGTTATTCTGGGCTTTGGGCAGGAAAGTCTGGAGCACCTTCTTTTCTCTTTTCCTAGAGCTAGACTGAAGGGAGAAATCCTAGATAGAAAGACTAAGAAGTCCCCAGCGAGACAGACGTGGGGTGGTAGGGGGTAGAGGGCTTAACCTGACTGGTGGCAACATCTCATTACCTTTTGCTGGGAACACCAGGAGGTAGGAATATGTCAGGCAGGTTTTTAAGTCTCCCCGTCCCCATTAGTAACACTGAATTAATTTTTTTCCTCTTTTCTCCTCATCACATTTTACATCTGTGTTGTATCTGAGATTATAATCCTGCAAAGATGGATGATCTTTTATCACTGAATGTATGTGAGTTCTTCTGGGAGCCTTTTTTTTTTTTTTGGCTGAAAAACGGGGTAAGAATGCCTGAGACAAATAAATCTGCCACACTCCTGGCACGTCACATCATAGCCAGTTTTAACAGCCAGCTGTGGAATCTCTGCATGAAAACTTGTCCTAATTTCAAAGCTGGGAAGGGAGTTTTCATCTTTACTGAGTGAATTACTCCCACAAGTTCAATTCTACAACATAAAAAACTGCTGAGTGGACAGGGCTGACAAGACAGGCAGCTACATCAAGTGCCCAGAGTCTTGCGGACTCTGAAGATGTACAGTTTTGCTTTCAATCACTACCTACAGAGTGAGCACAGAGAAACTAATTTAAAGAAAGGGCTGCACAACAGGACATGACTTTGAAGGAAAAGGGAGGTCTTTTGATCATTTTGGCACTAAAAGAAAAAGAAAGAAAAAATGAACTGGCAGATCCCCAAAACTCAAAACTTTTGGCCAAGCCATGCAGAGCAAATTATGCAGCTGCAGGGACTTTTGATGAGTCACCTGGCGCCTGTAATAGTCTTATTGTACGCCGCCCAGAGTCACTTTCTCGTGAGATGGGCGGCCATATAAATTTGGTGAATGAATAAATTTACCAAGACTACACAAAAAGAGGATTCAGCCTTACGGAAATGAAGAGCAATCTTGCATCTATTAATAGATCCTCATTCTCTTATTGATGCAAAGTAATTGAAAGTAACATTGCTATTCAGCTGAAACCTGTTTTCCACTCTTAAAAATATAACTTGCCCCCTTGGATCACAGCAAAAGTTCACCTAGTCCATGTGCTTTCACCAAGGAATCCACTACCCTATGCTTCTGGGATGCTCAAAAGCAGTGCATGATGGAGGAAGCATTTTCTCACTAGAATTTGCTTTTTTTTTTTTTTTTAGCCCCATTCTGCAGCACTAGAGCTCATGGGCATCCAGTGAAATTGACTGAAGGCTCCGGATAGACACATTAATTGCCACTCGTTGTTACCACAGAGCACATAGCTTTAAAAAGGAATGAGTCCCACTTTGCCCCCAAAGAACATGATTTTGATGGCATTGGAACAAAGAGGATGTTTTGCACGCATTCCAAGTGAGCACGCAGAGGACTTTCACAGGTACTTCTTTTTGCTAGGCCACTCCCGGTATCTACCACATCTGCACACGGAAATGCTGGAGGAGGTTGTGCTTCAACTGCTCAGAAGATTGTCTTATTGTCTTACCTGAAATACATGATTATGATCCCTTGTGAGACTGCAAACTTCTCTAAACTTTCAGATGCCTGAAATAAGATTCTGATTGCCAATTCAACACTTTCTACTTTCTAATCTCAAATTCCATCTGGCTCATCACCTTAATCCCTAGCCCTACTCACCCTCCCCTTTAATACCAGATTCTTCACTTCTCATATCTCCCTATCTGGATTATGTGGGTAGGGCAGAATAATATACAGGTAGTCCTTGACTTATGACCATTCGTTTAGCGCCCATTCAAAGTTAGGACAGTGCTGGAAAAAGCGACTTAGGACCAGTCTTTTCACTTATGACCGTCACAGTGTCCCTGCGGTCATGTGATCAAAATTCAGGCGACTGGCAACCGGCATGTATTTACAATGATTGCAGCGTCCCGGGGTCACATGATCACCATTTGTGACCTTCCCAGCCAGCTTGCAACAAGCAAAGTCAATGAGGGAAGCCAGATTCACTTAATGATGTGATTCACTTAACAACCACAGTGATTCGCTCAACAACCGCGGCAAAAAAGGTAGTAAAATCAGGTGTGACTCACTTAACCATGCCTCACAGTGACAGAAGTTCTAGTCCCAATTGTGGTCATAAATCGAGGACTACCTGTATTGGGTTCCTCTAAACAGGCAAAAGGAAAGTTTGCCTACGATTTAGACATTGTTATTTTTCTAGTGCTGTCAAAGATAAAACTACTACCTGGAGGTAGTGAAACAAAAGCACCAAAATATACCCAGAGAGAAATTAATAAGGAACTTCTATCCATACAAAAAGTAAAGAGATCAAGAAAGATGGTACAAATTTGCATGTGAGCCGCATTAGACAAACAGGGCAAATCTACTGTATACATCTTTATTCAGAAGGAAATCTCACTGTGTTCAAGGGGATTTCCTCCTACAACAACATGCATATGATTGCAGCCTGGAGGCTTTTGATAACACAGGTCAAAGCAATCTTGTAGCAGTGGGGAGGGGGGGAACTCAGTGGCAGATCCTCATCCCTAGGCAGTCCTCATGCCAGCCAGAGAGAAAAAGATGGAGAGGGTATGTGTGTGTGTGTGGGGGGGGGGGGGCTTTTCACCTTGCCTTCTTTACTACTGCCACTTTCCCCCTCCAATGGGTTCCAGTGGAAAGCAAATGAGTATTTAGTTTTTTGCACACTTTTCCAGGAGCATGTTCAGAACATGAAGAGCTTTGGTTAAGAACGTAAGATCAAAAGGAGGCCAACTGGATGCATTTAGGAAGTTCACAAACCTTGACTGGAGGGCATCCCAGCAATAGGAGGGGGTGAACACCCTCAGTATTAGGAGCCATGGATAGCCTGATCTTCCAAGAACCATCTAAACTGGCGACTGTTACCACAATTTCTGGCAGCAAATTCCATAGATCAACCATGGAACTATGTCTTGTGCGAAAATGTATTTTCTTCTGACAGTCCCGAATCTCCCTGTATTTCATTTCAGTTGCTGAACAGAATTTAGAACATTGTAAGAGATGGAGAAAATCTTCTCTTGATCCATGTTATCTGTGCCATACATAATTTTATATATCTCCACTCTGTCTCTTTCGACCTTCACTCCAATTGCTGTAGTTTTTCATCACAGGGAAGCTGCCCCCAAAACCTAATCTTTCTGGCTGCTTTTTCTAACTCTAAGGTGTGGTGACCAGAACGGCATACCAGCTCTACTCTAAGTGTGGTCTCTCCACAGATTTGTATACAGGCATTATTATATCATTATTATTGTTGTAAGCCGCCTGGAGTCACTGTGTGCAAGTGGGGCGGCCATGTAAATAAATTAATTCCATAAGTAAATATCAAAAGTTCTATTTTAAGTTGTCCTCCCAACATTTCCAAACATAGAATCTGCCTCTGTTGCAGCAGCTGTTCACCCAGTGGACATTTTTGCAGCTGTCCACTCTGCCTTCAAAGCCAGTCACTGCTGGCTCAGATCCCATTAATACATAGGTGGAGGTGGCCAACATCATCACTGTTTAGATTAAACTGCTTTTGCAGTTTTGAAGCCAATTCATCCAGTCTGGATAGATTCTTTTGGAGTTCTTCACGATCTATTTTTTAAATTTACCACCTGCTTACTCCTAACTCCAGTAGCAGTCCCAGCACTGATCCCTGAGCCGTCCCACTGTGAATGTCTCACCACTGTGAGAATTGCTGGTGTGTTCTTCCTCTCTGCTTCTTTCTTTTTTTAACCAGATGCCAACACCTGTCCTCTTATACTGTGGCAGCCGAATTTGCTTCTACTAGACGTACTGCTGGAGGAGGAGAAGGAACAGCTCCTGCCTGCCTCTCTTACTGCCAGCGAGACACAGAGGAGGGGAGTGTCCCGCTGCAGACAAGAAAGGACCTCTGGAGTGGACCTCTCTTCCCAAGAGTGGGTTTTCTTCAGTGCCTACCCAGAGGAAAGTCTACAGAGGAATTCCTCTCCAGGACCACCTCCTAATGGTTGCAGATTTTTATTTCACTTACAGAGTTCAAATCCATGCAGAACAATCTAAGGCAAAGGATAGGTAAGGTTGCTGTTATTATTATCATCACAATCTGTTCATCCAAGGAATATCAGTGTTTTTAGACTGGGTATCTTCTGATGATTCAGGTTCTAACCTACAGCCTAGGAATCCTGGAGTTGTTGTAGCATGTAGGCATTTTTTCCCTTCAAAATCAGGGCTGTAAAATCCAATCAATTAAGAACTTTCATATTTGGTTAATCCCTTTGATATGGCTCCAAGCGTTCCAATTACTATTGGTATTGTAATTGGCTTTTCCTTCCAAAGTCTTTTAACTTCAGTTTGCAAATCCCAATATTTTGTGAGTTGTTCCATTTGTTTTTCATCAATTTAATTATCTCCTGGTATTGCTACATCTAAGAACTACACTTTTTTCATTTCAATAATAGTAATGTCTGGTGTATTATAATTATGAAAACTAATTAACAAAAGAAAAATATCAATATATGGAAGGAAAGGAAAGGTTCCCCTGTGCAAGCACCGAGTCATGTGACCCCTGGGGAGACGCCGCTTTTGCAATGTTTTCCTGGCAGACTATAGAGCGGGGTGGTTTGCCATTGCCTTCCCCAGTCGTGATTACCTTTCCCCCAGCAAGCTGGGTACTCATTTTACCGACCTCGGAAGGATGGAAGGCTGAGTCGACCCGAGCCGGCTATCTGAGAAACCAGCTTCCGCTGGGCTCGAACTCAGGTTGTGGGGAGAGTTTCGGTTGCAATACTGCTGCCTACCACTCTGCGCCACACGAGGCTCAATATTGTTGTCCACTAATACTGTTGTATATCAATATATACAACAGTATTAATGGACAACACTAGTTTCAAAATATTAATCCTAACAAAAATAAAAAGACAAGAAAAGAAGAACCTGGGAAATTAAGTTATAAACAAATGTTAACCATAATACGCAAAAGACAATAGGTGCAAGCACCTTCCTGACCTTACCAGGCTCCCTGCCCCGCCTGATACTAATTTTCCTAAAATCATTTAATTAGAAATAAATCAATGGTAAGCTGATAAACTGCAAAGTGCCCAGCATACTCTTTATTGGGCCCTAAAGGCGGTCTTAAAAAAAGAAATAGAAATGATGGTAGCTGTAACCCACTGCTCTGTTTTGGAGCATCTGAAGAAAGGGGTGTGTGAAGGAGTGATGGGATACAACTTCCTTGTTTGCCTCCTACTAAATAGGAGTTTTGCATTTGGCTCCACCCATCATCAGAGGCATTTTGTGAACAAGAAGTTCCCTCCCATTGCAGTCATTTTATGAGCATGACCATGACATATTCTCATAATCCCAAATCTGGTTATTACTTCAAAAAGATTTCCTACAATTGACTCAGTGTTGGATTCCTTACCTATGAAGCATGTGATGTGAGAACCTAACATGCAAATTATTGTTTTCCAAATTATCCCTTTGATTTGCACTACATACAAATAAGGCTTGTATCTTGACATAGAACGTGTCAAATCCTAGAAGAGCCGGATGAAAAATTGTGACGTGGGGGAACAGGGATGGGGGGCAAATACTGAATACATACAGAGGGTAATCAGGGATTCTACAAGCATCATTACAAGAAGAAAGCATTTTCATTATGACTCCTGCTGTTAAAATTCAGGGAATGAAAATGTCTTCTCAATTACAAGTGTTGGCCGCAAATCGCGGTCTGTTCATTCGCCCGGCGCAATTAAGCCAATCACACGCAAGGTGGGGGAATCACTTTAGTTTATTCAAGGTACCTGGAATAAGTGGACTTCCCTCCTCCAAGGGAGAAAAGTGCTGAATGGACAGCAGACATTGTTTTTATAGTTTACGGAGATCATTACAGTGATGCATCAATAAACAAAATCTTCTCATCGGTCAATTATTGCAGGACCTGCGCAGTATCCCCATAATAGTCTTTAGCATGAGGTCATTGCCCTTATGGTTTGGGATGCCCAGGTTGTCACGTACTTCACCCTACCCTTGACTGGGCACGTACACTGGTAGACATCCTGAACTTGTCTATTTGCCACCTTACCCTTGACTCAGACATTATAGCTATCTGGGGTCCGACAACACAGCCCTAGCCTTCCTTCCTCTCCTTCCAGGCACATACACAAGTGACACAGACATTGTGGGGTTGTTGATTGGACTTCCAATACACTTTTATTGTCTCCAGCTCTGTGTCCCTCACAAGTAGATCCATGATGTTGTCTGATCACCTGTCATCCAGATGAGTTAAAGTAAAGACCTTCTTCTCAGTCAATTTTTCTTAATACTGCCTTCGAGAAGACATTTGTTTATTCCATACCATTCCAAACTGTGTTGCGACACACTGCTGTGTCGCGTCCAGGGCCCAGGTGTGTCGCGGGGGAACCCAGAAGAGGAGTCCATGCACCACGTGGAGTCCCGCCCAGCCCTTGCCACACCGCCGGTCCCTGCTAGCTCTCGCCGCAGAACCCAGGTAAGGTGCCAGCCCAGCAGGGCCTCAATTGGGGGTGGAGGGTGCAGGGACGTGACTAGGCCGCTGCGTTGTGGGGTGGGGGTTGCAGGTATGCGACTAGGCCGCCGCGTTGGGGGTGCAGGGACGCAACTAGGCCGCCATGCTGGGGGGTGCAGGGACGTGACTAGGCCTCCGCGTTGGGGGGTGGGGGTTGCAGGGACGTGACTAGGCCGCCGCGTTGGGGGTGCAGGGATGCAACTAGGCCATGCTGGGGGGTGCAGGGACGTCACTAGGCTGCTGCGTTGGGGGGTGGGGGTTGCAGGTACGCAACTAGGCCGCCGCGTTGGGGGTGCAGGGATGCAACTTGGCCGCCATGCTGGGGGGTGCAGGGCCGTGACTACGCCTCCGCGTTGGGGGTGGGGGTTGCAGGGACGCGACTAGGCCGCCGCGTTGGGGGTGCAGGGATGCGACTAGGCCGCTGCGCTGGGGGGTGGGGGGTGCAGGGACATGACTAGGCCGCCGCATTGGAGGGTGGGGATGCAGACGGGAGCCAATCGCGTGGGCCAGGGGTGGGGTTTGGAGCCAGGAGCCAATCAAGGGGGGTGGGGTTTGGAGCTGGGAGCCAATTGTGTGGCCCAGGGGGCGGGGACCCCTCATTACTGTGTCACGAAATTATGCATGGCTAAAAGGTGTGCAACCAACATGAAAAGTTTGGAAAGCCCTGGTTTATTCGTTCAGTTGCTTCCAACTCATGACTTCATGGACCAGCCCATGCCAGAGCTTCCTGTCGGCCGTCGCCACCCCCAGCTCCCCCATGGTCGACTCCGTCACCTCCAGAATATCATTCATCCATCTTGCCCTTGGTTGGCCCCTCTTCCTTTTGCCTTCCACTTTCCCTAGCATCAGCATCCTCTCCAGGGTATCCTGTCTTCTCATTATGTGGCCAAAGTACTTCAGTTTTGCCTTTAATATCATTCCCACAAGTGAGCAGTCTGGCTTTATTTCCTGGAGTATGGACTGGTTTGATCTTCTTGCAGTCCAAGGCACTCTCAGAATTTTCCTCCAACACCACAGTTCAAAAGCATCTATCTTCCTTCGCTCAGCCTTCCTTATGGTCCAGCTCTCACAGCCATAGGTTACTACAGGGAATACCATTGCTTTAACTATGCGGACCTTTGTTGTCAGTGTGATGTCTCTGCTCTTAACTATTTTATCGAGGTTTGTCATTGCTCTCCTCCCAAGAAGTAAACGTCTTCTGATTTCCTGGCTGCAGTCAGCGTCTGCAGTAATCTTTGCGCCTAGAAATACAAAGTCTGTCACTGCCTCCACTTTTTCTCCCTCTATTTGCCAGTTATCAATCAAGCTGGTTGCCATAATCTTGGTTTATTTGAGGTTTAACTGCAACCCAGCTTTTACACTTTCTTCTTTCACCTTCGTCATAAGGCTCCTCAGCTCCTCCTCGCTTTCAGCCATCAAAGTGGTATCATCTGCATATCTGAGATTGTTAATGTTTCTTCCAGCGATTTTAATTCCAGCCTTGGATTCATCAAGCCCAGCACGTTGCATGATGTGTTCTGCGTACAAGTTGAATAGGTAGGATGAGAGTATACAACCCTGCCGTACTCCTTTCCCAATCTTAAACCAGTCCATTGTTCTGTGGTCTGTTCTTACCGTTGCTACTTGGTCGTTATACAGATTCCTCAGGAGGCAGACAAGATGACTTGACATCCCCATACCACCAAGAACTTGCCACAATTTGTTATGATCCACACAGTCAAAGGCTTTAGAATAGTCAATAAAACAGAAATAGATGTTTTTCTGAAACTCCCTGGCTTTCTCCATTATCCAGCGGATATTGGCAATTTGGTCTCTAGTTCCTCTGCCTTTTCTAAACCCAGCTTGTACATCTGGTAATTTTCGCTCCATGAATTGCTGGAGTCTACCTTGCAGGATCTTCTGTGCATTGCTTGTTTAAAAATAATTCCTTATCTCTTCTGGCTAACCTCTGGAATTTTGCATTTAATTGGGCATATCTCCCCCATCACTGTTGCCTTTTGCTTTCCTTCTTTCTTGGACTACTTCCAGTGTCTCATCAGACAGCCATCTTGCCTTCTTGGTTTTCTTTTTCTTTTGGGACGTTTTTTGTTGCCGCCTCCTGAACAATGTTGCGAACTTCTGTCCATAGTTCTTCCGGGACCCTATCTACTAAATCTAGTCCCTTAAATCTATTCTTCACCTCCACTGCATATTCATTAGGAATGTTAGTGAGCTCATATCTAACTGATCTGTGGGTCTTCCCTATTCTCTTTAGTCTGATTCTAAATTGTGCAATAAGAAGTTCTTGATCTGAACTACAATCAGCTCCAGGTCTTGTTTTTACCAACTGTATAGATGTCCGCCACCTTTGGCTGCAAAGGATGTAGTCAATCTGATTTCAGTGTCGACCATCGAGAAGACATACTTTCCTGGAAATAAATTCCACTAGACTCAATAGGACTCATTTCTGGCTTATTTTGCGAACAGTACTGCACTATGAATTTGCCTTTTTAATTTCTGCAGCACACTGTTGACTTTTCTCCTTTTTCCTGATTTACTGTATCTGAAGTGATGATTTAGTTAAAAAAAAAAAAGTAGCAGCAAAACTTCTGCATGTTTGGTGCAGAATAAATGGATCATTTATTGAACTATCTGCTAGTATGGCCCTTGTAATAAATACATTCATGAACTAAAATTTTATAGGACACTTAATCCCACCAAATTCAAAACCAATTCATTTATTAATGTGAAGTCTATGTTTGTTTCCAATTATAGCAGCAGAGTTTCCAATAAGAACTGCTGGCTGATGTGGAAGTTTCTTCCACAGTTATGTGAGCCATGACACATAGTTTATTTTAATTAATGATCCTTATATGAATAATTCCTATGACATAACATGCTACATAATAAAGGTTTCAGAACAGCAGCCATAAATTGGGCCTGGCTGCACAAAAAATAAACCTGCCCACATGTGTGTTGTCTTGATTCCCCATCTGTCCAGTTCTGCTATTATTAGCACATCAAATACAGCCCAGCTGGGTACATTTAAGGTGATTAGATCTAGGCTTCAGAAATCTGGATGACTACTAGGTGACAGCAAAGGATTCTGTCGTGATTATCCAGAGTTTTGTAACCTAGATCTGCTAGTTTTAATACAGTGATCAAAATGTTGAGCACTGAAAGGTCTAATTCAGCTATGAAGCATATGATGTTCCTAGTCAAGTTGCTGTTTCTCATTCTAACTAACTGCAGTGGGATGGCTAAAATGTTTTTACCCTTTTGAAGAGATAAAAATGAGAGAGAGAGGAATAAACATAGCCGGATAAATATTTAATTAAGCCATTCTTTCATGTACCCTGAATCCAATAGATGTTTTTTTTTTGAATAAACATCCACAGAATTGCATTGAACATTTCCTGGGATTAAACTCTACTGAAGACAAAGTTACTTACTTTAGACAAACATTGTGATGTAAATCTCCTCTGATTAACTAAGCCAGAAACAAAGAACATTTGTGATGGTATCTGAGAGTCTATTGCCCTAATCCCAGTAGTAAAACTGGAGCATCACAAAAGTAGGAGGAGACCTTATTGTAGGTTATCTAGCTTAACCCATACTTACTACTCTTGTAGGTAAGTAATGCTCAAGCAAAATGTAGCCTCCTACTGTGTATCTTAAAATAAGATTAGATCTAATTGTGTTTTCCTCTGGACAGCCAAAACATATTTTGGTTGTGAGATCTCTTCCCATGCATGTATATGTATAATACAATCTCCAAAGCTTCAGGTGGATGGCATAATATATTCATTAATTTCATGTAATCCCTATTGGGCTGGACCCTATTTTCTGCAGCTCCTACTCCTACTCAGCTTCCAGGCAATCCTAGTCCTTTTCTTGGAATGATGCCAACTAAAGGACCAAAAATACTTACTTGATGCAGCAGATTTATCCTTCGTAGGTAAGCTACTACTTCTACTGTATCTGTTTTAACTGGGACAGGGGAAGACTTTCTCTTTGGCCACAAAGAAAAGTTTTTTACTTTCGAGATTGAGAAGAATCACCTCCAAATAAGACCGGGCTTATCTATCACATACATGAAACACAGAACGAGCCTGCCTCCACATGGTTTCTTCACCAACTTTGTACTCTTAATGTCCTCTTCCTCGCTGGGAAGAGATGGTTGAACATTACTCCCTAAAGGGATCTGCTCCTTAATCCTACATCCTTCCAGCACTAGTCTTGGTCTTCATCCCTCTTTCTTTCTCCCAAGGAGGAGGAATTTAACTCATGAGTTTTAAATACAAGTTTAAGGACATATTTTTTTTCCTTTTGGAATAAACAGCAAAAGGGTGATTAGAACTTTGATTTTGGAAAGTTACAAATGGACTAAGAGTCCATATGGATTTGAAATAAGATTTTGGAATTGATTATAAGAATCCTTCCCATGGGAAAATGCTTTTGTCTTGAATTCTTTAAAAAAAAGAACATGATAGGATAAGACTTTGAAGGTTGAACACTAGAGGGAACTACAAGTAACTAAAGATTACAATTAAAGGAGAAGAACACTTAAATCTGATTTACTAATACAGAATGAAGCAAAATATTTTAACATTGGACATATTGAAGGATATTTTTGAACAGTGGACCCAGAAGTCAACTTCAAACGTGTCTGTCTCTATAGACAGGCTGTGTTTCAAAGACGTTATGAAAGAGGAACAAGTTTTACCTGACAAGTTCGAGACTGATCTGAAAGTGGATTTAAAAATGACAGGCTACAAGAATGACATAGAAAAAGATGCTACATTGGACATACAAAAGAAACTGGCTGATGTCTTAATAATTAAAAGGGATATACAAATAACAAACCAAGAGAGTGACCTGGATAATTTTCCTATATTGGATTTACAAAAGAGACTTGTTAAAGCTTTGAAGAATTTTGTAAGGAGGGACAAAGAAAAAATGAAAAGAAATCAAATTCTAGGATATTATTTGAAGGGACTAAAGTTCCAGATTGTTAAAAGTAAAAGGAAGGAATATAAAGTTGGTTTATTTGATCAATATTTATTTTATCAAGATTAAAATAGATATGTTATCTCTGGTTTATTTGATCAAGATTAAAATAGATATGTTGTTATCTCTGGTAAACCTTAATGAACCTTTTGCTGATCAGGACTGAACAAGGAGGCTTTAAGGATTTGTTTATAGATAAGAGATGGGATCTGGGAAGAAGAGATCATTTATTTTAAGAGAAGGTGATAAGTTACTAAAATTGTTTATACTTGTGATGAAGGGAGAAGTCATTTCTTTATATATTTCTTTTTTTCTTTACTATATTCTGATTTTTTCTTTATTTTCTATTTTTCTTTTTCTTTTTTCATTTCTGTACTTTCTGTACTTTCTATTTTTTCTTTTCTATTTTTTAGTTTGTATTATTTTTTATCTTTTTAATTGTAACTTTTAATAAAATTTATATATATAAAAAAGGAGGAAACAGTAAAAAGGACAGGGGGAGGGTGGGTAAGAGAATCCAGGATCTGGAAACTTTTATAGCTAATAGCTCCTGACAGAGCTATGAACAACACAACCAGCCTATTAAAAACAAGGGCTTACCCAGCACCTTTTAAAACCATCTAAGCCAAGTAGCCATCAGGGTACCTTGTAGCAACGTGCCATTAACCTCTTTGTGTGAAGCACTACTTATTCTGTCTTAAATCTCCAGGCAGCCAATCAATTTCACTGATGACCCCAGGTATTCCTTGCACGAGGGCACAGGAAGAAAACCTTCCCTTTGCGCACTTTCTCCACACCAACCATCATCATTTTATAAACCACGATAGTGTCTCTTAGGTGATTATTGCCTTTTTTAAACTAGGAAAAAAGCTCCCTTATGCAGCATCAGATCCTAACTCCATCTGGCCCTTTGCAAGGACAGGGGGTGGCTCTTAGGGTTTCAAGCATGAGCCTTTCCCAGTCCAGGCACAACATACTGTATAAATTCCTGAAGTTTAAGGCCTTTCCCTAGTGAAAGAGCTCCAAAAGTTTCAGTCTTTGCTTTCAAGGCCCCAGCCATTTGGTTCCCTCCTCCTCCTATTTTTTTTTCATCCTTTCAAAATATGGTGATTGGGAATGTCTGCAGCATTGCCAGAGGTGCTGTGCTGTAGATTTGGTTAAAGACAGTCAGGTGTTTCTTTAATCTCTTTCCTCACAATTGCTCACACAGATGGGCTTTTTTCACTGCACTGTAGTCACTCAGCTACCCACCACGGCCCAAGGCCTCTTTCCAAATAACCTATAAATCCAAATTTTGTCAATGTGAGGATGGAAAGGTGTGTTCCAGCCACGCCCTCCCTTTGCTTAGACTGCACAACCTTTATCATTTGACTGGGCTTGGTCCCTGTAGACGTTACTTCAAACTGGGATGGTACTGGCAAGCTTTGATTACATCTGGAGTAAGCAATATTTTGAACTCAATCAATGTTTCACAGTAGTTTCCAGTTGGCTAGCTCAGCCGCAGAGACCTGGGTATGTTTGTCCTCAGGACCCATACAGGAAAGGTTCTGTTTTCTAACATGGGAACAGCAGCAGGCAGAGACACAGATGCCCAGTGGGATTTGACGTATGCCTGACCACAAAGAATAAACAGAATTTGCAAACAGACTTAGAAGAAAAATTTTCTTTGCAAAGTATTTCCTTCCTGTTCCCCTTGATTTTGGCCCTGTGTTCTGCCGTATCAAGCAGGCAATGTTTTAAGACTGCAGAGACTCATGACACCCATTATACCTTTCAAGTCTCACTTCCCAAGGGAGCAATAGAGTCACTGTGGGTCACTGGAATTCAAAGGGTGAAATGGATGCTTTAAACCTCTACAAAAATTAAGATACCCATTTTGTCCTTAACATCTCCCCAATCTCCCAAAAAAGCAAAAAGGGAAACTAGCAGCACAAGTGGTCCACCCTTGTTCCTACTTCTCAATACAATCAGCAGAATGCAAGTGGCCCATCTTCAATGTTGTTTAGACTGCATTTCACCCTGTCTTCTCAGGGGCCAGCTGGGTTCTATCAGCAGGCAGAGAATGAACCCAGGATCTCCCGATGCTTTCAAATTCCAGCTTCTGCTGGGATCCGAGACTTGTTTGTTGTGTCTCCAAGTTGAATGGCCATGGGGCTTATAACCATGAGAAAACAGAGTGAAGAACTCTGCTTCTGAGAGGAGAACTTTTTAGGGCAAATCTGCTCTGTTCCAAATCAGTGCACGAGGGCAGCATTTGCTCTCCACAACACAGCAACCTACTAGCCTGAAGCCAAAGGAGATGAGAAGTCAGATCTATAAACAAGGATATTTCTGCAGAATTCTGAGGCAGCAGCACAACAGCTGGATCCCAGTTTCAAATGTTAACACAATCACAAGATCCCGCTTCCCTCCCAACTTCTCTTCATCTTGGTTTCATCTATTAGTTTACCCCTTTACTGGCCTTTGAGCGCTGAAAGAAGGAGCTTAATTCTCATGCCACACCACTCACGTAGTCTCTTTCTGACCCACACTTCACCCTGGCCGCTAATCTTCCCCAATTCTGGGAAAGCAAGACAAAGGGGGTGGCTTGGAAACTGCCCTGAAAATCCTTGCTGTATGTGGACTGGCTGTGAGCGCAAAACCACACTTCTGCATATTACTTTGTGCATGCTCCGTGACTGAGCTTTGTCAGCAAAAACATCCCAGGGCTCAGCTCTAGGACTGAGCCACAATTAAGGCTTCAGGTGATTAAGCACTTCTTTAGATATCAGATGGCTGAATTTTGTGCCATGACACATGTGGATGGCCAGCGATGTACATGGCTTTAAAAGAGGATTAAATAAAATACAGAGAGCAGACGGTTCTTTAGGCGCAAAAGCTCAGAGGAATTTCCAGGGTCAAATCTGGGGGGAGGGTTTTTTTGGTATCATTTAAACAGCCCTTTTCAAATAGGTGACATCCTTGCTTGAATTGCCAAGAGCAAATCAAGATGGGTACAGCTTTCCACCCAATCCCTCCCCTGGTACCTCCCTTGTCTCAGGGGCCCCCAAGCTGACTCTGAGGAAGGAGAGGTAGTGGCTGTTCCAAATCTGCAGTGAAAACCTTCTCCATGAAAACTGGACCTACAAGTCCCTCTCTGAACAAAGATGCCCCCCATGCATTATTGGTGTCATGGAACCCTCTGGGCATCCTAGAGAGGGAGATGCGGTGGCAACTCTTCTGCAGGTGGGAGCTGCCCTACTATCAGCAACACTGATCCAGAGCATCTCCCGCATCATGATCATCTGCCTGCTACTCCTTTCCCTGAGCTCTGCCCCCATCTCTGTAATGCCACCAGTTCATGGCTGTTGCTCTCATTTGCCTCTAAGCAGCGAGCTATTATTAGACCCAGTTTGGAACAATTAGAATCAGGCTTTGCTACTGACGGATTCTGGGCTTCAGTAGATGCCTGCCTGGATCAGCTCAATCCAGATCATCAGGATAAAAAGCGGCCTGGCATAGTTGCTACGCATGTGCTCCAAATTACTCCCAACCTGCTCCAATTATGTCATTAATGCAGCCACAAAATAAAAGAAAAAGCTCCCTGGAGCTTGGCACACAGGGCTGGCAGCACTGGAAGACAAGTCCACTAGTGAGCATGGTGCCTTTTCTGGGCATGCCTTCCCAGGGAAGGTGAGCCACACGTACCTGGCCGCCTCTGCCGCTGAGCTTAAGGACCACTTCTTCCATTAGGAACGTAGCTCTGGTTTCACCCTGCCAATGCTACAGCCTATAAGTGAGATGAGAGAGGATGCTGCAATCCAGGGAATAAATAAGTTAAATATTTAAACGAAGAGAGAGGCGGGGGGGGGGGGGGGTTCAAACTAGTAAGGCAGATGTCAGCTATTAAAAGGGAACTTTTAATAGCTATTCAGAAGAGGGAAAGCCAGCAGAGTTTCCAGATTCACCTTCCATCTCTCAGCAGCACAAGGTCACCTGCTAAAATTCTCCTTTCTATATAAACGTTAAAGATATGTGAGTCCATTTTCTTTTGCAGCTGTGCATCCTGGCTTACAGCTTCACCGGATGTTGAAACTAGTTCTAGGATTGTGCAAGGATTGCTGTTTTTTGGTTTTTAAACTAGCTCTGCTCCTTTATCTTAACAGCAACCTGACACTGCTGCGGCTTTCATAGAATCATAGCATTGGAAGGGACTATTTAAGTCCCTGATGATGGAAAAAAAACTTTGTGGATCAAGCTGTAATCAGAGGTGTAAAGACAGACCGGTTTTTAAAAAGTGAAATAAAGTCTGCAACCCCCCTTGCTGTATCTGTGCAAAAGGTTAGGAAGTGGTGACCATGCTGGAAGCTGAATTTCAGCAATAATTGGAGGGTCACAGATTCCCCATTCCCTGCCCTAGTTTCCTCCCCCTTCCTTGAAACTTAACTTCATGGCTGTGATTGTAGAGGAAAACAAAGGGTTTGGCTTGGTACAGCCTCTAGATTCCTGACATTCCCTAGTGTTCATTTGTTTTAATCAGCCTCTCATCCTGTATACATTAAAGGGGAGGGGTATGTATATTAGAGAGAGGGGAACGACTGTGTGTCTGCAAACGCAGGAGTGCAAAACACAGACTCCTTGTGTGCCCAAAGGACAGAACTAGCAAGCTTGCCAATCTACATATGGTTTTAATTCATACACAAGGATAAAGAGGACTCCCACCTTACTAGTCCCTGACTGCCCATTTACCCCAGAAAGGAAAAACGTGGGAGAAATGAACAAAAGCTGAAATACAAGACTTCCGGTCCCAACTACAGCCCTTTCTTCCACAATCTCTCTCTTAAAGTCACTATACAGGAACCAGTTCAGGGTTAGAAGAAGAGAAACAGGGTTGGCAGACTATAGGGAGTGCCGTGTGGAATATATAAAATGTAATATCCGAGCGTAATTCAATCTCCTGAGATCCCCAACTTTCAATTAAAAAAAGTTTCTAGTTTGGTTGCGGAAATACCCTTGAAAATTTAAATGCAGTTCTCGGTCTTATTTCTAAAAAACAGAAGGAATATGATCAGGATTTCTTGTAGCTGGACCATGGAGTTATAGTACTCCATTCTAAACGCTACCCCTTCCCTCTGGATCTAGCACTGAAGACATGAATTTCAATCTCTTACTATATACACATTTATGTAATTTATTTAACAATTTGTTGTTCTGGACCAGAGCTTTCCAAACTTTTCATGTTGGTGACACTTTTTAGACATGCATCATTTCATGACACACTCTTACAGCAGGGCATCATTTCGCGACACACTCTTACAGCAGGGCACAAGGCAGGCACTAGGACCTGTGCGGAATCACAGCATGTTTGGAGGCAGCAAGGCAGAAGGCAGGCACTAGGACCTGCGCGGAATCCTGGCAGGGCTCGGAGGCAGCAGCAGCTGGGACACACCCAGACACTGCAGCCGACACATTAACGTGTCCCGACACACAGTTTGGAAAGCTCTGTTCTGGACACATAAGCTGATTTGACTAACTGTTTTCAGTTAAATACTTCCATAACAATTATTAATGTTCAAAAGTGCCTGTACAACCCTAAGAAAGAGTGTGTGTGTGTGTGTCTACAACCACACTAATGGCTAAGTAAAGTACAACAATTATTTTCTGACAGACTGGAAGAACCCAAATAACATTTTGCAAAACTTTACTCTGGTAGGATTCTTTTAACTTCTTTAACTTCAGTTGACTTTTAACTTTCTACTAGACTTGCCCCTGTGCCCTTGAACCTGCTTCAGGGTAGGCCAAACTTTAATACAGGAAGCTTTTTCATCACTTCCTCTCCATATCAGAAAAGCTCCAGAAACACCGCCAGTTATCCATGCCACAAAACTGGTTCACTAAAGAGCCTGGCCTTGAACTAATCAAGCTCAGTAGCTGGGCTTTGCTTTTTAATGGCATTTGTGTCAGGTGAGGTTGATCCAACACAGCAATAAAATCAAGAGAAAATATTTATCTTCTTGATTATTATGCAGCAAATAAACCTAAGAATTGGCTGCTGAAGACACTAGCTGAACGTACATGTTAGCAACCTCCCGCTGAAACCAATGCAGTTTAAGCTAGTTGCAAACTCATTCCACTGCTTTCAATACATGGAAAGTGCAATCCTAGGCATATTTATTCCCTCACAGAATCACTGAGTTGGAAAAGCCATTTAAGCCGAATCCAACCTGCTGCTCAACACAAGAATTCACAATAAAACATGCCCAACATACTGTCATATAACCTCTGTTAGAACACATCCAATGGAGGACAGTCTGCCATCACTCTGGGAAATTGGTTTCACTGTCAAATGAAATCATATAATCAATCAATCAATCATATCCCCACTCAATCTTCTCTTCTCAGGGATAAACATTCCTTCAATCTCTCTCCATAGGCTTTATTTTGGAGCCCCCTGATCACCCTTGTTACTCTTTCTGAACCTTTTCAAGTTTGTGTGAATCCTTTTTAAAATGAGATGCCTACAACTGGACACAATACTTAAGATGGTGGTGTGAATAGCAGAATAAAGTGGAACTCTTATTCTGTTACTTGCAAACTACACTTCTGTTGATGTAGGTTACAGATATAGTTGACTTTGTTTTTTTGGCAGCTACATTACACTATTGACTCATATTCAGTTTGCAAGCAACTACTTTTCCAAGATCTGTCTTCCATAGGGAGATTTTTTTCTAGATTTTTCCCCCCCTCTAATCCCCAATCTGATCACATACATTTTTGAACTTAGTCTTTCTTTTGCCAGCTTCTCTTCCCCATACACCCCAAATTTAGTCCCACTGTGTTTAGTTTTTGGAGATTTATGCTGCTAGTTGATAGAGAAATGGACAGAGTCCAAGCCCCTTTATATAATGTCTTTTCAAAATTTTGTTGGACTGGAAAAAAAAATCTAAATTCCTTCCTATAATCCAGGGCTTTCCAAAGTTTTCCCGCGGCGACACACCAACCGCCGTTGATGTGTTGCCGTGGGAAAAACTGGAAGTGCCGCTGTTGCGGCAGCGCGCAAAAACCCAGAAGCGCTGCTGCCGCTTTTGCGCACCGCGGTTGGTGTGTAGCCGCGGGAAAACCCGGAAGCGCTGATGATGATCAGCGCTTCCGGGTTGTGTGGCAGCACACCAGACTGTGTGTGGCGACACACTTTTGTGTCGCAACACAGAGTTTGGAAAGCTCTGCTATAATCAGTGCATTTGATTTTTGTTTCCTAAGTGAAGTACTTTGCCATTGTGTCTGATAAACTACATTCCATTTCAGTCCATTTTTCTAACCAATCAAGAAAGCTTTTAATTTTTTTCTGTGTTCCATGGTATTAGATATCCAACCCAATTCGGTGTCATCTGCAAATTTGATAAGCACTCCCTCCACCTCTTCATCCAAGTCATTAATAAAAATATTGATGACGATCCCAGATCTGAGCTTCCACGATGGTCAATGACTTCTTTAGGAAAGCCTGTGTAAGACAGCAGTTAGCTTAATCATACAGTTCCCTTTTACCTATGTGAGCACACGGGCTTCAGGCTTTTGCCAAACCTTTCTCCCTCTCTTGGTACAGCAAGACCAGATGTAACTCGCTGTCCGAGTTTCACGGCCATCCTAACGTTAGAGCTTCTCTTACTTTTGGGGAAGATTGGATGATAAGTAAATGCAGCCTTTGGGATAGGGAAAGGGAATTACTGATGTTAAGCAGAGAATGACTAGCTCTGTGAACTTGTACATGGCACTTCCCAATAAATGGAAGGGCAAATCCTCCACCCCAAAGTGGCTTGCAATCTAGAAGCCCTACACATGAGACAACAGTGGAGTGGCAGGAGGCAGTTGGTGGCAATGAAAATCAAAAGGGCCGGAGATTGCAGTTGCATGGACTTAGATTTAATCACAGGGTCGATCTGGCAATGAGAGAAATGGGCTAGTGGCTTCTTAGAAAATTTTAAAGCAGAAAAGCTGAGACAATGTATAAAAACAGGAGTTGCGTACATACTAGGGGGCTACATGCGTAGAATGTCGCACTGGTTTTACTGGGAGCAGTTCCAGGGGTCCAAGGGCATAGTGTGGGAAACATCTCAAACAAAAGAGAGAACACAGCTTTGGAAACCTGCCTGCCTGGAGTTGTTATGACATCACCCACCGCCCAGCCTCACCAGAAGAGACATGAGAACGCGTCTGGGGAGTGTTGGGCACTCTGGGTAAGATACACCCTTTTGTTGTACATCACTCTTCTCATTGGTCATTAGCCTCCCCCACCCGCCGAGTCTGAATCCTCAATGAAAAACACAGGGTCTCTTACATAACGGAGGAGGGAGGGAAAAGCCCATCAAGTTCTGAGGTCATTGGTGGCTGGGAACCAGCAGCTCTGAGCAACTCTCCCTATAAATTCTTCACCTCAAGACAACAGCATCTCTGCCAAATGTTTCCTAGAACTTATCATTCCAGCGAGGAGCAGGCTGCTGCCTTGAACTCCACACAGAAGCACCTTGCAAAAAGGGAAAAGAAGAGCAATTCACCCATTAAATAGCTGCACTGAAGCTGTTTTAAACATGGGTTTAAGGCAGTTCTGAATCTAACTTACAGCTAGTTCAAAATACATATTGTGAGAAGGGAAAAAAAAAGCAGCCTGCAACACAAATAAGGTCTGTTCTTTGCACGCAAATGAAATCCAATGAACGCATTATGTAGTTATTTCCTAGGAATAAGGCTCCCCCCTCCCCTCCCCCAATAATCTAGGAAGGTCACAAACTAAAACAGTGGCAATTAGAAACTTAGTCATGGATCTCACGGTCATTTATGCCCTCATGTATGGACTACTCCAATGCAAGTTACACGGGGCTGCCACTGAATACCTCTTAGAAGTTACAGCTGGTCCAGAATTTAGCGGAATGAGT
This sequence comes from Charina bottae, assembly GCA_023362775.1. Classification (NCBI taxonomy): domain Eukaryota; kingdom Metazoa; phylum Chordata; class Lepidosauria; order Squamata; family Charinaidae; genus Charina; species Charina bottae. The sequence goes on from JALMGJ010000002.1 coordinate 159,430,509, forward strand.
CATAAATGTACATGACCTCAGTAGGCCATGTAACACCTCTGCCATGTGAGCTTCAGTGGTTAGTAGTGAACTTCCTGGTGCAATTCAAAGTGTTGCTCATCACCTATAAAGCCCTGCATGGCATAGGACCTGGATATTTGAGGGACTTTCTCTAATTGTTTCTGCCCATCCTATAAGATCCGATGGGGTTGGGATGTTTCAGGTCCCATCGATTAAGCAGTGCAACCTTAAGGGATCCAGGTGGCTCGTCTTCTCTCTTGCAGTGCCTGCCCTTTGGAGCAGCATCTCCCCAAGGTCCAGACAGCGCCAACCCTGCTGTCCTTCAAGAAGACCTGGCCATTTCCCCAGGCTCTGAGCTAGGATAGGGTGTGTATCTGCTATGGAGATTGTGCCAAGGTATGTTAACAGATTCATTTTTTCCTCCCCTCATATGGCTGTCTTTTTGTGTGTGTAGTTTTAAAGTACTGTTTTCTCTGTTTTAATCCTTGTGCACATGCCCACTCCACTCGTTGGTGAGTGGACAACTCAGGAAAACAAACAAATACATTTCTAACCTGTCTCCCCTCAAAGCAGCGTAAATTATTCCTCATAGCTCTCTAAGGTAGATTAGGCCAGCCCTACTGAGTTTGAAGATCGCACGTTCGGAGGTTCGAATCCCTAGCCCTGCGTGCGGAGTGAGCTCCCGCACTAGCTCCAGCTCTTGCCAACCTAGCAATTTGAAAGCATGCAAATGCAAGTAGATGAATAGGTACCACTTCGGTGGGTAGGTAACAGCATTCCGTTCGTGTCATGCCGGCCACATGACCGTGGAAGCGTCTTCGGACAGCGCTGGCTCTTCGGCTAACAAACAGAGATGAGCACCGGCCCCTAGAGTCGGACACGACTGCACAGATGTGCAGGGGGAACCTTTACCTTACTCAGTTTGATGGTCAGGTAAGGATTTGCATCAGGGATTCCAGTCCTAATCTGACCCTCAAATCCAGCTTTCCCTGAACTGTTGCCATCCAGCTGGGAGGGACCACAACTCCCACTGTTATCAACCAATATGGCCATGGGCTTTTATCAGTATATCACTTTTAAAACATGTGTAAGAGAAAATGAAGAGACCTCTGCTGAACCAAACAGCAGGAGGGGGCTCATGTTAGTTCTCTGCAAAATTTCACTGGGGACAGAGAGAGAAATGCACAGCCATGCCTAAGAGACAGCTGGCACCCTTTTACAAGAGGGATGCTGGACTTGCAGGACTACATCCCTGGACTAAACAAGTATCAGATTCCTTCCTTGGGCTCAAAATAGGAAACAGGTCACAGAGGAAGATTAGGTTAGTCTGATGTCATCAAATGGCCCCTACGCTCCTCAACAGAGCTGGGCAATCAAAGGCTGCACAATCTTGCAGGACTGCTTGTTGAAATTTAGGAGTGACCTGGTGAACATTGCTTGTCTGATTTTTATTTTCTGGTGGGAAACTGAAGAAATAAATTGTTTGGATAAAGCTGGTCAGCTGAAATGCAATTCCCTGCTCCAGAAGCCTCTTATTTCTGCGACATGACATCGCCACCTTTTCCTTCTGTTGTAGCCCCAACTGTTGAAAATAATAGTAACATTAAGCAACTCTTCCTAGACAAGGTTGCCTGCTGTAGTTCTAAAACAGAGCTTTCCAAACTGTGTGTCGGGACATGTTAGTGTGTCAGCTGCAGTGTCTGGGTGTGTCGTGGCTGCTGCTGCCTCCGAGCCCTGCTAGGATTCTGCACAGGTCCTAGTGCCTGCCTTGTGCCCTGCTGTAAGAGTGTCGCGAAATGGTGCCCTGCTGTAAGAGTGTGTCGCGAAATGGTGCCCTGCTGTAAGAGTGTGTCGCGAAATGATGCATGTCTAAAAACTGTGTCACCAACATGAAAAGTTTGGAAAGCTCTGTTCTAAAAGTACAGATGGAAGCACAGGCTGCTTACAGCACAGGAATCAAATGCACTGAAAACACACAAACTCAAACCATGATGCACAGGTTATATGTTTTCATCCTGCACAGCAATGCTGTTGATACAGGAAGAGCTCAAGGTTGACAGCAAGGCCTTGCACTTGGAAAGAAACAGAAGTGAACTCTCGGCTCAATGACCCACATTCATACCATCCTTTATCTATAAGACAGACTCACTCTGAAGTGCTTGAAATATCACTGTGTTCGAGTTCTCCATTTGGATTATTTCAAGATATGGACACAACCATGCAGAGCATCCGATCCATCTTCTGAACTCTGACTATTGTGTTTCAGCCTGCGTTCATTTCTTGCTCATCTGCATAGCTGCTGAGTTAGCAGACTACATATCACACTCCCAGTTCTCTCAGAAGGGAAGGCATGCATTTTATAAGAAGCTACCTTATGACAGATCAGATTATTGATTGATTTAGCCTAGGATCATCTGTCCTGATTGGCAGGGGCGCCCTTCAGCATCTCTGGAAGAGGTATTACCCATCACTTTTTGTCTGACCCTTTTTTTAACCAAAGGTGGCTGGGGCAGAACCAGAGACTTAGAACTTTGTGTTGCCCACTATATAGATAAACACTATCTGTTTCACTGTGTCAGTGAAACAGAATTGTACCCAAAGGCAAAATTCAATGGTCATTTTAAAATTTGGATTATGAAACTCTGCTTTTAACTTTTTAAAATCAAAAGTCTTGAAGCTTCTTAAGGCATTCATATACAAGAAATGTTGGAAAGCCAATTCTTCACAGAGAAAAAAATCCTAAGGGGGCGATGTTGGGTTTACTCACTGGTGGTGTTCAGGAGTTTGGAAAAAAATCTTTTTTTAGGCAGGCATTTATGGGCCCCAGCTCTGTCTGAATTGCTGCTGTGAATGGATCGGCCTTAATTAGCTGTTTCATGTGGCTCCAATATTCTGGCTCTATTTTGCATATTTTAACTAATTTTGTAAACCACTGGAGAAAACAACACACACACACACACACACACACAAAGAGGGAAGAATGAGGACTAACGTGAGGTACCACGTACCATGGTAGTTACTTAAATTAAAAAGGCTCCTTTATCTTCTTACTTGGCAGTTGTTTTGCTCCACACATCTGGAGGCTGCCACTGATTACATGGTAATCTGGGATATTATTATTATTATTATTTATTCAATTTATATGACCGCCCATCTCCTCCAACGGGGAACTCTGGGCGGTTTACAATAAAATCACATTTAAAATAAGGATATAAAAATATAAAATTACAATTTAATTAATACGATTAAATAATTATATGCTCTCTGACAGAACTTTAGGATTGGAAGTGACTTTAGAGCGCATCTAGATCAGCCTTTCCCAATCTAGGTGACTTCCCAATGTACAAACTTCAACTCTGAGAATTCTCAGCAATGGCCATGAGAGCCTGGGGATTCTGGGAGTTGAAGTCCACTCATTTGGAAGGGGCCAAGGCTGGAGAAGGCTGACATAGGCCAACCCAGCTCAAGGCAGGATCCACAACTGCAGCATTCCCCATAGCTGGCTACCTCCACCGATGTACCTTCAACAATGGACAGTCTGCTCAACTGTCAGAAAGCTCTCTCCAGTAGGATACTTCTCCTGATTGCTTTTGTTTTCTATGCCTTTTCAAAGGCATGGTTGTCATAATTTGCAGGCCACTTATTCTAAGTCTGCCTCTCACCATTCAGAATTGTTTTGGGACTAATCCCCTAATCTTCGGCCTGTTTCTGGCCTAAAGGGCACAATACATTTTGAAATACATTTTAAAAGTGCTCCCCCCAGCAAAGGGATGGGCAAATTTACCCAACCATAATTTCCTCACCAACTTATGAGTTCAACCCTTAAAATCAGGCCAAAGTGGTCAGATCTTACAAGATTTTTGAAATAATGAACGTAAATTAGCAGTAAAGGTAAAGGTACCCCCCGCACATTTGTGCAGTCGTGTCCGACTCTAGGGGCCGGTGCTCATCTCCGTTTGTTAGCCAAAGAGCCAGCATTGTCCGAAGACGTTTCCACGGTCATGTGGCCGGCATGACGCGAACGGAACGCTGTTACCTTCCCACCGAAGTGGTACCTATTAATCTACTTACATTTGCATGCTTTCGAATTGCTAGGTTGGCAAGAGCTGGGGCGAGTGCAGGAGCTCACTCCGTCACGTGGGGCTAGGGATTCGAACCTCCGAACTTGCAATCTTCCGATCGACAAGCCTGGCATCTTACCCGCTGAGCCACCACGCCCCAACAAATTAGCAGTATTTAGCACTAAAATAATCTGAGAATCCATTATCTTGTTCTCCAACTGGAAACTTGAATATGAACTCCTGCCATACGTTCCAGAATCATTTCTGGAAACAGTGCTGCATGGAAAGAAGAAAAAAGATGTCCTTTCTTTGTGACTCATTAGGGTTGCCGAATCTATATTTCTCCCATATGGTCCCTTGACACAATGTTACATGATCACACGGCACCATTTCCAAGAATGTATTTCTAGCTCTCCCTGAGGTGTTCTTGCTTTGACTTTGGAAAAAAAAAAAAGGATATGATCAACTCCATTTTCATACATTTGCTACAGACAATGTGCTTCTTTGCAGACTGTAGAAAGCAAGAACCAACTAAAATTCAGTTAACTTGTTCTGAATAACTAAGCTTGAATTCAGTCTAAATCGGAGGTCATTTTATTACTTATATTATCATGATTAATAAAACCATCTAGTTTCAGGTTTTTAGCAGCATTGCTACTTCAAAGTAACCACATTTACTAGGCTGTGAATTTAAAGGACCAGGAGATGATTTCGTTTCGTCTCGCTTGAAGAATAAATGGCTTGGTTAAGCCACTCCAAGCAGTAATGATCACTCATGCAGTGATGGGATGCAGACTAAACGTCCATTTAAAATAATTCTACATTTGCAGGGCCATTGACTTCTGGATATATTTAATTTCAGCTCCTGCATCTTTTCTCCTGCTCTTTTCAAAATGGGCTTTTTTCTTTTTTACTTTTAAGCTTGCCTCCTGAAGTTGGAGCATGTAGGCAAGTATGTATTTTGTTTACATAAGGCTGGACCAGACTCCAGAGAAACACCCCAAAAGACAGAACAAGGGGACAATCCTGTCTTCCTTTTCAAAGCCACATTTTCTCCTGAATCTCCCTCTGGTCAGTTCCACTGGACGACCTCAGGCCCTAATATGAGGAGAGAAAAACTCTCCTTTACCCACTGTATTCACATCATGCATAATTTTACAATACTCCCTCAAAACGTCTCTTAAATTGCTTTTCCCTGAATGAAAAAGCTCCAAATTTAGAACGTCCCTTGCAGATGTGCTCTAGTGGCTTGATTATTGTGGCTCCACTTTTCTTCACCTTGATTGATTATGTGCCATCAAGTTTGTGTCGACTCTTAGGAATCACATTTCTTGCCTCAACACAAAAAATCCTTTTTGTGATGCAATGACGGAAACTATTCAAATTTGGGTAAGGTGTTGTCACACAGACAGTTCAATTTTTTAATCTTTCTCTAATAGTTCCCAATATGGAATTTCCCTTTTTTGCAGTTGTTATTCTCAGAATCCTTCATCACGTGATGTCTCAGATTCAGTGATTTTTAAGTACTGTAGGCATTTGTAGCTTTCACACAGGATAATACAGGTAGTCCTTGTTTAGCGACTGCCTAGTTTAGCGACTGTTTGCAGTTACGATGGTGATCAAAAAAAGTAACTTTATGACCAATCCTCGCATTTATGACCTTTGCAGGTCTGTAAAGCAAAGGAAAGCTGAAGTAAGATTGTAAAATCGTGATGTTTCACTTAGCAACCGCTTCACTTAATGACTGAGTTGCCAGTCCCAATTGTGGTTGCTAAATGAGGACTACCTGTATACAACAGAGAAAGAGCACAAAATCTCACTCTATTCTTGGAAAAGGCTCTGATATTTTAAAAAGCCTCTACGTGGAATGACACACTTCCTCTAATCCTTGGCTGTCCACAGAACGGCTTGCCTCACATTTATAAAGGCAGCTGTTAGCCTTAACAAGTGGGTTTATTCCCCCTACCTTCCCTTGTCTCCCCTTTTCCTTCATCTCCTTTTCCCCAAAGCTACCAGTTGGATATGCTGCTTATCTGCACTCCTGTGGAGGCTGCAGCATCAGAAATGCACCGAGGTGGATAAGGCTAGTCACTCCCTTGCAAGTCACCAAAATCCCTCTTCTGCAGCAGGGAGGCAGAGTTCCCCGGGCCAGCGTGCTGGCTACAGCCCCAGCTCCATTTCCACCCGCCATTGGAGCCGTAATCAATGTTTAATTAGATGCGATTTAATTACCCGCTTGCTCAGTGGTCACTCGCACTGAGAAGCCAGCTCAAGTTCCCAGCATCAGGAAGACAGGCGCAACGTCAAAAACAGGATGTAAAATCTAACCTTCCCCCCTCCCGCTTTAGCACAAAGGTTTCACCCTCAACCCTGTAATTGATGCAAAATACAGCGAAGGTCTTACTGAACTCTGTAATTGAAGCAGAATGCGGGTAGTGCCTAGAGCCCTGTCTTTCTTTCCTAGCCAGCATTATCAATGTTTGTTTTAGCTTGCCCAGAACTGGCTCCACTGCAGAAGGGGGAAAGGCTCATCATCCCTCCTGGCAAGTGAAGAGAACAGGCACAGAGGGCTGGGCTGGGAAACGTCCTCTTCTTATGCTCTGGCCTGGGAATACCTCTTCATTTTGCAAAAATCCAAAAGAAGCCAGTCAAAGAACTTTGAAGCATACGTTCTGGAGTACATTCTGGTGCAACAGATTCACAGAGAAGTCATGAAAATCGGCTCAACGTTTTTTGGGGGTACAGAATCTCTCTCATACACACCAACACGTTCCTCAGGAAGCCCTCGGATTCTAGGGAGAACTTGAAATGAAGAAGGAAGAAGTTTAGTACCTGTGCGGTCAGAATCACTCTCCCCAGTGCTGGAGGATGGACTGCCTGCAGATCCTGGCTTGTCTCCCTCACGGGGTCCCGATTCCTTCTGCCGCGTTCTGGCTGCCTCGATTCCCTTTACTCGCCGGGCATGGCGGTTCCCCTTGTAGTGTGCTTCAGCCTGGCTCTGTGCAAAGAGGAAAGAACTTCATGGACAAAGCAGTATGAGATCCCGAACCCATAACCTTTCTGGAGCATGTTACAAGCTTCTACCAGGCTAGGCCAGGATATCTAAGTAGTACACCCAAATAAATTTCCAGGAATGCTTTCAGACTAGCTTGTTTTTCCCCCCTTGAAACTGGCGTCCTTTGTTCCCTTTCCTTTTAAGGAACACTGTGACAATGAAGGATAAATTAATTCAAATCTGATCCCATTTATTATCTATACTAATAATGTCCTCCTAATAAATTACTTTCGTCATCTTTCATGTGATCTTGGAGAGAAATTTTAAATATAGATGCTTACAATATTTATATTTGTACTTAAGTTCATGTAGACAACAGAATATGGTAGCACCTAGCAATCCTTGGCTGATCACCAAAACACTAAGCAGGGTTAGACCTGGTTAGTGCTTTGATGGGAGATCACCAGGAAATCCCAAAGAGGTAAATTAAACTAAGGAGTAAACAAACAAACAAACAAACAGACAACCCCAACTTTCAGAGAAGGAAATCGCAAACCACTTTTTTGTGATTGATGCCAAGAAAACAGTACAGACCTATCTCTGTAGTCACCATGTAATTTACCTTTTTATGTATCTAAGTTCATACATTGTTATACTTCTTCCTATTTTAATTTGCTTTTGTACTTGATCTTTCTTAGGTTGTATTTTGGTGCTTTCTTTAATAAAGATGCAAAATCCCCACCCCAACATTTTGTTAATTTCCCCAGTTTTTTCCAGACCTGATTTGTGGCTATTTTGGGAAAACAGGGGTGGGATGTGATACAGCATGATTATAGCACTAGCTTGTCTAATATGGATAAGCAAAAAATGAAGCCTTTCCAAATCTTCTTGAATGAAAATACTCCCATTTACAGTCTTGGTACCAAGAGATAAACACATCTTAATTGCCCTTTGTCTTCAGGAGAATAAAGGTTTTAATTACAATTTCCTCTTTCTTTCTTGTTATTTCTTTTTTTGCATATTTTAATAATATTTAGCACTTTTCTTTTCTTAGACCTAGACAGAACATTTTTAATAGTGCAAAGCATCAGAACAACATGATTTCCCTAGATGCCTTCTAAGGTCAATTCCAACTCTATGGTCCAGCAATTGTGTTTGGGGGCATCTAGTCCAACCTCTTGGTCAGTGCAAGAGCCACCTGAGTATCTTTGACAGATAACTAACAGCCTTGTTTGAAGACCTCTGGCATGTCATGTGGCAGCCTGGCTTCCACTGTCTGACAATTCTTACAGTCAGGAACTTTATCCTGATGTGCAGCCTGAACCTGCTTCCTATTAATTTTAATCTATTAGCAGGGTTTCTCAACCTTGACAACTTTAAGATGTGTGGACTTCAACACCCATGGCTGGCTGGGGAATTCTGAGAGTTGAACTCCACATATCTTAAAGTTGCCAAGGTTGAGAAACCCTGCATTAGTACTGTTCCTACCTTTTGGGACAATAGAGAATACATCTACTCCCTCTTCTGTGCATAAAACCTTCAGATATTTGAAGGCTGCAATCATATCTCCCCATACTCATCTTTTCTATAGGCTAAATGTACCTAGATCCTTTAAGTGTTCCTCAAAAGTCTTGGTTTCCAGACCCCTCCCCATCTCAGTAGCCCTCTTCTGAACTTGCTCCAATTTGTCACCATCACCATCCTCTTTGATCTATGGTGCCCAGAACCAGACATAATACTCCACACGGGGTCTGACCAGAGCAGAGTGGGACAATTATGTCTGTGATCTGGATGCTCTACTTCTGTTAAAGCATCCCAAGATGGAATTTGCCATGTTAGCAACTGCTTCATTAAATTCAGTTCTTGATAGAAGCAAGAGAATATCAGGAGTCAAAACCATCTGCTTCCCTGGAATGGAAGAACTCAGGAACTCAGAGGCTACTCAACTTCCCTTGTCTCCTAACCTTAACAGTGCCTAACAATTCTAACTTTAACAACCTTATCTTGACATAGATAGGGTGGAACTAAGCATTACCAAAAATACAGAGCTGAACCATTCAATGTTTTTTCCTTCCTTTCTTCCCAATAATTAAAAAGAAAAAGAAAATGTTGATGACAATGTCATCATCTTGTGCATTTCCCCACACCTACATCACATCATGACTTGAAAAAAGAGGTTAGGGAGAGATCATCATGGAGAAAATCTATCTATGTGGTATCTATCTATGATGGAGAAGGAAGACAGAGCAGGCAATTTGCTCATAGAATGTCTCTGGGGTATCTAGGTATCTCCACCAAGACCCCATTTCTGTCTCAGACCATGCAGTTCCCCATCATTCAAAGAATAGACAGACCTATAATCTGACTCAGTACTCTGTTGGATCATATGCTAATCTGCAGATTTGCTATATGGTGCATTTTTGTTATTTTCTTTATATTTGTGTTATATTACAGTCAGGACTACGTAGTTTATTCAAATGTAAACAAAAATTTTGTCTTGAGACACAAGTTGGACAATGATCAACCCCTCTTTACAACCTACAATATAATCATCACCTAATTCAATATGAGAAACTTCACCCATCCTCCAAATTGTTATGCTATGTATCTTTGTATCTTTGTATCTTTGTATCTTTGTATCTTTGTATCTTTGTATCTTTGTATCTTTGTATGTATGTATGTATGTATGTATGTATGTATGTATGTATCTATCTATCTATCTATCTATCTATCTATCTATCATCCATCCATCCATCCATCCATCCATCCATCCATCCATCCATCCATCCATCCATCCATCTATTCAATTTCCCTAAAGAACTGAACCTGGACAAGTAAAAGGGATGTGATCTCAGCAATGTATTTATACATCCCTTGTAATATGCCCATTACTATCAACTGCACTCTCTGCCACCAAAAAGCATAGCAGAGTGTCATGACTTTCTAAAGACTTACCTCAGAATTGAAACGGATCTGGCAGACGTTGCAAGAGATGATGGGGCGTTTGGCCTTGGTTACAGGGACCCCAAACGTATGGTTGATCACTGCTTTCTGCACCGGGTCCATCTGCCAGGGGAAAATAAGTAAGAATTGTGGTCAGTGACAACATTGTACCTGGTACTTATAAAGGCCTACTTCTCACATAAAGATGAACTGGAAGCCTAACCACACAATCCTGTCAACCCATGGCACAGCAAGTATTTGCATGCCTCCAACACCAACAGTGCCCCAACCCTATTCTTTCCTCATCTTTTAGTGATACAATAAGTGTTTTCAAGCTTATCCTGAAAGACAACTTGGGTTGAGTTCACTCTCCAATGGTTCTAATGGAACCTGGCTAATCTATTGCAGGCTGATGAATCTATCTACAGCTAGATTCAAAGGAGAGAGGCTCTGCCAATATTAGGCTGGGTGAGATGGCCTTCTCAGGTATTAGATTTCAAAATACCCCTGAAAGGTAGCTATTTTACAAATTAATACTATTTATTTGTTGTCATCCCCAGTGATGGGACACTAAAAGGTCTCAGGCTAGCATTAGCTGTTGAGGAGGTGATTGTGCAAATTATGTAAATTGTTTCCTACAGACAGTTTTATACAGCTAGGTTCTATATACATGCTAATCTTCCCAAAATGATGACCTAGAGAGGTGCTGGAAATTATAGGGTATACCAGATAGGGATGGCATAACTCATAAGCCTGGGCACTCCCGCAGGCAAGAGAACAGTAGGCTATGAACGGGACAATTGGAGGACAAAGGGATCCATGGAAGAATAATCTTCAGATGCCTTGGCATAATGGTGAGAGAGAGGAATGAGGCACACTTTGCAAGGCAGTACTGTAGCTACAAGCATGAAATGGGAAGTTCCTAATTTAGATCTCACCTCGCCATAAACTCACTAGGTGGCCTTAGACAAGGCACTTTCTCTCAGCCTTGGCTGTCCTCTCTATCCTGGGAGTAGGGGGAAGGACAAACAAAACAAAATAAACACCATGCATTCATACTGCTTTAACTGCAAGATGCTTTGAGTAACACTGACGGAACTATCACACGGCCTTCTTATACAAGCCTGCAGAACAGATCAGGTCAAGAGAGAGAGGGTCTCCTCACTCTCTAAGACCCCACACCATTTTCTACATCCCATTGACTTCCATCGACACTCAGCTCACTTCTTGTATAGCTTACTGAGCTAATGCGTATGGTGAGTTCTGAACTTCCTGACATGCTTTACAAATGCAAAGTACTGCTATTTAAGCCTGCCACCATGGTATATATGAGAGGGCTGTGAGATGTATGTACTTTTGTTCTTTCAATATGAAACGCTCATTTGGGCTGATGTGGGTCAGAAAGGACAAAGTGGAGGGTATGGCAAAGAGTTTAGTTTGGCATCCTCTTTGTCTTCTTATCCTAGGGGGACCTATATTTGTGGAGTCCTGACTCTGGGAGACAGTGGAGGACAGAAAGGCCTGGCGTGCTATGGTCCATGAGGTCACCAAGAGTTGGACACGACTAAACGACTGAACAACAACAAAAGGGTGCTCTCTGAGACTTGTTTTCTTGCAGACGTTTCATTGCCAGCCTAGGCAACATCTTCAGTGCGAGAAGGGAGTGGGGTTTGCTCTCTGTTTATATACAGTGGCTTGCCCTGCTTGTGTTGGTGGGGGTGTGGTTTTCTCCTTGGTAGTCCCTTGATTAGGCTGTTTGCTGCTTGGTTGATTGACTGAGTTGATAGTTCCTTGATTAGGGTATTGTGTACTGCTTGATTGTTCATCTGGTGTTAATCCTGGTGTTAATCTTTGCTTATCTGGGTGTTGATTGCTGGCAAGGAGGTGTTCTGGTCTTTCTCTTCGACTGGGACCTATATTTGTCTGATTGGGACCTATATTTGTCCGTATTCTGCAACCAAGGGCAGCAGCTTAGGGACTGAGTTCTGCTCATACATCTCTCTGTTGTCTCTGGCAGTAGCATAACTAACTGGAGGTCAGACTGAATAATTAGCCAGTCAGGCAGCCAAAGATACTGGGCGTTTCCTGGGCTACTGCTCTGGCCACTCTATTTAACATGCTCATTTCTTGGGAAAACCAACAGTCTAGTCTCCCTGTTATTCCCACATGTCTCTCCTTGGACTCTTTCTACCTCAGTGATTACACATTTGCGTTGGATGTCTCCATATTGAGACAAGGACTTCCATGTGGAACGTACAATGCTGTCAGGAACTTGGAGAGCCATGAGTCTCGCTTACTCTCCACTGGAGTGGGGACTTTGGCCCTCAAATGTGACTGAATTACAACTCCCAGTAGTCCCACTGAAGTTGGCCAACGATGAAAGATGCTGGAAGTTAGATATCTGTAAGGCCATAGGTTCCCACTCCTCCTTTATGACATTCCCAACTATTACAGCAAACACAATGTTTTCATTGGCTTGTTACAACCCAGTGCAAAAATGCAACTGGATGGGAAGAAGCAACTTCATGGCTAGAAGTGTCCCCTTGAAAATTCTGGCAGCCCAGAATATAGTTAATAAATAAAGTCTTGGCGCAAACCTGGAACATGGCCCAGGCTGGGTTAGCTCTCTGGCCCTTACTTCTGTGATTGTATTATAAATTGACAACAGGCAGCTGCCGAAAGTCTGCCACCAATTGCCTGATGACAGAGACATTTAATATATGACGAAAGACAAAAATTGAGGGCAGAGCACCATACAGAGACTCTCAGAGTACCTAAGTAGAGTCCCAAGTACCCTATTAAGGAAACGGCATCCTCTCCTCTTTGGGTGAAGTATTTAAACCATCTCTGCTCCAGTTGGATTTGTAGTACAAATAGAAAACTTTAAATTAGCCAAAACGCTCCTCTGCACTTCAAATGCTTCTTTTCCACATATTTTTCCACTTGAATAATTACCATGGGGTTAGCATCAAAAGCCTGAGTGGGGCTGGAAGGCAGTTTATGAAAATGGCTACTGATTCACCCAAGCAGGGTGTGCTGTCTGTACCTCATTTTGTGTCCGTTACAGCAGAGAGTGTTTCGTAGGCAAAAGCTTGTCTGTTATTAAAACGCCGCACAAGCTTTCAGATGATTAAGTCCCAACAAATATCTTCTGCTGTCCCTATTTAATAACGTGTCCAGTCTTGTCTCCATTCTCTGAGGGCTTTTGTTTCTCATTGAATAAAATCTAAATTTTACCTGCACGTGTTTTCCTAGGGAAACTAAAATTGGCTATCCATAAACCCAGAGTCCAGTTACTTCCCAGTACCATTTCATGCCCCACCCACTCTTTTCTGACAAACTAGTTCAAATTTACGGAATACTGTAGGTGTTGTGTAGGAAATAATCACATAAATTCCCGTTGGGGGAGATGGGCGGTGATAAATATGAATCATAAATAAATAAAATTCATTTTTACAAGTTAGGAAAGTAAAAAGAGAAGCAGCACAATAACCCAAAGTGCATTAGTCCAGAAAAAGGAAAAATATAAATGTATTGAAAGCAGAGGAACATTTGATTTGAGATAGAGGAACTGAATTAAAATTAAACAAGCATGTAATAGGAGAGATCCTTAAAAAAATCTTCCTTTGCTCACAGTTCCTAAGTAATGTTTGGATGTGCTATTATAACCAGCACTAGAGATCTGAAACATCAAAGCTGTTCAGACATTACTTGATCCCTGAAATATAAGATGAGACAACCCTGCTCCAGAAGAACTTACTCTGCACAATCATCTAATCATGGTAAAAAGTTAACGAATTAACTTCCTAAGGAAAACCTTAGGAAGATTATTTGAAGATTCCCCATTCCCTGTGAGAAAACATTCTTGCTTTTCTAAGAGATTTCTCAGTTCACCTTCCTACTCAAGGTGTGGGGAAAGAAGGGAGAAATAATGTGAATCTCTCAGCACCAAGTAACTTACAAACAGCCACAAAGTGGTAGCTTTCATTTACTTTTTTAGTCGTCAGCACCTCTAAAGTTAACCTATCAAGAAAGATATAGCCTTCTTCTATATGAGGGGTAAACTACTAGGTAGTTTACTGGGTAAACTATAATAGGTTCAAATGCACTAAGTTGAGAAAAATCTTTTATGCAGAAGAAATTCACTGCATGTAAATAAGACTTTAACAGCTTTGTTTGGCCTTTTAAATATATGAAGAGGCACATTTTACATGTGGATCTTCATATATTTGTGTAGGGTAGTATAATGTGCTAATTATTGCTATACAGTAGTCTTAGTTTATAATCCAGCCAACAAACTTTTATTATTGATTTGATTAAGAATATAATAAATAAACCCTCCATTACAGTGGAACGCTCCATCAGGGTGGCTTTGCAAGCAACTTCCTTTGATTTCAGCTTGTCCATATATTAAAAGCAACTGAGAATAAATCTCCATGGTCTCCATGATGAATAGAGGACGCACAAGGTGACTGGCGTGGGCCCCAGCTTCAATCAACAACCAGTTAAAAGACAGGCTATGCTTCTACTCTTTCTTCACTCAATTACTTTTAAGAGAATGAAAACAAGTTCACTCTTGGTTAAATCCAAATCATCTGCCATTTTAAGACATACGTGGCATACCTGGGGAATTTCTGCAAGTTTGCTGAACCACAATGAATTTGCCTAGCATAGATAAGGAAGGAAAGTCCAGGTTTGGCAGAGAACAACTGAGCCCCTGTAAACCTCTCTCTCTCCTGCACACGGTAGCTGAGCTGGATGGGCCACCACCAAGTTCCGCAGGCCTCTCTAGACTTTTGCTGCCACAAGGAAGAATTTTCACGCTCTAGTAGGAGCTGCTGCCCTGCTCTAAGGACATATATTAGAAATTAATTACTCTCCCCCCTCCCCCGCCAGTAACAGCGTCCCTGTCAAAACAGCAGGCCGTAAACTGGAACCGTTTCACATGCCTCCACAGGGAAGGGGAGGATAGCGAGAGCATGCAACAGCTGTTTAAATAGCTCCCCCTTCATCCCACGCTTGGCCAGGAGGTTCAAGTTCATCCCTTGCACTAAGAGAGTATCTTCCAGATACTTAGATCTGAGATGTACAGGAGTAAAACACTATGATGCAGCCCTTGTTGGATAGAATCGTTTTAGGCTGGAAATGAACCCTTGATTCCCTCTGCAATCCTGAAAACTAGGCTCTCCGGGACAAGATTTAAGCCTAAGCTTAACGCGGTCATTTTCTGTTTAATGTTCTAGCCTCAAACAGGAACACTCAACCATGTCCATCTTGACGTGATATCATAGAGCCATGCAAGAACAGCATCATGTAATTTTTGTGATGATGCAGCTGAGCCCTTTCACCACCGGTACAGCTAGAGGCTTGCTGCTTTAGCACAGGTATACCGCTGTTACTTACCCTTATGAATGAGTTGCTTACTAATGGAGATTACGCATGAACGATGATAATGTAATGAGGTCATCTTTTGTTGAAACTTTTTGTAAAACTCTTTTGTAAATCATGCATGTATACATGCATGAGATACACACATACATACACGTATCTCATGCATGTATATTTGTATATAAAGTTTATATGTATATATATACATATATACATGCATGAGATACGTGTATGTATGTGTGTATCTCATGCATGTATATATGCATGATTTATATATAACACACACACCACACACACATATATACTTTTTTTAAAAAAATCCGTTCAATTGTGTCTGATTCTCGGAGACTGCCTGGATTAGTCCCTGCAGTTTTCTTGGCAAGGTTTTTCAGAAGTGGTTTGCCCTTGCCTGTTTCCTGTGGCTGAGAGAAAGTGACTGGCCCAAGGTCACCCAACCAGCTTTCATGCCTAAGGCGGGACTAGAATTCACAGTCTCCTGGTCTCTAGCCTGGTGCCTTAACCACACCACCAAACTGGCTCTCTTATATATACATATATATTACACACACACACACACACACACACACACACACACACACACACTTTTTTCTTTTTCTTTTTGGTTCTATTAATTAAAGCCATTTTTAAAATAAACAAACAAATAAATAAATAACACTGGGTAAGCAACTTTCTAGTGTCTAAGGACCACACTTGTTCTTTGCTTTTCTGCCAGATGAAGGCTAAACTCAAGGTGCAGAACTAGGGGGAAATAAATGATGGAAAAAACGAGCAAACGAGAATGGAAAAATGATGACAAGGAGGTGACATAACCACTACACCAAACTGGTTCTCTTATACATTATATACATATATATTACACACACACACTTTTTTTCTCTTTGGTTCTGTTAATTAAAGGCATTTTTAAAATAAACAAACAAACAACCCTGGGTAGGCAACTTTCTAGTGTCTGAGGACCACACTTGTTCTTTGCTTTTCTTACATTCTGACAACACTTTTAAGAAGTCTTTTAGGTACTTTAAAAATAAGTCAGTATAATGAGGAGGAAGCTCCAGAGAGGGCAATGGGTCACAGCGCAGGAAGGGACAGGTAGCCCCACATTGCCTATCCATGCTTTTATACTCTGTCACAAGCCATGGCTTTCCTGGGTCTGAGAAAAGGAACTCGAGCAGTTCAGTACATCTCTTTCACCTGCAGCTCAACTAGGTCCGCCCACTGACACTTCCGCCCTGTCTACACAAACTCATCCGACAAGCTGCTGCTCCTGCTTATCCAATACCTTCCAAAAGGCAATTACTTAAGCATGCATGTTGCCTGTAGCTCTCTCATCTCGGAGTTTCATTGCTGCTACCAAGAAAGTGGGAGAATATGAGCAAAGCTTGCAAGAATAGTAAGTCACAGAAGCTATAGTGGAAGAGTAAAATGGCGACAGAATGTAATTACTATGATTGGCTGAATCTGGAAAGATGGCTATTCTGGAAGAAGAAATGTCTGTGCAGAGTACCCTTGAGGATACATAACTGCTGCAAAGACAAACTAGCGATCCCCGAGCAAGTACAAGAGTACAATTTACAATTTGGAATGGAGAAACACAAATAAACATAAGATTCAAGTACTGTTTAAGAGGAGGACCGCAGGTTGCAGGATTGAAGAAAGCTGACTTTAAAACCACAATAGTTTGAGATAATTGCCAGATCTTCACAAGATGACCTATCCTCCCAACCCATCTTTGCAATAAACTGTCCGCAGCTGGGTGCTATTAAAGTTATACAAAGTTTAAAGGTGCCTAAATCAAACTCACCTAAATTAAAATATAGGCATACAAAGTGTGAAAGAAGAGGAAAATGTTGATTGCGGTTGACAATGTTAACTGAATTACCATTAAAATGAAGAATTTTTTAGTAAACTGTTTTGGACTGTGGATGCAGTGCCTGGTTTTGCCACAAAGCAGTAAGAGCCAGCATGAGAATATCTGTATAGTTCTACAGTATCTGCTGCTCCAGGAAGGGAGGGAAGAAGGTGGTGGTTGAAGAAGAGCTTGCTTTTGTGACCAGAGCAGATACAGCTGGGAATTAACAAAGGAGCACCTTGTTATCCCAGTGTAAAAGCTCTTCTTCACTTTCTGACTTGTACCAGCGCTCCTAGTTTGTTGCTTTGCCTTGCCTCCAAATAAGAACCAACCGCCATGATTTGAAGAAGGCATAATTGCTTGCTCAAATGGGACTTCATGGGAAAAGCAGGGATTAGGTGAGCCAAAAGAACATTCCTAATGGCCAATCTGTCACTAGCAGAACTAAACCTTAACTAACTTGCCAGAATCTCAAATAGAATTTTTCCTCCCTTCTCTACTCAACAGCTCTTAACTGTCCAAATCAAGATCTTACAAAATTCTCGGCCACAGAACTCAGCACTCTTCTAGCCTGGGCAGACTCCTAAGGAAAATCTCTCCATCCTGCCCCTCTCCAGCTATGCCAATTTGAAAAGGCAGCCAGAGGGAGGAGGGGATTAACTAGAGCAGGTGTCCCCAACCTGTGGGCCACGGCCCACTAGTGGGCCGCAGCCTGTTAGGAACTGGGCCGCAGGTCTCCCACCCGGAAACCCTACCCCCTTCCGCGCTATTGGCTCCCGCCTGCAAACCCTGCCCCCCAGTGCTTGTAATTGGCTCCCACCCGCAAACCCCGCCCCCCGGTGCTTGTAATTGTAAACCGCCCAGAGTCTACCATGGTAGAGATGGGCGGGGATAAATCCAAATAATAAATAAATAAAATAAATAAATAATTGGCTCCCACCTGCAACCCCCACCCCCGGTCTGTGGAAATCCCGGAAACCCTGCCCCCGGGTCCATGGAAACCCCGGAAACCCCACCCCACCCCGGTCCGCAGAAAAATTGTCTTTTGAAACCATTCCCTGGCGCCAAAAAGGTTGGGGACCCCTGAACTAGAGGCTAATTCATGTATGTACCAGTCTCAAATTATCCTACTTTGGACACATTATGCAAAGACCCAGCTCTCTGGAGAAGGCTGTAATGCTGGGAAAGGTAGAAGAGAAGAAGAGGACGACCAGCAGCAAGGTGGAGGGACTTAGTTACAGTGGGTGCACCATTGGAAGACCAGAAGAAGCAGGTTAGGGACAGATCGTCATGAAGAAAATCTATGTTGTCGCTTGGAGTCAAAAATGACTTGAGGGCACATAATCAATTTAAAAAAATCTATTCATGGATGTAATATATGTGTATAACTTGTTTTTCCCATCAAATCACTTCACGATTCATGCATAGACTATTTCCAATTAAAAGATGGCACATGGTTACAGAAGCTTTATGTGGTCTGATTTCTAATAAGACATATTACATATACAGACATATTACATACGAAGTCATAACTTAATACTCTAGGTATCAACATCCTGTTCTGAATTTGCCATAAGAACAAATGTGAAAGAGGTTTTTAAAATTGCAAACCTACCATGAACAAAGGAACAGTCTGCAAGGAGAAACAAAATTACTTACCCTCTCCCCACATATTATTAATTCAAGACCATCAAATGAAACTGGTATAAAATTCAGGACAAACAAAGAACTTGCTTCATACAACAAGCATTTCATACATGCTGCCTATAGTTTCTGCAAATTTTAATTCAAGTTATATTTAGAAATTTAGAAATCAACCAGGAGTCTGTGAGTTCTAGTCCCGCCTTAGGCATGAAAGCCGGCTGGCTGGGTGACTTTGGGCCAGTTGCTCTCTTAACTCCCAGGGTGGTTGTTGTGGGGAAAATAAGAGGAGGAAGGAGTATTAGGTATGTTCCCCACCTTGAGTTATTTATAAA
Source organism: Charina bottae (assembly GCA_023362775.1). NCBI lineage: Eukaryota > Metazoa > Chordata > Lepidosauria > Squamata > Charinaidae > Charina > Charina bottae. The sequence goes on from JALMGJ010000002.1 coordinate 159,449,742, forward strand.
AAAAATAACAAAGGCCGGATAAAAATCTAAAAAAAAAACCCCTTCAATTTACTGATCAGTGGGATTAGCATAAAGGGCCCACATGGTGTTTTATAATTATTTTTGATTCTGGAGTGGTACTGAGATACAGAATGAAAAGGGGGAAAAATGGTGTTTTGTTTTCAACAATGAGTGTTTGTATTTGTTTGCCTGTTCATGCTGAAATAAATAAGAAAGAAAGAAAGAAAGAAAGAAAGAAAGAAAGAAAGAAAGAAAGAAAGAAAGAAAGAACGAACAATGGGCAATTCATTGTATCAAATGTTCAGAGTTATCTTAATAAAAAAAATCTTACAAAGATTATGGGAGTAAGTAAGTTCAGTTAAATTTAAACCAGTTCTGTTAGGCAATCTATTACCAGCTCAGGTATTTTTTTTTCTTACTGATCGGTAGTCTCACTGACATACATGCGTTTTAAAAAGAATTAGATTTCATTTCCAAGAAGTCCTCTGTCACTGGCTAATTAACGTGATTGCTCTGGATGCAGCTTGCACAGCCAGAGTCAGCAAACCACTCATTACTAGAGATTGAGAACAGATGACTATCCCCCTCGTCCAATTCAGACAATTTCGCCTTGCCCATCTGGCTGGCAAACTCTGACGACGAAGGTCTGGACTGAGTGAATCTTCAACTCATCCAGCATAACTTGCTTTGCAGCTTAAAAATATTCAGTGATCCCTTTTCCAAGAGACAAGGAGTCTGCATAGACTATTCCCATTCTTTGGAGAAGGAACCACGAAACAGCTGGAATAGGAAAGAACAAAAAAGGGGAAGGGAGGCCACAGCTATTTTAAGAAAACTCCTTTCCAAAAATAAAAACTTTTGCTTTTTTTTTTTTAAAAAAATCACTTTTGCAAAAAAGTCACCACAACAGTGCACAATCCAAGAAGGGCAAGGAGAAGTGGTGGAAGATGAGAGGGGAAGCGAAGGCAGTTGAGGGAGGGAAGAAGGCTCAGGGGAGCAGATAGTTACTGCAGTCAGCCCCCGTCTGGGAAAGGTGACTTTGGAGGCTGTTATCGATCCTTCTGCAGGACTGACCTCCTGAAATCATCTCCCTGAAATACGGGGAAGGGAGCTATTGCGAGGATTAAGGGCGGCGGGGGATCAATGCAGCTTGCTTGGCATAGGATTCAGCTTCACCAGCACTGCTAGTTGCTTTGCACACAAGAAAATGGACAGGCCTCCCTGCTCAGAAAGCACTTATGTTAGAAATATACAATACACTGATGAAAAGGAAAAGAAGAGCCAGCAGCCCAAGGCATTTGGGGCACCCAAATGGGAGCCCCCCTCCAAAAACAGCCAAATATGCACTCTTCTGTATCAGATCCTGTGAGTTTCAAGCGACATGCACTGGAGGGCTCCTGAAGAATCGTGTCCCACTGATCAGCACTTCATACGAAACAACCACCCTGATTTTTCTTGGGATCTGGGTATTCCTTCCCTACTTCCTTCCTGTGTTGCTAAGCAACAGCGTTTTAATATGGGATCCTTCTTTCGTAACACCTGGTCTCTATGGTACTGCCTGAGGCCTTGTCTCCCATTAAGACTTCCCTTAGGAAGACAAGGATGTGCTGCCAGGCAAGGCATTTTTGGGTGTGCGCCATTGCCTGCCTCATTCACAGATGATGATGTCACCTTCCACTTATAACCTTCCAATGCTGTCCCACTGCTCTGACTTTTGCTTTCCATCAACGTTTGAATGGATACAAGTTGTGCATTCCTGATTACTTACAGCCTTATATACACTTAAATGTGAATAAAACCCAACAAACTCAGTAAGACCTACTTTTGAGTGCAGCTGTACTAGTAAAATTAAGGCAGAAGTGTGGGTCCTGTGACTCTCCCAATATCGCTATACTATGACTTCCAATGATGCCATGCTAGGACATCAGCCAATGTAGCCAGTGATGAGGAATATCAAGAGCTGTCCTGCAACAGCATTTGGAGGGCTACAGGTTCTCCCACCTTAATAGCGTTTCTCCTCTGCCTTCCCACACTAGGTTAGCTTTGTCAGTGAAGAGAGAGACAACTTTTTACAGCTGGGGTTGTTCTAATGAAATTTCCTTAGACCAGGGTTTCTCAACCAGGGTTCTGTGGAACCCTGGGGTTCCACAAGAGGTCCCTAGGGGTTCCCTGGGAGATCATGATTTATTTAAAAATTATTTTAAATTCAGGCAAATTCACATTAAAGAGGTAAGTTTCGTTCTTTATTTTTAGTTTAAGAACACTGTTGATGCATCCATGAAACAAATATAGTAATTTTGTAACTTCTTGCCTGTATTTGAGCCTGAATGTGCAGGGGTTCCCTGAGGCCTGAAAAATATTTCATGGGTTCCTCCAGGGTCAAAAGGTTGAGAAAGGCTGCCTTAGAGTATTTTTTTTTCCTTTAAGGTGAGTTTGAGGTGGTGATAGGGAAAGTCAGCCTTTGGAGAGGTGGAAATGGAGAGGAATCCAACATGATTCTTCAGGTTTTCAGCGTGGTTTCAGGTTGTGGGCATGAGATTGATAAAAGATGAATATCTATCTCTCTATTCACAAATGAATACTTGGGAAGGGAGACTTCAATCCAATCCAATGTCTGGTTTGTTGAAAAGGAGGTTTGCACTGGCGGTTGCAAAATTTGGTCGATACGGCAAGTTAGGGAAGCTTATTGTAAAAATATATATTTTTGTATCTAACAAAATGTGTAACCAACAGACAAATGCTGATGACCTAAGGCCACAAGCTCCAACAGCAAAGCATAGTCCAATCAAAGTCTACACTTCTATGATTCCTCCGTGTATCTTTTTGGGTATATATCTTTGAGAGTCGAAACAATGTGAGACAGGAATCCAGAATCAGCTCTCATAATTTTTTAAGCCTGAAAATAGCCACAGGAGGTTCAGATGTTGACTGAATAGTGGTTCTTCTTTTTCTTTTTTTAAGGCATTTTTTCCAGTGCTATTTTTCAACTTAAATTGTTCCTGTGCTCCTTTTGTCCATTCTGCCCCCACCCCCACAAAGCAGAAAACAATTTGAATACCTGTATTTCCCCACTAAGATAATAGCAATTTCAAGAAAGAGAGGATACAGGGATTTAGACTGGAGAGACAATATGGACAAAAGAGGCTGAACACATACAAACAGTGGAGCCATTCTGATCAAAATCAGGCTCTTTGTGGTATTCTGAAGGATTTTTAAACACGTTGGGATATCAGATATCCAGCTACTACCAGTCTTGAGCCAGATAGATGGCAACCTAGAAGTCACAGGGCAGCAAGCCAATCCATTGGTTATTCAAGGTCACCAAAGCTTAGGGCATTGGCACTGCAGTCCCCTATCCCAGCCACAGATCCCTTCTTCTCCTGCAGCAGAGGGCAGAAGGAACCCAGGAGTCCTAGGTATGGGGTGAACTGGCTGTCTTCACCAACCCAGGGACCCTGGCAACTTCCCAGGCCCTGTTACTCTACCTGTTAACATTTCCACTGACTTTGCCCAACTTGTAATAGATATCACTGCTGCTCAAGGCCAAGGAGAGCGTCATCAGCAAGGACTCATTTAGACATGTTCCTCTAATTAAGTGTAAGATGTTGCTACTTCTCTGGAATAGGCAGGAGATCCAAGAGATTGAGACTGAAATGGAAAATGGTGTGCCTCAGATGCATATCCACAAGTATATAATATCCAATAATGAGTTAAAGCATCTTGTTTCTAGCCTTTATGGATGAGCATCAAGCCTTTTGTATTAACAATAGGTTGCTAGAGAACAGCTGAGGAAAGGTTTTCTATCAACAGTCAAGGAAGGCGGGGGAACATGCTTTTTTTTTTTGCAGCAGACTAATCATAGAGGAGCCAGACTCAGTTGGTCAAGTTTTAGCTCCATTTATTCCAATGGATATATGACTAAGCCCTGGTGTAATCTATATGATTGGAAAGTGCTTTGCTCATGTTTTATTTAATTACAAATTAAAATTTACCCAATTTACAGTGATTGACACAACACACAAAACCCATCCACTCAAACTAATTGCCAAATATGTCAAATATTAATTAAAACAGTAATAGAGACATCTATCAATTACAATAATAATACATATTCTGTCAGTTTTCAAACCTTGGTTATTACTTTTCCTGACATTGTTATGAAAACTTAAATGAATATTAATGACCAAGGAATTTCAATAATTCCCTTTGGCTTTTATCCCAGAACCACACAGACAGCACAAACAGTTACAAAATGTTTTAAAAAGAGAATTACTGTGAACTGTGTGCTCATACCAATTGCAATGTCTGGCACAAGAGTGTCATGACTTATAGAGTAGGGGTTACCTGCCTGGGTACACCCCATTTACTTTTGTTTCTATTAAGTACATGCCTAGCAAAATGGAGCCCACCCCATTTACTGCTGGAACATTTTATTTATGTGCTAACGTTCAGCTGGAAACCACCTTCCCTTTCAGATACTTCAAGAGAGCCATCTGCTCCACCACCACTCCGCCATCTCTTCCTTTCTCAAGGCTAAACCCGTCAAGTGGTCTCCATCTCTCCTCTCTCCAATCTCCTGATTATCCTTGTTTTCTTTCGTGAACTCATCCCAATTTGTCTCCTCCTTAAAGTATAATGCCCAGCTACTTATGGGATTAGACCAATGTGTAACAGAATGAAACTACTGTACCAATCGAAGAGAATATTTGTAGCTCAGGGTTGAACTGGGGAGTCTTTGGTGCTCTCTGAGCCTTGTTGTTTTCATGCAGACGTTTCATTGCCAGGCTAGGCAACATCTTCCAAGTTCCACTCCCTTTTCGCACTGAAGATGTTGCCTAGCCTGGCAATGAAACGTCTGCATGAAAACAACAAGGCTCAGAGAGCACCAAAGACTCCCCTGAAACTACTGTATTGCTTTCTATGATCCAGAAGCTACACTTCTACTGATATAGCCTAGAATTCCATTTGAGCAGCCTAACATTATTATTTAGCTAAAAAAACAAAATGGTTATCCAAAAATGTTGGCAAACAGGTAGAATTCTGGAAAAACTCCACCTCTGCCACTGCACTGATTTCAGAGTAAATCTGAAATTATCTGACTGAGTCCAGGCACCATTTCACCTCCCAAACACGTGATCCAGTCATCAGTTAGACTGAAGGAAAGACCATGAGTGCCTCCCTTTCTCTTGAATAATAATGCTGCTCCATTCAGATGGACTTCCATTCCCTTGAGATCCGCTATTACAAAGAACTGACAGAACTCTATGACATCACATGGTGGGGGTGTCATCATGGTTCCTCTTAGATCCCTAGTTGCTGCACAGAAAAAGCAGGAGAGGTGCAAATGCCATGGGTTGCCTAGCCTTCATGCATTCAGCTTAACGTAAGTACAAAAGAACAATGCAACCAATTGTACACACAGAAACATCAAGTGACTAGAAGCCTTGTTTTTTCTGATAAACAACTGCATTAAAGTAGGGCTCCTATTAGGGTCAATGTGACAACTCAACCACCTATCAGGAGAGAAGATGAAAATGAAATCATGCTTCATGCTTTCAAGATGAAATAATGCCATCTAAACCCACACAGTTCAGTATCTCTGAACTTCTACTCCAATATGTCCTCCTTCCACATTTATTGTTTTGTTTATTCGTTCAGTCGCTTCCGACTCTTCGTGACTTCATGGACCAGCCCACGCCAGAGCTTCCTGTCGGCCGTCGCCACCCCCAGCTCCCCCAAGGTCGAGTCCGTCACCTCCAGAATATCATCCATCCACATAGGATCTAAATAAAACACCATATTTTGGCTCAGTGTTTTTCTGCAAGATCTGGCCTCAGTTCACATGTAGAAGCCTAACCATGCACGCAACAGATTCCTCAAAAAGAATTTACATACTCACAGTAGATGAGAGAATACCATTAATACACAGAATTTTACGTATCAATGCTTAATTGAGCTGCAACCTTTAAAGAGGAGAAATACAAAACAAGACTGAAGATCGTATCACAAAATGCAGAGTATGAAGGAAACAGGAAATGATTTAGATCAGAGCAGGACTGAATATGCTGAACAAAGCAGAAAATGTTAATTCAAAAGGCTGTGTGTATTCTATACATACAGAATTACAGATAAATACCCATATGATATAAATAATACAACAGGAGAAGCAGAATTCTGTGACTTGCATAAAGTATGCAAATTTGTAATGTTTTATTTTTGGTGCAACTTTGCATTTTGTGTATGTATATATTGTTATTTTTTAATCTGCTTTTGTTATCACTGGACGGGGCGGAAGTATTGAAATGCGTATTTCAGCCCAACCTCACCTACATGCATTCCAGAACATAGAGGTACAACAAGAAGTAGAAACCTGCTCCTGAAAACAAGCAAACCCACTAACTGAAATTCTCAGGGACTCAATTCTGTACTCCCTGCCACCTTCCATATTGTTGTCATTACTGTTGTTGTTATTTTCTTCATCCAAAGAGCCAGTTTGGTCTAGTGGTTAAGGTGCTGGGCTAGAAACCAGGAGACTGAGAGTTCTAGTCCCGCCTTAGGCATGAAAGCCGGCTGGATGACCTTGAGCCAGTCACTCTCTCTCTCAGCCCTAGGAAGGAGCCAATGGCAAACCAGGACACTGAGAGTTCTAGTCCCGCCTTAGGCATGAAAGCCAGCTGGGTGACCTTGGGCCAGTCACTCTCTCTCAGCCCTGGGAAGGAGCCAATAGCAAACCAGGCGACTGAGAGTTCTAGTCCCGCCTTAGGCATGAAAGCCAGCTGGGTGACCTTGGGCCAGTCACTCTTTCTCAGCCCAACTCACCTCACAGGGTTGTTGTGGGGAAAATAGGAGGAGGAAGGTGTATTAGGTATGTTCACCGCCTTGAGTTATTTATAAAAAATAATTAAGGTGGGATTAAAATAAAATAATTTTTTTAAAAAAACTTCCAGTTGAGAAGTACAGAAGAAATGAGTTTCTTTAACAGACTCCAGAAAGATAGTTGTGTTAAATTTCTATGGTAGTAACACAAAATACAGTATATCGCAGCCACTTTTAACTAAACACAGTTTGATTGATTTTCCAAATTCAACTGAACTGTGGCTTATTTTAACTGTGGTTAGCTCCAAAGAAATCAACCTCCAACTGTGGTTTATATGGTTGGGTTATTTTATTTATTTGTTTTGTTTACAAGTTGTCCACTCCTGAATGGATTGGAGGCTTCTTATTTATCTGCACTTATGCACAGATCACATTAAAAATATTATTTATAAACCATTAAAACAAATAAGGAATAAATCCAAACATTCTTAAAGACCTGGGTAAAGCAGAGTTTTAAGCTGCCGGTTAAACTATAACAAGAACAGAACTTGCAAAAGATGTCCCTTTGACAACCTGAGTGTGCAGGTAATTGTACGGGTACAGACAATCCTGCAGGTAAGTTGGGCCTAAATCACTTTGAACACTAAAATGAAGACCTTGAATTAGGCTTGGATGGCAACTGGCAATCAGTGCCGCTATTTCAATACTGTAAAGCAGTGAGATGGTACCTCCAAGAGGTACAGCTCAGCCCCCATGCTGTTACATACAGAGCTAGCTGCAATGATCGGATCCTCTTCAAAGGCCACCCCACAAAAAGTACATGCAGTAGCCCAACCTTTAAATCATCAGTGCATCTTTCCCTGATGTCACATTTCTTTTCTCCAGGCAGAGGTGCAACTGCTTAACAGTCAAAGCTGATCAAAGGCCACAGATGCTAAATGGTTGTCCCCATTAAGGGGGAATGTGATCCCATCCAAAACAGGCATATCATTCAAATATTGAAGCCCGGCTGCTGGAATTCCATGTTGTCTGAATGCACTTCAACTTGCCACATACAGTCCCTTACTACCTGGAAATTGGCAGAAACCCTTGTTTCCAAGAAAGGAAAAATACAGCTGAGTATAATCAGTATACCATGTATGATTTTTCCTAGCAATTTCTCATAAATATTAAATGACACAGGAACAAGCAAACCTTACAGGAACTTCCAGGACAATTCCCAACAGACTGAGCAGATAACCCGCATTTACAGTGGTGACTGGTATCAAAAGCTGCTGAGATTCAAGGGTATCCACAGAGATGCATTCCCCACCACTCTCCAAGTACAGATCATCCATCAGGATGACCAAAGCTATCATTGCTAAATCCAAACATGAACCCAGACTGGAAAGAATCTGAATAATTTGAATCCCCTAAGAATTCCTGGAGTTGTAGCACAACTGCCTTCTTCGCCAATTTAGTATGGAATATTGGACACCCACCCATAGCTGCTAAAAATGATGGCCTCACCACCACTTCCTTTAAGGTGGCAAGCAACTCTGCCTGCCACAGAAACGTGTTAATAATCTCAAAAATCATTGGCAGAATGAAAAAGCTATGCTGGCTGGGGAATTCTGGGAGTTGAAGTCCACCCATCTTAAAGTTGCCAAGGTTGAGAATCACTGCCTTAGAGGGTTTTATAAGCCAAGCTGGGAGATATCTAACAAGCAAATAGCTGCACAAACTATTTCAAGGACGTTCTCTACCTCCCCAACAAAACTGCTTCAGACTGACATTATCAAACTGTGTGTTGGATGCCCTAGTACAACACTGTCCAAAGTGGCACTAAGCTCAGCATTAATTTGAGCAGTAATATCTGCAAAGAACTGAGTAAACTGTTCATAATAGACTTCAGACAGTATGAGAGACTTGCTGGGGCCACCAAGAACCAGATAATTTGCCCAGTGGCCCTGGAGGTCTCCACTAGCTGGGAGGAAAAGAATCAAACGGTTTTCTCCCTAATCACCTTAGGCACCTATCCTGGTTCTGGTACTTAACTCTAGACCTGCACCTCAGTCAACCCACCTACTTTCATGCTCAGTCACCACCATTTTTCGGTTTAGCATGGGAGTCAAGGGGGCTGACATGAGAAGGGGCAGATAGGAATCACTGGAAGGGCAATTGGACAAACTGAGAAGACATCCCCCAGAGCCTCCCGGAATCCAAATGGATGCATGAATCTCTGGATATGGACCAAACTAATCTGATCCCTGTCCTTGCAAAGGTGAATTTGCTGCAACTGTCGGACCTTTACCACGCGGTGACCAATTATGGTCAAGGACATCATTTCCAGGATCCCATAATGCTTATTGGCCCTCTTCAGGACAAAAGCTAAATTAAGAGTATGGCCTACCTCTTGGATAAAATCCATGAAAGTCATGAAGGCTATAGAGTCTTGAGATAAAAAAAGGTAAAGGTCTCCCCCCCCCCCCCGCACAGTTGTGCAGTCGTGTCCGACTCTAGGGGCCGGTGCTCATCTCCGTTTGTTAGCCGAAGAGCCAGCGTTGTCCGAAGACACTTCCGTGGTCATGTGGTCGGCATGACATACGCGGAACGCTGTTACCTTCTCACCGAAGTGGTACCTATTACTCTACTTGCATTTGCATGCTTTCAAATTGCTAGGTTGGCAAGAGCTGGGGTGAGTGTGGGAGCTCACTCCGTCACGCGGGGCTAGGGATTCGAACCTCCGAACTTGCGATCTTCCGATCGACAAGCCTGGCGTCTTACCCACTGAGCCACCACGCCCCTTAGTCTTGAGATAGCCTTGACCAAATCTGTCAAGATAGCCTTGACATGGATGTTCAAGTCCTCCAAGACCAAAAGTCTTAGAATTTCCAATACTATTTTCAAGACAGCTCAGTGTGGATTCAATTAAGCAGCAGAGCAGCCATTTTCACCATCTTCGTATTCATTTGACAGTTCTGAGCTACATCTCTTCAGAAGGAGAGGAGGTCTGGAAAAAGACATTGCCACTCTACCTGGGCACAGAGAGATCGCTTCTGTCTGTGCTCCTGCCCTCTGAAGATGCTGGCCACAGATGCTGGCGAAACGTTAGGAACCACAACTTCCAGAACACGGCCACACAGCCCGGAAGACCCACAACAGCCTCTGGAAAAAGAGATTGAATCCTCATGGAATCAAGAAACACCCCCTTCCCTGACCACTCCAGCTCAAGAGGTGATCTCCTCTGGCAAGGTTTCCATGATAGACCCCGGATATTACTTTTCCCTATTATAAGATTATGGATGGTAGCTTTTTCTTGGAGACCGTCCTGAACACCTTTAGTATCTCCCCAGACGTACCTTGGTAAAACAAGAGGCAGCAAAAGGAGGTATTCTGACCAAGCGAGTCTAACCTTCCTTCTTAGCTGTGCTTTTGCTCTCTTTTCCCTACAGCAGGTCTGCACAACCGTGTGTGGGGGAAAGGGCCACACTGATAAATTAATCACTACGGGCCACGAAGGAAGAGCTGGCAGGCTGATCAGCTGTACGGTGGCTAGTGGAGCAGAGGCAATGCTGGAGCTGGCAACCGCGGTGAGGCCTGGAGGCGTTGGAAGCACTCAGCAGCCCATCTTTCAAAGCGGTGGTGGTGAATTTATTGACTTTTTAAAAAAACACCAGCGGACCACACAAAGCTGCTTAGTAGGCTGCACACAGCTCCCGGACCATATGTTGTACAGGCCTGCCCTACGTTTTTTAGATATGGGCAACAATGCCACTGAAGAAAGCTGAGAAATGTATTATCTAGGTGACAAAAATCTCCACCCACTACCAGAACAACTGGTGTCCCCAAAAAATAACAAGGGTATAAAATACACTGCCCCCCCCCACACACAAAAAAAAAAAGAGTAAAATAAGTCAATAAAGAGATGAGGGAGTCAATTTCTCTATCCTTGGCCCTGCTATCAATTTTAAACAGTTAATAACATTTCTTCATTGTGGCAGCCCCCATTTTATGGAACTCTGCCCATCCGAATCTACAAGCAGCCCCTGCCTTTTAACATTCCTAGGCGGTATTCTTTCAGGGAGACTTCAGCCTCCAGTGTTCCTAAGTGGGGGTGTCCATATTCTACATTTAATTTTTGGGTATTAGGATGATGTATTTTTATTTTGTGTATTACTGCAGACTGTCTAGAGCATGCCTAGAAATTAGGGTGGATTGTAAGCATGGCAAGTAAATAAACACTGACTCTAAAATATTCCCACCCAATACTTTCCCCGGCAAATGTCCTCTCCTTCCTCCTCGGCAGCTTACTGCTGAAATTTCTGCTGCTCTCTTATGGTTGTTGGGGTATGATTGGCCCTCTAAGGCTTTGAAGAAGCAGCTTTTATTTTATTTTATTTTATTTTATTTTCTATTGTTGGGGAGCCATTGGCTTCTCCCCTGCTCTGCACTAAGGCTGCAACTCCCATCTTGCTTCCTCCAGCTATTCTGACCATCACTAAGAATAACCCCAATTCTTAGTGAATGTTTCTAAATGCCTTCTCCTGGCCAAGCAGGAAGAGAGGGAAGAGGAGTGTGAATCCAGGGGGGAAATGTACTTGCTGACCTTTGAACACAGTTGTGAGTTTAAACAATCCAAGAGCCTTAAGACTTGAAGATTTTTAAATATTTGGACCTACGAAAGTCTTTCAGAGAGTTACATTTTAATGGAAATCCTTTTATTTAATCAGCTGGGAATAAGGCGTAAATGTCTTCTTTGAAAAACAGTTGAGATTTGCAGCATCTTAACGACTAACAAATTGAACTTTCCATGGATCATAATCTACTTCATGGAGTACAAAGGAGTATAGTCCTGTGAGAGAAGTAATATATTTAGACTGTCGTTGCTGGAGAGGGAGAATAAGAGAAAGGAAAACAGGAAGATGAAAGGGGTGGGAGAAAGAATTGGTTGAGGTAGTGATCCAAAATAAAATAAGACCACAGCTTATGCCTCTGATGAAGGGGACTGTGATCCACGAAAGCTTATGTGATAATATAAACCTGTAGCCATTAGCATGCCACATTCTGTTGTTTTTATTGGAAAAGACCAGTGGAAAAGATGCAGAGTAACTTAGATTGCCTCTAGTAAGGTAAGACTTTTCAATTGTGGGCAGGGTAACAAAAGGTAGGCTGGGATGTATGACTTGTCAGAGCAACAGTATCAGGCTGCAGTCGGGTTTTTAGGGAAGTTTTGATTGAAAATAAGCAACTGCTATACAAAGGGAAATCCTGGTTTGTTCCTTCTGCTCCAGCATTTGCCTTGAAGGGGCTCAGCTCTCTAACTCAAATTAGTTTTTCTAAATACATAATACTTGCCATTATGGACAACTACAGTATAACATTGGACAGGTTCTCAAAGGTAATCCAGATCAATCCTCTTCCAGTGGAGGAAATCTTTGCTGTAACATCTCTGCTACATAGCTTTAGAGCAGAGCTTTCCAAACTGTGTGTCGGGACACGTTAGTGTGTCGGCTGCAGTGTCTAGGTGTGTCGTGGCTGCTGCTGCCTCCGAGCCCTGCCAGGATTCCGCGCAGGTCCTAGTGCCTGCCTTGTGCCTTGCTGCCTCCAAACCTGCCCTGCCAGGATTCCGTGCAGGTCCTAGTGCCTGCCTTGTGCCTTGCTGCCTCCAAACCTGCTGTGATTCCGCGCAGGTCCTAGTGCCTGCCTTGTGCCTTGCTGCCTCCAAACCTGCTGTGATTCCGCGCAGGTCCTAGTGCCTGCCTTGTGCCCTGCTGTAAGAGTGTGTCACAAAATGATGCATGTCTAAAAAGTGTGTCACCAACATGAAAAGTTTGGAAAGCTCTGCTTTAGAGACTTCCCAACTGCAGCTCAGCTCAGTCTCTAAATGTGCTAACTAGAGAATAAGCTCCACTGAACACAATAGGTCTTATTTCCAGATAAACATGCAAAGGATTGCATCATGAGTCAATAGACCAAACCAGCCTCCCAAGCTTTTCACTGAAGTATTATTACTATTATTAATTTTAATTTTATACTGCTTTTCCTCCAGAAGAAGCCCACAGCAGTGAAAAAAATAACAGTATAAATAATCTTAAATGAAACCAGCAAGAATTAAAATCAGCAATTCCAAAAGACAATTAAAATGCAAAAATTAAAGCTTTATGGGGGAAAACAGGAACCTAAAAGACCATCAGGCATTCCAGTCCCGCAGTAAAAGCAACGATAATTCTAAAGACACATAAAGAAGCTTAGTAGAAAAGGCTCAACTATAAAAAGGACTTGACTGTGTTTCCTTGCCTTTGTAAAATACGTTTTTATTCTTAACTGCTACATAAATGTTTTAACTGTCTCTAACTGGGGGGTAAGACGCCAGGCTTGTCGATCGGAAGATTGCAAGTTCGGAGGTTCGAATCCCTAGCCCCACGTGACGGAGTGAGCTCCCGCACTCACCCCAGCTCTTGCCAACCTAGCAGTTCGAAAGCATGCAAATGCAAGTAGATTAATAGGTACCACTTTGGTGGGTAGGTAACAGCGTTCCGTGTGCGTCATGCTAGCCACATGACCGTGGAAGCGTCTTTGGACAACGCTGGCTCTTCGGCTAACAAATGGAGATGAGCACCAGCCCCTAGAGATGGACACGACTGCACAAATGTGCAGAGGGAACCTTTACCTTTTTAACTTGATTTTAAAGTATCACCACTGAAATGCTACTTTGCTCAGCTGTGTAACCAGGTTGAAAGAGCTATTAGAATAGGCAAGAAATCCTTCCGGGATGTAATGCAAAAACAGCATTCTCAAGAGCAAGGACCAGCAGCATTTAAATGTTTATCCCGCTTTTCCGTCAAAGCTGGAGCACAGCCTTTGAAGCAAAACCAGTACTAATTTGAAATGAAAACAAGCAAGCCTTAGGGCCTTTCCATGACATACATAATTGTTATGGCTCAAGTTTTCATGCACTCCAGTTCACCCTTCATAGTTCTGCCTCTTGTGATGGTCACCAAAGCTGATGCCATCATACATTTGTCAGTCTCTAAACTGCAACCACCATTTTCCCCTGCAATAATCTAACACCGTCATCTCTCTGGAAACGGATGAAAAGACAAATTATTAGCTGGAATCTTTTTCAACGGATTTATGTTTTTGACTGGACATCAAAATAAGGGACAACAAACCCCTGTATTTTTAAAGAATCCAAATATACAGCCAGGTATCAGGCACTTGAGAGCCAGTTTGGTGTAGTGGTTAAGGCATCAGGCTAGAAACGAGGAGACCGTGAGTTCTAGGCCTGCCTTAGGCACGAAGCCAGCTGGGTGACCCTGGGCCAGTCACTTTCTCTCAGCCCTGGGAAGGAGGCAAGGGCAAACCACTTCTGAAAATCTTGCCAAGAAAACTGCAGGGACTTGTCCAGGCAGTCTCCGAGAATCGGACACGATTGAACGGATTTTTTTTAAAAAAATGTCAGGCACTCAGTTTAACTAGGAAGCTCTTTTCCACGCAGACTGTAAAGAGAGGGCTGATAATATTAAGACAAGACAGTGCAGGTTGCCGGGAGAGCTCCTTTGCCCACAGAAGGTCCCCCGTTTGAGAAAGTGAAGCAGCTGTGCATCCACATGTATGTGGAGACAGCCAGAAGCAGCTTCCACAGCAGCCATATGAGCCTTGCGAAACACACGACTGTTTTAACCGTTTAAAAAGAGGTGTGTTGATTTACACGCTTGCTCCCACGTGTGGCAAAGCACCTCTTTCAAGGACTTGCACAGCCCTGGCAGCTACTGAGTGAGCCACAGAGGAGAAAAAAGAAAAATCCTTCCCTCTGCTCTAATCTTTTCCACAAGGATAGGGCAGGAGTTGAGAATACTTGCAGGACAGTGGGATGGAATAGAATGGCACTTTTTTTTTCCAACTGAGCTGAGCTGACAGGCTAAAGAACTCACTGGCAGACAGCCAAGAAGGTCAGAGAGCTGGACCTCTGCGCCACATCCCAGAAGCAAGTCTTGCTGTGGTTAGGCCCAACTCTTCTTTCAGCATCTCCCGCTGCAGCCACTAACTTCAGTTCTCTGCAAGCCTCAAGTCTTCACTATGCTACATCTGCATCGATGGGGAAATTGTGGCACAGGGAGAGATGGCGCTGCTGTGATTCCATACAGCAGTGATGGAACAAGGAACAGAACTCTCTAGTGGCCTCTGCATTCTCCTGATTTTATTAAGCATTCCTTGGTTCAGAAGCACGAGTTAATGCCTCAGATCAAACAGCAGCCAGCATGCAAAGACACTGCATTTCCCAAATCAGCAGCTAGTAAGAAATTCAAAAAGAAGATTGAGCAGGTAGGGTGCCCCAAAACCCCAGGCCTTCACCCCAAATATGCGGTCTGCTTTTCAATCCATTACTGCAGATACTATTCCCTTTTCTACCTCTAGACTGTCAATGGTGTATGAGTGTGGAGGGGAGGCAGATATCAGCTCTCCCAGGGAAGAAGAGTTGTCCTAGTGTAGCGCGCCAAGGAGATGAACTTGGAGAAACAAGGCAGAGACAACGGTTGCAAAAATAAACTTTAAGTCCACGACACAGAGGAACAGTGAGAAAGCAGCTCAGATTGACTTCTCTCTAATTCACTAGACTAATTCACCGTCTCTGCTTTGTTCCTCCAAGGTGATCTCCTTGGTTCTCTACATCCAGTCGACAACATTTATTCAGGGTATCAGTACTGAACAGAGAAAGGGAACCTCTCGTTCACTAGATGCTGTTGGGCTATCGTTCCCATTATCCCTGATTACTGTTCCCATTAGCTATGGCTAACAGGAAGTTCACAGGTTTTCCAGCCCTGGTTCAATATTTCCTTGTTTAATGGAATTATTCTTACACCTGTCATCTTAGCATGGGATAATATGCAGGTAGTCCTCGCTTAACGACCACAATTGGGACTGGAATTTCAGTTGCTAAGCACAGCGGTCATTAAGCGAATCTGACCCGATTTTAAGACCTTTTTTGTGGCAGTTGTTAAGCAAATCACCGCGGGTGTTAAGCGAACCATATGGTCGTTAAGCGAATCACGTGGTTCCCCATTGATTTTTCTTGCCAGCCAGGAAAGTCGAAAATGGTGATCACGTGACCACAGGACGCTGCGACGGTCATAAATGTGAACCGGCTGCCAAGTGCCCAAATCGTGATCACATGACCCTGGGGACACTGCAACGGTCGTAAGTGTGAGGACTGGTTGCAAGTCGGTTTTTTCAGCACCGTCATAAGTCTGAACTGTCACTAAACGACTGGTTGTTAAGCGAGGACTACCTGTATTAGCTACCACCATCACAGCAAAACCCTGTTCATTAGGCACACGTTCCTCCATTCTCCTGATAAGGGTACTATAGCCAGCAAACCCCAATGCATGTTTCTATGGGTTTGTTCACAGGGCATTCCTAGAGCCTGCCAAGCTGCTTCCTTTTGACTCTCTGCTCCGTACATGAAGGGCATCTCCTTTTGCTGAAGCCACACACACAGTCATGTGCAGACATAAAGCCTGAGGTGGGGCTCTTCCCCAGAGGCAACCGCAAAGGCTCTCCGAGATGTTCTGAGCAAGCCTTATCATTCCGGGCCCGGGGCCCCCCAAACCACAGCTCACCTAGGAGAGCTAGCAGCTCAACCATTCCCTCCCCACTCTTCAACTAACCGCCAAAGTCAGGCAGGAGGGAAGCTACAGTCTCGGGCTGCCTGTGTCCAACTGCAGGCAGCCCGCCGCGTCTTCTCTAGTTCACAGAGCTGGGAAACGCCAGGTGGTAATGTAACTACATCTTGCTATGACATCTAATGAGCAGAAGCCCCACGTTCAGCAGATTACAGCTCAAAAGAATACCATAAATAGCCATAAATAGCTGCCCTGGTCGTGGTGTCCGACCCTTGTAAACTCAGGGCAGGAGTAAGGACTTTTGCTTTTGTTTACTTTCCTAGATTTGAGGGGGGGGGGAGTTTTTGCCTGGATATACCTCTGTGCGGGTGTCTGTGTTATATGACTGCATGTTTTTCTCCACCCAGAAAGAAATATTCCCTGCCCACCCTAAATCTGCACGTCAGAGAAAAGGTTAAGTCTGAATCTTACTCCCCAGCATGCTAGTGTTCTATCGCCTGGACATTTTATTGCATGACAGACCCCTGAGCTGCGAAGGGGTCGTTTTGCTTCTTTAGGGAGTGAGAACCAAGCCCCAGATACACAGTTCGCTGTAATCAGCCACTGATCTGCAGTATACGCAAGTTTTTTTTTTCTTTTTCTTTTTCCAGTACATGCACTCCCATAGCCCCACAATGTACTCTCCTCCACAAATCCCAGATACAGGGGAAAAGGTTCTTTTCCACTCTGCCCAGCATGGCCTCCTCCTTCCACAACAGCCTTGAGCATTCTTATATACCCATTCACAATCTCTCCCATGTGAACAGAGAATACCCTTGAAGTTTCTCTCAAAGCAGGAACTGGCAACCTTGCATGCTTGTGGCCTGAGTACCCCGTTTTGCCCCTTCAAGCCCTCTCTGACCGTTGCTGCTGAAAACTGAAGACAGAGATTCTTTCCATTCCAGGGTGGGACACTGATTGTTAACAATTAACGGATTGGGTATAAAATCTGCAATAAGTACGTCTCTGTTAGAAACCAAGAGAACCCCGCTCAAAACCTAAATCAAACCAAACCAATCCTTATTATGGTGACAGACCAGTATAACCCTCAAAACCTAGTTTCCCCCACCCATGTGATCCACGCCTCCCCTGCTTTGTGGCCCTGAGCTCCTTTTCAAATGTGAAGTATGTTCCCTAGATATCCAAAGATGCCCATGTCTCCTTCAAAAGTTGTATTTTCTGCATAACTTTATGGAAATAAAACCTTGGAAGCAAGGGAAATCCACTTACGGGAGGTTTCTTGAAAAGAAAGACAGAACAATGGCATCATGGCATTTATCCCATAAAGGGATTAGAATTCCTAGCTTGGAAGTGGAGCCGGACCTTGTGGGTGACATGACATTTACAAGGGAAAGGGCATCAGTTTGATTCCCAGTAAGAGAGAAGAGTTATGTTCTAAACATCTGAAGCCTTCTTTGTATATCCTGTGTGTAATAATAAGTACATTTTGTTCCCCAAACTTCTGTTTCCTAAAGTGTTTAAAATTGGAGGCCCCTTTTGTGAATGACATGTAAGATACTTTTATAGAGTACATGGAGCTGGGAATAGCTGATTCCCTGAGGAGCCTTGCACTCGGGATTTCTTGTGAGTGTTCCGAGTTGGCCTTCTGGATGAAAAATGCAAAGTCCGGAGCAGAGACTTACGCAGAGATGCAACATATATCCTCCCCTGTCAGCAAGAAGTCCAGTTCATGTCATGTCAAAAGCAAGAAAAGGATCCTATCTATTCTGATCCAGACAAGCAGCAAAAGAACTGACCCACAGCACTGACTGACTGGAAGTAGGTAAGGCCATGGATTGTTCAAAGATGGAGTAAGTAGTTTTTTGGACTCAAAGCATCCTTTAACTACATCTCTCATGACACATAGTTTGGTTATTTATAACTGAGGGAGGGACTCAGGGATCCAGAACCCCAGTTCAGAGAATACATTTAGTAATAACTGGAAATATAGGAGTGGAAGCCAAGACTCCTGGTTTCTGTTCCCCAAACGTGACATCTCCTGATTGGAAGGGTGGGCAAGATTGGAGCCAGATCCTAAAAGTTGTTCCAGCTCCGGGAGATGAAAAGTTTTTGCCAAACTTTCTGAGTTCACGACAGTGGGCTATGCTATGGAAGATGACCCTTATGCCATATTCCATCCACTTTTCTAACCTTTTCTAGCTGTTGGATGAAGTTGGGGGGGGGGGGGCGAGGGGGAAGCCAAGCTTCTACTCAGGCGCCATCCCTGGATTTGGACAGTTCTGTCTTTTTCTTCCTCCCTCTGTTGCCTGGCCAAAATATTGTGAGTCTGAGCAATTGCAGAGCATTGAAGATGCCAAGATAAAAAGAAGCCCCAAACAGAGGGGGATGGGGGGGGGGACGCAGATCAATGAAGAACAGTGACAGGCACGCCAGCTAACGGTTGAAAGGAGAAGATATAAAATGTACAGTATGATACGTATAATTTGTATAATATCTCCAGAGACAGGAATGAGAGGATGGCATAAGATGGCAACGTTTGTAGGAGACATCCAAGGGAGCTGAGGGCTGAGTGCCTGCGGTCTGAACAACAGGTGAATTGATCAGCTGACAGGGTGGAAGATGCATGGTAAGGGAGGGCTGCGAAGCCCGTCCTTGTCCAGGTGCAGCGAGCACACTCTGAAGGAGGCCAGGATGGGAAGAAAGTGCAAACAAGCTGTGCCCAATTTAGCAGCCTCCGAATGCCCCAGATCAGGACACCAGGCGTCTTAATCTTAAAAAGTGCCAAGTTGAGCAAGACTGGCCTAAACCCTGGTGGTGGTTCCACATAAAGGGGACTGATTGCCACAGTCTACGGCCTATAGATTAATCCTACCCTAGGATTATCCGATGTCTAGCACAGTTCCTGAAGAGATATTTTAATGGTTCTCACACACATACACCCAAATATAGTGTTTACCAGACTGGAGTCTACTGAATGAAAATTAGAATACAAAAATTTGAAAAATGCCAAAAGCAGATGCTGAATCCAGCGCAATTGATTCAGGTCAAAGATATTCACGTGTGTATCCCAATTGCTCTCTCTGTAATCAGGAGCTGCAAGACTTCCACTCAAGCTTTTGCTGTCAAGCTCCAGCATAGCAGCTGGTAACTGGGGAGGCAAGGGAAACACAGCGCTGACCTGACCGGATGATACTAAAGCCCAACTGAGAGGTTTGTTACAATGCTCCTCACATTTCAATCTCTCTAACCTTGCAAAGAGAAACACGGTTCTTCCGGGGACTGTGAAAGAACACAAAAACCATTATGCAACCAAATCAGCAGCAATTCTAAAGCTGTGGGTGAGAGGGAATCTGAAGGCCCCAAGTTTCAGGAAAGAATAAAGAGCAGAATCTAGTCCGTTAAAGATCCTTGGATGGGACTCTTAAGAAAGACTCTGGCAGAATAATAGTGGGCAAGTCACATAACCAAGAGCCGCTCATCTGCCCTGTTCCCCCACAGCCTTGGAGACCAGATTAGGAACTGAGCTGGGTTTAATCCAGAAACCGCTTTCTAACTAAAAAAGATGGGATGCTAATTCCACTGAGCAATTCCAGAGCTAATTCCGGACCTGAGGACAGGACAGGACAGTCTCACGGTGGACAGGTGGGGGGAAACACCACAGGGTGCTGCAACCCTGCATCCCATTTTACAAAGCTATGCTCACAAATAGATTAAAGCGGGAGTGGGGGAGAGAAGCATAGAGAGGTGGCTAGCTGCGAGGCATGAGAATGAAGCTACTCCGAAGTAAAGAGAAGCTCTGAGACTTGCTGTGCTGTGTAAGAACAAGGTCCAGGGCGGCAACGCAGCAAAACCCAGCCGCGCGCGGAACTAAGCGGGGAGGGTTGGGGAGGGGTCGCGGCAGCTTATCTGCTTCCTTATCCTACCTCTTGAAACTGCCCCCTAACCGACCCGACCCGTTTAATCCGGATCACCAGAGCGCGCTCCTCTTACCCCGTGCAGCTTCAGTGCGCTGCCCAGACCGGCTGAGCCCCCGCCGGCGCATCCCGGCAGCGAGCGATCAGCGCGCCCTCCCCCTTCTCCGGCCGGGGAGGAGCGAGCGCGAGCCTCCCTCCCACACCGCCCACCTTCGCCTCGCGAGCGGCAGGAGCGGGGGCGGGGGCGCGAGAGAAACCTCTGCAAGTCCTGCCAGCAGCTCACCCCCACCCCCACCCCCACCCCAGAAGTTCGCACCGGGGAACTGCCCCCTTCTCCATCGCCGCCCTGAAACGATGCGTTCGAGAGGCCCAGCCTCTCCAACCCGCGCGCTGGGGATTTATCAAAGCGAAGAGATCGGTTCCGAAATCTCTCTGCTTCGCAGCTGCCCAACCTGGGCCGTAAACAGCGCCTGAGCATGCAAAGAATAGCCCCCTTTCCCAAACCGTGGTGGGTGCAGCTCCCTCCCTCAGTATATAATAGGCACCGGGCTAGAATAGGTTTGGGCAGTTGGTGGCTCACAGGTTGTCAGAATCCAAACACAGTGTGTTGGGTGAACCAACCAAAGAGTTCGAGATTTGAATAAGTGAGCTGTCCTGCTCTTAATTATTCATTGGTACTTGGTCCGGAAACTATTTTCAATGCCACCAGATTCTTCAGCACTGAAACAAAAGGCTGCTGTGTGCGTACTTTCCTCACCTATAGCAATGAGACTTGCACCTTTGATATACATGGGAGGTAGGCAACTTGGTGTCTTCCAGATGTTTTGGACATCAATTCCTATGATCTCTTACCAATTAGCTATACAGTACTGGCTAGGACCAGTATGACTCGGCTCAAACATCTGGAGGTCACCAAACAGCCAAACGTACTATACATAGCCATGCATGAAATGACATCATAAGAAACTTCCAGAGTGAAACATATGGCTCCTAACAAGCTTCAGGCCCAAACATACTTCACACATTATCCCCTAGATTTATAGCTTTACAAACAACTGGATTTTGGAAACCATACAGAAACACCCTGTCATTACAGAACAGCAGCGGCTCCCCAGTACTTCCAACATATCCCCTTACTAATCTTCGCACGTTCGTCAAAACATTAGCTCTCCTCACCCCGCAATCAAATTTGTATTGTACTTCTCATATTCAAAAGGGATTACTGTTCTAACCTTCAACACAACACACCCGTCCCTGATGGTAAATGAATTCACTCT
Source organism: Charina bottae (assembly GCA_023362775.1). Classification (NCBI taxonomy): domain Eukaryota; kingdom Metazoa; phylum Chordata; class Lepidosauria; order Squamata; family Charinaidae; genus Charina; species Charina bottae. Next base: position 159,471,354 of record JALMGJ010000002.1, read on the forward strand.
TTGGTATTGCTTAAACATATAGTAAAGCAACACGCCTGCCTGCTTTGCTAATACGACTGGCCTCAATGAGGCAGATTGGAAATCTCAGTGATGTTCACTTGGAAAATGTTTATGACATTCCCAGCCTCCAAGTGCAATGAACTATGCTGGCTTGCATGCTCAATTTTATGGTCAACAATTACAATTGGTAAAGAACTAATTTGGATATTTAAAAACCAGCTACCTAGAATCACTAATTGCTGGGGAGGGGTGAGAAGAGGGACACCCCCTCTGACCTGCTCCTGTGCCTTTAATAGCAGCACGGATGTGCCAGAGGCAGGCGGTCAAGTGAAGCTTTGAACTGCAGAGAGATAAATGTCATTGGTTGCTAATATCTGGCCATTAAGCAGTTGAGGGAGATAGAAGGACTAAGCCTCTCTTCCCCATTGCCTGCATGTTCAGGCAGCAAGCTTTGGACCAAAGGAGCATCTCTGAAAGAGATTGGAAGGGGTCTGGTGGCACCTTTTCCGACTGACCAATGTTATTAAAAGACACACGCTTTTGTGAGCTGCAGCTCACTTCATCTGATCCATCAAATCTGTTACAGTAGTTGGAAAAGGGGCTGCCTGATTCCTTCTGATTTTAGGCTACCATAAACCAACATGGTTCTCCTCTGACACTCCCTGAAAGATGTAATTCCTACTCATAGGAACTCTACAAAAGAACTGTTTCTGCATGTAAAACTAATCTGGGCTTGTTCCGGGAAGGGAAAATAAATCTCGGAAAGAGGACCCTTCAAGGGCCTTCTCACGCATATGATGCAAAGGAAAGGCCATTTGCACCGAAGAATTTTGAGCAGGGAATTCTCCATTTGCAAACTTGAACAGACACAGCCCAGATGCTGATAGATAGCCTCCTCTGCAATCCAGGTATGAAACTGCTTCAAGGCGTTTCACATTTTAAAAGAGAAACTGCTTCTCTACTTCTTTCAGGAGCTTCAAAAGAAAGGGACAGTCCTTGAGGCCTTCCTGCTAGATGGAAATGTCACGAATTTTAAAAAGCCCAGCTGACCATCAATGAAGAGAAAACACAACTCAGTGGACAGTCCTGGAAAGACTGGGCGGTGGGACATCAGCGCAATCTTTTCACCTGGCTTCGATTCACAAGACGACCTCAAAGGCTCTGAAGCCAACCTTCTCCTTGGAAACAGCCCTGCCCCGCAGGATAAAGGACGGACAGTCCCCTGCCAGGCAGGGCTGGCAAGGGAGCCACGTGCTGTATTGAATTGCTGCCACTGTGCAGCGACGGCAAACTGGATCCGGAGATAGGCAGAAATCCAACTTCTCAGGATGACTTTCTGCTCCAGAGAATGTGCACATCGAAGAACAGGGTGGGTGGGTGGGTGGGAGGGAGCAGGGCATAGGCTTTGCTGGGCCTAAGGAAACAGCTGGTCCCAGAAAAACTCCGCCTTTCCCATCTCCGAAATGCTGGGAGAAGAGCTGCCATTCCTCTGGATATGATACGCTTGGGACATATGGCTGTGTGGCAAGTTCACCATCTTCTATGCACTCAGATGAGACACTTAATACTCCTGGAACAGCTAATCCAAACCACATCTGATCTGCATAAAAACACCAAACCCCTCCCACAAGATCTGATTACGAAGGGCTTTCACAAACATCCGAGACCCTGTGGACCTTTTTCATCAGGGGTGACAGTCACGCTACTGTCTTGTTCCCCCAAACAATGAGACTTCAGATGACTCCAAACCATCCTTTTTCAAAATCATGGGCTTCATACTCCCTGCTTCAGCCTTTAGGAACAGGTCTGGCCTAGAAAACTATCTACTTGTTAGCAACTTTATGTTACAGGGAATTGTTAAAGATGTAGGAGCCTTGCTAGGTGGGATGGGGAGAAACCCAAATAGAGAATCTAATGCACAGCTTTCTAAACTGTGTGTCCAGCCTGCTGCTGCTTCCAAGCCCTGCCAGGATTCCGCACAGGTCCTAGTGCATGCCTTGTGCCTTGCTGCCTCCAGACCTGCCCTGCCAGGATTCCGCGCAGGTCCTAGTGCCTGCCTTGTGCCTTGCTGCCTCCAAACCTGCTGTTATTCCGCGTAGGTCCTAGTGCCTGCCTTGTGCCTTGCTGCCTCCAAACCTGCTGTGATTCCATGCAGGTCCTAGTGCCTGCCATGTGCCTTGCTGCCTCCAAACCTGCTGAGATTCTGCACAGGTCCTAGTGCCTGCCTTGTGCCTTGCTGCCTCCAGACCTGCCCTGCCAGGATTCCGCGCAGGTCCTAGTGCCTGCCTTGTGCCTTGCTGCCTCCAAACCTGCTGTTATTCCACGTAGGTCCTAGTGCCTGCCTTGTGCCTTGCTGCCTCCAAACCTGCTGTGATTCCATGCAGGTCCTAGTGCCTGCCATGTGCCTTGCTGCCTCCAAACCTGCTGAGATTCTGCACAGGTCCTAGTGCCTGCCTTGTGCCCTGCTGTAAGAGTGTGTCGTGAAATGATGCCCTGCTGTAAGAGTGTGTCGCAAAATGATGCATGTCTAAAAAGTGTGTCACCAACATGAAAAGTTTGGAAAGCTCTGATCTAATGTGTTTTCTTTCATTTTGGCCCAGAGCAAACATAACTGCAGTCAGGGCAATGGGGCAGATGGCGAGAGATGCAGCATGTGCATCCTCCAGTACTTCCTTGGAACTTCTAAAGCAGGTATAAGACATTCGTTTGCAGCCAGTCAAACATTTCAGCCCCTTTTGGAGTACTGATGTTTTTGTCAGGGGTGTTAAGAGGATAGGTGACTGACATCCTGCAGGGACTTAAGGCACTCATTTCAACTCTTTAAATCCCACACCCAAACCTCCTAAAAATTAGCCAAAAAGTTTGGACCCATCTGCTCTGGGGGTTATAAAATAGGTGTAAGTCATGGGTTGCCTACCCCATTCCATAAATGGGGGGACCTTGAGCAAAAGCTACTTTTTGCAAGATTTCACTGCTCCTGAACCCTGGGGAGGGGTGTGTGTGCATCACAGATCATTACATTTCCTATCTTTCCCCACTGACCTCTATAACTCTCTACATAGTTCGCTGACACAAACCCTACCCGGAATTGGATGCACACTTAGCGATTGCATGCCACACAATCCTCTGCAAAAGCTTCAGGCTGCAACTCCCCTCATTCCTCAACCAGCACATCCAAATGTTGCCTGGGTTGACAGGAATGCAGTGCAACAGGAGGCTTAATATTAGAGAAGTCTGTTCGATAAAGACCTGCAGCCAAAGCCTTTTTCTTCACTGATTTTTTTCTGTCTGAAAATTGATCCTCTACCTTGTTAGTGATTATCAGACTGATTAAAATACAATAAAGCCACCCTTCTCTATGTGCAATGTAGTGACAGGTACAGCAGAGAAAGCAAAGGCATTCAACACAAACTTTTCTAGCCAAATAACATGCCTATAGACAGAAACAGCTATTTGTGCTAGTAGGCCTAAGGCATGATCTTGTCAGGAACAGAGGCAGGGGCCCATTAGCCCGAGCCAAGCAAAAGCAATTACTAGGACCATAATAATGGAATCTCTCCTAAGAGTTCCAAAGCAACCTCAGAGAGGAAACCTGATTTTGCAAGGGGAATCCTATCCAGTTCAGAAGAGGGTGGATTTCTAATTTATCACCCATCTGCCCCATTCCATCCTTACCTCCAGAGCACCTCTGTCAAGACTGGATTATTATTAGCTCTTGTCTAGCCCATGACTGTCACTCAGCATGGGTACTTCCATGAACAAGATACAAGTGTGGCTGTTATTAGAGAAACTCAACTTAGGCCAATGGTTTGGGATAATTACTAATGTCTATTCTTCTGCTTGTTGGAATATATGGTGGTTTCTCAAATCCAGGTAATGATGGATAATGGCATTATTTGGGGATGACAAAAGAAGGCCCCAGGGCTGTGAAGAACCCCCAGTGCCTTGAGAGCAGCCAATCCAGAAATAATGCAGAATTGTCATTTTTAATGTGACCAAAGGAGAACATTATTAAATACATGGGAAGTTTTTTTTTAATCCGTTCAATCGCGTCCGATTCTTGGAGACTGCCTGAACAAGTCCCTGCAGTTTTCTTGGCAAGGTTTTTCAGAAGTGGTTTGCCATTGCCTCCTCCCTAGGGCTGAGAGAAAGTGACTGGCCCAGGGTCACCCAGCTGGCTTTGTGCCTAAGGCGGGACTAGAACTTACAATCTCCCAGTTTCTAGTCTGATGCCTTTAACCACTACACCAAACTGGCTCTCTACATGGGAAGTAATACTGTATATAATAAAGTATAATACTGTTGTTGTTGTTCAGTCGTTTAGTCATGTCCGACTCTTCGTGACCTCATGGACCATAGCACGCCAGGCCTTCCTGTCCTCTACTGTCTCCTGGAGTTTACTCAAATTCATGTTCATTACATCGGTGATGCTATCTAACCATCTCATCCTCTGCCGTCCCCTTCTCCTTTTGCCTTCAGTCTTTCCCAGCATCAGGGTCTTTTCCAGTGAGTCCTCTCTTCACATTAGGTGGCCAAAGTATTTGAGCTTCAGCTTCAGTATCTGTCCTTCCAATGAGCAGTCAGGGTTGATTTCCTTTAGGATTGACTGGTTTGACCTCCTTGCAGTCCAAGGGACTCTCAAGAGTCTTCTCCAGCACCACAGTTCGAAAGCATCAATTCTTCGGCGCTCAGCCTTCCTTATGGTCCAACTCTCACAGCCATACATTACTACTGGGAAAACCATAGCTTTAATTATACGAACCTTTGTCGGCAAGGTGATGTCTCTGCTTTTTATATAATTTATATAATACTGTATATTATATTAAAAACATGGGAAATAATGCTATTAATGACATTACATTGTTTTAAATTAAATTAGTTTAACATTTAGCTTTTCTCTTGGCACATCACTTTTTTCTTGCCCTTTTTAATTTTTGGAGTGAGTCAAGGTCAACCCTTGGCCTGAAAAGGGTGCCACCTCTGATTCAGATCACTTTCAGTTCAATTTCTGCTACAGTTTGGGTTCCAAAGCAACCCTAATGGACGACTTATGCCGGTGACTGGACACTGTGCAACTACAATGGATCTTCCGGATCTCTTGGCAGCTTTGATTCCAGACTCTCTTCATCCCATTTACATGTCCTTAGGAGATCCTAAAGGTGGCTTCTTTAACTATGTTAAGGGCCTTTTTATTAGCTAACTACCCAGTGAAGATTGCAAATCAGCATACGGTAAGTCTATGCCTAGCCTTTATAGAGTTGAAGAGGAGGAGGCAACTATCTTCCAGTTGCACTGTGGGAAGGAAAGGGTTGTAATAGAACATGGAATTCTACAGCATCTGAGACTGGCAACGATCTGCTTAATCAGCCTGGCAAATTTTGGGAACAGCCAAGAAAGATGTTCAAACAAGTTTTAATTTTTTTCAGGGCAAAGACAACTGAAGTCTGTGTAGGTTGGCACTCCCTGAAACAGGGCAACTCAGCTCCCAGAGAGGCCCAGAAAGAAAGATGAGAAGACCCTGGACTAGAGTCTGGATATTCTGATATCCACCCCCCAGACTGCCTTGCTCCCCCCTACACCTATACTGGAAGGCTGGAAAACCAATCTTTTAAGTTTTAAACTGCAATCAGCACCAAATTGCACAGGGCTTATGCACAAGAAACTCTGTTAATCAATCTCCTGACATTATTACTCTTGCTTTAATGCAGTTGCTGGAAAAAAAGGAGAAAATATCTAGGTTTTATCCAGTCTAAATCAATCCTCTCCCCAAAAGCTGTTATCACCATAACAGGGGAAGGAAAGAAATGCAGACATATGTCTCCCCTATCCTGCCCGAGGGACTAACAGCCACCTTGGAAGGAAGATGGCTTAGGAAAGAGGGGAAAATGCCAAATTATCCCAGTACCCATCGAATTCATGCCCCATCCCTGCCATAAAATGAAATGAAGTAAAAAAAGAAACTCTGGGAGATAATGTATTAATAGATTTATTACTTATCTATTTAGATAATAGATTTCCTAGTTTCTTCCACAGGCAGGAGGTCCCTCCTATGATCTTTGAGAAGGAAGAGAGAACAGACTTGCGGATGAAAGATGGTTTAGCAACACCAATGTAATTATCTGTGGAATCTCAGCCACTCAAATCCAGAATGCCAAGGGAGAGGCAAATTTCATTTCAGGATTATCAGAGGCAAGCTAATTCCACTCTCAGGGGTGAAAAAAATGCGCACAGTACACAGCCCTTCATTGAAATGCCACCCCCATAGCCGAGATGTCCCCAAGTGGCTCTTATCAACTGAGATCTTCTGAAGGAGCCCCCAAGGCCTTCCTAACATATTAAAGAAAAGAACAGCCACACTATATATCCCATATGTGAGACGCATATTCATTAATGAGGGAAGGGACAAGCATTACTGCAGAGAGATGAACATTTATATGCAATTGGAAAGGAAAGGGAGAGAGCAATGGCTTTTGTGCCTGTTCTGCATTTGGAAGGAAGAAGGCAGGGTGGGGGAACACGGCATGAGCCAAATTATAACCAACTAACATTCCATAAGCAATAGCACCAGCAGAAGAAAATGACACAGGAATCAGGGCCAATGGATTAACTGCATAAAGTCCAGCTTCACCCAGCTCCTGCTCTTCTTGAACAGCATCCAGCTGGTCATATAATAATCTGGTACAGTATATGGGAACTGTTCAGTCAGGTAACAGCACTTAACTGATCTGAAGAGCTGTGCCAAATCATACTTGGATGGGAGACTACCAGAAATTCCAGGGCTGTAGGCCATCCTGGGAAGTTGGAAAAACATCCCAGAAGAAGGCACATGCCACCTGGGATGGCTGCCAAGAAAACAACCGTGATGTGTCTGTGGAGTCACAAAGAAACAAGCTCGCCTTGAAGGAGCCTTTTCCTGCTTTGATACAGGAACTGCCTGAGCAAGATGCAGCACTGAATTGATCTTGACACCTCAGCAGGGCCAGCCTTGGTTAGTGCCTGGAGGGGGAGATCACCTAGAATTCAAGAGCAGCTAGGCAGACTCTGAAGTCCAAAAGGAAAAAATCTGGAAGAAGACAATGGAAAATGTTTCTCTAACGCTGCAAAGAAAACTGCATAATTTGGTCTAGTGGTTAAGACAACGGGCTAGAAACCAGGAGACTGAGAGTTCTAGTCCCGTCTTAGGCATGAAAGCTGGCTGTGAGACCTTGGGCCAGTCACTCTCTCTCCGGCCTAGGAAGGAGCCAATGGCAAACCAGGAAACTGAGAGTTCTAGTCCCGCCTTAGGCATGAAAGCCGGCTGGGTGACCTTGGGCCAGTCACTCTCTCTCGGGCCTAGGAAGGAGCCAATGGCAAACCAGGAAACTGAGAGTTCTAGTCCCGCCTTAGGCATGAAAGCCGGCTGGGTGACCTTGGGCCAGTCACTCTCTCTCGGGCCTAGGAAGGAGCCAATGGCAAACCAGGAAACTGAGAGTTCTAGTCCCGCCTTAGGCATGAAAGCCGGCTGGGTGACCTTGGGCCAGTCACTCTCTCTCGGGCCTAGGAAGGAGCCAATGGCAAACCAGGAAACTGAGAGTTCTAGTCCCGCCTTAGGCATGAAAGCCGGCTGGGTGACCTTGGGCCAGTCCCTCACTCTCAGCCCTAAGAAGGAGCCAATGGCAAACCAGGAGACTAAGAGTTCTAGTCCCACCTTAGGCATGAAAGCCGGCTGGGTGACCTTGGGCCAGTCACTCTCTCTCAGCCCAACTCACCTCACAGGGTTGTTGTTGTGGGGAAAATAGGAGGAGGAAGGAGTAGTAGGTATGTTCGCCACCTTGAGTTATTTATAAAAATAATAAAGGCAGGATAAATTTAAATAAATACGGTCACAGGAGTCCAGCTTGACCTGAAGGCATCGTTCCCCAGCAGGGGATGGTATTGAGTTGTGTTTGGCTAATTTCATAAAGCTAAGCAAGGCTGGACCTGGATAGTACTTGGATGAGGCACCACTAGGAGATCCCAGGGTTGTAGGCTAGGCAGGGAAGTAAAGAAAAAAAATAGCCAGAAGAACACAGTGCCAAGCCACTTCTGTATTGTTGCCAAAGCAAATCATGTGGATGTAGAAAACTGGTGCTTCTGCAGCTTCTTCTGCCTTATTGACATCTCCCTTTCTTTTCTTTATCTTATTTTTATAAGCACACGGGTGAGGGGGCATATTTTGTATTGACTGATAGTAGTAATAAGGTTTTTTTTTTGTCTGAATAAGAAGTTTAACATGCTTTAAATAATAAATACGTAAATCCCAGAGTTCAATGTGGAAAGGGGGGAAATATCAGAATAGGCTTAGCCCATGGGGGAAAGAAAACTAAGAAATACTTGATTTCGGTGGTTCATCTTTTTTTAATATAAAAGACAAGATAGCTCTTGTATCAAGCAATCTTAGGGAGTAATTGTATGTGGATCGAATTTACCCCCAGTCTCTGATTTTGTTATAATGGAGCAACTCAGGGATAGCTAAGGTCTTTCGGGGATGCAAGTGATGGGCAAGATCACCTTTTGCAATCCTAGCTTTCTTGGGGCAATGAGAGGGGAGAGCTTGCCATCCCCCCCAAAAAAAAAAATTAAAAGGAAAGTAAATGTTATACAGTATTTAAACAGGAACCACACACACCTTGAAAACCAGGCCAAATTTTCAACTATGGTTTCAAGAGGTGTGTTCCCCCATTCCAATATTTCACCCCATCATCACCACAGTGGTAAAGCTTGGTTTGAAATATAATAGACTCTTCAGAGCTAAATATTCTCAAGAGGGAGAATGGGGAATAAGGAGGTTTGAGAGGTATAAAAAAAGGCTTTCCAGCCAGGCACTCTCCCACTGACATGAGACTAGCACCCATCATCCCCAAACATCATGCTCTTGCAGCCCACAGATAAAGGATATCCATCCATCCATCCATCTCTGGAGTAATAAGGTGACCAAACCAATTTGAGAGTTTATTTAAGAATGTGGGTTTGTTTTAAGGGACTGATTTTGAGCTGGGAGATCTCTGTTCAAATCCACGCGGCTACAAAGCTCAACAAGTAAGCCTTGGAAAAGCGATACAGAACAACAGACCCTCTCTTGGACCTGTCTATTTCCCCCAGATAAAGTTACTGCTGACTGGACCACTCCCTTTCCAAATGGTACAGCTGAGCAGCGTTGTGTCAATTGTGAATCGGGAGCTCTAGCAGAGATGAATGTGGAGAACATCAAGACAGAAAAGGATCAATCCCAGCACCTGTTACTATCCCAGGACTAAAGAGTCAGGTGTAATCTAACAGGTCAGCACCTAATTAATAAATGCACTACAACTTGCAGAGCCTCAAGCATTTCTCTTTATTTCTCTTTTTCCTCACTTGAGTGCTGCTGTTCAGATTTGGTTTGGGGAGGATGAATTGGAGTCAAGTCTAAAATTAAATCACTCCTGAGCTGAAGTACTAGCCAAGTACTTTCCACCTCCTCGAGATGACGGAAACTCTACTACTCACAAAAAAAAGTGCTGCCCCCATTGTTGGTTTCTATCCTGCCTCCTTTGCCTTTGTTTCAAGTCACTGCCAATCACCCGACTTCCCTCCAAAGTCATGGCCTACCAGGTCTGGCAGATGGATTCACCTTTGGGCTGCGGTTGAGACAGTATCAGAATAAGGGGGGAAATACTACATTAGCACTGACTTCCTTCATGGGCTGGGACAAGATGAAGGTAATGTCATGGGGACATGGCAGAAAATACTGTAGATGTTGCCGGGACATGTTTTGTGCCATGGTTAAGTAGAAGTGAGAAAAGGCTCCAAGTCGCCAAAGGGGATCTTCTTTATTTGCATTTTCCGCAATCACACAGTGCCATCAAGTTTCTTACTGCCACCAGCAGAGGGCACTCCAACACAGCCAAATAAACTAAAGCCATTTCCCCCAACTTGGTACCTTTCAAATGTGTTGGACTACAAGTTCCATCGCCTCACTTAGCACAATTAGTCTGTTGGCCAGGGTGATGGGAACCATAGTCCAAGATCTCTGGATAGTCCTTGGTTGAAGAAGGCTAGACTTAACACATCTCCTCAAATCCTGACCAGGAATGTCCCTTTTTCATCCAGAGATCTGAGCAAGGAATCACTAATATTCATATGCAATCAAACCTCTCAATGAGACACCAAATTCTAGCTATGACTTCCTGGTTCTAATACTGTAGTGATTCAGAAGCACTCAAGAACTGATTACAGGATAGGTAGCTCTCAACCTGTACTGGCCGAAGACATCAGAGGCACTCAAGCTCTGCAGCTGATCTCCAAAATCTACACTGCCTCCTTGAGCTGGTCCAACCTCCATCACCAATTAGCTTTGTCCACCAGCTATTCATTCTTTCCTGGCGTGGCAAGCAAGGCTGCATTCTGCACCAGGGTCTGAAGAGCCAATAAGCTCTAAATCAGGGTGGAGAACCCCCTCAGGTATTTCTGAATGCCAATTCCACACAGTCCTAGCTAGCACATCCAATGGGGAAGGATGATGAGAATTGCAATGCAAATTTTGAGGGCTACTTGTAGGGGGAAAGATCTCTCCCCCTTTGGAGCAGAGAGGGCGGTCTCTGCTGGAATGCAGGTACAAGAGTTTCATAAAGAAGTTGCCCATTTTATCCTGATCAAATGGGTGAAGCATCCTTTAGTCGGCTGGTAGGAGCATGTACTGAACCTTCCAAATGAGGGGTCTTCCAGATGGATAGGAAGCAGACTGCAATTCCTAGGATTCCTTGCAAGCACAGCCAGAGGCACCAGCTTAAGACAGGCAGATGAACCAGGAACCAGACTCATGAGCTGAGATGATCGTGTTAAGAACTCCAGGGCCAAGGAACCTCTTCCGACACCCACCCGCCCTCAGTCCACGGACTCTGGGTGCCTCACCTGGCATTCCCAGGGGCCAGGGATCCAGATCACCTGGTGGGGGCAGAGGAAGAGAAGGAGAAGAGTAGGAGGAGTTATACAAACAGTCCTACCCGAGCCTGCACCTCCTGGGACGGAAGCAGCCACGGCCTTACCGTGTTGAAGCCTGGAAAGAGACCCACGGCTGGCTGCGCCTCCACGGGGAACGAGAGGAAGGGCTTGAGATCCAGGGGTGGCTGCATCATGGCCGGCGGCGGGCGCAGGATTGCAGGGATTGGGCCCGCCCGGCTCAGGCTGCCTAGGCAAGGAGAGACAAGGAGAAGCATAAGCAGTTTGCCCTCCAATATGGGTGCTTTGGAGGGCAGGTGAGGTGCAAGGAACAAGAGATCAGGATTTATAAAAAGATGGGGTTGAACAAGATTGGAAATGAAAAGGGGAGATCTAGATCAAGTTGTTATCAGCTGTAACATGGAATATAGGTACTCCTCATTTAGCGACTGTTCAGAGTTACGACAGTGATGAAAAAGTAACAATCCTAGTATTTACAACCTTCGCAGGTTCTGTAAAGCAAAGGAAAGCTGAAGTAAGATCATAAGCACAGTCGCGGTTTCACTTAGCAATCGCTTCGCTTAACAACCGAGTTGCCAGTCCCAATTGTGGTTGTTAAATGAGGACTACCTGTAGTTGCCTATTGTAATAAATATTTCAAACTGACCCCTGCAAACTCCTTCCCAGGTCCTCAAAATTTCAGATCTGCAGATAGAAAACCATGATCTGAAGCCTGAGCTTTTAATTCAATATTATGATCAGTTTGGGGAGTTGGTTTGTCCATTATTCCCTATACACGACCACACAATTTGTTTAATTGTTTGGATAAGTTATATTAAACACTTATTTAAATTAAGGTAAAGGTAAAGGTTTTCCCCTGCACAGCCGTGTCCGACTCTAGGGGGCGGTGCTCATCTCCGTTTCTTAGCCGAAGAGCCAGCGCTGTCGGAAGACGCTTCCGCGGTCATGTGGCCGGCATGACGCATGCGGGACGCTGTTATTTTTTATTAATTTATATTATTATTAGTTATTATTTAAATTACCAAGAATCAAATTGAGCTTAGTGGCACAAAAATACTGTCAATAATTAAAGAAATACAACAGATATTGAAGTCACTAGTTTTTAAATGCACAATGTTAATTCATTGCGTAAGACTTAAATATCTTTCCTAATCCCTATGATCACAGCGGAGGTGGGAAAGGTGGAGCTGCTGCAAGAAAAGCCGGTATGCCTGAACAACAGTGAAAGTTTTTATTCTATGAATATGGAGCTATCCACTTGGATAAAGCAGGTAGATTTGCTTATTTATTTGTTTGTTTATTTGTTTAATTTATATGACCGCCCATCTCCCCACATTTGCTTCTCCTCTTCTTTCCTCTCAAAGCACCGATGAGGAGATTCCATTTATCTTCAGAAAAACTTCAATGAAGGTTTGGCCAAGAAACAGCAACAGATCTGAATGGGCTTTATGACTCAACAAGGATTGGAAGTCTATCACTGAATAGTAAACTGCATGCGATTAAGCTCAAGGATCAACCACCACCACCACCCTAGTTATATGCAAGTCATTCGGGCTAAACAGTGAGAATCTTAAGAAGTGTTAAGAAAATGTACATACATCAGTTAGTAATTCCCATGGGGAGGAACTAAGTGTACACACATATACATGCCAATCTACTGGGAGAAGAATAAACATGAGAGTGGCGCACTCAGACTTCCAGATACTGTATACATTGTGTGCATTAATTATGTCTGAGTTTCTCAACGCAGCCCAATGTGTCAATGTGTGGCTTATTAGGCTCCACACAGACATTGCTTAAAACTAGGCTTGTGGCTCTGGTCTTGTGGGTACCTGCTCTCATCCCAGAAATCAAAGACTGCCTGAAACTTGCATCACCTGACACTCAGCACCATATAGATAGGCCTGGGCTTTGGAGAAAGCTCTCTATAGCTTGTGGACCTCCAACATCTATCAAGAAGAAAACAAGCTGGGTCATTAGCCACAAATCTCTGCCACAGCTTTGTACACCACTGAATGATTCCATACCCTCAAGGCCTATTTCCTACAGCACATGATGTGCCCCAACTTCATCTGTGGAACCAGGGAGAGTTAATTCAGTGGAACTTCCCACTGTTCTACTGCAGCGTCAGATGTTCACAGTAAAATGTGCAGTAGCTGTGAGTGGTATTTTCCAGCAACTACTGGGAAAAATTATTATTTCTCTCTTTGTTTGCTTATGTAACTATTTTTGGTAATTGCTGGTTATCTAGTCCCCAAGGCAAAGGCTGAAAAAGGTGGTGGTGAAACTGATATTCCCTTTCTCCCATTCTCTGCAGCCAATAGGGAAAGCAGGTTCAGCTAAGAAGTGAAATTGACAACAATTTTAAACTGGAAGAAAGGAGAGGATGAACTTTGCAACTCCTTAAAAAGCCAATTACTAGTTCTTATAGTTGCCATTAAATGCTTGAAAGTATGAGTGTAAGGAGAATATTACATATATATTTATTCAAAAGTAAGTCTCTCTATTTTAACAGGCTTCAGTGTAAGACTAAATCTGGGAAGCAAACATGTAGTTTGCTTGCAATAAGGAACCAGTCCTTAATGCCTGCCCCAGCTCTCTTTCTCTCACATAAGAAAATTAAAATAAATAAATTAAAATTAAATTAAATTAAAAAATTAAAATAAAGATAGATGTGTTTGCATGGCTTAATTTATTCAGGTCACAGAATTTAGCCTTTCAGAATTTGGATTGCCTAATCACTTATGTTTGCAATTTAATTTAAAAACAAATAAAATATCAGTCCTAGATTTCTATGTCCACAAAATTGTGAGATATATTAATGCATAAAGTGTTTAAAACTGAAGCAAAGCGGCAGAAAGGCTGAAAATATAAAAGAATTAAATGCTTTGTTAAGGTCAGCTGGACAAAATATGCAGGTAAACACTTGCTACCATCATGATGCTGATTAATTGGTCAATGTGGTTTTAGGCATCTTTGCAAGGGCCTACCTCTAACCCTTCCATAAAAAACTTGCTGGATAGCGAAGTAGTAAGAAAAAAAGAGGGCAGGTACTGAAAAGCAAAAGAAGGGTGGGGGTGGCTGGGCAGGGAGAATGTCTTCAAGTGCCAGAAAGAAAAATCTTTATTGTGTAAACGCCAATGTGTTTCGGAAAATCCCTTTCTCAAAGGCAGTGTGCTTACCCGCTCAAACGTTTCGATTGAAGAATGCTGGCTAAACACCATACAGTTACAGCGCCATTAAACTGTTAACTCTTCTTTCGAGAATGTCAAGAAGAGATCTTGCAGAGGCTGTACAGAGCACACATTTATTTACAAGCAAACAATGTATTTTTTTTTTTAACAAATTTTATTAGATTTTAATTTTACATAGATAAAAGTTTGAAACAGAAAAGAAAATGGAAATACAAATCAAGAAAAAAGAAAAGATAAAAAAGTGTAGTAAAGGAAAAAAGAAAAAAAGATAAAGCTGAAACATAGAATTTGGTCAACTTCCGATTTGTATCTGGTCATGGTATTTTAAAATTTTTATCTTACATGCTAGGTCTATATATAATATTAAAGAATATTTCTTGTCTATTACATCAATATATATATATTTTAATCTTCAAATCCCCATATAAGCTTTGCCCCTCCCGCATCTTGTAAATAGTCAGTTAATGGTTTCCACTCTTTAAGGAAATAATTATTTGGATTTTCTTTTAATAAACATGTCAGTTTATCATTCTCTGCCATATCCATCAATTTTAACATCCAATCTTGTATCGTAGGCGATATCTGGTTTTTCCAATTTTGTGCAAAAATAAGTCTTGCTGCTGTAATCATGTATTGCATAATCCTTGTAAATTGCTTCCCAGGTTGTCCATCAATTATTCCCAGTAAGAAAAATTCCGGTTTAAATGGAACTCGAATTTGTAATATATTTTGCATCAATGCATGTATTTGAGTCCAAAATTTCTTTGCAGTCTCACATGTCCACCACATATGGTAAAAAGACCCCTCTTTTTTTTTACATTTCCAACATAAGTTGGAGACATTTCCATACATTTTAGAAAGTTTTTGTGGGGTCATATACCATCTGTACATCATCTTATAAAAGTTTTCTTTTAAATTATAACACAAAGTAAATTTTAACCCTTTGGTCCACATATCTTCCCATTGTTGCATTTGAATATTATGGCCAATATTTTTAGCCCATTTAATCATACAGTCTTTAACTTGTTCCTCTACCATTTCACCTTTTAACAATAATTTATACATTTTTGCAATTAGATGATCATCTGTCTCACATAGTTGTATCTCAAATTCCGATTTGGTTTGTTCAAATTCAAGGTCTTTCTTATCTAATTTAAATTTCTCTACGAGCTGCATATATGAAAGCCATTGAAAACTGTATCCCTCTGATACCAATTCTTCTATTGATTTAATTATATATTGTCCTTGTTCTTTCTTTAAAAAGTCTTTGTAGGTTAACCATTTATCTTTATTTCTTACTTCTGTTCTGTAGAATGCTTCTTGTGTAGAAATCCATAAGGGTCTTTTATAACATAAGATTAATTTATATTTATTCCAGATTCTTAACAAGGATCTTCTAATATAATGGTTTTTAAAGTCCACATTAACTTTAACTTTATCGTACCACAAATATCCATGCCATCCATATCTTAATTCATGTCCTTCCAAATTCAATAATTTTTCATTTTTCAAAACTATCCATTCTTTAATCCAAACCAAGCAACAAGCAGCATAATATAATTTCAAATCCGGTAGACCTAGTCCTCCTCTTTCTTTAGAGTCTACAAGCAAACAATGTATTGATGAAAAGCCAGGCGGTTAATCAATTAAAAATAGAACTTCCGCTGGTTGGTTGATATATCCCATGCATAGGGACGCGGTGGCTCAGCGGGTTAAACCGCTGAGCTGTAGGCTGCCGATCGCAAGGTCGGCAGTTCGAACCCACGCGCAACGAGGTGAGCTCTCGTTGCTCGTCCCAGCTCCTGTCGACCCAACAGTTCGAAAGCTTAGCAAGTAGATAAATTGGGTACCACCTTAAGTGGGAGAATTTGCTGGCGTCCTGTCGGGGGTCGGCCACCGAACGGAAGACCTCTTGAATGGCGGCGGCGGCGACAGATCCCGAAGCAGCAACATCTACAGGATGTCAGCAGCGGGCTCCGACGCAAGGCATCATGGGACATGTAGTCCAGTAGCCACGGAAGAGTCGGTTCCCTTACCCCTTCTTCCCTTAGCGCGCGATTTAAAGTGTATGAAATGTATAAAAATGTATACGATGTATGTAAGCCGCCTAGAGTCCTCCATTAGGGAGGGGATAGGCGGGGTATAAATATAAGTATAAATAAATAAATATCAGAGCAATCACCCACATTATGCTTTTGCCAAAGAAAAGTCATGCTCTTTGAGGTTCTTGACTACAATGAATCTCCATCATTCCAAGCACTGCCAACTCAGTAACTCCCAGTCCAAGGCTTTCTCGTTCCTCACTCTCTGCTGCCTTCTGAGAAGTGGCCCCTTTCCTTCTCTTCCTCCTCCACCTCCATTGCTATTCATTATATGAAATTGCCACAAATCACAACTGGTGTGAGCTAGAGCCCCCCTATTACTGGGCAGAGTGAGGTGGCAGCCTCAGAGGTGCCATGAAAAAGCAGAAAATTATTGTTGCTGATGATGACGATGCCGACGGTGTCTTTACCACCAGGGAAGGGGACTGATGCTTGTGAGATTTTTCTGCCCGAGATGCCAAAATAATGTACTTTGAGCTGGGAAGGGGATGCTTTTTACTACTCCACCTCAGATAGCAAAAATAATCTAGCTGCCCCTGATTAAGGAGCATTTAAAAAAAAACACGGCTGCCATTTTGTGCTTTTCTACTACTGCCAGGATATTGTAGCAGACTCACTAATTTTTAGGCACAAACCTCTAGAAATAGAGCATTAACGCTGCTAAGTATGGATTACCTAACTCAAAAGCTACTATCCTGAACCAGTTCAAAGCTGGATCCATTCAAAATGTACAGAAAGGATAACAACGGTTTTCAAAACTTCCCCATTCCTATTGTAAAGTTAGCCATAAGCTGATAGTCCTCATGAGGATTCTGCCAAAGGAGCTACTTCTAAGAGTGGTGAAAATACACTTGGAATCACAAACAGGACCACCAGATCTAGGCTGCAATAATGCAGGTGACCAATGGATGCCAGCAAGAGTTAGCTTTTTCTGTGTATCTCTGCTACTTTCTAGTGATCATGCAGGCCTTTGCAACCCACACTGCTATCCCTAATCTGGAACATCAGCAGCCAGTTGGAAAAAGGTTCTCCAAGATTTCTGATCACAGATCAGCTTGAAAACTCTACCTAACAGCCCTAACGCTAAGCTACGTTTTTCATGTGTCAAGTTGGACATCCTGGGAGATCAGATCCAACCTTCCCCTGCACTGTCTTCCCTGAGAAGGCACAACCATCCTTGTGCTCTCCTGAAGGGCACTTCTGCTACTCAAAGCAAAGCATCTGATTTACATCACTGGGGCTTTGAGAAACTGAGCCAGCGGGTTTACAGTGAATATTTCAGTTGTGTGTAGATGTGAGCCTTCTTGTAACACCATGTTGTTGCTTCTCCTTTTCTTCTTCTTGTGCTGCTGTTGCCACTCATAGAACTACAGCTGCTGTTCCACCCAGATCAGTGGGCAGATGACGACAGGACAGATTTCTACAGACCTGTCCGGCCCACTCTGGGCTCTTATTCCATCCTACCACACCTTCCAGCAAGCACAGTGGTAATTGAGAGCATGCACACATGCATTTCACACGCCTCCACTCCTCCCTCCCTTCAGGGAAAAAGAAACAACAGCACCAGGCACTCCAAATATTCAGGACCTTTCCCTTAGTCCTCCTCCTATCATAATGCCAACACTCCACTGTTCTGCAGATGAAAAGGCTGGCATTTGCAACAAAACCTTTAATAATAGGATTCATGAGGTCAGTTAAGGCAGATTAATACATAAAGGAATTGTCCTGGGAGAGCAATGGCTAAGGCATAATCTGCTTGAAGGCCGGTGCTGCTTCACAGACCTTCCTTCCCCCCCCCAGTCCTACCATCAATACTGCATTCCTCAGAATTCAAGGACACAAAGGTGTGTGTAATGTTATAAAGAGTGCTTATGTGCAAGCAGACAGCTCCTCTTTCTATATCCACAGAAAAAAGATTCTTCTAAAGTTTTAAAGTTACAACCTGGAAGCATTATTATCACTATTATTGAAGTTGTTATTTACACAGTCTACCAGATAGTTCTGACTGGATTTGGATAATTGTTTTAACATTGTCAGTTATTCATGCTTGTTTCTTTGTAACCACAGTCATGTCTGCCTTATTATGAGCTAAATATTTATCACATTATATTTGGAAGTCTATTATTATTATTATTATTATTATTATTATTATTATTATTATTATTCACACAGTCAGCCAGATGTTTAGACTGGATTTGGCATTTTTGGCCACCTATCGAGTCCTTCCCAAGGACCTGGGACAGGCAGATGTTGTCTAATAATATTAAAGGTATTATAACCACCCTGTGAGGTGAGTTGGGCTGTGTGTGTGTGACTGGCCCAAGGTCACCCAGCCGGCTTTCATGCCTAAGGCGGGACTAGAACTCTCAGACTCCTGGTTTCTAGCCCGTTGCTTTAACCACTAGACCAAACTGGCTCTAGTTTTTTTTTTTAATGTACTGGCCATGTAATACTTTGCCTTGCCATGCCTCTTTTCTATCCTTCATTTGGTCTTTCTTATAGGCCAGTTTGGCCTATAAATTAAATTATTAATTAAATTATTAATTTATTACTAAATTAGTAATTTAATTTATTAAATTAGTAATGAATTACATCATTATTATTATTATTATTATTATTATTATTATTATTATTATTACCACCTACATTTCTCCTCAGAGGACACTGGGTCAATAGAAATTCCTGTGTAAAGAAATGTATACAGAAGTGCTGTACAGGTATATGGAAACACATGTGTGTATAAACTGCTGTCTTTGGGGGAATAAATGAAGAAAAGCACAAGAGGGAAGGTTGATGAGTGTTACTACAACTGAAGCTGCCTCCCCACAATACCAACAAAATTAAACAGGGTAGCAGATCAAATCAATCTTTATTTCGGTCCTTGGCCAGCATTAAAGTATAACATAAAACCCACAACATTGCTATAAACCAATGATCTCTTTGGAGAATTGTGATGTTCTCGGTCATCCTGACTATGCATTAAAAGAAATTAGAATGGACAAGAAGGGTTTTTAAAAAAAAAACTAAAAAGGGCTGAGAATGGACAAGAATGTCGTTTAGATGCCCACCCAATTTGTAATACTTGTCTGAAAGCAGCCTGGTAGAGGGAGATTGAGGGGAAGAGACGTCGCCAAATCTTCTTCCGCTCGCTTGTTCTGCTGCTGCTACATGTGATGGCTAGCAAGTGACATTCCCCGCCCCCCCGCCTCCCCACATTCTCGTTCCACTGAGGGCAAAATGCGCTGCTCTCACTTCGGCTGCATGGCTGACCTGGTGTCACTATTTCGTGTCCTTAGAGAGCCAATGAGTGCAACTGGCGTCCTGCCTTCACTGCTGCAGGGATGGCTGGGGGTGGGCGGGGGGGGGGAGGGAATGGCCACGCCACTGGGAACATCACGACAATTCTGCTGTCACCCCCAAACCACTAGCAACATCAAAACAGAACTATGGAGAAGGTTAAAAAAAGGGGGGGCAGATTTGGGGAGGTGGTTCAATTCAGCATTCCCTGCGTCCAAAAAGAGTCCCACCCTGTGGCCATTTTCAACTGAATATAAAACGTCCCAGCAATGTATAAACCTAGCTTCCTCCCCTACCTCACAGGCACATATATATGGTCTTTATCTGAGCTGAACCGAACTATGATAAAAGAGGACGAAAGGAACCCACCACAGGGATCTGAGGACCTGTCATCCAACTGCCCCTTCTGTTTTGGTTAAAATCACGGGGAAGAAGCAGACTCAACCAGCCTCTTCAGCCACAGAGTTCTCCCCTTGTATCATTTGTATTCAGGGTACAAAACAGGACCATACCTCTTCAAAAAAACCCCACCTCAATTCTTTCTTCCAAGGCAGCCAAGAAAACAAGACAACCCACTGCTCTGAAGGCTCTCGGTGTCCTTGCTGTGCCCGGCCTGTCCCTGGCACAGTTGCTTGAGAGGAGTAGGATAGTGTGAGGGTTTAAAGTGGCTTACCATCCACTTTTAACTAGCAGCACGATGGAAAGATTCCAGAATGGGAGCTAGAGGACCTCTCTCTAGAAGAGCAGAGAGAGAGAGCAAGACCTTTCAGGGTTTCAAATCACACACATACACATACACATCAGCTGAGGGACCAAAGGCTTGTGCCTAATGCTTCCAACATTCTATTTTTCAGTGAGCATCACTAAGAAATGAAGGTCAGTTTTCAGAACCGTAACTTCCTACCCAGCTTTAATATTCTGCTTCACACTCTGATTTCCCCAAAAGTTAGCCACCAATGGTCCCATCCATCTGGAATTCGAACTATCGAAATGATAGGATAATAATGGCAGAGTTGATCTCGTGTGTCCTGCCAAATTTTCTTTAGTAGTGAGAAGAGGGTATGCAGCAGAGTTACTACATCTCTACCCCCAATTCTTCAACTGGGCTTTGGCCCCCTTTCTCCACTGCCTCCTGTAGCATACGGCTATATAAATTTAATAAATAAAATACAGAACATGGATATTGGAGGTGAAGTAGAAGGAAGGAATGTCCTCTAGTTGCATCTCCCTCTGCCTGGTCCAGACAAGCAGGATCTCCAAGCTGGGTTCGAAATCTCTAATGCGGAGATATGGTTTCTAAAAAAACTAGGGCACCCCCAATTATAGTTTCTATAATTAGGAACTAACAGCCCAATTCTCTGCATTTGCTTGGAAATCTTGCCCATGAATTATTCCCTACTAAATATGTTTAAAATTGCATTTCAAGTGTTGTTTTGAAAGAGATTCAGTGCACATGGTAGATTTCTCTGCCCAGTTATGGGGGAGTCCCCAGACAACCTTAGCTGATCTTGAAAAACTAAGCAAACTGGGATCTGATTAGGAAATCCCAGAGTTGTAAACTAGTCTGGGAAGTCAAACAAAGGAGCTACTGGGAAAAAAAGCACCAAGAAACCATTTCCATAGCATTGTCTATGCACATTTCATGGATTCACCAAGAATATCTCCTCTTTCATCCAGTATGGACCAGGTATTTCAACTTCACTTTGGTACTGATATATTTAATTAATTAATTAATTGTATTGTCGAAGGTTTTCACGGCTGGAGTTCAATGGCTGTTGTGGGTCTTCCGGGCTGTGTGGCCGTGTTCTGGAAGTTGTGGTTCCTAACGTTTCGCCAGCATCTGTGGCCAGCATCTTCAGGGGGCAGGAGCACAGACAGAAGCAAAATCTCTGTGCCCAGGTAGAGTGGGAATGTTCTATTTATAGAGCTAAATTATAGGAGATTAGGTGGGGTTTTTTGTTGTGTTGAAATGTTAACGTTAACATTTCAACACAACAAAAAACCCCACCTAATCTCCTATAATTTAGCTCTATAAATAGAACATTCCCACTCTACCTGGGCACAGAGATTTTGCTTCTGTCTGTGCTCCTGCCCTCTGAAGATGCTGGCCACAGATGCTGGCGAAACGTTAGGAACCACAACTTCCAGAACACGGCCACACAGCCCGGAAGACCCACAACAATTAATTAATTATTTTTTATCCCTCCTTTATTATTTTTATAAATAACTCAAGGCGGCGAACATATATATGAGTCACTGGTTGAGATGTGTGGCTATATAAATTGAATAAATAAATAAATAAATAAATATGGTCCTGTCACCCATGCTATACATTAATCCTCTGGGTATATCCCAAATGTTGGGAGATGTTCCCAACAAACCATATATGGGTGATCCTCTGCAGAGTATGCCAATGAAGGATAGCTGTGAAAACGAACAGTGAAGTCTGCCACCCACTATCACAAATGGCTTGGCAAAAAGCTTTGCAAGAGGAATCTCCCTAAATTCGAAGGTGGAGGAGTTTGAGATTTGATCCACCATGCCAACCAAAAACAGAAGGAAAAAACCCCCCAGCCATCTGCCTATGTTACTACAAACATGTTTTCCTTTTAACAAAGCCAAGCAGAACATCAATAAAAGATGGCACTCTACACTGTGTGGGTGTCAACAGCAGGGTAGGCATGTGTTTGGGTTTGTGTACAGTCAGGAAGGCAAAGCAGGCCAGTTTTCAACAAGGTTCTGTAATTAGAAAACTGCCAGGCAATTTTAGGATTTTGTTTTTAAGAAATCTGATGCTAGAAATGGGATACCCTTCTCCCTCTCAGCAACCTGCGCCTTTAATTTGACATTTTTACTTCTCTATATCTTGCAGGACCAGAACTGGTTCAAAATATCTTCTTGGTATCTCTTAGGTTGGAATGCCAAACAGGGCTTTCCTGTCTACTCACATGAAGAAGAGATCTAAGATTACTTCACAAAGCCTAACTGAAATCAGTATTAAGGCGCAGGGGATCTTCCATAAAAGAATCTTGCAATATTTTATCCTTCTGTAATAGGGCCTTAAATCTGTTGCCTGGAATCACCAACTCATGGGAAAGTTGGGAATGTTTTCAAACAGAGGGCTTCCAGCAATATTTCACCAGTCCCTCCTTCCCCCAGTAATAAAAAGAAACAGAAGTAGGAGTGGAAAAAACAAGGAGGTTTGAAATGGAAGCTAATCTTGGCTCCATAAGATTCTGTAACTGAGGGAGAGCATTTGTACAACTGTTGTTTGGAAGTATCCCAAGATTTGATGAGGATAACCACCTTCAAGGCATCCTTACACCCACATGGAGTGACAATTGCTTTATGATTTTCTGCATAACCTTATTATTAGGGCAGAGCCTCTAATGCTTGTGCAATCACAGAGCAACAACCCTTCTAGATGCTGGAGCTGGCCAAGACTCTCCATCACGTCTCATCAGGAACCTAGTTCTTGAATCAGGAAGCCCTTTAAATTTAAATTTAAAGAATTAAATTTAAGCAGCGGACAGCTTACAACTAAGTATTTAAAGGCTCAGGACATTTGTCACCTGAAGAAAGACACAAATATCCTCCTCCCAGCAGTCCAATTGGGGTCACCATATTAAATACTTTTGTTGTACCAGTGATACCAGCTCTGACCTTTATCTACCACCACCTACATAGCATCACTAGACAAAGGTCACCCGGCCTTGCTGCACAGGAGAACCAGCTCTGCGAACTTAGAAGCAGGATGTTCATAGACATACAATTCTGGAGCACCGCAACACCAAGAAAGCAGAAAGCTGATACAAATTGGCTTTTGATCCATACTGAAGAGCAACGTCTATCATATCTGGGATTAGAGGCAAGAACAAAGAGTAGCTTTCAAGGAAGTTTGATGATCAATATCTCTATTTTTATAAATTAGCCCATTTCTGGGCCCTCTTCTTTTATTGCCCCTTCTTTTTTGTACCCACAAACACAAAATTTGCTACATTTTTTCACGGGGAAAGGAAAAATATTTATGAAGTAGTACTGTTTTATAAAATGAATTAGAAGAATAAGGAATGCTAGATACTATATCAGATTGGATAGTTTCAAAAGTTGAAATTAACCCACATAATTATACTTAAGAAATATGTGTCAGCAGGAAAAAGTGGAATGTTCAAAGCAAACACAACAAGGCTTTGACTCCCCCGATTGTCCCTCCCACTGAACCAAGGAGGATAAGAAATGAAAAGCTAGCAAAAAAACAAGGGGTGGGGCAAATGTTTAAAGGCATCAAAATTTCTGCTATAAGAATGTGAAAACCCAGAGAAAGGAAACTAAAGCAGAAAATTCCTACCTGGGGGGAAAATTGTTGATTTACTTATGGTCCCAGACCAATAAAACACAAATACAGTACTTAAAAGTAGCTACCAGCTGACATCTGTAAATCATAGCCATTGCTAAGAACTTGGCAAATTTCATTCATATCTATATCTATTGTAGTTTCTTTGTTTTGTGTTTCTTGTATTGTTACTTGTTTTTAAATGTTTTTAACAATTTGTAAACCACCCAGAGTTGCTGGGTGTTGGGTAGCATATAAATTTAATATATCATCATCATCATCATCATCATCATCATCATCATCATCATCATCATCTATATCTCAATAGAGGTATTCATTCATTCATTCTACTAAAAATAAATACCAACAATAATGTAAAGGTTTGAAAAACATCCTTTAAAACTCCAGAGTTAATTATACCCAGTGAACAGGATGTACATGTCTTTATTTTATTTGCCAATAATAAGTCAAACATGCCAAGCCAGTTCCCAATCAATGTAGATATTTTAAAAAGTCAAGGAAGCTATCAGGAGTTATTTCAAATTAATTCTGTACTAAAAAGCCTGAATTTACAGCCAATGTAGCACCTTCCTTTCTTCCAGAACACAGCTTTCCAAACTGTGTGTCACGACACTTTAGTGTGTCGTGAAACAACCTGGAAGCGGCGGCGGTGTGCGCGGCGGCGGCAGCGATGGCAGCAGTGTGCCATCAGCGCTTCCGCGTTTTAGCAGAAAACACAAGGCCGCCGCTGCGCACGCTCCCATGCCGCCGCCGCTGTTGGTGTGTCACCAACAGCGGCAGTTTGGAAAGCACTGTTCTAGAACATGAATTCACCTGTTAGATCTTTTTACAATCTTTCATTTCTAAGGGGAAAAAAATACACAAAACTCTTTAAAAATAGGCAAAACTCAAATGAAGCCATCACATGTAGCAGCAGTACAAACCTACACACAATTCTGATGCATGAGACAAATATCCCACCTACCCAACAAACAAGCCACCCCAGGCTTTACACACAGAGTAGATGCATCTGCCTTAGCCAACATACTGGTTTTCTTCTCAACTTTGTTAATCCCACACAAGAAACAGCCAACCATTAATGAATCCATTCTTTCTAGAAAAAAGAGTTTTCAGGACTTTATAGCAGCAGTTCCTAGCAGGAATCACTGAGCCATCCTATTTTCTTCCCCAAGCACAAGATCAAACTTCAATGCATGCAAGGGACTAGCAACTGGACCTCCCAATATTTTTGTATTTATTGCAATGCTGCTAAGGAAAGAGTTCTGGACAGCAACTATTCCAGATGAAAGATGTTTAACCCGTCTCTGTCCCTCCCCATTTCTCCCATGTCAGCCTGCCTCCTGCAACTGCTATAAACCTAAGAACAGGCAAGGCAGCAGGAGCAGGAGCAGGAGCAGGAGCAGGAGCAGGAGCAGGAGCAGGAGCAGGAGCAGGAGCAGGAGGAGCAGGAGGAGCAGGAGGAGCAGGAGGAGGAGGAGGAGGAGAAGGAGGAGCAGGAGCAGGAGCAGGAGCAGGAGCAGGAGCAGGAGCAGGAGCAGGAGCAGGAGCAGGAGCAGGAGCAGGAGCAGGAGGCCTTCTTTCTTGTCCTATTAGTTCTAAGGATAGCCTTAAGGATTATGGGACTACCAGGTAGACATAAATAAACCTTTCATTATGTTGGCTGGGAATTCTGGATGATGTAGTTCCCAACACCTCTGGAGGATACATCAGGCCAGGGAAGACTGGAATGGTATATTTGGTGTGCACCTGGGTGTGGCTGGGAATTACTTGACAGGGAGGTCCTCTCTCACTCCCATGAATATTCTGCTCACGGGGAGAGGAAGCCTTTGGGACAGAGCGGCCTTTGGCAACTCCCAGCCTCCAATTTCATTGCAGGCAAAGGAAGTATTTCATAAGCTCAGGGGAGGAGGGGAGGGAAAACAACCCCCCCCCCCAAAAAAAAATATTGAGGCCACTGAGTTTCAGTGACAACATTTCAGGAGGTAGGGCAGCTAAGCAGACCAGACAGATGCAAGGTTACTTCCAACTGTCCCAGTTCATGTTTGGCTTGGGGTTGGAGACGGTCAGGGAACGGATGCAGCAAGCTGTTTAACTGGCCCAAGGACTGCCAATGGCCATTCTTTGGGTGGCTT
The DNA here is from genome assembly GCA_023362775.1 of Charina bottae. NCBI lineage: Eukaryota > Metazoa > Chordata > Lepidosauria > Squamata > Charinaidae > Charina > Charina bottae. The sequence continues at coordinate 159,497,389 of JALMGJ010000002.1, forward strand.
CTCCTCATCCACACGCTCCCTTGCATATTCAGAAAGGAATAATGCTGGCAACAGACCAGACGCAGCAGTGTTGCCCAGCCACCTTTTTCCTCCTTCCCCTCCCAAGCAGTCCAAACCACCCTTCCCCCACCATGAGGAGGCTGCCCTCCCTTCTCCCAACTATTCATAATAGGCTTCAGAAAGCCCAGCCAATTAAAGATGCTTAAAAGTGGGGCAAGCATGCAGCAGAGGAGGAAGGGGGCATGCAGGAGGAGGACAGGTTGGGGGTGGCCTTGTGGGAGAGGGGAAAGCCACACCACCACCTCAGAATGAAATTGTCACCAAGGGGATGGGAAGGAATGAGCAAATAGAGGCGGAAATGAAAGCAACCCACAATATACACACATACAGTACATGCTCTCCCCCTGTATACAACCAAAGGTCATCCAACAATGTGAAATGCAGCAAATCAGACAGAGGAGTGGCCGTCGGGGGCCAGGCTTCCCCACGCCAAGGCTGCACCAAATGTATCTCCCTAGGCAGAAATTATTAGCATTCAGACCAGTTCCTCTGTTGAAACCCCTGCTTGTTCTAAGGCATAGAATTAGGATGGCCAACTCAAAAGTCAACCCAAGGTATGCCACATGTAAAGAAGGGGTACCCAACCTTTTTGGCACCAGGGACCAGTCATGGAAGACAATTTTTCCATGGACCGGGGGAGGCGGGGTTTGCAGGCGGGAGCCAATCGCGCGGACCAAGGGGCGGGGTTTACAGGCGGGAGCCAATTGTGCAGGCCGGGGGCAGGGTTTGCAGGCAAGAGCCAATCGCGTGGACCGGGGGGCGGGGTTTGCAGGTGGGAGCCAATCGCATGGACCATCACCGCTTACCTGCTGTGCGGCCCACCTCCTAACAGGCCGCGGCCCACAGGTTGGGGACCCCTGGTGTAAAGGACACCACATGCCCACAGTCAAAAAATCTGGAAGAGTCTTCCCCAACCTGATGCCCACCAAAGCTGGCATAATAGTTGGAATAGTGGGCACCAGGTAGGGGAAGGCTGACCAGGAATAAGGAACCTCAGTTACAGCTTATGGATGCAGTGGAATAACTGGCAAATCCTTGTAATGTATGGAATAGTCATGAGAATAAGGAATTCTTGGCAACATGGAAGGAAATAGTTCCTAGCAATTGACTCAAGGCTGATATATTTATCCCTGCCAATTGTTATTTTTGAGAACTATCACCACTACCTCTAACATTAATCCTCTACATTGTCCAACTGCCTCTCCTAACCTTGGATTACCAGACAATGTTAAAGTACAGTTCCCATCATCCCCTGTCAATGACAAGAAATGAAGAGCTGCAGTCTCCATAACCTCCCTCCCGGTATCCTCCCCACCTCTGTTATGCACCTAAGCTTACTGGGGTCTGCACAGGAAATAGAATGGACTTTATTACTTGAAATTGCGTTATAACTGCTCATCTAAGGACATCTTTGAATGTAAAAACAAAACTGCAAAAGCTATTGCATCAGAGAATAAAAGATCTAGCTCAGCCTGTATCTAGAGCCACTTTGGTCTAGTGGTTAAGGTGCTGGGCTAGAAAGCAGGAGTCTGTGAGTTCTAGTCCCGCGTTAGGCATGAAAGCCTGCTGGGTGACCTTGAGCCAGTCACTCTCTCTCAGCCCAACTCACCTCACAGGGTTGCTGTTGTGGGGAAAATAGGAGGAGGAAGGAGTATTAGGTATGTTCACCGCCTTGAGTTATTTATAATAATAATAAAGGCGGGATAAAAAAAAATAAATTAAATTATTAAATTAAATTAAATTAAATCTGAAGTACAGATATTCCAATCACTGCAAGCAATACCCTGGGTGTGAGAAACTAGGTCCTTCCTCTCTTGCACCTAACCATGGCACAAAACATATCCCAACATCATCTTGTTTCTGCCATGTCCCTATGCCAGTGTTTCTCAACCTTAGCAACTTTAAGATATCTAGACTTCAACTCCCAGAATTCCCTAGCCGGCATGCTGGCTAGGGAATTCTGGGAGTTGAAGTCCACACATCTTAAAGATGCCAAGGTTGAGAAACACTGCCCTATGCTGATCGCTTCAGCTTGTTCCAGACCAGCAGTGACACAGCCCTAATTTCCTCTAAGCAATTTCCTGTGCTAAAGTAGCATTTCCCCCCTTATTCCACCACTGTCCAAGGGCAGCTTCAAGGTGAATTAAATCTCTCAAGCTTTGTCACCCATTACCTTGGAAGGAAGTCACGTGAGCAAAGTGACTGGGAACAGAGGTAATAGAGGCAGGATAGGGATCAGCAAAGGAGGCAGCCCATTTCATCCTGGTGTGGTCTTCTGCCGACTCAGTGACGGATGGGGAGCATTTCAAAGGCCCTCTGCTTTATAAGCAGGAACGTCCAAGATGTGCGCCACCTCCTCCGTCCTTCAGTCCGACATGGGTCAGCCCCGTTGATCCTCTTAGGATTCCACCAGTTAACGCTCTCCCAACGCTGCTGATGCCCGTGTAGGGCAAAGCTTATTAGAATACTCTCACTCCCAGCATGCCTCTTAGGCTTCTCCTATCCTCCTCTGTTAATCAGAGTTGATTCTCTCTCCCTTCATCCTGCCATATCTGAGAACTGTTCTTCTCCTTAGGCAGGTCTCTGCATGAAAAGCTGCAGCTGAAATGAAATCCAAGCATAATTGAGTTTGTCCCTGGGCTTGGGGATGGGCTGAGGGTGGAGTGCTTAGCATGTCCTGGCTGTGTTTCCAAAGCTGGGACGGGGTCAGGCTTGAAGCCAACGAAGCAACCTTGATAACAAATACACATACACATGCAATCTCTCTCTCTCTCTTGATTTATCTCTCTCCATCACCATCCCCCTGGCACACAGAGAGGCATGCATCTCGTGCCACACCTACAAGTGTATTTATGGAAATATCAGAGCACCCACTTTGTCTTGGCTTAGGAACTCACAGACTGTTATGCCACATGCACAAGCAGAGATATGCTGCACAGGTTGCCCCAAAAGCAGCCTGAGCCATGTCATTCCCAGCAGGTGCAGATACCTCATACATACAAGCGTAACTGAGTTTGCACTGCAGACGCTCTCCTGTGTTATCAACATAACTCCTCTCACGGCACACACCCTCATTTGTCATAAATGCACATGGGCATCCATAATTCACAAACTCACAGGCAACGTTTACCTCCACGCACAGCACACGCAGGCACCACTGTTTGTCTCTATGCACGCACCACCCCTTAGGAAAAGTACGTATTCCCCAGGATCTTTAAACTAAAATCCTCCACAGCACCCAGGAAAGGAAGGAGAGGGAGTTCAGTCGCCTTTTTCCACTCCACAACCCCAAACAATCACAGCCAAAGACCCCATCTCTCCTCTCCTCTCCCCAAAAGCAGCCCTGCATTGGAACCAAGTGCAAACCTTGGAGGAACTCTACTCCTTGCTGCTATTGGCTGGGTCACAAAGTGGTCAAGAGGGAGGAGGGAAGCAGGTGAGACAAAAGGTCTTTGTCTGGGGGAAAGCAGGTGCTGGGAGTGGTGTAGCCAACAAGCCACTCCTCGTTGAGCGAGAGACTGCAAGAAAGATTCCGGGAACAAAAAACCCAAAGCGCTAAGCAAAAGTTGCTTTCCTGCGCTTCCTCTGCCTAATTAAGAAGCAGGAAGTCTAGGACAAGCCCAGCAAAGAGAAAGGCAGATTGCCTCCCCAGACAAGCAGGTGAACACAAAGACGGTATTTCCCCAATTTCATGGGAAAATTGAGCACTGGATTAGAAACCACGGGGTGTGAATTTCGTAAGATAATCAAACAAGGGAGATAAAGGAATGAGACTGAAGTTGTAGCTCACCGCTAGTCCTCTGTAATGAGCTAAATTTCTCTCAATCCAGAAATTCAGGTGTTCGAGCTTTAGTTTCTCAGCTCTGAACGTTATTGGCATTTCAGATTTAGAACATCCTTTCCACTGTTGCCAAGATCCATTGAGATGAGTGGAGAAGCAGAATAGGCCATGGTAAGCAGCAACTGAGGGCAAAAGCACCAACTATTCATTGCTCTCTTGCTCCTCAGCCAGGTGAGGAAACTGTCGAGACTGAAAGATGCTCAGGTAACCCAACCACAACTAAAACAAGTGTGAAAGTCATAAGGGTCCCTAGGGCATTATGTCAGGGGTCTACACAATCCTCATAGTACAGTAAAAATGGCAACAATGGGGGCAGGAACCACATGCAAAGGTTCAGTCCTGGAGCTGAGTGACCACTGAATTATAGAACCAGGGAGATCGTGATGGCAAGGTCACCTCCTCCTCCCATCAAGGCTCTTCCCTATGGCTCACTTAAATGGTCTGCTCCCCTTTGTGAGCCAGCAGAAAACCAGACCAGCATCCGTGTTGCTGCTGTCCCCATTGCCTCTGTTCTGGCTTATAGCTGGAGGACAGTCTCCTCACTTTCTGTTCTTCCTCCACCCTCTTAATGTCACCAACCAGTGGGAAAATCCCAATCACAGCACTGGTAAAGCATTGGTGGTGCTTTTGACCAACAATGAGACCTGGGCAGGCTTAGCCCTCCGCCAGAACTCCCTTCTCCTGTCACTTCTGAGGACCGGCTACCAAGGCTGGGAGAGTTGGCTGGCAAAGAGAGAGAGGTGACTCTTTGCCCACCAGTTCACCAAGTCAATCCTTGGTTCAGAGACTCGGATCAGTCTGAATAGCTGACAGTCCAAGCAACAGCTGGATGAGCAGTAAATCCCCGCTCAAAAGCAGCTCAAACAACTGCTGACAGGCACAATGGGGGAGCTGCATAAGCTGATGCTTTCTTTGTGGCTTCACTGTGCAACCCACCCCGTCTGTTAACTATTGTTTGGCTCCTTTGAACCCAGGTTTAGTATGGCAGGGGGAATTGGGCTGTGAAATAGTCAAGAGATTTGACTCTTTCTCTGCCTAGTCACCATGCAACATCCCCCCTGCCCACTGCTCTTGGGACACCTGACAACACAAAATGCGTCAGGTTGTCCCACAGTAAACCTGCCATTGCTTGTTGGATACTTGCAGGGGGAACAATCCTTTAACACCATATTTTAAGCTCAAGTATGGACTGGGACAAGATCACGGGGATATGGCAGAAAAAAGAGGTCGCAAGGGTATGTGGTTGGTGCAGCTGAAGAAAGGACATAAGAGTGTTTCAAAAGCAACATGACTGGATGACTCATGAAAGTGAGTCAAGCCACATTCTATAGGCAAAAACGAAAATGTAATTGAAGTAAAAGTATTAGTCACAGAAGGAATGAAGTTTCCGACTGCAAAATAGTTTTTCTTGCAATGATCTTAGATGGATGGGGTAGGAGAAGGAAAGAACATTAAAGGTTATACCAACTCACTTCCTCATTAAATTTTGTTTGGGCTGAATATACTTTGCAAAAGAAACAATCCATCTATACTGAGAACCATCAACCTATTGCAAACTACAAAAATATACAAATAAAACCAGTTTATTAGACCTCTTGGAGTGGGGAAGCAAAGAACAGGAGTAAGAAGACAACTGAAGACCTCCCCTCTCCAAATGTTTCCAGTACTCACAAGCACTTCACTTAAAAATAAAAAGAGAGAGAGACACACACCTATCTATAAAAGTGAACCAAGGTCACCACCACTGTGCTATGCATGTTTAGAGTAGAAAAAGACCTTGATCTGTGCCCACGACATATCATGGGCCAATGGCAGATTTCAATTCAGTTCTGGAACTCAGATGATTCACTCAAGCTCTCCCCTGACTCTTCATGCTGCTTATGCCTCCTCCTGGGCTTTTGAAATTTCACCAGGCATTCCTTGTTCATCAACTTGCTTGTTTACACATTCACACTTTCACTCTTACCTTTACCACCTAAGGATCTAGATGTATTTAAGCGAAATATGAGGCTGACCATACGTCCCGTTTTTTAAGCATTTTTCAACCGTCCCGTCGTTTTCATAAAAATCTCAATTTTGTCTCATTTTTCAAACCTGGCGGGAATGGTGCGGAAGGAGGATCCAAGCCGGAGCACGGACAGGGGGCGGGGTTTGCAGGTGGGAGCCAATCACACGGACCGAGGGGTGGGGTTTGCAGGCAGGAGCCAATCGCACGGACTGGGGGCGGGGTTTGCAGGCGGGAGCCAATTGTGCGGACCGGGGGGCAGGCGGGAGCCAATTGCGCGGACCGGGAGGCGGGGACCCCTGTCTTTTTCATGGATACGGAATATTACATAAGACCCCGTCCCGTTTTGCCATCCGGAAATATGGTCAGCCTATCTTTAAGTGCTGGATGTGTTCAGTCCTAATTCTGATGTTGCACACGGTGCTCGTGTAACGCAAACATCCCTGCCTTTTAAGTGCTCTGATGCAGAGCAAGCTCTACCCAGTTTAGTGCCTGAAACTGAAAATCTGAAGAGCCCACCTCTGATATTATACAGGGAGCACAATCCGCTGGGAAAAGAAATACTCAGTGCCATGGAGGTGAGAAGATCTGCTCTGAAAGCAATGCAAAGTTAATTGCCAAATAGACTGTAGTGCAGTGCTTCTCAGACTTGGGCAAATTACCCAAAATTGGGTAAATTACCCAAAATTGGGTAAAAGTGGTTTTTCTTTTGGTAATGACACACGAACCCATTAAATTGACTTAAAGTGTTTTACCTACGTTGGGTAAAAAGGACTTTCTGATAAGCGGTTTTGGGCAATGAAGGAAAATGTTTGGGAAGCACTGCTAAACACACACCCACAGCCCCATTGCTGTGCCTCTCAGCACAACGCCACTTGAAAAAGATTCTGGTGAGTTGCTTCACCATATAATGGAGGGCAGGCAGGGACAAGCAGGATCCCCAAAGCTACGGCAATAGCTATAAGGCAGGAGTTACAGGATCCATTGAGATGAGTTAGAGCTAGAGAGGGACCCGGGCAGGGCAGGAGCTAGAGAGGGACCCGGCTTCTCTGTACCTGAAATCTCAAAGGTTTGAATTTCAGTTCCATGAGAACAGCTCAGTCGCCGTGATACAGTAAACAACTTTCTGAATTCTCCTGAATCATTGTTCAGCACTGGGTGTTTAAAAAAAAGGGGGGACGGGGGAGGAAATATTCAGAAAATGATGGGGATATTCTTCATCTATGAAATATTTGTTATATTTGTTATATATATAAGGCCCTCCTTTGTTTAGACCAGCCTTTCTCAACTTTTTGATCCCAGAGGAACCCTTGAAATATTTTTCAGGCCTCGGGGAACCCTTGCACATTCAGGCTCCAATGTAGGCCAGACGTTACAAAATGATTATATTCGTTTCCTGGGGAGGCCTGTAGATGTGCATTAACAGTGTTCTTAAACTAAAAATAAAGAATGAAACTTGCCTCTTTAATGTGAAGTTGCCCGAATTTGAAATAATTTTTTTAAATAAATTGTGATATCCCAGGAAACCCCTAGTGACCTCTCGCGGAACCCCAGGGCTCCATGGAACCCTGGTTGAGAAAGCCTGGTTTAGACTTTGAAGAAGCAGGATGGAAAAACTATTGATACTTTTGAACTTTGGTGCTGGAGAAGATTCCTGATAATACCTTGCCAAGAAAACAAACCAATCAACCCAGAGTTCTCACTCAAGGCACAAATAACCAGGCTCAAATTATCCTACTTCAGACACATTATGGGAAGACCTATTCTTTGGGGAAATCTATAACACTGGGAAAGGTGGAAGGAACAAGAAGATGAAGACAGCAGCAGTTAGGTGGATGGACCACTGCAGCAATGATGGGTGCACCATTGGAAGGCCTGAAAGACCAGACTGGGGACAGATCATCCTGAGGAAAATCTATGTGGTCGCTACGAGTCAACAATGACTTGATAGCACATAATCAATCAATCAATCAATCAAATCAATCACCTTTCATATTTTAATAGCCTTCAAAGAAGGGGACCCCCCACAAAAGGAAGACTGAACATGAAAAAAGTTATAAACAAATCCCAAAATGTATTGTCGAAGGCTTTCACGGCCGGAGTTCAATGGCTGTTGTGGGTCTTCCGGGCTGTGTGGCCGTGTTCTGGAAGTTGTGGTTCCTAACGTTTCGCCAGCATCTGTGGCCAGCATCTTCAGAGGGCAGGAGCACAGATAGAAGATTTTGAAGAGAAGTTCCTAGAAGAGTCAGAGATTTTGCTTCTATCTGTGCTCCTGCCCTCTGAAGATGCTGGCCACAGATGCTGGCGAAACGTTAGGAACCACAACTTCCAGAACACGGCCACACAGCCCGGAAGACCCACAACAGCCATTGAAATCCCAAAATCTTAGACACAGCCCAGATTCTCTAGATTGTCATTAGGTTTGACAAATCCCAGTGACAGCAATTTTTTTTTGTCCTAACAAACGCATGCATGTGGCACAACTAGATATATATATATATGCATGCAGGTATGTGTACATACCCATTGGCCAGAGACCACACTCCAAAAAAGGGTGAGGCCAGAACAAAAAATATATTAATTGAACTGATTAAATGTATTAATTGCCTATAAAAGAAGCCACCCCATTTGTAAAAATTGATTCCCTATTTGCAGAAACCATTCTGTCACACACAAACAACTTTTTCATATATATAGGTTTTACAGGTAGGTAGGTAGGTAGGTAGGTAGGTAGGTAGGTAGGTAGGTAGGTAGGTATGTATGTATGTATGTGGATCTTTTGCCCAGATTACTCCCAAGAGATTCTCCACTGCAAGGACCCACCTGCTCCATGAAGAGGGGGACATGAGGAATTTGCACTTCCCTCTTGCTCATTTTCAATGTCTTCTCTGTTACCATATTCTCAGCAAATGTAAAAGGATCCTAATCCTAACTGATAGGGAATTATTAGGGAAGCCTCATATTCCTTTTGGATACATACAATACTCATCCAGGCTCAGGAAGAACTCCTAAAATACTGCATTGCTTATTAATTTGTGATATTTTTGCTGGCTCCAATAGAAGGCAATACATTGCTGTAGTTTCTAGATATCAGGGCCTTTCCCATTGAGTTAAAATCCTATCCACTAATCCTTGAATTGACAGAAAACGATACTCTCATGAAATTTGCTGCCCCATTGCTAATCCTCACCCTGCCACTATTGCCCCTGTTTTGACCCACTGCTGAAGGATGCTGCCTGACAAGCAAACAGACTGAACAAGTCCTCTCGCTTTGCTGTTCCCCCTCGTCTGTATGTCACCAGCCAGGCCAGTGGAGGAAACATCCACCAATCAGGATGCTGCAGCAGGAATGAGGCAGGTCTGGCTCCACCCATCATTTCTAAGCTCCAAAGCCTTGAGCCAGGATGAGCTACGTGTGTCCTTGGTTCTCTTTTCTGTGGCCCTGGAGTCCTCCTCCAAGATCATTTCACCAAAACTGTGAATAAGATATATCTTATTTATAATATACACAGAGAGTGCAATCGTTACCCACCCATCCCCTCCAATCCCCCAAGAAAACATTGCTGTTGCTTCTCCGATAACGTCACTGCCACATTCCTTCTATGGCCTTCAGAGACCAACTTTGTTAACAGTGCAGACCCTGTCTACAAAAAGGTTGCCCATCCTTCAACCAGAGTACTGGACGTAAGACTAAAGTTCATGTGAGCCCTCAAGGAACACTCCGTGGTACTAAGACATTTGGATCCTCCCTCCTATCTTCAGTTCCCAATCTGGGAATTAGAATGCTTCAGCTCACAAAACTGCTATAAGCAATTTAACAAGCATCAAAAACCTCTCTGCACTTTTTTGAAAAGTTAAGACCTACTATAAATAAGTCATAGCAGAATTTCTTGTTTGAAGAGGTGGAAGGAGGAGGTTCAGCTTGAAAAGTGGTTCCTATCCTTTCCCCTTTCCTCCCCACTGTGCAGAAAGGAAATGGTTAGAGTTAGGCACCGTCAACAAGTAGCCCATAAAAAACTAAAATCACACCTGTCTCAAAATAGATTTGGCCATATACCACAAGGAATTCTGAAGCTTAACACAGACTCCTTTGTGAAAAAATAAGAAGCGAATATTTCCCCTCAATGCACAGCTGTAAAAGGCTACAGGGTGAGCTCATTGTAGGTCAGATTGTCCTCACAGACAATAACCATGAGACCTAACAAGCCTACATGCACATGAACAGAGATGACGCCCTCAGTTTTCTGTAACATGCAGGAGTACAATTGCACACACTCACACACACAAACTCCACTTTCCTGGTAGATACAGCATACTAGGAGTATTTTCAGTCCAGATTAGGGTTGTGCATGCTTCAAAATCGATTTCAAAGAAGCACTTCAGACTTTGTGCAAGCGCAACACTTTTCTATTATTCATTAAAGCAGCCCGACTTTTTTCAGGCTTCTGTGTGAGCCAAAGAAGAAGAAGAAGAAGAAAAGTCCCTGTTTTAAGGAGTCCACCATTAATGTTATTGCAGCTCTTAAAGTATTTTCAAGTGTGTGTAGAAGTTTGAAAGAGTCAGCTGCTTTAATGAATAGCAAAGAGGTGCTGTGTTCATGCAAAGTCCAAAAAGGTCTTCCAAATTACGTTGAAAGCATGCCCAGGCCTAATATGTTTCTCTCTGCCTCCCTCCTCATACAACCTAGTCCCAGCCAGACAAATAACAAAGATTTAGGTACTCCTCAGTTTAAGTAATTGTAAAATTGTAACAAACCTAAACTTTACTTGCAATTTCAGCTCTTACCTATATTTTACCTCTTGTAAATACTTAAGCCAGAGCTTTCCAAACTTTTCATGTTGGTGACACACTTTTTAGACATGCATCATTTCGTGACACTCTCTTACAGCAGGGCACAAGGCAGGCACTAGGACCTGCACGGAATCACAGCAGGTTTGGAGGCAGCAATGCACAAGGCAGGCACTAGGACCTGTGCGGAATCCTGGCAGGGCAGGTTTGGAGGCAGCAAGGCACAAGGCAGGCACTAGGACCTGCGCGGAAACCTGGCAGGGCTCGGAGGCAGCAGCAGCCGCGACACACCCAGACACTGCAGCTGACACACTAACGTGTCCCGACACACAGTTTGGAAAGCTCTGACTTAAGCAGTCTTATCACTGCACAAAGAATCCTTGAACACAGAAAGTTAGAGACCAGTAATATTCAAGAGCAGTTGTGTTATATTCATCCACTCTGTCTCAACTGTAAAGTGTGAGGAGCCATAGTCACAGGTGAACCAGGGAGGGGGTACCAACAGAGGAAGATACAGTCTTGGAACCTTAGAGAAAGTCCCACAACATCAGGAGAACCAAGTTAGCAACCCCTCTGGTCTTTCAACGGTTTCCCTTTGATAACTCTGTACACCATACTCTCCAGGAGCTAACATAAAGGAAAGCCCAGTGACCAATATAGAATTGGCAAGGTGCTCGCCTGATTGCAAAAGATTGGCAGAATCGGAGTCCTAATTTAGAAGAGGAGTCTTTTCTAAAGGAGGAGGAAATCGCTGGCCCTTGTAGTCCAACAGATAAGCAGAAAACCTCCCCATCTCTATCTGATTTTTGTTGGTACATCATCTCCAAATAGGTGTTTCTTGGGCAGCTTTATTTCAAAGCCCCTTTGCCTTGGCTCTTGTTTGTCCACACTTCCAGCTCCGGAGAGGCTTCCTAGCTGGAGCCTTGACACCATTTATAGATGTTTGCTTCAATCTCAGATTGCACAGAATCCAAGATGAGAAAGCGACCCCAGTGGTGAAAAAGGATTTTCTTTTTTAATGTGGATGTGGGAGGCCGGGTGGTCCTGCAGTTGTACAGAAAAAAAGATGACAGATGCACGTGATCACCTGAGCTTCACAGAGACTGACAGATTTCTCTCTCTTTCACACTTCAGCCGTGATGGTATGAGGGAATGCACTTTGGCAGGGGCATCTTATTCTACAAAATCAGCACAATTCTGCTCCTGTCCTTGAAAGCTAACTGGCCTGGCCTAGAGTCAAGATGGAACTGTGCCCAATAGGCACCACCCCAGTTGGCCTCCCGCTCTCTCTAATGGCAGGATCTTGCAAGATGGGCAAGGTCCTTCGGCTGCAGAACTGCTCACATGCATGCACACCATTCAATCTTTGGAGTTAAATACTTCCCCCTCTCAAGTTTAGCTAGAAGCCAAGGAAAAAAGTGAGAAAAAAAATTCAGAACTTGAAAATCATCAAGCATAATTGCAACAGAACAAAGATAGATGGCCTGGCAAGTAGTACCCTTGTGTTGTGGCGCCAAATGGAGAAGTCAAAAGCCAAGACGACTTGAGTTGGATGGAACATTTAGGTGGATGGAACCCGAGGCTGGAATGTGGGAAGGCCAGGTCTGACTCTCAGCTGAATTCACCATTTATCCATAGGCCAACTGCTATCTTTCATCTACTCTTCCTAGGGAAAGAAGCCATTTGTTTAATTCAAAATAGCATCCCATAACTGGGGCGGTAGAGCTGGGGGGCAGGTAGTAGACTTGTGACTGATTTAGGCATGCACTTCCACTTTTTTAAAACATATATAAACAAAAAAGGACAGAATCTAGATGACGACCAGCTACTGACCCCAATTAGAAAAATACATGAATGTAGTATGCAATGTTTCTTTGGGGCCTAAAGGTTTGCTCTTACTGAAGGAGGGGGCTAGAGAATGCTGCTACATTAATTTATGGTGAATTAACAGCAATGTTTAAACAAGGACCGTAACAACACAGCAATTTTTAACAAGGACCATATTTTCAACTTGGATGGGCCAACAAGGGTCTCTTTAACCCGCTTAATCCCAGTGCAAAGAAGAGCTGGGATCTAAGCGTCTTGTCTAAGTTAAATTCCTCAAAGTTACCTTCCACACAGTTGTTTACACACTAGTGGAGCTTCCAAGCCAGGCACAGTTTGTCAGCAATAAAGGTACGACTCACCAAAGACCCAGTGATGCTGACTCATGCTGTCATCCCCAAGTTTACACGGCCACAGTCTGCTGTAATGGGGCTGCCTTGAAGAGGATTTGGCAAATACAATTAGTACAGTGGCCAGGCTGTAAGCAGAAAGAAGCCATGTAACACCAATAATCCACCTGCTGTATTGGTTACCAATAGATTTGTAGGCCAGTTCAAAGTGCTGGTATTAACTTATAAAGCCCACATGGCATGGCCCCAGGGTTCCTTAGGAACCTGCTACTTCAGACAGAATCAGATTGCCCTGTGCAAGGATCCAGGAGTTGGCTATAATCCAATAAGCAACAGGATCTTACCTACTAGAAATAATAATTAGCCAGTAAATCTCAGTATTATACAAATTTATGTACTGACTACAGATTCAATGGAGGAAGACATCACAAAATTCTCTGACAACTTGAAAGAGGTGCTAGATTTAACATTAAGGATGCACTACAACTAATGGGTGATTCGAATGCAAGTTAGAGAAGTGGAAGAACCCAGAATCAGAGGAATTTCTGGACTGGACAAATGTAACAAAGCAGAAAGTTAGTTTTGAAAATATTCTTTGTTTATTGCCAACTTCTAAAATAAGCAAGGGCCTTTCCAAGATTATGTATATGTGTAAACACTGGACACTAAGGGCCAGAGAAAGAAGACACGTGCATTTGAATTATGGATTTGGAAATGGCTACAAAGAGTCTTATGGTCTGCAAGAATAAACTATCAATCAGTCCTGGACCAATCATAGGCAGACTGCTCCCCAAGCAATGATCAGCAACCAGAAACTCACATACTTTGGGCATGTCATGCAAATGAATCACGGACTAGAAGAAATTATTATGCTTGGGAGAGATACCAGAAATGGAAGGGGAAGATGACACAAAAGAGATCACTAGAATGTTCTTTGCCAGTCTCACAGGGAACCTAGCAAACCCATCTTTAAACAATCATGCCTCTCGCTGCAAGCAGGAGTATTTGTACGTATCAGGTGACCACCATTTTCAAGCAGAGCACTGAACTTTGCACTCTGAGGACCAAACTCCCCTTCTCCATTTTTTTAAGTAAATTTCTAGCCTTCATAACTTGGTGGCAGGGGAGAGAGAAAGAAATATGCAGCACTTGGATGGAACTCTCAGGAACATTTTATATGATTATTGATTATTTTTATATGATTATTATTATTTATAATCATTTTAATGATTATTGTAACCCGCCCAGAGTCCCTTGTATGGGAGATGGGCAGGGAATAAATTAAATAAAAAATAAAAAATAAATAAATAACATACCCTTGAGACTTTCAATACCCAGCAAATAACACTTTAGTAAATTTGCAAAGTTCCTAGTCCCTAAACAAGGCTACCTGAAACAGAATTCAGTATGCAAATGACCAGAAAAAATACATTTAATTTGCTCAATTTATTCCAATCAAAGGGTTGTTAGTTAGTTTTGGAGCATATTTTTAGTTACCTTGATGTAATCATTTTTTAAAAATCCAGAGAATGGGCAGATAGCTCTTGTACTAGGCTTGGATTTACTAAATAAAAATACTATAATGGGCATACTGCCATCTTTTATCTCGTTTGCCTCCCAGGTACCTATGAGGTTCAATAAAGTTTTATTTTTAAGCCGCCAGAGTCACTTTTATAGTGAGATGGGCGGTGTATAAATTTAATAATAAATAATAAAGTATTATCTCGATTGGAACTGATGATTTGAGAGGTTGGCGGGAGGCTGCCCTGGTGATCCCTTCCCCCATCTTTGTTCTAAGAGAGAGAGAGAGAGAGAGAGAGAGAGAGAGAGAGAGAGAGAGAGAGAGAGGGAACTGTGAGGTGTCCCTTGAGACTCTGTCTCAAAAGTAGACTCCAAGGTTATGAACCAAGCTCAGGAGTTATGGAAGTCATTCCTCCACAACTGGCAGCCCTGAAAAAAGAGAACCAGGCCCTACATTATGCATCACTTGGCCACCTATGCAGAGGGCTCTCTTGGGCCTTGAGGCTTGGCCACATCTGAGCAATGAGAAGTCCCTAGCGGCCTGGCACGCACGCAGCCGTCTTCTCACCCCCAACCCAATCTAACCAATGGCAAGCAACGAGGCAGAAGAGACTCTGATCTGTCCTGACAGCCTGGCCCAGTTTTCTGCTGCTGCTGCCACAACAACCAGAGGTATGGAGGCTGCAGCTAAGGGGAACTGAAGGTCGAAGGGAAGGGAAGGGAAGGGAAGGGAAGGGAAGGGAAGGGAAGGGAAGGGAAGGGAAGGGAAGGGAAGGTCGAAGGGAAGGGAAGGTCAAAGGGAAGGGAAGGGAAGGGAAGGGAAGGGAAGGGAAGGGAAGGGAAGGGAAGGGAAGGGAAGGGAAGGGAAGGGAAGGGAAGGGAAGGGAAGGGAAGGGGTGATGTAGAAGACTGTATGAAGAGAAACAAGTACTAAAAACAGCCTGAGCAAATTTAATCATGAGCTGAGAATGCAGCTGAGTGCTTAAATAGGGATATTTTGGATCATAGTTTTATGACTTGAACTCCAGAAACAAAGCCTAGTAGGTTGCAGAGGGAGCCAAAAGAATCAGAATCTTAATTTTAAATGTGCATGCCTAGGAAATTACTACAGAAATGCCATTAGTTTTTTTTCCATGTACATCATTATGGACCACTGCTAGGCAAACATTGGACTGGCGGGTTCTTCTGGTTTAGGTTGCTGGAGAACAGGGACAAAAGTCTTCTAGTGCAGGGCTTAACTGCATAAATAAAATGAAATAGCTGCTTGTATTGGTTAGATCTCTCATATTATTTCAGTGTCTTTCAGGTTAGGGGAAGGTTGCTTCCAGTGACAAACACTACCTTTAGATACAGTTAACTCTCACTCGTTAGGGTACAGCAGTATTTCTCAACCTTGGCAATTTTAAGATGTGTGGACTTTAACTCCCAGGATTCCCCAGCCAGCTGTGAGCAATGTTTTTATAATTTCTCTTCAGGACCTCAGTTCTGATTTACTGGGAACTAGCAGAATTTTTTCTTTCTCAGCCCAGTAATGGAAAATATCAGATTCTCCTGGTTCTTCCGGAGATCTTTCCCAGGTAAACCAGTAAAATGACATTTTGGAAGATTAAGTGCAGAACATAGGGTGCCTCTGTATCTTATGATACAGCAGTGGTTGCTCTAGTAGTATTCTGAAGTTAGGAAATATATTTTTACCCAAATCAAAATAGTGGCAGTCAAGAAAATTAGCTTCTTTTCCATGTAAATTGGATTTATTTGTTTTAGTGAAGAAATAAGATTTTCCCAAGTTCAAATTAGCATGTAATTAGAAAGCCCACCATCAACTTTCCAGATAGGTTAAAACCATAATCGGTGAGAAGTTTGAAATCGTACAGGCAAGGACTCAGACAAGTTGCAGGAAGCAGAACAGGGACAAGCAGATTTTCCAGTAGTTAGGAGGGTGCGGTATGTGCTTAATTCCTTGCCTCTCAACTTATTTAGAAAATGTTATGCAAATAAGCTTTTACAGACAGATTTCCCTAAACGGCATAATCCATATAGGTGACAGTGTTCATCTTTTTTCTTTTGGCACACATCATGGTTGTAGGAGGTTCTGCATAAAATAACTGCAGACCTAAGTACAGTTGGAGTCATAACAATAATTCACACCGAAAGGCACCTCATGTTTCTATGCTGAGCATAGTTAAGATCCTGCCAATTGGCAGCATACAAGAGGCAACAGAATCCTGGAGCTAGCCTGGAAAGATGGAGCTTTAAATTCCTGTTCAGTCACAGAGTACAGGCAGCTTTGGGCAAGCCACCTTTCCTAGGTCTGGCCTATCATCAAAGTGAGGATGAAACAGGAATGCCCAAAGCTTGCTGGGTGTCATTAAAGTGCATTAGGAACTGAAGAAGCTGCCTTATACCTGGCCCACACATAATTCTAAGCCATAATAGGGTTTGTCTGGTTCTGACTTAGCATGTCGTGATAGTCCAGCCAGTTGTGGCTGAGTCAATGAACCATGGTAAACACGCCATGGCTTAGCACAAGACATGAACTCACCCGCTTGTCCAGCTAGACCAGTACCATCCACTTCAAGAGTAGGCAACGGATTTTGGACCATTTGGAATTTTGAGGGCAAGTCTTGCTGTCCCTCTCCCAAAAGGGGTGCTACCCGAGGGCCTCCCTACTCACAAAATGGCTGCTGTGATAATCATTTAATGGAAGACATCTTAGTGAAATTACTCCCTGCCACCTCTAGGATTTTCTGCAATCCCCTTAGCAGAGACTTCAACAAAGTATTTGCGAGGTTGTCCACGGGCTTCATGTGGCCTACCCCTGCTTCACGCAGTCTGGCACAGTTCCTCAAGCTCTCAGAGGCCTTTTCTATTATTGGATTATGTGCCATTACGTCGATGAAGGTTCTCAGTCATCCAGGTGGAACAGTCTGTGGCTTGAATCATGTCAACTGGATTTCTATTTTCTCAGTAGAAACGTTTCACTCCTTATCCAAAGACTGAAGAAGCTCCTTGGATAAGGAGTGAAACGTTTCTACTGAGAAAATAGAAATCCAGTTGACATGATTCAAGCCACAGTATGTGCCATTACGTTCATGTTGACTCTTAACCACCACAGAGATAGGTTTTCTCCATGATGTTCTGTCCGCAATCTGGTCCTTCAGAGCTTCCAGCTGTGCACTCATCGCCACTGTATTTGAGTCCATCCACTTTTTTGCTAGTCATCCTTTTTTTTTCCCCCTTCCACCTTTTCCAGCATTAGAGCCTTCTCTAGAGGGTAGGTCTTCACATAATGGGTCTTAAGTAGGATAATTTGAGCCTGGTTATTTGTGCCTCGAATGAGAACTCTGGGTTGATCGGTTTACATTATTTACATTTACAGTACGTGTTCAATGAACTCCCATTTCCAAATACTTAGATATGCATTTTACGTATTTGGTATCTAATTCTTTTCTGGCGTTATTGGATGACTTGGGGAAACTTTTAAACTGCCATAGATGACTTAGATAAATAGAACCTAATTTCAAGCAACACTGTTTTACTGCAGATCTCATGCTATTACCAAGAAAGCTTAGGCCTGCATTCAATATATAGTATGCAAATAGTGGAAGTGCTATAAATTAGATCATTTCACTTTTTTTAAAAAAAGGACTTGGAATATGGGTGGCTCAAGTTTCAAAGGATTAATTCTCCTTCACAGAAGTGATCAAGATGTGCAAAATGTATATATTTTTTGTGAACTCCAGAATGTTCCACTCCTCTTTCAGACCATGCCATTCCAGGGAAGGGTGAGTTCAGCCATATCCTGGCAGGAGATTCAGCATGGTCTGCTGAGTGAATGGAACATTCCAGAGTTCTCCAAAATGTTCCATTCCCAAATTGCTGAGTTTTGCACATATGCAACAATGAGCATTTTGAGTAGAAACAGTATCATGCAATCCAGTATAGACGGCCATGTTCTAATGGCAAAAGAGGGAGGAGGAAGGTACTTCCTGAGATAGTGGAAATTACTGGGGCAAAATAAGGACTGCATTATACATAAAAACAAAGGACAGAAAAAAGTTCCTTTGCAGGCATGAAATCCACCAGCCAGCTCATGCTCAGAGAAATTAGTAGATGCTGCATTTATTCTTCTATAATAATCAGGACTGGAATGTTGTTCTTTTTTTCCGTTCTTTGAAACCTAAAATCTTGTTCTTATCAAACACTTTCCCAACACTAAACCAATTCTTCTCTCATGAGTACATATGGATAGGTAAAACCCACAGTTAGTAAGAAAACCTTATGCCATCAACACTGTCTATATC
Organism: Charina bottae; assembly: GCA_023362775.1. Lineage (NCBI taxonomy): Eukaryota > Metazoa > Chordata > Lepidosauria > Squamata > Charinaidae > Charina > Charina bottae. The sequence continues at coordinate 159,516,082 of JALMGJ010000002.1, forward strand.
CAACTGCAACTTTTGCCGATTTTAGGAAGGCTCTCAATCTCAAGTTGGGGGTTTCAGACAGATGATTTCATATCACATAATTAGCATGACATGTTTCCACCTACTTACTACATAACATGGATGGAAATCCCTATCAAATATTTGTCTTGATAGCTCCACGTATAGGCTCCAGGGAAACAATGTCGTCTTGTGACCTTGATGGTGAAACACAGACCCAGCTCTACAGAACAATATTGGAGATAAAAAATATGCTGTTGTCCCCAATGCAGTGTTTTAAGAACACCTCAAGCTTTGCATTCTGCATGTCATTCATGCAACAGTGTTTCTAGACATTACTACCCAGAAGAACTGGACAAACTCTTGCAATACACTCAGAACACAAAGTAGCTCTACTTCTTGCCCTCCTTGGTAGCTGAAATCTCTTGCAGCCCAATCCCCTGAACAGCAGGTGTCTGGCAAAGGCCCAAACTCCCCTCCCCAATACAACCTTCTCTATTCCCAGTACCCTAAGTACATCCAGGGTGTGTCGGAGTCAGCCGACAACTGCAAAGGGCAGCCAAGGCAGCAGATGATGCCACTTGCTCAGTGCAGGATAGAAGATGACCCTCAGCCTGTTCTATCCATTACATCTGCCCCCAACATGCATGCACAACCATCTGTGACATGACAACCAGCCAGATCTGAACACAGTCAATTGAATATCAAGATGCTTCCCACCCACTCGGCTCACGTCTTGCTTCTTCAGGCCATTGTTTTTAAATCATCTCAATTTCAACCAGAACTCTAGGAGATGTTTCTAAAGTCAGCATAATACTAGCATCAGCTTATAACCATGGATGAGATGAGCTATCTGGCTTTTGCTGAGCCTGTCAACTCAAGGCGCCAAGGTGGCAATACACTTTCTTCTCTGCTAAGAAGCCACTACAAATCTTATGATCCTAACATTAGAATGTCCTGTTTTAAGATGACAAGGCATAACTTCTATGTAGGTCAGAACTCTGCGAGTATTTTATCTTACAAAATTAAACAGCGAGGGAATAGTTTCCAGAGAAACTGTTTGCAATTCAATAGTCTGAGCCCCACTTTAAATTCAGAACTGTTGATACCCCCAACTCAGAGGCTGCTGCAAATAGCCTTGTTGAACAGTGATAAATAGCTAGTGCAATTGTTAGCCTAACTACATCTCCAAGCACATCTCTTGATATTATATGTGCAACTCCCTAAATTGGAGGTGTAACGTTTCTAGAAATTTTTGTAACCGGAAAGGGAAAAAAAGAAGGGGAAAAAAAACAGTATTTTCCTACACTATTGTTTTGGGAAAATAGGAATACTTTAAGCGCTTTGAGTCCTGGTAAGTCATTCTGATATGTTAGTATCATCAAAACTGTGTTTATAAATTTGCTTATAAAATCACAAAAATACAGTTGACTGATACGTTTAAAGATGTAATTCGGGCAGGTGATCATCCACAAAGTATCCGATTAGCAAGAATTCAAATATACTTTTTCATAGATTACTGAAAATATATTTGTGTAGCTCAAATAGAATGTATACTGAATTTTGAATTCTCATCTTTCAATATAGCACTGTCTTTCCATTTTTTCCCCCTGTTCTCCTCTTTTGTGGATCTCAAGGACAGAAAACCAAGAGGAGTTCTTTCAACCCCAAAATCTTCTCCAGTCATTTCCTAGATTCTGATCTAATCTTTATAAGAACAAATGGACTGTTGCTCACTCTACTGCACTCCATTGTTGTTTGACTGAGACCTCTTCAGGAACAGATTTTTTTTAAAAAAATGGAAAAAGGGAGTCTTTCTTCTCTCGGGACAGTGGTGGTGCTTCTGGAGACAGGAATGCATATCTTGTGAAGAAAGGTCTTCCATGATTTAATCCAGAGCTTTCTAAACTATGTGTCGCCACACGTTAGTGTGTCGGCTGCAGTGTCTGGGTGTGTCGCGGCTGCTGCTGCCTCCAAGCCCTGCCAGGATTCCGCGCAGGCCCTAGTGCCTGCCTTGTGCCTGGCTGCCTCCAAACCTGCCCTGCCAGGATTCCGCGCAGGCCCTAGTGCCTGCCTTGTGCCCTGCTGTAAGAGTGTGTCGCGAAATGATGTATGTCTAAAAAGTATGTCACCAACATGAAAAGTTTGGAAAGCTCTGATTTAATCTAACAACCTAGTGAGAGATGTTAAATTAAAAATAGGGATTAAGCCAAGATCTTCTCCAGGAATTTCATGGCTGAAGAACTGACTGCAGGTCACCTTCTCCCAAAGTGGAGATAGCCATTACACCACACACTATTTGGCAAGCGTAGTCTTGTGAAAGAGTATTTGTTCCCTTGGATTCAGTAACTAGTTGAACCATCTTTAGCTGCAATAACTGAAACTGAAACTCCTGCAATTGGTGTTCAAGCTGTCACATGGCTGTGTAGCAATTCTGGTTCATTCCTCCATGGCAGACTGCTTAAACTCAGGGACTTTTGAGGGTTTCTAGCATGAAGTGCTTGCTTTAGGTCCTGCCACATTTGTAGGGAGTTGATGTCTGGGTTAGAGTTTGTGATTTAGTCTCAGCTGACAGGCAAATGGCCTAGAGAACTCTTTGATAGAAAGCAGAAATCGAGCTTCTTTCAATTACGGGAAGTCATCCAGGCCCGAGACAGAAAAGCAACTCCAACCTTAATACTATCACCTCCATGGCTGACAACTAGTTATTATTAAAATAACTAAGTTGTTATTGTTATGGAACAAAGTTGTTTTTATTATGGAACACAATTTTAGTTTCCACCAAACCTAATGCCACCCATATAAACCAAAAAGTTCTACATTAGTTAGGATTGTATAAGAATATAGAAATAATGTGTTTTATAGATCAAGTAAATGTATTTTTATATTTGTATCTGTGCTGAAGATAGTCGGAAGTCACTTTTTTCTCTCTTTGTTTCTGCACTTTTTTCTTTTTTCGTTCTTTCTTCAAGTTCTTTCTATTCTTATATGTTTTACCTATATTCTGAAATTTAATAAAGTTTTGTCGAAGAGATTTTGCTTCTATCTGTGCTCCTGCCCTCTGAAGATGATGGCCACAGATGCTGGCGAAACGTTAGGAACCACAACTTCCAGAACACGGCCACACAGCCCGGAAGACCCACAACAGCCATTAATAAAGTTTCTTCTAAAAAAAAGTGCCACATTTGATCTATCTGTTCATAGAGCATTTCTACAAAAGTCTGGAGTGTCATCCACGTTCTTTCTGACAAACTTCATATGAGCAACAATGTTTTTCTTGGTGAGCAACGCTTTCTGCCTTGCTTCTCTCCCATGAATCCCATTTATATCCAAAGTTTTCCTAATGGCAGAGTCATGAACAATTCCTTTAGCCTTGGTGAGAGAGGCCTGTAGATACCTGGATGTTGTTCTGGGACATTCTGTGACTTCCTGGACAATTTTATACTGAGCTCTTGGAAAGATTTTGATATTATAACCAGTCATGGGAAGATTCACTATTGTTCCAAATCTCCATTTCAAGACTATGTCTCTGACATAAAATAGTTCAATGCATTTTGCAACTTTTAAATCAATGTCATACTTAGTATTAATTGTACAACTTAAGCAACCTTATGTTCATTAACATCTTAAACATCATTGTTAAATATGATTTCTTTCATCTTTAAAGGATTACTTCATCTAAATCATCACAGTGTTAACAGTTTCCAGTTTCTATTGTATAAATACCACTATAATAGTTATCATCTGTATTCTATAATGTATTATTCATATTTTATAATGCTATAAAACAATTAACTTAGAAAAAAGTCTATGTCTCTGACTGTGGATAAGTGAAACCCTGGTACTTTAAAAACAGTTTTGTAACCTCTTCTACACTAATAGGCATCAATGACTTTTTATGGAGGTTTTCAAAAATCTCTTTTAAGCAGAGCATAGGGATCCTCTTGGATCTTTGTGGTGAGAACTTTACTGTGATGAGGGGAATGTGAAATATATAAAGGGCAGGGCTAGCCCAAATCAACCCTAACTGTTTAATGAAGTACTCACACAACTTAATTCTCCCTTTAATTGAATTAACTGAAGTGGGATTTTTTTCACAGTGGCCCTTTGCATGCTGAATGACTGAGTTTATGAAGAAAATGAAAGAAGAATCAAAGTCTGATGCTATTTATTCACTCATCCCTTTATATAGCAGTAGGACCCACATGAAGCTCTAACTAGATTCAGTGGCCAATATAAGTAATATATTCAGTAATATATTCAGTGGCCAATATATGTAAAAATATAACAATGTAGACTTGCTTAGCCAAGAACAAAAACATTTACTTAGGTCCAGAGAAAACGTCGAGAGCCAGTGTGGTGTGGTGGTAAAGGCACCAGGCTAGAACCCCGGGACACTGTGAGTTCTAGTCCCGCCTTGGGCATGAAGCCAGCTGGGTGACCTTGGGCCAGTCCCTCCCTCTCAGCCCTAGGAAGGAGGTAATGGCAAACCACTTCCCAAAAACCTTGCCAAAAAACTGCAAGGACTTGTCTATGTAGATACCATAAGTCAAGACTGACTCAAAGGTACGCACACATACAGTACAATATATGATGTGAATTGCCCATCTAAGAGTAGTAAGATCTGAGGGTTGTACACGTCTTTTTTTATTTATTTAATTAAATTTATATTGTCTTGATCTTGGAAGCATGACTATTATTAGCACTAGAGGTACTTCTGACAAAATTTGTTCGAGAGAACTGTAGGACTTTAGTGAAAGCAGTATTACCATATATATATAAGAGCAGCCTTAAACGTTGGTAAAAATATCCAGCTATGTTAGTTGACTGCTGCAAAACCACCTTGAAGACTAACAAAATTGGTGCAGCCAAAAAGTCTGTTTGGTCATACAAGCTTTACCTGAGATCAGTGTTTCTCAACCTTGGCAGCTTGAAGATGTGTGGCCTTCAACTCCCAGAATTCCCCAGCCAGCAAGGGAGTTGAAGTCCATACATCTTCAAGCTGCCAAGGTTAAGAAACACTGCCTTAGATGCATAGAATGATATCCAGAACTGGCAGATACATAAACACACAGGTGTAGAGAGAAGAATAAAAAGCATCAGCAGAGGCTCCTCTTTCGAAACTGAAAATCCACAACATCTATTTATAATGCTTCTCGATGGGCGGGCAGGCTTACTGGGCCTCTTCATACAGACACACAACTAATCGAAGCAAGAAGAGGCACCACGGCTGGTTGGATGGCATGCTCTTTTGGCTATCGATCAGCACATTCCAATTAAATGAAAGGGAAACTCAATTCTTATAGGAAATAATAGCTGTTATCCAGTGGAATTTACTAACCTAATGTCCTGGAGATTGGAATATGTAGGTTGACACACATAAACATCTACAAAGAAAGAGTGTCAGCAGCTGACTCCTACCTTATTCTCCTCCCCTTTTCTCTGCCTTTTACTTTTTCTTTTGCTGGAGTTGTGAGGCGGAGAAGTTTTTGAATTCTGTGACTTTTGCATGTCTAGTTTATGGATGTGTGCATGCATGCACATGTGTTTACACAGACACACACCATTCTCAAATTATAACAGAAGTTTCTTCTGTCAATAAATAGTAATGCAAGAAGTGATCCTGACCCTACTAATCTTCACCAAGAACAGATACTGTTCCTTCTTAAAACTCACACTACTTTGAAGAGGGCTCCTTTTGGACGATCAAACTACACCGATTGCCACAAACCCACAAAAGTAAGTCATAATCACTAATTACGGCTCACACCTCTTGCATTCTTCCACTCCTTCTCTGGCACTCTAACACTACTGTCACATTTGGGAGACAGAGGTGGGAGAAAGCATTACTAAAAACTGCTTAGGAGTTTCTGGCCCTGTTGACCAGCTGGCAGTGTTAGAAATAATGCTCGAGTCCCCTATAAAAGTCACGAAAGAGGTAACAATATGTTGCTTATATCCCATTCATCTCTATCCACACTGACCGCATTGTCCAAGTACTGCCTACCCTTCCTGCGCATACTTGGGAGATGAGCTACATGTGTGTAAAAATGAAAAAAAGATTCACACTAAGGACATTTTATGAAAACGTATGTGTTATTCCTCTCCTATGAAATACATGGTGTGGTCCAAAAAAGGCATCATTGAAAACCCTGATCTCTTAATTGCTGTCTTTAATTGCTCTCTTTGACATATTTATGCCACTGACAGAGTACTTCTTTATTTACTAAATTTATATCCCACTGTTCTCTTTATACAACACCAAAGCTGGCTTATAGCAAATAAAAATACAAATTAAAAAATGTAAGAATAAAACCAGTGCAATTAAAACCAGTAGCATTAAAAGCAAAATCAATTCAATTAACAATTAAAAGCTTGATGAAAATAGTATTATTATTTTTTTGTCATTCTCCTAAATAGTGGGAGAGTAGGGGCCAAACAGCGTTCCGCGTGCGTCATGCTGGCCACATGACCGCGGAAGCGTCTTTGGACAACGCTGGCTCTTCGGCTAACAAACGGAGATGGGCGCCGCCCCCTAGAGTCGGGCACGACTGCACAAATGTGCGGGGGGAACCTTTACCTTTACCTTTAGGGGCTAAACACTTTGCCTTGGGGAATGTATTCCATAACTTGGGAGAGGCGGCCATCTTCCATGTGCTGAGTAAGCAAACTTCTGACATTAAGGGGGCTATTCTTCAAAAAGAGGTTCTCTTGCTGGGGAGGTTCACTGCAGGAGCAACATTCCCTCAAATAGTCAGGTCTTAAGCCATTTAGGGTATCAAAGGTAAAAAAAACAGCATTTCAGTGGGAAACCAGGGCTAATTTTTCAGTTCTGACACCATAGAATACTGACACTTTGCACTGCATTGGTTAGTAGCCGAGTTATCATGTTCATGAATGGCTAATTCTGACATTTTTCAAGGGCAGTCCAAGCTAAAGCATATTGCAGCAGTCAAGATGGGATGTAACCAAGGAGAGAATAACCATGGCTAGATCCAACCAGCCCAGGGAAGGGTCACAGTTGTTGCATAAGCCACAATCAGTGGTAAAAGTGGTCCTTGCCACAGGTGTCACCTGAAAATCCAGGAACACCTAGAGGTCAAGGAACACTCCCAAACTGCAAACTTGCTCTTTCTGGGCAAGCCCAACCCTATAACCTCAATCCCCAAATCCAGCTTTCTCCTTACCGGCAGCTCTTCCAACTTGTCTGGATTTAATTTCAAGATGTTATCTTTGATCCAGTCTATTATCAAGCTTAGGCAATGTTTGAGGCAGTGACTGCTTCCTTGGAGTTAGATGTTACATGATAGGAGAGTTGGGTGTCATCAGCACTCCACTCCAAATGTTAAACAATACTGAAGCCAAGACAGAGCCCTGTGGGACACCACAAGTCAATCAGTAGCCTTGCAGCACTCCCTTCTATGTGCATCCAGACAGAATTTAGCATCAGAACAACACTGGAAACTATATGAATATTGGATGTATCTGCTGTATATACAGGAATTTCATTCCCTATTCTTGCAGGGGGGAAAAACCAGAAAAAAATCATATTCTACATTTGAGTAAGTCAAAATATTTTTTTTACATAGCATTCCCCTTGTTCTAGATCATACACTTTTTCATTTGCTACTTTTGTTTTCAACTTCTATTTTTTAACCAACTTTTCAGAGTTCCACAAGGTGTCCAGTTTTTCTGTAAATAAGGAGAAAGGAAAAACACACTTTCTTCCTGTTTAATTTTTCCAGGTTTTTCTTTTTTCAGACTTCAGTTCTCTAGAAAATGGAAATGCTGAAAATGGCTTCTCAGATCCCAAAGATCCCCTGCATATATGCAGCCAACGATCAAAATCCTCCCAGTATCCTGAAGGAACTTTGCTAAGTTACACCCAGGGTTCAGATCATAATCAAAACTGTGTACAATCTACCCTTTAACTTATACTATGACAGTGCCAATTTGAAAAGCCTACATATATTATGCAAGTGTGCACTGCATAAACTTGCACATATTATATAATTCATATGAAATTACAAGCAGAGTCCTGCAGCCCTTTTTTTTTCTTAAATGATGTTCTCCCTCAGATGTTTTGCCTCCTACCTAATCTTCTGAAATTACACCAGTTATTGTTCACTTCTTCTCAAGCTTGCTCTCAGAGTCTATTATTTTAAAAACTGTCTGAGATAGCTATATTTTATGCTCAATACTAAAAGCTGTGCAAGCACAAAGTGGCCTAATCCAGACACAGCAATGTCAAGTGAACACATCATGTTTATTGAATGAAAGACAAGTCCTGAAAAGTTCCTCCTTTTTCCCCCCACCTTCCCCCTCCCGCCATATATCTTAACTTTTCAAACTTTGTGAAATACCTTGCCCATTATATGCAAACTTGAAAACTGAGATTTGGCTTTGAACTATAGAACTAGCTTGCAAACTACAGTGTATGAACAGACTATGGTTTCCCAGTTTAGCAGTAACAATAAACAGCCTTCCATGAGATTCTACTGCAGAAGTTGAAAGAATGTAGGCTGGACTATTCTACCATGTGATAAAATGCTGTTTGGATAATCATATGAGCATATATCAAGTTGGAAGGAAGTGTTAAGGGGCATACTGCAGGCCCTGCGCTGTTCCAACATATTTATAAATGACTTGAACAACGGATTAGAAAACATGTTTATCAAATCTGCAGATAGCACAAAGATTGGGGGGAGGGGCTTAAAGAACAGTATCAAAATTCAGAAGGATCTTTACAAACTAGAACAATGGGTAGAAATAGAAAGGGCTACATTTGGGTAGGAAAAGTAAAAGACATGTGAATTATGCAGCAAACTATATTGGGTGTCAGTACATGTGAAAAGGATCCAAGTGTCTTGGTGGATCACAAGCTGAACATGAGCCAGCAGTGTGGTGCAGCTGCAAAAAAAGCAAAGGCAGTCCTAGGCTGCATCAACAGAAGTATAGTGTCAAAATCAGAAGCAGCCACTGGCCTTCTCCATTCTGTATTAATCAGACTACACCAAGAACATTCTGTTCAATTTGGGGAACACATTTTAGGAAGGACATTTACAAGCTGGATCATATGCAGAGAAGAGCAACAAAGATGATAAAAGATCTGGAAACAAACATTTATAAGGAATGGTTGAAGGTGTTGGGGGTATGTTTAGTGTGAAGACGACTTTGGGGAGACATGTTAGCTCTCTTCAAGTATCTGAAGGGCTTTCACGTAGACAATGGAGCAGAACTGTTCAGAGGAGACAGCTGGACATTAGGAAAAAGTTCCTAATGATAAGAGCTGTTCAGTAATGAAACAGACCATCTTGGGAGACCCTCCATCTCTGGAGTCCGTAAACAGAGGCTGGAAAGCTATGTATGGGGCATGCTGTATTAGTGGATTCCTACATTGGGCACAGGGTTGGACTAGATCATCCCCAATCCTTGCATTTTTGTTGTTTATTCGTTCAGTCACTTCCGACTCTTCGTGACTTCATGGACCAGCCCACACCAGAGCTTCCTGTCGGCCGTCGCCACCCCCAGCTCCCCCACAGTAGAGTCCGTCACCTCCAGAATATCATCCATCCATCTTGCCCTTGGTCGGCCCCTCCTTTTGCCTTCCACTTTCCCTAGCACAAGGGTTGGAAATGGCGGCTCGCGAGCCAGATGCGGCTCTTTGGCCCCTTGAGTGTGGCTCTTCTGCAGCTGAACTCACCCCTGCCCCTTCCACGCGATTGGATCCCGCCCCCAAACTCTTACGCTCTTACGCGCTCTCGCTCTCCAAGGCCGGGGCCACCCACAGCCGCCCACACCTCGCGCATGGGGTTCTGCTGAGTTGCATTCTCCCCCACGTAGAAGCGGTGCCCGGGCCGCCTCTCGGGATGCAGCGCCCAGCCCGGCTGCGCTCTCTTGGCATCTCAGGCGACTGTAGCAACCAGAGGCGGCCAAGGGGAGAGCAGGCGGCTCTTCGCCCTCGGCGCGCCACGGGGCCAGACGAGCCTCCGACTGCTGCTTCCTGTGCCCGTGGCCTCTTCGCTGCCGCCGCCACCCGCCTCGCCTCTGCCGCTCTCCGCTTCTCCGCAAAGCTCCCGGTTGATCTTAATGTTTCCTTTTCCTCCCCTTCAATATGTTCCAGCAAGCGAGGGGGAAGCGGAGAGCGGCAGAGGTGAGGCAGGCGGCGGCAGCAGCGAAGAGGCCACGGGCGCAGGAAGCAGCAGCCAGAGGCTCGTCTGGCCCCGGGGCTGTGATTTGGATCTCTCCCTCTGCCACTTCGCAGATGCCTTGGGTTGTGTGGGTGGCCCCGGCCTTGGAGAGCTGGGGTGCAGCGGGATGGGAGCGTCGCCGGCGGCCCGCAAGGACCGGCCATGGAAGGTGAGTGAGCGCCGGGGCGGCCGGCCAAGCGCAGCGCAGCCCTGTATCTTACCCTTCCACGCGATTGGATCCCGCCCCCAAACCCCGCCCCCTTCCACACGATTGGCCGCCGCCCGCAAACCCCACCCCCTGGCTCTCGAGCATGTCAAAATGTCCTCGAGCATGTCAAAATGGCTCCCGGCATAAAAAAGTTTGCCGACCCCTGCCCTAGCAAATCCTTGCATACTATGATTATATAAAATCTTGGGATTTTTGCATTCAAGGGCAAAAATTCAATTTTTGCAGTCAAGGGCAAGAGAAAAGTGGGGGGGGAGATACCTGTAAACCAATGTTCATTCTCTACAGTCAGATAAACCTACAGCGTATCAAACCTTTATATCCGAACTAGAATACCTAACTGTAGTTAAGGCCACTTACTATAGTGTAACACAAGTCAAAGTGTGTGTGTGAACTGCTGTGCACTTTTGTGCACTGCTCTCAAGGGAGATTAACCCATTTGATCTCACTGCTCCTATTGACAAAAACTGTCTTGCGCTTGCCCGCCCCCCAAACCCCTAACCTTATTTTGTTTCTCTTACAGAAAGCATATTAACATTTTCTTATTGCGGGTTGTTAGAGTTGCCACTGTTCAGAGTTCTTTCTCAGCTTCTTCCCCAGGTCTCCAGATGTCAGACTGGAAGACAAATGAAATCATCTCTATTGCATGTACATCAATGCACAAGGGGCCATGTATCACACTTTACATGCCAAAGAACCTCTGTCTGAAGCATGAAAACAAACTGGACAGAGACAGATGCCCCTGGGTCTTTTAAAACAGCACAGAGAGGCTACTGCAAAAGGAAATGAGGACAGGTTAGATAATGGTGTGGATGGAAAGAAAAAGGCTGAGAGGTAGATCTAAGCATGTGCCTTTGGTGACTGATGAAGCATTGGGATGGTAATGACAATACAATCCCGTAGAACAGAGGAAAGGCATGCATGTCATCTTCAAGTTCTCAGGGGAAAAGACAGAATATCAATAAAGTAAGGTAATATGTAACTGCTTTGCCATTGCCTTTTTAAATTTTCCAATTTGGTCTACAGTCTCTGTGGTTCATAACTTTCAGCACACATTTAATCTCCAAAGATGATCAAGGAAAACTATTATGTTAAAGAGAATGGCTCCTCTCTCTAAGATGCTCAAGGAGTTAAGACTAGGCAGGATTCAACAAAGGGATGCCTCCATTTGTGATCTCAAGGAGCAGAGTCCCAAAGAGAAAGAAACCACCAAAGGTGTAATTCAGCTCTGAGCAAGTCATTTACCTTCAGGCCAATTAGGTATCTAACTCAATTAACTTCTATGCACTGTGTTGATAGAGCTACCACCCCCATTCCATTTTGTCTCACCCTATAGAAATGAAACCATGAGAAAGAAGCCCAGGATGACACCATTTGGACCAGGTCCAAGTTGCATAAAACAAGCACTCTGACTTAATAGAACAGAGCTTTCCAAACTTTTCATGTTGGTGACACACTTTTTAGACATGTATCATTTCGCGACACACTCTTACAACAGGGCACAAGGCAGGCACTAGGACCTGCGCGGAATCACAGCAGGTTTGGAGGCAGCAAGGCACAAGGCAGGCACTAGGACCTGTGTGGAATCACAGCAGGTTTGGAGGCAGCAAGGCACAAGGCAGGCACTAGGACCTGCGCGGAATCACAGCAGGTTTGGAGGCAGCAAGGCACAAGGCAGGTACTAGGACCTGCGCGGAATCCTGGCAGGGCAGGTCTGGAGGCAGCCAGGCACAAGGCAGGCACTAGGACCTGCGCGGAATGCTGGCAGGGCAGGTTTGGAGGCAGCGAGGCACAAGGCAGGCACTAGGACCTGCGCGGAATCGTGGCAGGGCTCGGAGGCAGCAGCATCCGCGACACACCCAGACACTGCAGCCAACACACTAACATGTCCCGACACACAGTTTGGAAAGCTCTGTAATAGAAGTTCAGTGAACACAGTAATCAGATAGCAACATCAATAGTATATGAGATTATTTAGGGTACACGTTATTGAGGTATAACATTTTAATTTGTAATGTGAAGGGTCACCTGATTGTCCTGAAGCAACCCAAGAATCATCAGGAATAATGAATAGTTATGTTTGACTCTTACATCTATATTTGTCCAAAAGGAAACACATGGAGTGAATTCTATACAGAGAAATACAGAGAGTCATCTGCTGTTCGATAATGAAGATAATAAAGCCTCTGAAGATGGACAATATATCTTTCCCTTTTCACTACGAAGCCATAGCTCACCACAGACACAGAGCAATATCCAGACCAAAAATTAGTGAGTCCTTGATCCACAAAGTTACCATTGATTATTCTTATTTTAATATGCAGGTACAAAAGAATTAAGAACTGGGAATTGCTAACCAGCAAATCTTTGGAATGAAGATAACTCAAGATTTTCCAGGCTATTGTTCTTCCCAAACTAAAAGATTCCAATAGTTATTAAGAGGTGCCACATGCAGTCACTATTTTGAAAGGAAAGACTTTGGTCTTCTTGCTTGTGAATACAGAAAATATTCCCAAGATACCGAGGTCCAGCTTCTGATTGCAACCTGGCTAATTGTGTAAACAGCATCTCGGCAGAGTGGGCCCAAGAACTCAAGGTCACCCAGGAAGTCAGAGGTGGACATGGGCATCCGTGCCTGGAGTATCTCTTCTCTTCTCTTCCCAGGAGATAAATAGTGCATTGCATCTTGCTATCTCTGGAGGAACATTAGATTTACTGCAGCTGAAAATCTGGGCAATTGATACAAACTAACCCACAAATGAGATGCTGCTCAGGAGATAAAAATAGCCACTAAAGCTGTGTCTACCTGGTTACATAAAAGCAGTAAAAGCTGCCTGGATGCCTGCCTCAGCCTGTGACAGAAAAGGCCTTAGGAGGGGCAGGTATTGCTCTAGCTGGGATCCTCCATTCAGAGGGATAATTTGGAGCATCCTGTAAGCAGAAGAATGATCAGAGATCATAATCAGAGAATAAAAACCTTACACGAGACCTCAGAGCCATATGTGAAATTGGTATTTTCCAACAAGATCCCAAACAGATGCCTGATCAAAAATCATTGTCTGCATATTAGAGACCCAATTAAAGTCATGCACGCTGGGTGGTAGATAGTTCCCCATGACATTCTTGAGTCAATAGTTGTATTTTCAGAGTTATTTTCCCATTTTAAGTTCCATACTTCTCTTTTTAGGAACCGTTCTTTCCATATCACTTGACAACACACACACTCTTATTATCCTGAAGGTAAAGAACATTTTCTGCACATGATTATCTATTCTGTAATAGTTGAGCCCAATCCAGCATCTTGACACCACCTTCCCACATCCAGATTACAAACACTGAAGGGGAAAATTTAGTAGTAGCATTTCTACTAAAAGTAAACATGTCTTCAAGTTGAGTTTGGCTCCTAAAGACTTCATCCACAACATTTTCTTGACAATGTTGTGGAACCGATTTGTCTTTTGGGATGTTCTTTCAACTTTCCAGTCTAGCCAACAGCTCTGGAATTCCCAGGTGCTCCCCATCTAAATATTACCCAGGACTGACAGAGCTTAGCTTCTGAGATCCACCAAAGACCTCTAGACCTCCACCTGCTTTCTTTATAAAAAAATGAAAGTAGCTGAATACTCTAGTAAGAAAATGAGTTCTAGATTACTTTAACTTTTAATTTTAATTTTAACTTTTTAATTCTGGGAACTGTAGCTCACCAGAATGCTGAAACTTCCATTGAGGCAGACTTCTAACCTGCTGCTTTCCAGATGTTTTTAACCAATGCTATGCCTCCAACAACATTGGTGACACTCAAAAGATCTGCTGATATTGTGTAACATATAAGTGATATTTAAGACTTGGAGGGCTTGTTTGCTCGCTTGCTTTTTGGCTTATGTATGATAAATTATGCTTATTCTGGTCTGTGACCATAATAAAGATTTGATTTGATTTGAATCATTATGCAGGAGTACCTTATCACATCCCCTCATGAAACTGAAACAGACTCTCTAGGTGTCAGGATTAAATACTGAGATGATGAGACACTTAGGGTTTCTTTGAGCATCTAGTCCAGGGTTTCTCAACCAGGGTTCCATAGAACCCTAGGGTTCCATGAGAGGTCACTAGGGGTTCCCTCGGAGATCACAATTTATTTAAAAATTATTTCAAATTCAGACAACTTTACATTAAAGAGGTAAGTTTCAGTTTAAGAACACTGTTAATGCATATATACAGGCCTACTCATGAAATGAATATAATCGTTTTGTAACTTCTGGCCTATATTTGAGCCTGAATGTGCAGGGGTTCCCTGAGGCCTGAAAAATATTTCAAGGGTTTCTCCAGGGTCAAAAGGTTGAGAAAGGCTGATCTAGTTTGTTCCTGGAATTATTCATGTTCTAGTCCAAAGCACAGGAAAGAAAGTTAAATAACAGGAAGATGGACTGCTGGAATACCATTACCATGTCAAGGCCAAACGATGCACACTGACTCACATTTTGCACCATCCACAGCTTTCTTATCTATGGCTTGTTGAATAAGCCACAACTGACACATCAAGGTCATAAGTCATGGTTTACAAACCACAACACCTGGAGCCAACATAAATGCTAAGCCAGAACTAAGCAAGCCAACTTATTGCTTAGAATAATGTCTGAGCCTTGACAATATTAATAGGACTTTTCTGACTGCAGAGTTCTATTTGAGAAGTTCCTTCCATTGGAAATCAAGTACATCAAACAATCTGAACCACTAGGTCAGCTCTGTTACATCAAGATCTCCGGATGTTGCTCCCCTAAAAGGTAAAGGTAAAGGTTCCCCCCGCACATTTGTGCAGTCGTGTCCGACTCTAGGGGCCGGTGCTCATCTCCGTTTGTTAGCCAAAGAGCCAGCGTTGTCCGAAGACGCTTCCACGGTCCTGTGGCCGCATGACACGCGCGGAACGCTGTTACCTACCCACCGAAGTGGTACCTATTCATCTACTTCAGAGCTTTCCAAACTGTGTGTCGGGACACATTAGTGTGTCGGCTGCAGTGTCTGGGTGTGTCGCGGCTGCTGCGCCTCTGAGCCCTGCCAGGATTCCACACAGGTCCTAGTGCCTGCCTTCTGCCTTGCTGCCTCCAAACCTGCCCTGCCAGGATTTATAATTCTGGCAGGGCAGAATTCCGCGCAGGTCCTAGTGCCTGCCTTGTTCCCTGCTGTAAGAGTGTGTCGCAAAATGATGGCCTGCTGTAAGAGTGTGTCACGAAATGATGCATGTCTAAAAAGTGTGTCACCAACATGAAAAGTTTGGAAAGCTCTGATCTACTTGCATTTGCATGCTTTCGAATTGCTAGGTTGGCAAGAGCTGGAGCTAGTGCGGGAGCTCACTCCACACACAGGGCTAGGGATTCGAACCTCCGAACTTGCGATCTTCCGATCGACAAGCCTGACGTCTTACCCGCTGAGCCACCACGCCCCATCTGTTGCTCCCCTGCAGTTGCCTTTTATGAGGAACTGAAATGATATAGTCATGCAGTCTGACTCTCTATTGGCCTCCACTAGCAGCCCACCCACTGTGACCACTTAAAGGGACACCCTTTGCAAAGGCAATTGGGAAAATCAGTAAATGTAGCCATGATTTGTGGATTTGTATTCACATACATACAAGATAAGAAAGAATCTCACTGAGGCATCAAGGTGGCCAGTTTCAGGTGGGGAGGCATCCCTTAAAGACAAATAGGATTTACTACATTAAAAGCCCTCAGAGGGACCATAAACAATGTGGTGTTTAAGTACTTCACAAACTAAAGGCCCAAATAGATACAGGTAGTCCCTGTTTAGCACCCACAATTGGGACCGGCAACTCAGTCGTTAAGCAAAGCAGTCGCTAAGTGAAATTGCCCCTGTGCTTACAATCTTAGTTCAGCTTTCCTTTGCTTTACAGACCTGCAAAGGTCGTAAAATATGAGAATTGGTTGCAGAGTTACTTTTTCATCACTGTTGTAACTGTGAATGGTCACTAAACAAGGCAGTCGCTAAACAAGGACTACCTGTATGGTAATATTAATACATTTTAGTTGTGTGATTTTTTAAAAAATAGAAATTGAAGAGTCTTGAGTAATATGAAATTATGGGCTGGTGATGGGAAGGTGGTTTTCACTTTCTCCTTATGTAGTTCTGATACAGATTACCTGTTCTTTGTGACACAAGGTAGAATAGATTGCTCAAGTTAATCAGTGGGTGCAACCATTACCCTCTCACTAACATCTCCCCAACCAAACCTTCATAAAAACACCTGGAAATCTGTTTGTCAAAATCCACTTGCAACCTGACATAGGAGCAAATATTAGCTTGCCATCTAATATATATTCATTGGAAAACTTTAGCCCATAACAACTCTGATGGACACATCTGCATCACAGGAGTATTTGCAAATGTATTCATACCATTCATACTTTATATTTTCGATATGGATGTAGGGGAAAAATAAAGAAGAAAAAAGTGAACCTGATCTGATTTCATGCCTTACAGCTCTCGTGTCTCTTTATTCTGCTGCCCCATGAGACAGGAGACTCCCATTGTTACTGAACTGGAATAGGATATTTGCCATGTCATTTTCCAAAGATAGATCAGTCATACCTCTCATGGTACTTTAGACAGGATGATGAAGACTATTAGCAAGAACAAATTCATTTCTGAGGCTAGATGCAAACCATCAACACTGCTGAACTGTATTGCAGCATATGGGCTATTCAAAAGATTGTGATGTCAGATAAAAGAATACTATAGAATACTATAGAACCATACCTACACGCCTCTTAGGGCTTAAGTTCTTATCTGTTAAAATTCATAGACAAAGAACTTAGGTTCCTGGGCTTCTAAAAAAAATTCTCTTTATTTTATTGCTAAAATGCCCCCACACCGTCATCCAAAAAAGTAGTAGTAGTAGTGTGCCAGCAACAAATGGGCAAATAATTAAATAGGTTTGCACAACTCCCTTTTAATTTGCTTTGAAAGCCAAAGTACGAGAAACCCCTATATTATGATCATTACTGACCCTTTGGAGGGACGCCACTTTCGCTGACGTTTTCCTGGCAGACTATAGAGCGGGGTGGTTTGCCATTGCCTTCCCCAGTCGTAATGACCTTTCCCCCAGCAAGCTGGGTACTCATTTTACCGACCTGGGAAGGATGGAAGGCTGAGTCGACCCGAGCCGGCTATCTGAGAAACCAGCTTCCACTGGGCTCGAACGTAGGTCGTGGGGAGAGTTTCGGTTACAGTACTGCCGCCTACCACTCTGCGCCACACGAGGCAATATTATGAGAGGGTTCAACAATCTCCTCTAGAATGTCAGGTAAGTCAGCCTCATGCTGGGGGGGCCTGAATAGGTCATAACTCATTGTATGTGCCCTTTCAATGTAATTACTTTTACACTACTGTATACCGTAAGGCAGGGCTTTCCAAAGTTTTCCCACGGCGACACACCAACCGCTGTTGGTGTGTCGCCGCGGGAAAACCTGGAAGTGCTGCCGTTGCGGCAGCGTGCAAAAACCCAGAAGCGCTGCTGCCGCTTTCGGTTTTTGCGCGCCGCCATTGGTGTGTCACCGCGGGACAACCCAGAAGCACCGCCGTTGCAGCAGCGCGCAAAAACCTGGAAGCGCTGCTGCCGCTTTCAGTTTTTGCACGCCGCCGTGGCTGTGGCGCTTTCGGATTTTCGCACACCACCGTTGGTGTGTCACCGCAGGAAAACCCGGAAGCGCTGATGGCATGCCATCAGCGCTTCCGGGTTTTGACGTGACACATCTGGGCCCCGCAGGCGACACACTTTTGTGTCGCGACACAGAGTTTGGAAAGCTCTGCCGTAAGGATTGAAAACTAGTCAGCACTTCTATCATTTGCTTAAGATCATTAGAAGGTGGGTTAATCGCCCAATTTTTTTATTTGGAGGATAGCCCCATGGTAACAGAGCTGAAGGTTTGGGGGGGGGGTTGTTTTTGGACTGGGCAGAACTGGCTCTCACAGTTGCACAGTTATCCTTTTTGTTTCAGCATTCCCACAATTTTGAGAGAAATTCAGTATGTTTGGGTTTAGGGCAAGAAGATCCAAAGCACCCATTAACAGCAGAGATAAAATCCCAGATTTTAGAATAGAAATGCAAATGTTGGAACAGACAGTTCATGCCTTGGCCCCAAAGCACTCCCAGCTGGATAGATTAAGCTGTGTCAGGAAAGGAACCCTTTGAAGAAAGGGCTCACCTGTAGAGGAAAATCAACACTCCTCCCAGTTCATAACAAGCTGCAATGGTATACATTAAAAAATGCAATGCAGCAGCAGACGGACAAGTATGGCACACAATGCAAAACAATAGAAATGCAAATGTTGGAACAGACAGTTCATACCTTGGCCCCAAAGCACTCTGCAGCCTGCATAATGGCTTAGAACAGGGGTGTGGAACCTTTTTTCTGCCAAGGGCCATTTGAATATTTATAACCGGGGTGGGGGGGTGGGGGGGGCGGGGTTTCTGGGATTTCCGCAGACCAGGGGCCTGAGTTTGCGGGCAGGAGCCAATCACAAGCACTGGGGGGCAGGGTTTGCGGGCGGGAGCCAATTGCGTGGAAGGGGCGGGGTTTGCGGGAAGGAGCTGCGCGGGCCTTAGGCGGGAGCCCCGCGGGCCTTATACGGCCCGCAGGCCTGACATTGCCCACCCCTGGTTTAGAACCAAGCCAAAAAATGAAGAAATCCTCAGGCTTGCTGTATGTTGTACTGTACTTCTAGATATGTGGGGAAAGCCGCAGCCCACACCTTGCCCACTTAGCTGTAGAGATAACTGGCAAAGCAAATAGGGCAGATCCAATTTTCAGCTAAGGCACTAGGCCAAGAAAACACCAAATCTCCTTCATGAGATAGTCCAGGAATGTTGGAGATCAAGATTTCCAAATTTCCTTCCCGCTTGTGGGCGGCCAATTAAGGCAGTGTCATTTTAACACAAAACCTGCTTCTGTCCACACAGAAGTACACCTATGCAATAGCTGTCTCAATATTCTGTCCCCCACCCCAAAGAATGGGACAGAATCCAGGGAAAAACTTTAAACTTTAGTTAGTAAAGGAATAGCTCTGGGAAGCTCTTCACATGTATTTTTAAAATGTAACTTTTAAAGAGACAAAATTCAACATAAAAAGTTCAAAATTCTTGATCTAGTTGTGCTAGGTAGGATAAGAAAAGCAAGCTTCCAAATTGCACAGGATTCTTCTTCAGGTAAAGGAATTCTGTGAAATCCCTAAACCTGCTGCCCTTCTAACATACTATAATTGGAGACCTACTCAGAAACTTCTGGGATCCATATTAGTTTGTTTTGCTACTGACGTGGTAAGCACAGGTAGTCCTCGCTTAATGACCACAATTGGGACCAGAATTTCAGTTGCTAAGTGAAGAAGTTATTAAGCAAATCCGACCCGATTTTGTGACCTTTTTGCGGGGGTTGTTAAGCAAATCACCACGGGTGTTAAGTGAGCCACATGGTCATTAAGTGAATCATGTGGTTCCCCATTGATTTTACTTGCCAGAAGCCAGCCGGGAAGGTAGAAAATGGCAATCACGTGACCACGGGGCACTGCGATGGTCATAAATGTGACCAGTTGGCAAGCGCCCAAATCATGATCACGTGACTGTGGGGAAGGTGCAGCAGTCACAAGTGTGAGGACTGGTCATAAGCCGTTTTTTCCAGCACTATCATAACTCCGAACCGTCACTAAACTAATGGTTGTGAGGACTACCTGTCATACGGGAACTTAATTAGTTCAACAAACTTGGATGATGCCTTACAGTAATTGGGGTGGCAACTCTAGGCAACTTAACTCGTACTGACAGCACAAATGAGTTCACTTTCACTACGTGCTGAGAAGCAAGGGAAAAGGAATGACAAGATATTAAACTTTCCATTTCACAGGTGGGAGCCTACCAAACAAAGATTTGGCACCCAGTCCTACCGACATGTAAGGGGCGTGGTGGCTCAGCGGGTAAGACGCCAGGCTTGTCGATCGGAAGATCGCAAGTTCGGAGGTTTGAATCCCTAGCCCCGCGTGACGGAGTGAGCTCCCACACTCGCCCCAGCTCTTGCCAACCTAGCAATTTGAAAGCATGCAAATGCAAGGAGATGAATAGGTACCACTTCGGTGGGTAGGTAACAGCGTTCCACATGCGTCATGCCGGCCACATGACTGCGGAAGCGTCTTCGGACAATGCTGGCTCTTCGGCTAACAAACGGAGATGAGCACTGGCCCCTAGAGTCGGACACGACTGCACAAATGTGCGGGGGGAACCTTTACCTTTACTACCTACCGACATTGGCTCCCTCACTACTTTGGCACTTGGAAAAAGGAGGTGAGGAAGCAGCAGCCTCTCCCAGAGGACTCATTAGTCAGGGGCTTCCACCATGGCTGCCTCTGGCCCCTCCCTCCACTATGCTCCCAACCGGCCTTAGCTGCCCCCCAGGAGTCGATGCAGCCAAAGCCAGAGACAGCCGTGGCTTTGCTGCCACTCATCAGGCTGGGCATTTCTCAGCAACACAATCAATGGCACTCAGTAAACCCACATTCAATCGTCAGCACTCTTATGTAACTTATTCTGCGTTTGCTGCTTAGCTTTTAAACAACTGGGCAGAGAGAGAAGAGAGAAGCACTGAAAAGGCAGCATCAGATGCTTTGGTCCCTTGGAAACTTTCAGGGAAACTTTCCTAAATTTTGCTGTAAGAGGACTGAAAAGCGCAAAAAACATTCCCTAGGAACAGAGAGACACGCACACACACTTTCTGTGCTACGGCACTCCATTCTTCCTGCTGTCTTTGCTACACCATTCCTCTCATTCTGCAGGGGCACCTTCAACATTGGCAGATCCCCTTCTTCCTCCCTTCTGAGCAGGGCCTCCCAGGCTCCCCCCCCCCCCCGTCTCTGAACCCCAGCCTCCAGCCCCTCTTCTGCCTCTGGGCTGTTCTGTTTCTGGGCATTGTATGTTTCTCCACACCAGCAAGAAACAGATCTTTTTGAAAGATGAACTGGAAAACTACAGGCCTTAATAGTGAAATGAGGCTGGAGATGCTGGGATCTGCTGTATGTAGGATAATCCCTGGGGAAAAAAGAACACATCAACATGAGAAGGATGCATTCAGTGATCCAAAGTCAGGCCTGACCACCCGTCACTGCACTTCAATATGTTTAGAAGCGAGGGTTTTTTAAAAAAAATATGTGTTTTGTTTTAAAACATATCCTACACTTCTTCACACGCACCTCCTCATGCTTGGGTAAGCAGTATATTTTTGGCTCTTTAAGCCGCTGTTAAGGAAAAGTTCCCTTCTTTCACCAAATGGCAGCATTTCTTTCTTTCTCTTTCTCTCTCTGTTTAGCTAATACAGAAACACACAAGCCCAAATGTTCACTTCGGCAAGTTTCTGCAAGATAGGTTTTGGAACCATTTGCCCTGTGTACGAAGCCCCCACAATCTTGGCCGCTATTTTCCCTCCTGATAAAGGCTCCTTGGCGATCGGAAACACAGCTCTTGGGCTTGAGATGAAGTGAAGCAAATTGACACAGAATGTGCTATATTTAATTCACAACAGCAGCCAAGGGCAGCCCAAGGAGCCTTGCTCTTCCCTTTCCTTCCTCCAGGCCAATGCCTGCGATACGGTTGGACCTGCAACTCTACCCCGGATATTTCTGCACATCGATTCCACGGCACCCTTTCCCCCCACTACCTCACGAGAAAGGAGATAAGATAAATGCCAGGAAGAAAACCACCGAGGCCTTTAGAAAAATCAGTGACTCCAAACCGAAGACAGCAACACGGTCTGAAAACATTCAGCTGTTGGCATTATTGACCACAACCACTCAGCCATGCCAAAGGCAGCACGAAGCCGATTTGGCTGAGAAGTCAGGCAGGGGAGCTCAAGTGCAGGCAACGGCCAGGCCGGGTCCTGCTGCCAGCTTTAGCAAGGAGGGCCAAATTCACTAGGAGCCCTGATGGTCTGGTACGCTGCACCCTGGAAGGCACTCAATAGTCAAACAGGAGGGAGGGAGTGTGGAGGAGAGCGTAACCCTCTGTGAAGCAAAGACTTCTCAAATCTTGGGCCAAGCAGAAAGAGATGTTAAGTTATTTGGGGGAGAAGGTAGTGGGAAGGATTGGTTTTAGCCCAAACTGTCCATAAGTGTGTTTGATTGGCTGCTCCACAGTGTAGGAAGATTTGCTGTACAGCACTTCCCTTGCCCCGAACCCCAACATGGCTCACAAAATTACATCACCATTTTCCAGAGCACATTCTGCACTCTATCCTGTCCCCCCGCCCCGCCCCGCCCATCACTGCCAGTTGCACCATAATCCTTTCCCTGACTGCAACTGCTGCTCCCAGATCCCTCCATTACCGAATTGTTCAGTGACGTCTCATCCAATTAACCAGGTCTGCAAAACTCTTACCACTTGCATTAAAGCCAGCCTCACCACCCTCTGTTGTTCAGAGAGAGCATATAATTAAACCCCAATAGTTTGACACACACACCCCGCTCTGCCCTGCGTTCAGCTCCACAGGGCTACTTTCCTTGGCTTCAATCCCCGTTTCCCAACTGTGCTCCCATGGACCTTCTCTGGAACGTCACTACTGAAAACTGCCACCCCTTAAAATACTCTGTTGCAAATCCCTTCTTATTTATTAGTCATTTCTAAAGCAGCATGACTCATTTTCATATCCATCCAGAAACAGTTCATGATTATTTTTCCCATTTTACAAATGTAAGCATGATGCTGGTTGCTGCTCACCTTGTCCAATGAATACAGGAGAATACACAAATTGTGAATATAAGAGGCCAAGGCTGCAACACACTAAGCAAACTGGAAACCTCATTGTAATGTCTCAACTAGACTACGCCATGGTTCACGTACAGTACATCTACATTAACATGGTTCATGTACAGTACATCTACATCCAGCATAGCCCTCCAAAGAGATCAACCCATGGATCACATGCCAACCTTGGCGCTTCCCATCCCAAAGGCAAGTCAGGCACTTATCTGGGAAACACCAGGGATTCTGGCCACACAAACTGCTATGCAGCTTGAAACCACACACTAGATCAGGAAGAGAGAAATGGACACAGAAAGGTGTACTGCAAAGAGAAACTGTGGAAAAGCACCAAGGTTTAGACAAAGGGCGGACTGAGAATGAGGCAAGGAAGCCTAAGGGATGAAAAGGCAAAATGGTAAGGAGGGATGTGAGCAGTGATCAGAGCAATAAGAGTTTCCCCTACAATGGCGTTGGTAACCCTTTCTCTTTCCATTCCTGAGCTGTGGTTCCCTCTGTTTCACAAAATGGGGATAAGACTCTAGTTAAGCCAGAGCCTGACTCCCTTAAATGGCAATGCTAGGCCTATAAACAGGAGGGAGGCAAAGTGAAGAGCCACTGCAATCAAGAAGTCAGGCAGGATTAGCAGACAATCCCTAGGATTCAGTGGCAGAGGTCACAGATCAGAATTGCTTCCCGCCCTGGGCCATTCTTGGATGAGGCTTAGGTATCCAGGAAAGTGGAAAGGTGGTCGGATCTGTAGCGATGGGGGGTTGGGAGAGAAACACAACACGTTATTTTGACAGAGGGATACAGTGTCAAAGATTGGGGGATAACAGGGATGGAAGAAAGGTCTGCATGACTGGGGCCGATTATCCTGAGCACAATTTGGCCCTAGGCAAAGCACACAGCTGGTTAAAGAGATTGCATGGAGCACTGTGGGTTTGTCTGCAAGGTCAAAATGGGCTTCTACAGAACTGGATAAGGAGTTTGCAAATGGGGAAATCCGGTGAGAAAAGTACAAAGAACATCAGTTTGGGATGCTGGAGGTATTCCTGCTTGGGTCCTTTTTCTGCCCAAGTTTTCTTTGTGTGACCTGACTCCAGAACCCTGGCAGCTTTAGGTATTTTGCTCCCCCAGCCACCCGCCAAATGCTGGGCAACACAAAAGCAGTACTTTCAGTGATGGAAGAGCTGACCAGGATAGTATGTCCCCATTTTCATTTCCAACCTCTGTTATTTTGAGACTTCCTCTTCTTTACAAACTCTGTCTATCCCCCTAGGCAACAAAGATCAGAAGGCTCTCAATTATGTCTCCTGGAATGCAGGGAGACAGGAGGAGAGAACAAGCTTCCTCTATGTGTACCTCCATCCAAGCTCTGCCTCCTTCTACCCCCCTCCTCACCCCAACCCAGGCATGCTCATAGTTGGGACTTTATTTCAAAAGCTGGGCCAGCACCATAACCCAGGTCTGTGCAGACACTTCCTGTGACCAAGTGCCCCCCAAGAGGAGTGTTGTTCATATAAACACAGCATTTCTTGCTATAAATGGAGTAACCCAGAATCACCACCAGCATCTAAGTCAACTCTTGCTGGAACCCAACTTTTACCCCTAGCAGGCACTACATGGAGAGAAGGCTAAACCTTTCTCCAACTCTTTGAATGGAAAGTGCGCAACAGGGGCTAATGGGTCAAAAAAAAAGGGGGGGGGGGATGACCCATGATAGGTACTCTTGAACCTGCACTCACCTTGAGCCCATGTTTTGCTCCTTCTTTATAGCAACACGGTAACTAACTCAAAACGATTCTACATAAGTATGTAAAGAGAATTACAAGACAGTGTCCCAATCAACATCACTGCCAATTCCAAATAATGGGGAGCTTGATGATCTGACCCACCTCCCCCCCCCCAAAAAAAAAAAACAGGGAGAGAAAGAGCCTCTGAAGGTGGGGAAAGAGAAAAGGAGGAGCATCTGGCTGCGTGTGGGAGCTCCCTCCCTCTCCATGCATGCAGATCTAGGTCAACACTGATGCTTCAAGCGTCAGTTTATCAAACAGTTTATCAGAATAAGGGATTCATCCAGTCTCTCTCCCCCCCCCCCCATCTCCTGCCTGGCAACCAGCTCTCTCTCCCCCAACAACCCTTGAATAAAGGGGGGGGTGCTTATTCCACAGCCAGGCAATGCTGAAACAGGGCTCCCAAGTTGATGGGGAATCTGGAGACGCTATTTTCAGGGGTGCACAAAGAAATCTTCCATGACTTTGAGTTCTTCCATGACTTCAGTTTTCATTACTGCCCCACACAGCTTTCTCTTCTGCCCAGATATCCTCCCCACTGCATTGCCAAGCTCTCTCTCTCATCCTCACAGTTCACTCATCTCATTTCTCCCCACCTCATCCTTCCCCCCATCCTGCAGTTCAGAACAGTTCAATAACTTCCACCTTGTGACGCAGACCTGAGCCCTGTCGAGAGAGGGGAGGGGGGAAGGTATAGTGCAACGCCATCAGGTTGTGGGTTTCTTTGGAATTCCGATGCCTTAAAACTGCATAGACATGGGTTGGGGGGGGGGGGAGAATACAAGCAGGGAGCTTAAGGATAGTGCCCTTCACTTACCACCTTTTTTGATGGGGACAACCAGCGTTCAGACGGCCATCACTTCCCATCCGAAAGAGAGGTTGCAGCCTATGCTGGTTGAGGGGAGCAGGGGAGGTTTTTCTACACCTCGGTTCCTTGCGGAAAGGACAAACTAGAGAGTCCATACTGGGAAATAAGGAACGGCGCTACAGAAGAGAGTATGGGGAAAAACAAGTGAAGTGAGAAGCTGAGGAAAAGAGGGGAAGGAATAGGCTGCCTACAGCAGGGCGAGAGGAAGAGCGAGGAGACTCGGGAAAACCGAATGGCACCAAGGTGCAAAGATAAGAAAGAAGTCGAGAAGCCGGAGACGCCACCACTCACCTAGGATCATCCCTGTTCAGCTCACGCTGCCGGAGCAGCACCTTGCGTCTGGTCTGGCCGCGGCGCAGCAGGGATGGCAGCTGCCTAGGCAGAGGATCAGCAGCTGCTGCTGCCTCCGCCGCCGCCTCTTCCTCCGCCTCCCTGGTGTCCGCTGCGGCGGCGGCGGCGGCGGCGCTAGGAACGGGCCAGACTACACAGCAGCAGCAGCGGTGGCAGCAACAATGCAGGGCCCCCCGGTACAGCAGGGCTCGCGACGGAGAGAGCCGGAGTAAAAGGAGGCATCGCCAAAAAATGTCAGCGCAGCGGAGCACAAGCTTTCGCTCTACACCCCCGGCAGGCGGCTCGCGCACCCTCCCTGGCTTGCAATTGGTCGCGGCGCCAATTCGGGCGCCCAATGAGAGGGGCCAAAGCCAACTCGTTCCCAAAAAAAAAAAAAAAAAAACCACCCCACCGCAAGCGGGAGGGGGCCCTTTTACTTACCCATCCACCCCCACCCACACGCCCAAAGTCGAGCTGGCGAACGCTCTCCGCAGTGGCAGCCAGCAGGTAAAACGCACCTTCGGCGCGCCTGGAACGCCGCCGCTCGTGCTGAGGCGCGCGCAAGCTAGCGTGCACGCCCGACAGCTGAAAGAGCGAGTCCGGGCCGGGTTCCAAATCCCTACCTGGCGGGGTGGCATTAAAAGGGGGGGAGGGACGCAGCGAACGCTGCAGAGCGTGTGGACGCACCACCGGCAGACCTGCCTTGGTCTTCCCAATTAAGTCTATGAAGGTTCTCAGTCATCCAGGTGGAATTGTCTGTAGCTTGAATCATGTCAACTGGATTTCTATTTTCTTAATGGAAACGTTTCGCTCCTTATCCAAGGGGCTTCTTCAGTCTGAAGAAGCCCCTTGGATAAGGAGCGAAACGTTTCCATTAAGAAAATAGAAATCCAGTTGACATGATTCAAGCTACAGACGATCTTCCCAATTAAGCTCGTGGTAGCAATTCAGACTTTTCGAAGAGGGCAGTTCAGTCGGCGGATTAGTTAAGTCTTCGGTTGGGTTCACTCATTAAGTGAAGCCAATTGTTGAAATATGGTTTGACTAAGCCTCAATTGCCTGGTGCTACAGAACCTTCTAAATCAAAGCCGAAAACAGTTGGCTCACATCTCAGAAGTGACCCTTGAGTCAAGCTTAACTACTGCTGACTTCATAAATATGCTCATACAGCTTTCTTCAAATTATTACTCACCTGATTTGCGTGTGTACCCTTCTGGGTAGCAAGTATTGGTATGCAACCTTGTGGCCTCCCATTCAAATCCTAACCACATCTGAGCCTGCTCAGCTATTTGGCATCAACCATGATCAGTCAAGTACTGCCACTTCTGGTGACATCACAAGCTCTTATTTACAAAGCACAAAATATAAGTCTGTGCCAAACAAAACATGTTACATCTTAAGAATGTAGTGACCCAGGTTACACCAATGTTACACCATTGCATGGTATATTTGTTTGACATGTTGTGTGAACACGTCAGTGTAGCATATTAACCATATATTTTTTTAATCTCATGTATTCTACAAAACAAGCCTGTGAATGGACTTACTTTCTCATTTATAGGGCACTCTTTTGCTAAGAAATTTACAATAGTATAAATGTAGGCTTTGGGGCAAAATCTGAAATCCCTCACCCACTGAAGTACCTCAAATACGCACTCGCCCCAGCTCTTGCCAACCTAGCAATTCGAAAGCATGCAAATGCAAGTAGATTAATAGGTACCACTTCGGTGGGAAGGTAACAGCATTCCACGTGCGTCATGCCGGCCACATGACCGCGGAAGCATCTTTGGACAGCGCTGGCTCTTCAGCTAACAAACGGAGATGAGCACCGGCTCCTAGAGTCAGACACGACTGCACAAATGTGCAGGGGGGGAACCTTTACCTTTACTTTTTAACTTACTGCTTGAAATGATTTGATGATTCACACACTTTACCATTTAAAGAGAAAGCCTCACATAATGATTTAGTCTACAGTCTAACATTATACATCCAGTTTTCTTTCACAACATTAATTATTGAAGCTACTAGCCTTATTCACACATTGCGTGCATCTGTTTTTTCTGCTTGGTTTTGACAATATATTACATGAATCCAGTCACTGTATTTGTAAACTTTATATTTTACACTCTATTTGTAAAATTTGTAAAGGCTTAGCATGACATGTGAAGTCAATAACTACAGTGGTGCTTAAAAGTTTGTGAACCCTTTTGAATTTTCAATATTTCTGCATAAATATAACCTTTAAAATTTATTGAGGAAAATGATCTGAAGCTACATATTTGTGTGTGGCAGAAGTATGTGAACCTCTAGGATTATCAGTTTATTTGGAGGAGAAATTAGAGACAGGTGTTTCAATCAATGGGATGATAATCAGGTGTGAGTGGGGGAGGTCCTGCCTTATTTAAAGAACAGAATTCTGGGTATTTATTATTGAATTCTGATCTTTTTAGCATGGGTATGTTATGGGTTGAACAAAGGAGGTTTTTGAGGACCTCTGAAAAACAGTTGTTGATGCTCATCAAGCTGGAAAAACTATTTCCAAGGAGTTGGAATTCTACCAGTCCACCATCAGGCAGATTGTGTACAAATGGAGGTAATTCAACTCCATTGTTACCCTTCCCAGCAGTGGTCAACCAACCGAGATCACACTAAGAGCAAGGTGTGTAATACTCTGGGTATCTCAAAGAACCCCGGGGTAATGTCTAAGAAACTAAAGGTCTCTCCTGCATTGGCCAATATCAGTGTTCATGAGACCACCATCAGGAGAATGCTGAACAACAGTGGGGTGTATGGCAGGGTTGCAAGGAGAAAGCCACTACTTTCCAAAAAGAACATTGCTGCCTGTCTACAGTTTGCAAAAGACCAGGTGGATAAGCCAGAAGGTTATTGGAAGAAAGTTCTGTGTACGAATGAGACCAAAGGGGAAATTTTTGCTTGAATGAAAAGCATTATGTTTGGCGAAAGGCAAACACTGCATTCCGGCATAACATCCTCTGGACCAGGACAGCTTGCCATCATTGATGGAACTATGAATTCTGAATTGTACCAGTGAATTCTACAGGAAAATGTCAGGGTATTTGTCCATGAACTGAAACTCAAGAGAAAGTGGGCCATGCAGCAAGGCAACAACACAAAACATACAAGTTGTATGACCAAAGAATGCTTAAAGCAGAAGAAAGTTAATGTTTTGGAATGGCCCAAGTCGAAGTCCTGACCTTAATCCTATAGAAACGTTGTGGAAGGGCCTGAAACGGGCAGTTCATGTGAGGAAGCCCACCAACATCCCTGAGGTGAAGCTGTTCTGTAAGGAGGAATGGGCTAAAATTCCTCCAAGCCGAGGTGCAGGACCAATCAGCAGTTATCGGAAATGTTAGTTGCAGTTACTGCTGCCCAAGGGAGGCGCACCAGTTACTGAAAGCAAAGGTTCACATACTTTTGCCATTCACAAATATGTAGCTTCAGATCATTTTCCTCAATGAATAAATGAGCAAGTATAGTGTTTCTGACTCATTTGTTTAATTGGGTTCTCTTTACCTAGTTTTAGGACTTGTGTGGAAAACAGATCACATTTTAGGTCATATTTTTAAGCATTACTGTACATGACACAACAAAAGGGATGAGCCAAATCACAACTGATCCTTGTTTCCTGTTCTCTAGGAGATAGGACTACTTAGTGGCTAAGTTCAACACATTACCCTAATCCAAGAGTTTATACAAGGGTTTGTTGAATCATAGTGACCTGATTCCCACCACATACTACATAATGGTTAGTATGCTGTGTGAACCCAATCACTAAACTTTATAAACCAAGGTTTATGTTCAGAGTGGCTATAGCCAGTCTTTTCTGGGATTGTTGCTGAAAATTGGCAGGATGGTTTCTCATCATTCTGAGACAGGATATGCACAAAAATGGGTGTGCTTTAAAAAAAGGAATATTTCCCTAAAGATGGCAGATGGTATGGTTTGAGATTTCTACACCAGCTTAAATCCAGAAACTTCCTGCCTTCCCCTCCTCCCTGAAGAATGTTTGATTACAGAGATAGGGACCGTGATGTTGCTATACCAACTCCAAGGAGAGAGAGTAATGATCAGAAGATTTGTGTTACAGCTGGGCTTCTGGGTGAGGATCTATGGTGGACTAGATGTCCTGCAGTGGAGATTGGTGGCCAGAGAGTGAATTATGGCCAGCACTGTCTTTCCAGAGAAGGGAGAGATTGGGAGATCTCCCACTTGCACTCTGGACAGCTGCTCCTCATGAATAGACTGCAGGAACTGAGGTTTTTGCGGTCGACCCTTCAGTTGAGCAGCTGGCAGTCAAGGGATTTCAACCAAGCTCACAGCTGTAATGCAGCTTATATGGACACAAGGTTTGCACAAGCCTCACTATTTTAAACACTTTCAGATGTAATTAATTTACAGCTAAAGAGAGATTTTCTGAGAGGCAGGATAAGAGAATTCCACTTGGTGAGTCAATATTCTTTCTGGACTAAAAAGGGGTTTTAAAGATTTTTTAAAAATTGACAAAAAGCTTAAGGAGTGGATGTAAGAAAGTTTAAAACAGATAAAGAGGACAGTATTTTTGAAAGGCTTTTTTTGTGAAAGTGCTTTTGAACAAATTGGAATTAAAAGACAGAAGTATTAAGGGCACAGGAAGACAAAACAGAAAAAAAAGGGCAAGCTTGCCTTTTACTTAGTTGGAAAGAGGCCAATATAGCACTAATACCTAAAGAGGGACAAGATTTGACTTTAACAAGAAACTATAGGCTGATTCAAATACATACACTGATTCAGAGGATTTTAAAGATTAATATGCAAATTGAGACCAGGGATCTTTGTTTTGGGACTGATAGAGAAACAGTAGGAAAAAAGTCATGGAACTCTGTTTTTCTATATGATAACCGCTGCAAGATTATTGTATGTACAAAGATGGAAAGACTCGGCAATACCCACAATGGAGGAATGGTTGGTGAAGATTATGGGACTCACTGAGATGGCCAGATTGACTTCTTTGATTAGAGAAAAGACAATAAGTGCTGACTGGAAATCTCTTATGGACTTTTTGCAGAAAACAGAAAAAAATGAACGTATGATTTACGGTTTTGATGATTAGACAGGATAGATTATAGAAAGGAGAGAGACATGCTGCAACTTTAGAGAAAGAGGTAAATTTATAATTATACTTACAACTGTTGTAAAGAAGATCAGAAGCCTCTTCTTTGTATCTTTTTCTTTCTATTTTTCTTTTACTCTTTTCCTTTCTTGCACTTTCTCTTTGATTTCTTTCTTTTTCCTTTCTTACCTTTTATTAGTTTGTATTAGTTTTTATCTTTTTAAAAACTTTTAATAAAATTATAAAAAAGAAGATGATGATTTGTGCCACGGCTCTATAACTATCACCACTGGCCTTACCACAATTGGCTCAACTATCTCACCATCAGCCTTACCACTTCTTCATTATCACTCCTGACTTTACCACTGATGCTTGTTCTAGGTCGGGGTAGACTGCTGTAGTTTTGTCCCTGTGGCTCCTTTCACTGCCTCTACCCATGCATATGCTTACGTTGCGCACTGCTTCGTGTTTGTCTACTGCAGAGCTTTCCAAACTGTGTGTCGGGACACGTTAGTGTGTCGGCTGCAGTGTCTGGGTGTGTCGCGGCTGCTGCCGCCTCTGAGCCCTGCCAGGATTCCGCGCAGGTCCTAGTGCCTGCCTTGTGCCTTGCTGCTTCCAAACCTGCTGTGATTCTGCGCAGGTCCTAGTGCCTGCCTTGTGCCCTGCTGTAAGAGTGTGTCATGAAATGATGCCCTGCTGTAAGAGTGTGTCATGAAATTATGCATGTCTAAAAAGTGTGTCACCAACATGAAAAGTTTGGAAAGCTCTGGTCTACTGTGTCACTGGGTGTTTGCCTGTCATGGCCTTTGCCATGTTCAGCCCTTGCTCTCCATCTCTGCTGCTGCTGCTTTCTATTGCCGCTGACAGAGCTTTTGATGCAGCTTCTGTCATTGTCGTTTGTGACTTCTGCCATCAACCACTGTTGCCAT
This sequence comes from Charina bottae, assembly GCA_023362775.1. Lineage (NCBI taxonomy): Eukaryota > Metazoa > Chordata > Lepidosauria > Squamata > Charinaidae > Charina > Charina bottae. The sequence goes on from JALMGJ010000002.1 coordinate 159,548,315, forward strand.
TGTGGCTCTCTGTTGTCCCTCTGTGTAGGTTGGTCTCTTCAAGTGTTGCTGCTATGGCTCTTCTGGCCAATGCCTCTGGGACAACTATTGAAACTGGTCCACATTGGTGCCTATAGAAAATGGTAAGTTATTGCCTAGGTAATATGGCTACTTGCGGGGGGGGGTGTGATATGAGAAGGGAGTGTTAAATAGCAGGATAGGTCATTTATTTTGGATGGATGCATTTTTGGGTGGAGTGTGGGGTTGTAGCCTGGGTGTGAAGGGTATTTGATTTTTAGTTCTCAGTTATAGGGAGAAAGATGAAATAATTTATTATTTTTATTTATTTTATTTATTTTCTATCCCACCTTTATTATTTTTATAAATAACTCAAGGCGGGGAAAATACCTATTACTTCTTCCTCCTCCTGTTTTCCCCACAACAACAACCCTGTGAGGTGAGTTGGGCTGAGAGAGAGTGACTGGCCCAAGGTCACCCAGCCAGCTTTCATGCCTAAAGCGGGACTAGAACTCTCAGTCTCCTGGTTTCTAGCCCGTTGCCTTAACCACTAGACCAAACTGGCTCTTAATAATAATAATAATTTTCAGGAAGTATTTTGTTATTGCCTGCTCCCTAGGGCTGAGAGAGAGCGACTAGCCCAAGGTCACCCAGCCGGCTTTCATGCCTCAGGCGGGACTAGAACTCTCAGACTCCTGGTTTCCCATTGGCTCCTTCCTAGGGCTGAGAGAGAGCGACTAGCCCAAGGTTACCCAGCCGGCTTTCATGCCTAAGGCGGGACTAGAACTCTCAGTCTCCTGGTTTGCTATTGGCTCCTTCCTAGGGCCGAGAGACAGGGACTGGCCCAAGGTCACCCAGCTGGCTTTCATGCCTAAGGCGGGACTAGAACTCTCAGTCTCCTGGTTTCTAGCCATTGCCTTAACCACTAGACCAAACTGGCTCATAATAATAATAATAAGTCATAAGACACAGTTAGCAGTTAAAGGAAGTCATGGACATATATCAGCAGTCCCAGTGTTGCCTCTCTTCTATCATTGCCACGTTGATGGTGAATAAAACCCATTTTCTGGGTGACTAGATCTGGGACAAACAGGCTGACCTGGTATGGTGAACAACTGGATGAAGGCCAGCTGGGTGATGTCATCTGTTCTCAGATTCCCCCACTAAGTTTCTGTGTCCAAGAACAAAGATGTTCCATCTTTATTACATGTGCCGGGCTCTTTGGTGGACTCCTGCTGTAGCCAGATGGTGGGCTGGATGAGAGATAACAGGCTAAAATTGAATCCAGGCTGTTTGGTGGTCAGGGGAGGCTTAATCTGTTGGGATGGGACTCTACCTGCCCTAGATGGGCTGCTTTTCCCTCGAAGGAGTAATTATCCATTCTAGGGGTGCTCTTTGATCCCGTGCAGTCCATGAGCACTCAGGTCAATGCAATGGCAAGGAGCACCTTTTTCCTGCTACAGATGATTTACCAGCTATTTTATTTATTTATCAAATTTATATGGCTGCCCATCTCACAATCAGTAACTCTGGGCAGTGTATGGCAAAAAATATAAAGCTATAAACATGTCAAAAACAGTCATATTAAAAGTTTAAAAAGCATACAACACAACAGTTGTATGTTCCAGCCCGGGTAGGTCTACTGCCCTTGTTCTAAATCAGAGTCTGATAGCATCTTTTCCAACCAACAGATTTTATTAAAAGGCATAAGCAGATGCACAATCAACCTGTTTTCCCCTCCTCCCCCCCCCGCCATCCCAATTTAAATCCTATATCCGTCTAGCCCAGAGCTTTCCAAACTTTTCATGTAGGTGACACACTTTATAGACATGCATCATTTCACGACACACTCTTACAGCAGGGCACAAGGCAGGCACTAGGACCTGCATGGAATCACAGCAGGTTTGGAGGCAGCAGCAGCCACTACACACCCAGACACTGCAGCCGACACACTAATGTGTCATGACACACAGTTTGGAAAGCTCTGGTCTAGCCACTCTATGCATCTGATGAAACAAGCTGCAGCTCATGAAAGCCTATGGATTTTAATAACATTTGTTAGTTGGAAAAGGTGCTACCAGACTGTGATTTTTGCTACCATAGATTAACATGGCTCTCCTCCTACAGTGTTTGCCCACATTCTCATTGCCTTCCTAGGAGATCATTTTAATGTAGTTACATGGGAATGACTTTGAAGGAAACTCAAACATTAAAGTGAATCCAGAATGCCGTGATCAGCTTTTATTGGGTATTTCCTGGCAGGAGCATGTGGTCTGGCAAAGCTGCATTGCTTACCTCTTAAATGTTGAGATTAAGTTCAAAGTATTTCGACATGTAAACCTCTCAACAGCTTGGGCCCTGCTTATCGGAAAGAATAGCTTCTCCTGTATATTATGAACCGGGAGTTCCAATTATTTTGATCAGTTGAAAGGTGTATTGCTGAGGCCAGCCTGGAGGGCAAGAGCTGCTTCAGCGATGACACCTGCCCTATGGAATTACTTCCCTCAGAAGGCTCCCTCCCCAGGCTGTTTCAAGAGGAGACTTAAGTCTCGCTTTTACTCTCAAATCATCTTCCCCTAGGATTTTCGTCTTTCAACATTGCTATATCCTTATGTTTCGAAGTTTGCTTTGAATACAGTATTGATATTTATGAATTTTATGTTTGAAGTTTATTATATTGTTGAATGTTATTTATATTGTTTCTGATTTATGGTATTAACTTCTGCAAGTTGACTTGCTAGGAATATGTGGTTTATAAATATGACCAACTAATACAGTAGCAAGTGCCATTAACTGGTAAAGGCTACATACATTTATCCAGACTCTGTGGCAAATAGCTGAGTAAAGAGATCTCTACAATATCTAACATGTGAGTTTTCCAGAATATTGCTCTGTCTACTTGCAAGGAAGTGCTGTCTTCCTGGCGAACCTTTAGGCTGATCCAGTGAAGGATGAAACATGCTAATCTTGCCATGGAGATACTGCTAAAAACGGCAACAAGAGCAACTGAGTTTTTCCCCCTATCCCCAGTATAGTACTTCAAAGTATGTGCACACACATACACAGAGGGGTATGGAGGACTGTATACATTCCTGCTCTTGTGTGTTGCAAAAATAATCTGGGTGAGCATTCTTGCAGTGGTGGTGCAGTGTGGTTGAGCGTACAGCCGTTGTAGAATAAGGAAAAACCTCATAGCTACTGCTGCCTGCTTTTGAGACAAGGTGTTGCAGCCTTTATTACGGATGACATCATAAGGGATATGCCGTAGATAGCCATGAGGTTTATAGATCCACATTCCACATGGCAACCATAACAGCAATGAATGTAGTATCCAGGGACAGAAGTATATTTTCCCTGTCTGCAAAAGACTGCAGTGTAAGTACTAGGAACATTAATTATCTCAGTAATAGAAGTAGAGCCCTACAGGAAGACGTAAGCAGACTGCGCTCAGTAAATGAGGCCTTCGTCCATAGAGAGCTGACTCCTCAGAAAAAGAACTTTGAAACTATGAAGCTAGTAAATACACACAGACACACACAGAGTAGTGTTAAGGTGCTTCTGCTGAATAAATTCTTAATATCTATCCAAAAATTACCTAAATACCATGAAGTTGGATCCATGACTAACAAGCTTCATTAGTGGGTCTAAATATGAAAGAATCTGCTTCATACATTGCACTAAACCAGGATTTGTATAGTGGTTAAGGTGATGGCTTGGAAACCAGGAGACTGTGAGTTCTAGTCCCGCCTTAGGCATGAAAGCCAGCTGTGTGACCTTGGGCCAGTCACTTTCTCTCAGCCCAACTCACCTCACAGGGTTGTTTTTGTGGGGAAAATAGGAGGAGGAAGGAGTATTGGGTATGTTCGCCGCCTTGAGTTATTTATAAAAATAATAAAGGGATAAAAATTAAATAAATGAAATATCTAACAGGCCAGGGATCAGTAAAAAGAATAAAGCACAATTAATTGGATAGTTATTTATTTATTTGTTTAATTTTTATCCGGCCTTTATTATTTTTTATAAATAACTCAAGGCAGCGAACATACCTAATACTCCGTCCTCCTCCTATTTATAAATAAATCCATTACTCTTTAAGACATAGCTTTCCAAACTGTGTGTCGAGACAAAACCCGGAAGTGCTGATGGGACGTCGTGCGCGGCAGTGGCGTGCCATCAGCGCTTCCGGGTTTTAGCATGAAACACGAGGCCGCCACCGCCGTTCGTGTGTCATCAACGGCAGGACTTTGGAAAGCACTGCTTTAAGATGTCATGTCTCTATGACAGGGCTTTCCAAAGTTTTTCCCGCAGCGACACACCAACCGGCGTTGGTGTGTCGCCGCGGGAAAACCCGGAAGTGCGGCAGCGCACAAAAACCCGGAAGCGCTGCTGCTGCTTTCGGGTTTTGCGTGCTGCAGTTGGTGTGTCGCCGCGGGAAAACCCGGAAGCGCTGATGATGATCAGCGCTTCCGGGTTGTGTGGCGACACACCAGACTGTGTGTGGCGACACACTTTTGTGTCGCGACACACAGTTTGGAAAGCTCTGCTCTATGATGTTTTTCTGGCAGCAAACTAACCAGCTACTGCTCTGGAAATGTATGATTCCAGGATGAATTTGCACGTAAATATTCATCACTAACAGGGTTGCCAACTTTTGGGCAAGGCAAGGCTCCCATGTTTCTGACAAGCAGAAACTGAGCAGATGAAATGCAATGATGAGGAAAGCTGCTCCAGCTGAATCCCCATTTTGTCATGCATTTGTTAAAGGTACTGGAGCATGTTTATATTTTTAAGTTTTCCTCAAACCTGATAATACCTCTTTTATGAATACATAAATGAATTCCAAGAATAAGTCTAGTGTTACTCTGTAATAGGCCATTCTTCCTCCATCAATCCCAGGATGAGGTAATAGTTCTTCTCATACACAATGAATTTATCTTTAGGATAAGCCCATCAACTGGATTAGACTAGAACCTAGTGATTGGTGCAAAGCTATCTACTGCCTTTCATTGCTTGAACAGAAATGTAATTCTGGTTTCTCTTATTCTAGGGGACAGATGTGAATGCCTTTATTTATTGCTGCCCTTTCCCCAGCTCTTTAGGTACACACCCATGTTGCTGATGCCTGCTTGGAGTATTCTTTTTTGTTATATTTGTATCTTGTCTTTTCTCCAGGGGCTCAAGGCAGTTTTCATGGGGAATCTCCATTTTATCACCCCAAGAACAATCCTCTGAGGGAAACTGGGCTGAGAGACAGTGACTGGCTCAAGGTGGGTTTCATGGCTCAGAATGAACTTGAACTTAGTTCTCCCCAGTCCTAGTCCAACCCATTAACACCATACCTCACTACTTGTTCCTGTAATCAAATATCTTTCATTAGACCATCTTTGGCTGACAAAGAAGCCTTTCATTTACTCAGACCTCTTCAGATGGAAGAAAGAAGCACCTGGGCTTCTGTGGTTCTTCCTGAAATATAATATTGTGCACCTCTGTTCTCTTCTGTCACCAGTTTTATCTAACATTAACACTTTGCTTCCCCTGTTTTATTGAGGCATTGCAGTGCTGTCTACATTGTTTGCCATCTGTGAAAAGGTGCTAGGTTGGGATGGGCTCAGGCAGTAGAAATGGCTCTGCTTAGGACAGATCTGGGGCAGGGTGTGGAGCTCTCTGAGATGAAGAAACAGGCTTAAGTAACAACATGGGAAGGGAATGGAAGCCAGGCATAGAACAACTCTCAATGGCTATTGCAGCATCAACAGCATTTCCACAACTCTCACGGCCTCTGGGTCCTAGAATGAATTCCCATCTTCCTGTTTCTTTTAGAAAGGAGATACAAAGCTGTGAACAAATACAGAGTAAAAACAAATTGCCCTCCAATCATTATGAAACCAATTTAGACTAACTAGTAAAGCCCTGATAAAATAACCATGTGTTTGCTATCCTTATAAAATAATACACAGCAGGGCTTTAATAGAAAAGAGAAATTCACAACTGGAGAGAAGAACACAAACACACACAACACCCCCCCCCCACAATTCCATCTTAGAAGTAAGACAGTATTATGAGACCCTTCTCAAAAACCTAATAGAAAGAAACATAAACAGTATGTTTTCAACATTCCAGCCCAAAATTGTAGTATCTTTATTGAGAAAACTATGAATAGTTTTAAAGGGACATAAATAAAGCACATTCCAATCTCGATCCCAAATTTTATTAGAGCATTTTTGTTGTTCAGTCGTTTAGTTGTGTCCGACTCTTCGTGACATCGTGGACCATAGCACGCCAGGCCTTCCTGTCCTCCACTGTCTCGCAGAGTTTACTCAAATTCATGTTCATTACATCAGTGATGCTATCTAACCATCTCATCCTCTGCCGTCCCCTTCTCCTTTTGCTTTCAGTCTTTCCCAGCATGAGGGTCTTTTCCAGTGAGTCCTCTCTTCGCATTAGGTGGCCAAAGTATTTGAGCTTCAGCTTCAGCATCTGTCCTTCCAATGAGCAGTCAGGGTTGATTTCCTTTAGGATTGACTAATTTGACCTCCTTGCAGTCCATAGATGACAATAATCCAATTATAGTCTTCTCAGAACAACTTCCATTGGATAAATCAATATCGCTGATCTTCCCCCCCCCCCCGGGTCCACTATCACTTTTGCTATGCAAGCAGATCCAAAAGCACCCACTCATCCTATAATATACAGAGGAGGCCCCCAGCCTTCCCTCTGCAAACAGTGTGACAGCTATGGGACAATACCCCAGAATGTTTCTTTGATGAAAGAAATTGGCTTCTTCAAATGTTAGTGACTTGAAGAATACTCTGCAGTGACAATAGAGAGTACCCACTCCGTCCTTTTTAAAGCTGGAAATACAACTCTTAGGGCCAAGCTTGGTGCTAAAAACATCATAAAAAGTGGGGTTGTGTGGATGTGATTTTTAAAGAGCAATACGGATGTTGAAAGAAGATCCACTGGGATCATAACGTACTCAGAAGGGAAATGCATTCCTTTCCTCCTGCATTGCGCTCTAGAATTACTATAGGCCCCAAAATGTTTTTTTTAAACCTCCTATTGTTATCAGAGAGGACTTTTTATAGAGCTAATATGGGATCAGAGAAGTGGTGAGATGGAGAATTTGTATCAAGATTAGGATGGGAAAGGGAAGTGTTAAACCTCCCCACTCAACCTGCTGGGATCTCAGTTAAATCCCCCCTCCCATACTGGCTATTAATTAAAAAACAGATTTCATAATGAAGTGTGTCTCTTTGACTATATGTCTGATTCTTTTGGTCAGGGGCAACACCTGGCATTTGGTGTCCCAGGGGCTGTATTCTGAAAAGTGTGTTGCGCTAGACCAAAATCTAAATTTGATTTAATTTAGTCATAAACCTCATTAAAATGACATTTAATTAATTCCAGTTAACATATATTTAATCATTTCCTTTGTCCATCATATTAAAAATGACCAACAGTGGCAATTCTTGGAGGATTTCTGAAAGCTTCATGCTAAGCTTTGAGGAGCTACAATGGACCCTACAGGTTATACACATATATTATAAAAGCTCCCCATAATGGCACAATCAGGACATTTTGAAAAACAATTTTTAACAAGCGCTGAAGTCTGCATTCAAACCACATGAGAGATTCTCACATTATCATGTGAGCGTTGCAAAAGAAAGTTGCTTTTTGGTGTGATTCATCTGCCTCTGGTGTGGTCCTTTGAATTAGCCCACAGTGAGAACAGAAGAATAGGAAGCAAGTTTGCACGCTTAGTGTGAGGTCTTCTTAAAGACTGGATCATTTTGAGAAATTTTCTTTTAGGTAATTTGTTGGAGCGTTTTGCAAAAAAAACTAACCACAGCAAAATGCTTCAGTCATCTCCATAATGCGAACAGCTGAATGCCATTCACAACTACTAGCCAGTATGTTAACTCATGCACAAAGACAGGTGCAGACATGCTTATAAAAAGCCACATTTAATTGCAACGATCACAGCCTACTCCTGGGATAAGTACAGACTAATGCCCCTGTTGTCCTTTTCCTACAAAATGCAGCTAAACACAATGATTTTAAAGCCAGAGGACAAAGTGTTTTTATATAATAGCAACACTTAATTATTTTCTTTTTGACACACCACCTATCCAGTGGTGTGGATAGCACCTAGGGAAGTTCTGAATCATCAATAGAGATATAGCAGCATCTTCAGACTGGTCTCGCCATACCCACAAGAATATGAGAATTACTGAATTGTCATGAATTTCTGAACCAGATCAATGGTTGGTCCAGTCCATTACTTTGGTTTATCCCTCAAGTGCCCTATAGAAGTTCACAAGCAAGGCAGCCTTTAAGAAGCTCTTTGTTGCCCACCCCCAGCAGCTATAGAGACACAGCTGCTGAAGCCCTCTCTTCTCTTCCATTCTTAGCCTTTGATGGCTAACATCCCCATCCCTACTCCACCCTTGACTTTGCTCAAGGCCATGGTACCTAACGATGAAATTGCCATTTCAGGGCAGGTTTTTACAATAGCAGATCAGGGCCCTCTCAGTGCAGATGGTTTCCCAAGCACAATAGGACTAGATTGCCCTATTTGGAAGTGAAGCAATGCACCTGACCATCCAAGCAGGTTGGGGCACCACAGCACTCTCAAGTCCAGCTTGTGCACCTAACTACACCATTGACTCATACTGCACACTTGAGGAAAATCAGATGGCTGCTCTTCAGGAAAAAACATAGATTCTAGAAAAAGGACTGAAATGGGGTGGCTCACTGCTGCTCTACCCCAAATTCCCTTCCTAGAGCTTGCCCTCCTTATCAGCACCATCATTTATTATGGGATATGAATTGCATGTCTTGGGATTTTTTTTGCATACAGTATGCATCTACACAATGGATGGATCCATATCATCTTGTGGGTAAAAATTCTGTCTTAAATGTATGTGCACATGAAGAAGGGTGTGCAATATGTGACCCGTGGGCTTCAAGGGTGTCTCATCATCCCTTTTGAAGCCCCCAGGACATTCCTATCATGGAGAAAATCTATGTGGTTAAGAGTCAACAACAATTTGATGGCACACGATCAAAGCATGTTCCTGGGATTGGTGGTATTAAAAATTTTAGATTTTTTTTAAGGCGGGGGCTTAAGAGGAAAAAATTGCCTTAAGCCATGCAGATTTTAAAGGCACCCACTCACCACCAAACCATGCCAAAAATGTTTCCCCCCCCCCATGGGGGAGTTAAGCAAAGAATCTCTACCCTGAATACCAAAAATTGGCCAAAAAGTTTGGTCAGCCATCCAGTGATGTCACATTGTTACCAATCACATTCCACATGGTCCTCAGAATCAAGAAACTTATTTTTAAAAATGTAGCACCCAACCACAAAAAGTTGTTCACCCTTGTAATAAGAAATACTACATTATGCTTAATCTAAGATGGATGTCAGCTTCATTTGATGTTTCTTAGTGTTTAGGAAGATTGAGAACAATCACCAGGCTCATCCGTTACCATAAATCATGGTTTAACTATGGTTTACTGAAACAACCACAAGTGTTTGAGTTCACAACATATCAAACCACATTACAGCTTAGAATTTTCCACATACTCTGTCTCACTATAGTCAACTGGTCTTTCCTTGAACCCTTCTCATCTCTACAATATCCTTTTGAGATAGGATAACTGGCATTCCAGCTTCAGGGTAGTTCTTCACTACAAGGGAATTCAGATATCCAAAGGAAAAACGGGTGGCTGCTTTTAGCCCTGCAAGCTTTCAGCTATGATGGGGAGCCCATGTCCCTACAGGGGTTGGAATCTGCCAGCACTCATTATCACTGACCACTGGCCACATTAAGTGGTGCTCATGTCAACCTCTGGAAGGCCAGTTTGTTTCTCCCGTCCTTAGGGAATCATAGTTAATTCTGATCCCAGTTGGAGTAATTAATATACGGTATATTACTCCAGCTGTAGATATACAGTGGGGCAAAAAAGTATTTAGTCAGCCACCAATTGTGCAAGTTCTCCCACTTAAAAAGACGAGAGAGGCCTGTAATTAACATCATAGGTAAACCTCAACTATGAGAGACAAAATGAGAAAACAAATCCAGACAATCACATTGTCTGATTCGGAAAGAATTTATTTGCAAATTATGGTGGAAAATAAGTATTTTGTCAATATCAAAAGTTCATCTCAATACTTTGTTATATATCCTTTGTTGGCAATGACAGAGGTCAAACGTTTTCTGTAAGTCTTCACAAGGTTGGCACACACTGTTGCTGGTATGTTGGCCCATTCCTCCATGCAGATCTCCTCTAGAGCAGTGATGTTTTGGGGCTGTCGCTGGGCAACACGGACTTTCAACTCCCTCCAAAGGTTTTCTATGGGGTTGAGATCTGGAGACTGGCTAGGCCACTCCAGGACCTTGAAATGCTTCTTACGAAGCCACTCCTTCGTTGCCCGGGCGGTGTGTTTGAGATCATTGTCATGCTGAAAGACCCAGCCACGTTTCATCTTCAATGCCCTTGCTGATGGAAGGAGGTTTGCACTCAAAATCGCACGATACATGGCCCCATTCATTCTTTCCTGTACACGGAACAGTCGTCCTGGTCCCTTTGCAGAGAAACAGCCCCAAAGCATGATGTTGCCACCCCCATGCTTCACAGTAGGTATGGTGTTCTTTGGATGCAACTCAGCATTCTCTCTCCTCCAAACACGACGAGTTGTGTTTCTACCAAACAGTTCTACTTTGGTTTCATCTGACCATATGACATTCTCCCAATCCTCTCCTGGATCATCCAAATGCTCTCTAGCAAACTTCAGACGGGCCCGGACATGTACTGGCTTAAGCAGGGGGACACGTCTGGCACTGCAGGATCTGAGTCCCTGGCGGCGTAGTGTGTTACTGATGGTAGCCTTTGTTACGTTGGTCCCAGCTCTCTGCAGGTCATTCACTAGGTCTCCCCATGTGGTTCTGGGATTTTTGCTCACCGTTCTTGTGAACATTTTGACCCCACGGGGTGAGATCTTGCGTGGAGCCCCAGATCGAGGGAGATTATCAGTGGTCTTGTATGTCTTCCATTTTCTAATTATTGCTCCCACAGTTGATTTCTTCACACCAAGCTGCTTGCCTATTGCAGATTCAGTCTTCCCAGCCTGGTGCAGGTCTACAATTTTGTTTCTGGTGTCCTTCGACAGCTCTTTGGTCTTCACCATAGTGGAGTTTGGAGTGTGACTGTTTGAGGTTGTGGACAGGTGTCTTTTATACTGATAACAAGTTCAAACAGGTGCCATTACTACAGGTAATGAGTGGAGGACAGAGGAGCCTCTTAAAGAAGTTACAGGTCTGTGAGAGCCAGAAATCTTGCTTGTTTGTAGGTGACCAAATACTTATTTTCCACCATAATTTGCAAATAAATTCTTTCCGAATCAGACAATGTGATTGTCTGGATTTGTTTTCTCATTTTGTCTCTCATAGTTGAGGTCTACCTATGATGTCAATTACAGGCCTCTCTCATCTTTTTAAGTGGGAGAACTTGCACAATTGGTGGCTGACTAAATACTTTTTTGCCCCACTGTATATATCTGCAGTTGGATATATATATATAAGGTAAAGGTTCCCCCTGCACATTTGTGCAGTCGTGTCCGACTCTAGGGGCCGGTGCTCATCTCCGTTTGTTAGCCAAAGAGCCAGCGTTGTCCGAAGACGCTTCCACGGTCATGTGGCCAGCATGACGTGCGCGGAACGCTGTTACCTTCCCACCGAAGTGGTACCTATTCATCTACTTGCATTTGCATGCTTTCGAATTGCTAGGTTGGCAAGAGCTGGAGCGAGTGCGGGAGCTCACTCCGCACGCAGGGCTAGGGATTCGAACCTCCAAACTTGCGATCTTCTGATCGACAAGCCTAGTGTCTTACCCGCTGAGCCACCATGCCCCACGCCCTATATATGTATGTGTGTGTGTGTATGTACGTGTGTATATATACATATATACATATATATATATACATATACATATACATATATATACATATATATATACACACACACACACACACGCACATACACACACACATACATACACAAAAGAATATCAGAGTTACTAGAATAACTGAATGAAACAGAAACATACATATTCTCACACATTCTCCAACAAAAAATTAGAAACTCTTATAGTACTGCAACTGGAATTATACTGGTTACTTACAAAGCCTTACAGTACCTCACTGTCTTTTGTGTGTTGACATGTAGTGACCATCAAAGATGCACTGAATGTCTGCAGTGCATATCAAAGCTAATAATGTGGAAAGGAAGACACCTGACTGTTTTGTATCCAAGCCAAATGGGATTTTCAGTTTATAGTGACATGACTTGGGAAGAGGGTACTAGTCCCCTTACTGCATGAGGAGACAGGTGTTTGCTTGTGGGATTAGGTTGTTGCATCACCACATTAAAGAGAAAGTGAGAGGACAAAACAGTTTTGAAATTGAGGACACCTTGAAAGACAGTATAGGTCATAGCTTTCCAAAGTGTGTGTTGCAACACACTACTGTGTCGCCTGCGGTGTCCTGGTGTGTCGTGCACAAACCCAGAAGCGCTGATGGGGGGAACCAGAATAAGCGACACCGCCGCCAATCAGCGGCGGTGGCGGCGCTGATTGGCAGGGGTGCTGCTGCTTCTGGTTCCCCCCATCAGCGCTTCCGGGTTTGTGCACAACACAGCAGGTCACCTCAGGCCGCGCTGCCGCCGCCACCGCCATTTGTGTATGTCGCCAACATGAAAAGTTTGGACAGCTCTGGTATAGGTTGTAGTTATGCAATAATGTGGGCTCTGCCCATAGGTCATCTATCTAGAATGGCTAGATACTGGGGGGAAATTCAGGGGTTTTATCTGTATTGTTTTATATGTAAATGGGACTGAAAGCATGTGTAATACTTTTTACCTCACCCTCTCCAAAATATCCGAAACCAAGAAGTTAAATGAGTGCACCTATGGTTACACTGAAGTGTATTATCAGTGTAGAACAATCACAACCAAGATATAACAACTGAGCCAAATATGCATAACATGTAGCTTACTTTTATTCAACATTAAAGTGTGTTGCATCTGTTAGTTAACATAGAAGCAATAGTACTTTTTACTGATGGGTTTGCCCAGAACAACAAGATTTCAGAAGCATCCTGGCTTCATGTCACAAGCAGAAATTGTTCTGTATACTGTTCAATTTTTCCAACTTGGTTCCTCCCATCAGAAAAATAATAATTCTGTGGCTGTAACTTTGAGATAACATCCAAAGCACTTTTTCCCCCATCATCATCATCTCTAGTGAGACCTAGTTATTCAGTGAAGTCTCTTCTGAACTTTCATAAAGTTGATCTATTACATTCACTCATAAGCAGCTACCACTGAGAAGTCTATCCCTTCTCCTGATGAAGTCTACTCAACCCATTTTTTTGGACCCATCAAGATATGTGAGGAAGCAATAACATCAGTCAGTAACATTGACTAACAGCCTTTTTAGTGGAGTGATAAAGCCCCCGTTGTGAAATTCCTGGTCAAAAGCTTTATCTAACCACTTCACTTGCTAGTTTAAGAAAATTAGTCAAGGTACCTCTTGCATAGAGGGCCCATAACTGGGGCTGCCCTTGAAGAGTATCCCCGATTCCATCTGCCTGTCCCATCAGATCCAGCAGAAGAGGCACGCTATGGGTCCTGTCTGTTAGGGAGCTACATTTGGCGGGTCCCAGGAGGTGGGCCTTCTCTGCTGTGGTGCCTGCCTTATGGAATATTCTCCCCCTTGAAGTGAGGTTGGCTCCATCCCTGTTGATTTTCCAGAAGTCCCTCAAAACCTGGTTATGTCATCAGGCCTGGGGCTCCCAGGGGACCAGTGAGATCTTGAGGTGGCTCCATTATTGTTGTTAACATCCACTGTTCCCTCTTAGCCTTGTGAATTTTAAATTTTTTAAATAATGTTTTTATATGTTTACTGGTTTATCATTTTATTGTACACCACCCAGAGTCACTTTTTGTGAGATGGGCGGCCATATAAATTTGACAAATAAATAAATCAATAAATAACCCTTCAGTAGATAAATTGAGACTTTAGAATATCTGGCTCCTGCAGTTCTGTTGAACTGAAGTACCCTTGGTTTTCTTTGGATCTTCACAGATGTTACAGAATAAATTTTTGCATGTGCTCTGCTGCTGAGTTAAAATCTTTCCCTGGAGGTCCTGGAAAGCGCACTAGTTGCAGGCCAAAACAGAACTAACAAATTGGTTGAAGGCAACAATTCTAAATATGTTTTCACAAGGAAATAACACACAATGGAATTTACTTCCAAGTAATTATGTTTACCCTAACCCTGAATGCAGCTTATTTCATTTTGGCCTAGCGCACTGTATAAATTCACCCACTGATAATTATCCAGGATAATAGCTTAGTATATTTTGTGAACTTATCCAATTATGATTTCTTCAGTAAACCATGATTAAGCCACCCATGGCTTAGTGTAAAGTGAGAACACAGCCTGACTGGTTTATTTATGGTTTGTTCAACAAACCATGGCTTAGTGTGATATGTGTGAATTAATCTGAGTTGGCCCTTCTCTTTCACCAAAAGGCAAGAGGAGAGGCCTGTGTTATAGGCACATCCATTTTGACTTACTAGCTGCAGCCAGCCAATCAGCCCCCAACTCCTGCTGTCCCAAATAGCTGGCTGAGTAAGCACTGAAAGTGTGATCCTGTCACTCTTACCTAAATAGCTGAAACATTCATAGGTGTTGGTTGCAGAGGGCCAGATGCAGAAGCCAGGCTTTCAGACAGACTTCTGTGCAACTTCTAATCAGCCCGATCAACACCTGGAGGTCTGTAAAAAAAGCCACAGTGACCAGAGAGGACACCGTTTGCCCTCCAAAGATGAAAAATGAGGGGGAAGAGAGCTGAGTTTCTGACATTAGGAAAGCCTAGCAGATATTCGTTCAGCCCCATACCTCACGCTCCCCTGATCCTGGCTTGTGATGAATCCAATCTCCTTACACATTGAGCACAGCCAGGGAGGGGAGCAAACAATGGCCAGATTTTATGTTACGTTATATATGATGCTTATTGACTTTGAGAGAGAAGGGGAGGGATATGCAGCTTTGCCTCAGGCAGCAAAATACAGAGAACCAGCCAGCCTCATCAGTCATGACTGGGCTGTGTGGAAAGGAAAATAGGTGGCATTTTCTTTCTCCTCCCAGGTGATTCCCAGATACAGTAATGGGAGATGGCCACACCAGCTGGCAAATCTGGGTTAGGAGTCACAACACAGCTGGAGAGCTCTCTTAGGAGATTGCAGTGTAAACAAGAGAATAAATGTGGTAGATGAAGAGAGCACAAAGTGGCACAATAAGGATGCCACTTTGGGGACGGGAGGGGGGCAGGCTTAGCCTGCGGCTATTGTTATGACTACCAAATTTAGCCTGCAAAAATCCAGACCGCCATCTGAGGGCCGCAAAGTATCCATGACAATTCCTGCTCATTGCTGCCAACTAATGGTTTATTCGAAATTTGAAAGCATGCAAATGCAAGTAGATTAATGGGTACCACTTCGGTGGGAAGGTAACAGCGTTCTGCGCGTGTCATGCTGGCCACATGACCGCGGAAGCATCTTCGGACAGCGCTGGCTCTTCGGCTAAGAAACGGAGATGAGCACCGGCCCCTAGCGTCAGAGATGACTGCACAAATGTGCGGGGGGAACTTTTACCTTTACATGGTTTTCTTGTTTTTCAAAGCCCCAATATGATAGCCCTAATGGTTCCATTTTCTTCTCAAAATGGCCTTTTGGAAATTCTAGGGGTGACCGGGGTTTTTAGATTCATCCCTGCTGCTCTACAAAGAAGGTAGAAGAGGAAGAACTTAGTGGCAGGAGCTGCACCAGCTTCCAGCCACAGAACTTATTTTCTGCTTCTGGATCTCAAGGCAAGCCAGCTGCACATCTCCCGCCCACTCCCATCCTTGTGCCAGACTTTGAGCAGACGGCAGACCCAGAAGGAGCCCATTGCTTTGTTCCAGGACGAAAGATAGACAAGTGAATGAAGTCATTCTTCCAAGCCTTCACCTGTGGTATTGCATTATCTACTCAGTGCCTGTAGGGCATTATACAGCCATAGTGAAACAGAAACACTGTATGGGGGTTGGGGACGGGAAGAGGATCACAGTTTTCCATCAACAGTACATTCTGTTCCACCAAAAACTTATTTCCCTCCAGCGTGGTTTTCTTGCTTGAGCAAAGATGTTTGGCTCCACCTGGCCTGGCCTTCTTGCAACACCTGAGTAACAACGGTGCATCTGCATGGTTCCAGGAGTTATTTCAAAGCATCTTGTGTTGCAGCACTGCTAAAGGTAAGGAAGGGTGGGAAGGATTGGTACTTTGAATGACACTAATTCTGGGAGCCCCATTTTAAAGATTTGCCGCGTATTTACATAGACATAATTTTTAAACTGCCTTTATTGTGAAATAGCGCTCAAATGAGATGACTGACAGGTGGGGGGAGGGGGAAGGAAGTTAAGTTAAATATCATGAAGTGTGATGGACAATTTTTTTAAAAAAGGCATACGACTTGGCTATGGGGGTTCAGTTTTGTCATAGGTCCAAAAAGTAGACTGATCAAAGCAAAAGGAGAGTCAGCCCTGTTGCTCAGAGCCATTCCAAAGACAATTTTCCAGGAAAATTAAAAGCCCACAAAAACAGGGAGTAGGGGTGGCAATCAATAAAGAAGCAACCAAGGAACAAAAGTTCCTATAATACATCGGATGCAAGGAACTGGAGAGGGAGGTTATAGGAATAGTTTTATCACTGCAATCCGTAAAGAATAAAGCTTTTAAATTTCCTTCTAATATATTAATTTCTCCCCTTTTCAGATTATGAAGTTGTCGGGATTTTTTTTTTCCAGAGTAGGAAAATGTTGCAATGAGTAAGAGAGAATAAGGTTGAAGCCTGGCAGTGTTTCAATCATGGTTTGCTGAACAAGCTGCAGGCAATCTTGAGAGGATTAAAGGAATCTTTGTGGGTTGGCAAGATGCGTGGACAAGAGCACAAAACCGGACTAGGAGTAAGCCAGCTATAACAATAACCCATGGTTAAAACAAGCAAGGATATATAAAACACTAGTGGATTGTGCAAATCAGAACTGTGAAGCTCAGTTTCTCAATTCTGAACTCAACCATTTGGATTGGTCCCTACAGGCGAATGGCTACTCCAAGAATGAAATCAGGAGAGCTATCAAACAGAAAAAACAGCACTCAACTGAAGAAAAACAGCCCCCCACAAGCAAAATATTTCTGCCCTATGTTAAAGGAGTCACGGACCGCATGGAAAAACTAATGAAAAAACATAACCTCCAAACAGTCTTCAAACCCACCAGAAAAAAAACAAAAAATGTTAAAATCAGCAAAAGACAAAAGGGACCCCCTCACCGCTGCAGAAGTTTACTGCATACCCTGCAGCAGTGGACAAGTATACATTGGGACCACAAAACGCAGCATCCACACCAGGATAAAAGAACATGAAAGACACTGCAGACTACAGCAACCTGAAAAATCTGCAATAGCTGAACATGCTCTCAAACAAACTGGTCACCAAATCTTATTTGAAAACACAGAAATACTGGACAACACCAACAGCCACTATGTTAGACTATACAGGGAAGCCATTGAAATACATAACCACCAACATAGTTTCAATAAAAAAGAAGAAAGCTTAAAGATCAGCAAAACCTGGCTGCCAGTCCTGAAAAACACAGCTTGTAAAAGGTCAACGAACTCTACTCAACCACAGAAATATACAAACAACTCACACAATAGATGTGCTAATCCCACACACAACAGCACCACACCCCCTAATCACCACAAAAAACCCTCTCCTAATCTCTTGTAAATGACCCACGGAAGACATACACCCTCTCAGCAGCTATAGATATACACCCTCTCAGCACCCTTCCCAGCAGGAACATATGGAAGCAATGTCAGACTGGGAAAAAAGGCACAATGTAGAGATTTACATGCCCACTCTCTTCCCTTGTCCAATCCATACCCAACTCACAACACCTATTATGTGGTCAAAAGGTATATCTTCTATACTTCTTTCTACCATCTGCACAGGAAGTTGAATTTACTTATCAGCCGTTATGTTTATGACTTGAGAACAACTTTTCCCCATAGATTTAGTTTTGTTTTGTCTTTGTGCCTTTGAATCAGTTTTGACTTCTGGCAACTATCTGAAAAAATGTTTTCTTGGCAACATTTTCAGCAGTGGTTTGCCACTGCCTCCTTTCTATGGTAGAGAGAAAGCGACTGGCCCAAGGTCCCCCAGCTGGCTTTGTAACTAAGGCAGGAGCAGAACTCACGGTCTCCCAGTTTCTAGTGTGATGCCTTAACCACTATTTATTTATTTAATTTTTATCCCGCCTTTATTATTTTTATAAATAACTCAAGGTGGCAAACATACCTAATACTCCTTCCTCCTCCTATTTTCCCCACAACAGCAACCCTGTGAGGTGAGTTGGGCTGAGACAGAGTGACTGGCCCAAGGTCACCCAGCCGGCTTTCATGCCTAAGGCGGGACTAGAACTCTCAGTCTCCTGGTTTGCCATTGGCTCCTTCCCAGGGCTGAGAGACAAGGACTGGCCCAAGGTCACCCAGCCGGCTTTCATACCTAAGGCGGGACTAGAACTCTCAGTCTCCTGGTTTGCCATTGGCTCCTTCCCAGGGCTGAGAGACAGGGACTGGCCCAAGGTCACCCAGCTGGCTTTCATGCCTAAGGCGGAACTAGAACTCACAGACTCCTGGTTTCTAGCCCAGCAGCTTAACCACTAGACCAAACTGGCTCTCATAGGTTTTAATCCCTTAAATTTGCTGATAATTGGTTTGAGAAGACATGTCAGTGAAACATGCCTTATGTAATCTTATAATCCTGAAGAAGAAATCAGCAGACTCCTCCATGACTCACACAATATTTCATAAACAATATTGGCCAGTGGGTATATATGAAATTTTGAGAACATGTGACAGGAATTCTCACAAAATGGCTGCTGGGTAAACTGGAAAAGTTGCTCTTCATTATTTCCTGAAGTCCCAGGATGTTTTCTACTATACCAATTTATCATTCTCTCTTTCTCTCTCTTTGTATGGATAGACACACTTCTAAGGGGAAAAAAAGGGTTACAGCCAACATCATTGCTATTTTCCAAGATAGCCTATATGGCCCATATATGCCCCAAAGGCATTCTTGAAATAAAGTCTTCCTTTGCCTTACAAAACTCAAACCAGGTGGGATAAAGTATGGGGGCTGGGGGCTGTCCGTGGGCAAATTGGTATGCATGGGCACTAGGTTGCCTATACAGTACCATCTTATGGTAAAACAGTGTTTCTCAACCTTGCAACTTTAAGATGTGTGGACATCAACTCCCAGAATTCCCCAGCCAGCATTAAAGATGCCAAGGTTGAGACACACTGTAGTAAAGGAATAGATTGCACCCTGGTGCATAAAAAAAATAAGAACCCTGCTCTATCCAGCCTTAGACCCATCTAGTCCAGCCTTCTACTGTATGTCACACAGTGGCTAACTGGATGTGTTTGAGAAGATTTCAGACCTGACCTGCAGGGCCACAGCCTCTTTCCACTGTTGATTCTTTTTGTTGTTTATTCGTTCAGTCGCTTCTGACTCTTCGTGACTTCACGGACCAGCCCACGCCAGAGCTTCCTGTTGGCTGTCACCATCCCCAGCTCCCCCATGGTTGAGTTGGTCACCTCCAGAATATCATCCATCCATCTTGCCCTTGGTCGGCCCCTCTTCCTTTTGCCTTCCACTTTCCCTAGCATCAGCTTCTTCTCCAGGGTATCCTGTCTTCTCATTATGTGGCCAAAGTACTTCAGTTTTGCCTTTAATATCATTCCCTCAAGTGAGCAGTCTGGCTTTATTTCCTGGAGTATGGACTGGTTTGATCTTCTTGCAGTCCAAGGCACTCTCAGAATTTTCCTCCAACAACTGTTGATTCTGGGTAACCAATATTATAATGCATGCTCCCTTTGAATCCAAAAGATATTTCAAAATTACTTAATTTGTGTCATGTCTACTCTAAAGGTGATTTGGTGAATAATTCCTATTTTCCTTTGACTTCACACAGCTCTGTTTTTTGCTGGTCAAGATCTCATCTCAAAAGGACCAATAAGCATTCCAAGGCTTTCCCTTTCTGGCGGTGGAAAATTGTTGGGCGCACACAGGTGACTAGTGCTGATGGAAAGCCAGGCCTTCATTTGTATTCCTGGTCCCTCTCTCTTTTTGCTTCATTGCTGGGCTCTCAAATATCTGATCTTTCCTCTCCTGTTTTCCTGACATAACCTGTGACTTTGAGGTGTCCTCCATGCCTGCCGTCCTTTGGCAGTATAGTCGCCCAAGTGGGGACTCGGTCTCTGCTTTCTAGGCCTGAGAGGGAAAGCAACTTCCCAAGGGGAGATCTCTTATGTACTGCTTTTTCAACACCACCTTTGGGAGAAGGGTTTTTAAGGGGTTGATCTTTATATGGTTCTTGCCTGAGCGAATCCTTCAAATACCCAGGGGGGAGCGATCCATCCTGTGCTGCCCCACTTAGCCTGATTTCCTAAATTTGGAAGGTAAGCCTGATTATACTAAGAATGAGCATGTCTTCCGGCATAAAAACGTGTCGCATCAAATCATCTGGAGGGATGGGGAGGGATTGCTTGTTCCTGGCTACTTCCTACTATGTGATGGCAACATCTCCTTTTAGCCTTTGAAGAAGAGGCGTTTCCGCTTCATGGCATTGGGAAGCAGTCAATTTAGGAAAGGAAAGAAACAGATTTGAAGATGAGTTGCGAGGTTGTGGCTGCAAAAATCTGCACAACCACTAGATGGCACAAAAGAGATATAGAAAACTAGCAATCATCTGGATTTTTGCAGCCCAGATCTGGTCGCCCTAATTTAAAATCTCACATGCATAAACAAACACATACATCCATAAACGCATATAGAGCAAAAGCCTTTTACCATTAAAAACAGTTTTACAAAGTATACAGTGGTCAAACATGACTTTCAAATTTAAGAAGCGCTTCTTAAGTCCTGCACAATTAGAAGACAAGAAATCAGGATGGAGTCAGTTGGCCTATAAACGTGATTCATAATATAAAAAGGAAGCTATCCTGATGTCTCTGTTCCACTTCATGGGTTTTTGTTGTTGTTGTTCAGTCGTTTAGTTGTGTCCGACTCTTTGTGACCTCATGGACCATAGCACGCCAGGCCTTCCTGTCCTCCACTGTCTCCCGGAGTTTACTCAAGTTCTTGTTCATTACATTGGTGATGCTATCTAACCATCTCATCCTCTGCCGTCCCCTTCTCCCTTTGCCTTCAGTCTTTCCCAGCATCAGGGTCTTTTCCAGTGAGTCCTCTCTTCGCATTAGGTGGCCAAAGTATTTGAGCTTCAGCTTCAGTATCTGTCCTTCCAATGAGCAGTCAGGGTTGATTTCCTTTAGGATTGACTGATTTGACCTCCTTGCAGTCCAAGGGACTCTCAAGAGTCTTCTCCAGCACCACAGCTCGAAAGCATCAATTCTTAGGTGCTCAGCCTTCCTTATGGTCCAACTCTCACAGCCATACATTACTACTGGGAAGTGATAGTTAATCCACAGGACTTGGTATAGTTAATAATGCAGTCCTTTGCATGCCTGTTGAGAAGTAAGATCTACCCAGCTCACAGGGGCTTAATCCCAGATAAGTGTGTGGACAGAATTAAAACTACTCTAAATAGGGTGTTTATATTCAAATCCAGTCAAATTCAATGAAGCTTATGTTTGAATAGAGATGCATCAGGTTGAACTATTTAAAAAACAATATGGGAAAATAGACAAAGCCTAAACACCTTGCGTTCAGATTTGTAATCCTAGCTCATGAATGCAAGCTTTGGGAATTGTAGCGCTCCCCTCAAATATGCCTATTTCAGTTTTGTGTTGGTTGTACACAGGAGGGAAGGATATTCCCCTGGAAAAGGTTTAGATAAAAGGGTTCTCTGAAAAAACGCAAAGGCATGCAGACTGCTCTGCCCTCACTCGTGGTGATGCTTAGTAATTACCCTCCAGTTCAGACTTGAGCTACATTTGAAATGGATAGACTTACACTTTACATAATCATTTTTGTGTCCAGACTCTACCTGTATGAAATCCCCTTCCAGTCCCCCTTCGGTAAGCTCCCTAAGATCTGCGGGAGGGATTTGGTTTTGTGTCCCCTCTGCTAAAAATATTCACTGGATGGGGATGTGGGCTAAAGAGGTTCACTTGCTGGGGCACACCCTTTCTGGAATCCCAGGCCTGCCTAAACCTGTCCCAGCCCATTGAGGAGACTCTGAGTAAGTTCCGGACTCTTCTGTTCCTACACCGTCTTCCTGAATTTTTGTTTTGTTCAGGCCAAGGTTTTATTGCATCGGTTTAATTTATTTTAGCATGCACCATCTTGCAAAATTGGTGGTGCTGGTGGGGTTGTTAGGTGGAAAACACAGTTGATCAAGGCAGATCATACCTTCTAATCCTAAATTATTTTTTTTTAAATCTTGCTACGTATCGAATGAAATGGACAGAGCGGGCACAAAGCACGGAGGTCAGTTGTAGGCAGAGTGACCGACATGGTCTTCCCTGCTAAACACAAGGCAAACATGCCCCACAACATGGGTGTGTGTGTGTGTGTGTGTGTGTGTGTGGTTCTGCCATGTCCACATGACGTTGCTCTTATCTCATCCCCAACCCATGAGTGAGACAGGCTTCAGACATCTTTGCTGTGCCAGCATTAAAGTAGTATTTCCACCCTTATTCTGAAAGCTTCCAAAGTCAATGTAAGAAATATAAGCTCTGTTATGCTTCTCTACCTATTACGTGGAGTCATGGTAAAGTCAGGTGACCAGCAGTGAATGGGATCAAAGCAGTACGTAGTGGCTGTTTCATGCTGATGTGGGCATGCCTTCTCTTCTCCGGTTCCTGGCGAATCTTGTCTGCTACCATTCTGCTGTGATCTCCCTAAAGAGCTGGATACACCAGCAATGTGTTCAGTGGTCTACTCAAATCGTGCAGTGGTGCTAAACTGCTCGGCCAGCAATACTGAGTAAGTGCTTTGGCCCTAGGACTTTTATTGATTTCGTGCAAAACTGAAATGTATAACAGGCTGAAATAGTGCAATACTGAAATGATGGGATCAACCCGCCCCCCAAAGCCTCCCAAATACAGCACCGAGGAATCTTGAAGTTGGCATTTGTTGCCTATATAAAGAACATGTGGAAAAGGAGATTAATTGGAAATAAAACTACTGCTTATGATTCAGTCCTCTTCCTGATTCCAATGCATTGTTGTTGGTTTTTTATTCAACTCAGGTTACAACAGAATGGAGTATAGAAGGAGAGGAGCACAGGAAAGAGCTTAGAGATGTTTGACAGGGTCCTGTAACCAGACTCACCCCATTCCTGCTGGAGCCCCATGACTGGCAGGTGTTTTTCTCCGCAGCTGATTATGCGCTGAAAGGCGAGGGTGACAAAGTCAAAGAATCAACCAATTGCTTTGCTTATCACATGCTACGCATGCAAAATCAGGGCAGTGTTATTTGTCAGTGAGTCAGGAAAGACACAATAGAGGTAGGGTCAATAATGGGGACTGCAAGTTTCATGAGTTTTCTGGTGACTTAAGGATGGGTGGAGAGCACTAACTTAGTAGTAGAGAAAGGCCCTTAGCGTCTTCTAGAGTCATCCTACCGCTATTAGGCTGATATAACAGCAAAGCAAAGGCTTTATATCACTTGAATGGTGGCTGGGTGATGCTAGAAGATGCTATGTGTCTTTGGGGGGGAAAGGCCATACTAGTAATCCAGATGATATACAGTCTGAAATCAGGTTGACTACACACGTAACATAATGAGATTTAAGGCCGGAGAACGGGTTCTGTTCTGATAGAAACAGAAGCAGTCGGTGGCCAGAATGATCTGAAGCTCTCTATAACTTAGCTAAAGAAGCCACTAACCTTGCATTCCCCACTGCCTGCAGTTGTTGCAGTCTGCACATGGCTTAAGTGATTGTTTGCTACAATGCATGATTGAACTTGCAGCACACTGCAGATTATAATCCGAAGTCCATCGTTGGGTAAGATCTTTATATGACTTTATACAAAACGATGTAAGCTTTGAAGTTCTCCAGAAGAGGACTGGGGCATTTAAAGACTGAATGAAGCAGCGGATGGACAAAGTAGGGAAGAGGGCTCTTACAGAACAGGCTAATGAAAGTCTGGGTTGGGAGATCGGATTTTAGCATTTTCCCAAGAGTGCCAAAACATCTGTTACACTCAGTGCTAAACTGCTGCCAAGTATCCAATATTGTATCATAGGATAAGAAGCTCCACTTTCCACCAATCTTCTTTGAAAGACCCACCAGCAGAGAAGTCACCGATGACTACCACCAAGCAAGCTTCAGCCCCGACCTTGCAGGGAAGCTCACATTACCCATTCTCTAGTGACATTAATAATGCAGGCTGGGTCATGTTGTGCTCAAGAGCTTGCTGCTAATTTGCTGTTCCATCCTTTTGTATGCTGGCTGAACGGGACTTTAATGGATGTAATGATGAGAGGGGGGAAACCTGAGAGCTGGGTCCCAACCCAGCCATGCTGCCAGCTGCCTGGCTCAGGTGCTGGGCATGCCACCCCCTCTGCCTTGCCATAGGCAGGTTTCCACAGGATCAGGGAAATTTGAGGATGGTTCCTCCTCCCACTAAAACACACACCTTCTGGTATCACCTATCCCAAGGACACCTTCTGCTCCACCGAATGAGTCTTCGGTCTACCAAAGGAGGTCCATGTGGGAGCCAGCATCCACATTTGGAGGGCCTCCGGGATGAATCCTGCTCTAGGCATCCATTTTTGCAGCTCTCAGGAGATGAGAAAGGCCAGCGATAAAACCTGCCCAGCTTAGTTGCAGCGGGTTCTTTCCAGGGCTTGGCCTGAGACGAACCTGTATTTAAGTGCTAGGATTGTGCCTTGGAAGTCAGCAGGTAGCGTTGTGTGATGTAGTGTGCAAACTGTGAGACAGGAAGTGGCTGGTTCAAATTTTAACTGAGTTATGAATGCACTGGCTAAGTAGCCTTAGGCAAACTACCCTCTCAGCTTCAAAGCCTTTTCTCCCCATGCTCTAGTTGCAAAAAGGTCAGATTGGATATGGCCTCCTTATCTTTTTGGGTGGCTAACAGGAAGGAGCTCAATCTGGCTAAATTGCTTAGATTTCACTAATGTTCCCTACCATTTTCCCATAACTTGAAAGCTACTCCTACTACCCTCACCTCCTAAAAATGAATATTTTACAGATTTGCTGTGAGGATTACCGAGATGTGTATGAGATGTGTATGAACAGAAGTACTTTGGATATTTGAAAAATGCTATTTGGTGTTAAATCATGAGACTGCCCTTGCACACACATAGTATACATTTCTTTCTTAATTCCAGCCCTTTCTTCCTCCCATCAGAGACAGATTGTGCAGATACATTCTAGTGGTGCAAGGCAGGAGCTACAGCAGCCTTTTTTAACTTGGCCCCCTTTGGGCATGCTGAGCTACAGCTCTCATCATCCCTGGTCCTCCTCTATTGCTTGGAAAATTTGGAAGACGTTTGCCAGCTACAGTGATGGAAACGGAACTTTCAGTGTTGCACTGGCAGCCCTTAACGAACCTTGGCTGACTTGAAAAAGGGAAGTCAGATTGAACCTGATTGCTACTTGGGTTAGAGACCATCAGGAAACTCTGGGGAAGTAGGCTAGACTAGGAAGCTAGGAAAACATCTCAGAAGAAAGCAGTAGCAACCCCATTCTATATTACAGCCAAGAAAACCACATGGACGTATCCACGAAGTCATCAGCAGTCAAGTTTGACTTGAAGGAAGCTTTCCCTTGCCTTTATTTTACTAGCAGTACTGTATAAAAGATTTGTCTGCCACATGGAGGAAAATGGAACAGAAGGAAATCAATTCTGTTTGCTTGAAGTCTAAAACCTAGAAATGAGGAACAGAAATCTAAACTATGAATAAACTATCCTAGTTTGAAGAAAATATTTAGGCATCCATTCCCTCACTGCAGCAATACAATTGCCTATGTTCATTACAAAGGGGAGCCATTTTAACTGCTGTAGCTTCCTCTTAGAACCTGGAAGCTCTAATTTCAAACACATCACCTGACATATGGATGGCCAAAGTGTAGCTCAGCCTTTAAACCAAGGGTGGGCAACATCAGGGGCGGGCCATATATGGCCCGCGGGGCTCCCGCCCGCAAACCCCGCCCCTTCCACGCGATTGGCTCCCGCCCGCAAACTCCGGCCCCCGGTCCACGGAAATCCCAGAAACCCCGCCCCCTACCCCCCCGGTCCCCAGTTATAAATATCCAAATGGCCCTTGGCAGAAAAAAGGTTCCCCACCCCTGCTTTAAACCAACCCTACTGGCTCTTGATCAGTTTTTTAGGCCAATTCAGAGTGCTGTTGTTGTTCAGTCATTTAGTCGTGTCCGACTCTTCGTGACCTCATGGACCATAGCACACCAGGCCTTCCTGTCCTCCACTGTCTCCCGGAGTTTACTCAAATTCATGTTCATTACATCGGTGATGCTATCTAACCATCTCATCCTCTGCCTTCCAATGAGCAGTCAGGGTTGATTTCCTTTAGGATTGACTGATTTGACCTCCTTGCAGTCCAAGGGACTCTTAAGAGTCTTTTCCAGCACCACAGTTTGAAAGCATCAATTCTTCGGTGCTCAGCCTTCCTTATGGTCCAAGTGTTACTGTAGTCTTAAGACTTGGCCTGAATCTTTCAGACCTGGATTCTGGTTAGCAGATGTCTTTCCAATCATAAGATCAAAGATAGCATCATGGACCTTTTGGGCAGTCAATTCTATACATATTAAGCCATGATTTGTTTTAACCATGGTCTCTTGAACAAGTCATCATACTTGAATTTACATATACAAATAAGCCATAAATGGTGGTTTAAAAGCCTCAGTGGTTCACAATTCACATTAATAATAATTAATAACTTAATAATAATAATTTATTAAATGTACATGTCACCTGACTCCCAACAACATTAAGCCAAAACCAAACATGTCTCATTATACTTTTGTGAGACTGTGAACCCAGCCTGTAAGAAGGATGGTTGTCAGATTCTTTAGTCTGTGGAGTAGGAAGCAGACATCTCCAAGCCAGCTCTGGAGATGATATCAATGGAGGATGTCTCCAACCCCAAATGAGGGACAGAGTACTTGTATCCCTCCAGATGTTGCTGAACTACAATTCCTACTATCCATTTTCCTTGGCTAGGAATGCTGGAGTTCTAGTTCAACAGCATCAGGAGAACCACCTCTTCCCCACTATTATCCTTAAGTTCACAGCTGGAGAAAGCCCATTGTATTCTCATTGTAGGCTGCAAAAGCTATCTGGAGCAGCCATTAACTCTACCTTATATATAGTAGTTGTAGATTTACAGTTGTTATAGCTTTTTTTTTTTTTTGATAACAACAGCTTATTACCTGTTATTTTTGGTTGTAAACATGGTTTGTTTTTCTTAAGAGCTACATCTTGCAATATTTGCCTTACATACATTATTATATTTTGAGAGGAAGTGACTGCATGATTATAAGGGAAGAATAATCTTTGAAATCTTAATGTCAAACTATGATTTCTCAAATGGAATGCAGAGGAATATATACAATAGGTAGAAAGGCCTCAGCAAACCACCCATTATCTCAGAGAGTAGACTGTAGTCTACAAATGCTTAATGCCATAATAAACGGTGTTTAAATTTGTCTGCAACAGATTAATCAGGCTGTAATCTTCTGGAAATGAATCATTTGGTCTGATATGCTAGAACCCGCTTGATCACATAGCCTATGGAGTTGCACTTAAACTTTCATAAAATGAAAAGCCTTAAGATCATCAAGTTAGGAATGACCCCAGTAAACACTCTGGATTAGTTAATTTAGGTATACTGGACTCTTACTGGTCCCTGTAAATTATTATACCTGAGTGCAATTAATGACAAATGAAGAGCCGCATGGCTAGATCAAACCAAGGCTAGATCTAGTCCAACATTCTGTTTCAGTAGTGGTCAAACCAAGTACTTGTGAGGAACCCAAAAGAACAGGAGTGCAATAGCACTTTTCTGCATGTGATCCCCAGAAGTTAGAATCCAGGGGTATGATGCCTCCAACACCGATTAAAGTTTGCATAGCCATTGATATTAATATTAATAATTAATGTTAATATTGATATTCTGGAGGTGACGGACTCGACCGTGGGGGATCTGGGGATGGCAACGGCCGACAGGAAGCTCTGGCGTGGGCTGGTCCATGAAGTCATGAAGAGTTGGAAGCGACTGAACGAATAAATAACAACAAAGCCACTGATAGCCTGATCCCACATGAATTTGTCAATTTTCCTTTTAAAGACATCCAGGTTGGTGACCATTATCATCTCTTAGCAGATCTTATCCTGGTTGCACAACAATAAGGAAGTTGTGATTCTTCCCTCTGTTCCTGTGATGCAGCAGCTGACAGTGCAGAGTGTACACACTTTGTTTCTGTCCACTACTAAAAATTGTTCTTGTGAATACTTTTAGCGCCCTCTAGTGTCTAAAAAAAGAGAATGCCAATTCATTCTCACTTTCTTGACTGTTTTCTCTCCTTGACCAACTGGGGTGGCTCTGCAACCTGGTTCTCTTCCCCGATAGGCCTATAATTCATTAGTTGTAGGCTGGAATGTAAAGTGCTCTGAAAGTAGTATCTGAGGGAAAGGCAGCTACATCTTGCCCGTATTAGTGGAGAACAAATGCAGGAATAGCAATAGTTGCTTGAACATGGCACCTTTTTCCACTGCTGAGTTGAAGTCCTCCTCTCCAGCTAACCCTGAGTCAGCAGAAAACTATACTGGTGTTATGCTTGCTGATCCCTAGCCTCCCTCTGTTGCCTCTGTGAAAGCCATTGCAGTCATCTGCCTTCCCTCCAAATAGGCACAAGGCCTAACAGATTTCATGTTCCGGGAGGCTGCTTTTGGATGGTGTCAAAATAATGGGGGACAATAGTCCCCATGGCGTCTTCAATAGCAGCTGGTGAGTTCACTCTCCTTAGTTGCGGAGTGCTAGTTTCCACATACTTCCAGGATTCCAAAGAGGGCTTGCAGAGATTATGAGCCAGATAGGGATGAACAAAATTCCGTAATTCAGGAATGGAATTTCTGGAGAACTTTCTATTACCCCTCTGCACTATGCTGAACCCCCTCTGGACCAGGCTGTTCCAGGAGTAATGTCTCTGTTTCCAGAAGTAAATTTCCCAAATGGGAAGCTGTTCAAGATGTCCAGGACATGGCGTTCTAGAACATTCTGCTCCCAAGTTGCTGCTATTTGTGTTTATTGGCTTAGCATCTGAGTTGAACACAGCCACTGTAATTTCTAAGCCATGTTTTATGGCTTGGCATGTTGTGTGAATCCAGCCAATTGTAGCTTCTTTAACAAACCGTCATTTAATACAATGTATGAACTCAGGCCATAAATCCATTTTTCTAATGTAACAATATCTAATTCAGCAGAGTATCATCAGATTTAATCTCCAAAGTATGGGAGCGCACCTTTCATTGGGCTATGCTCCCCCCTTCCCAATAAACAGCCTTTTATTTCACAGATATCACCAGAACTGTTTTTGGGCCTCACTGTTACCATACACGAACGAGAGACAAAATGGCTCTTTTAGATGTCTTTGTACCCAGCAGGTGGCTGTTCAATAATGCAGATTTATAATTACTCTATAACCTTTCTGCATTTCATGCACAACCTACTGTATGAACTGCATTTTACCTAAAGCACATTTTCAGCCACCATTTTCTGCTGTCTCTCTTCCATCATGTTATATAATATACTGTATATTCATATTTTAATCTCTCCCCCTTTTTGTAACTAACTCTCTGTTTTACATCATGTACCTAGTTCTTTTTCTTTGCTCACTGCTACCTCATGCTCTATGATTGGGGCATATAACACAGAGATGGTTTCTTCAGTCTTTCTAATCTCTAGTCCAGTGTTTCTCAACCTTGGCAACTTTAAGATGCGTGGACTTCAACTCCCAGAATTCCCTAGCCAGCATGCTGGAGAATTCTGGGAGTTGAAGTCCACACATCTTACAGTTGCCAGGGTTGGAAAAGCACTGTTCTAGTCAAACTGACAAGCTAGGGAAGGCCTTTGACCCCGGATATTTCTAGCTTTTTTGTTAGCCAGCCAGGTGCCTTGAGTTTTCCCTAGGGCTGTTTTTTCCATCATACCTTACATCTGGGGTGGGGGAATTCCCAGCAAACCCAGCCAGTTTGACCAATAGTAAGGGGTGCCCAGGCTGACAGTTTAGTAGTATCATGTGCAAAGCACAGCTTGCTTATGCCAGCCCTCCAGCATGCTGCCCCTCTTACACCACCCTTCTCCTGGCTGCTTCCCACCATAGACTGGGGCAAATAAATAGCTGCTACACAGGTACTTGGGGGCGTGGTGGCTCAGCGGGTAAGATGCCAGGCTTGTCGATCGCAGGTTCGGAGGTTCGAATCCCTAGCCCTGCGTGCGGAGTGAGCTCCCGCACTCGCCCCAGCTCTTGCCAACCTAGCAATTCGAAAGCATGCAAATGCCAGTAGATGAATAGGTACCACTTCGGTGGGTAGGTAACAGCGTTCCACGCACGTCATGCCGGCCACATGACCGTGGAAGCGTCTTCGGACAACGCTGGCTCTTTGGCTAACAAACGGAGATGAGCACCGGCCCCTAGAGTCGGACACGACTGCACAAATGTGCGGGGGGAACCTTTACTTTTTACATAGGTACTTAATCCCTTTCCATCCCAATTGTCTGCAAAATTGTATATATTTTGGAACTCTGATCACAAAAGGTCCTGACAATCTAGCTTTTCATTAAAAATAGTATTGCTATTAATGTATGGCTAAATGGCACCTGTTCCCATCTCCTGTAACATATATACAAACAAGTAATGTTGGTTTGATCTGCATCCCTGGCATTAGGAACATCATCCAATGTACTCATGCAGACGCTACAGTATTTCAAAATTGTTCAAGTTCTTCTTTTAGAAGTTTAAGTTTGAAATGTGATATCAAAAGTCACTTGCTCTGTACTCTTAAATAAGTGGAGTTGCAGTAAAATCTCTTTCTGATACTGTCACATAGAATGTTGTTTAATGTTAGTTGTCAAATACTGTCATATGATGGTATTTGTCAAAGACTGTCAAATGTTGATGGCTAGTGAAAAATCTTGGAGATAAATGCCTATGCTGCAGGTGACACAGCTTCACCCTGAGTAAATATTTGGAGAATGGTTGCTATCACTGTTCAAAGAAAATAATTTTCAGGACTGGGAAGGTGGATTTATTCCAACATGTTATTTTGTTCATCAGGATATGTACCCCATAAAAGCATCTTTCTTTTCATGTGTTCAGGATCAGGAGAAAACAAAACTGTACCTATAACTAATATTGGAATATATATGGCAGCTTCAGAAAAGTGGCTTTGCTTTTTCATAACCTTTAGTAGCTTTAAATGGCTTTCCTATGAGCTTTATATGCATGGATACATAAATACATATCATGTTGGTCCCTTTGGGTAAGCATGTTTACGCAAAGCTCAGAAAGACAATACTGTAAGAAATGGTAAGCCAAATAAATTAAAGGAATGAGCTAAGAATTAGATCAGGTAGCAGAACTAAACCTAATTTTCACCAACACCATTCACTCCACCTCTCCATATCTTTCTATCCTTCCATACCAAACCATTCTTGCTTTTACCACATCCATATACTGATCCATACATTGCTTCAAATTCTTTAAACAATTCACTACTCTCTGTTTCAGGATCTGATCAGCTCCATCCAACCACACTTCTTTGGACTTCCCTTTCATCTATTTGGTTTGTGATTGTCCTGACTTAGAGTGAAGGAACACGTTGAGATTTGGTGTAAAGGCTCTAGTGTTTTATTGTTCTACTCTGCTAGACAGAATCCAGCTAAACTGAAATGAATTAGTGATGCTCAGAGAAAAGGCCCAAGAAACTAGGGCGGGGCCTTCTTTAGCCTCTTGGGAGGAAAGCAAAGCGATTCAGTACTGCACATGCGTTTATCCCCCTGGAGGGAGCCCCCCCCTTCTTCACCAGTTATCTCCCTGACACCGATTCAGTCTTTCATTCATTCTCTCTATATGGCTAAACCACCTCAAAATACTTCTTTCATACCAGTCACATACTGTAGTTTTATATCCAGTCCATATTCATTCAGCCCTCATGAATTGGATGGTCTAAAACTAAAATAAAATATTCTTGACCTGATCTCTTCTTGCTTCACCACACTTAAGTATCGTATTCTCATTACATTCAAATATGGATCTGAACATTAATATACCAAATATTTTATGTTTCTCCTGGCACACCTGTCTTTTTCTTCCATAAAGTGGGCAAAACCACCCAATTTTTGCTCGCCCTCTCTCTCTTTTTTTGACAAAATTTCAACTCTCAGAAGAGACCACATACTACTCACTACCTTTCTACCAGCATTTGCACATTTTACAATTTCTCCATCTATTTTCCCATCTTTAGTAAACATTCTACCAGGGTATCACCTTTTATGTATAACTTGTAAATCACTCACTCCATTTTTCCCTGTCAAATACAACTACCTTGATACTTGGTATATTAATATTCAGATCCACATTCCTTGCTTCATCATACAATCTATCTAACATTTACTGCAAATCATTTAGGCCTTCAGCCAATACCATAGCATTGTCTGCCTATAAAATATATACACATGCATGTACCCGATCAATACACTTCTAACATCTCAAGCATGCCTTACACATTTATCCATAAATGCATTAAGCAACCAAGGGAACATCACACATCCTTGTCTTACTTCCTATTCAGCATTGAATCATGTCCTAAATATTTCATTTATTCTTATTCCTGCTTTACTTCCATCATGCAGTATTCCACTCCTTAACACGTCCAGCAACCAAGCTTTAGCTGCATATTTGTGTAAATGTTCCAAAATTCAGGCTTATTCATTTTATCATATGCTTTCTCTAAATTAACAACTGTGCACAGAACTTTCTCACATTCCAATTCATTAGAATATAAATTGGTATTATATACTGACATTTTATTGTTTAATTCCAAATTTCATACTTCAGTTCCAGCTCTGATGCACTTAACTAACCATTTTGGGTGAATTGCAGAATACTCTGTTAACTAGTTTCACTCAGAATTGATGCCAATAAATAACAATGTGTTTATTCATATATTAAACAATTATTTTTGTATATATACTGAATTTGGGTATTCTTATCCTATGTGGCATTTCTCAAATATTTTAATAACACTAGTATTTTTCAAAGGATTTAAACTCATTCACAAGCTATCTGCAGGGTAAACATGGAGGGGGAAAACATCAAAATCTTTTCAAGTAAAGTGCCTACTTAGTGGGAAAGCCAACATTCAGATTTCACAGCCCTCTTTTTGGAAGACAGGAAGCATCAAGGGGAAACTTATATAGACTATTGTAATGCGCTGTACATGGGGCTACCCTTGAAGAGTGTCCGGAAGTTTCAACTGGTCCAGAAGGTGGCCACGCGGATGATTCTAGGTGCTTTAAGATCAGCACATATAACACCTTGCTCTGCGAGCTGCATTGGGTACCAGTTTCCTTCCGGATTCAATTCAAGGTGTTGGTTACCACCTTTAAAGCCCTACATGGCATGGGTCCAGGTTACCTGAGGGACCGTCTCATCCCCGTTACGTCAACCCATCCCACCCGGTCATGCAGAGAGGGCATGCTACGGACCCCGTCAGTAAGAGAATTCCATCTGGCGGGGTCCAGGAGGCGGGACTTCTTTGCAGTAGCTCCCGCCCTTTGGAGCATTCTTCCCCCAGAAGTAAGGTTGGTCCCCTCTCTCCTGGACTTCAGGAAAAAACTGAAGACCTGGTTCTGTCACCATGCTTGGAGTGGGGAGAGAAATAGCCATTCTTGGGGTTGGCTGGTTCCTTAGATCTGCCCTGGACTGGTCTTACCTGCTCATGGGACAACTGCCATTACTTGGACTTGATTGTAATTTATATTTTTATTGATTACTGATATTTATGACTTTTATTGAATTTTAAAGTGTTTTATTGTGAACTGCCCAGGGTCCCTCCTTGTGAAGGAGATGGGCAGTAATATAAATATGATAAATAAATAAATAAAATCAAGGGGAAACTTCTATTAGGACAAAAGCATGATTTATAAGGTCCAGGTGCACCTTGGCTGAATATCTAGGCCAGAGCTTTCCAAACTGTGTGTCGCGACACAAAAGTGTGTCGCCACACACAGTCTGGTGTGTCGCCACACAACCCGGAAGCGCTGATCATCATCAGCGCTTCCGGGTTTTCCCGCGGCGACACACCAACGGCGGCACGCAAAAACCTGAAAGCGGCAGCAGCGCTTCCGGGTTTTTGCACACTGCCGCAACGGCGGAACTTCCAGGTTTTCCCACGGCGACACACCAACGGCGGTTGGTGTGTCGCCGTGGGAAAACTTTGGAAAGCCCTGATCTAGGCAAAGTCCAGGCTTCAACTCCAACTACTTCATGACAGAACTGTGAATGCCTCCCTTACCATGCTATCTAAATATAACATCTCTCATGGATGTCAGATACATTCCCAGCCTCTCTAAACCCTCCTCTTTTATTGAGTTCCCTCCACTGATTCAGTATTGACCTCTGTGATTGGGCACGCAGTCTTTAATTGTCGTAAGACAATGATGATGTCACTGAAACGGTATTATGACTTCATTGGAATGAGAACCAGTGAGAAAAGCAGAGGATATCCCAAAGCCGTGGGCTTAAATCAACTCGGTGCAGTATTATTACAAACTATACAGAGCTCTCCTGATAGGATATAAGACACCTGCAAAGATGTGCAAAAAATGGGATACATTGAAAGAAATAGTTTCTAAGCCTCGGTGATGGTGGTGGCTGGGAATTATTCCTACTTAGGATTTTCCAGTCCCTCAAGCTTAGCAGTCACACTTCAGTCAAAACTTTGACTGAAGGTATGCAAAATGGTAAGGGTGGAAAAACAGGGCAGAATGCAATGACAGGATTCATAAATTGCACTACATTGTTTTTTGCTTAACAATGATCTATTGAATAAACCACAATTTTCTGGGCTCATACCCCGCATAAAGCCATGAACCATGGCTGACCAACTACAATGGCCATGTTCACTCAACGTGAAGGCAAAACTAAACAAGCTACCATATGGCTTAATACAATGTCTTTGGTTAGTCATGCTAGCTCTTTCTTTTGAAATACCATTTTTAAAATCACTTTTTACAGGCAGCCCAAATGGCATTGCTGAGAAATTACGGCATTCCAACGTTATCCTATCGTGTCCTCCCATGTTTTCTTCAGAGTTCATATTTGACCAATTTGGCAGGGTGCACACATGATAAAACACTGTTGCAGCACTAATGTGAGTTGGCAAAATCAGTGAGATTTTTCAGGACCCAACTTAACTGGGGCATAAGTTTTTGTGTCTTTTGCAATTCCTATTTGCTTGTTCTGTGTGTTTATTTCTTCCTCTTCAGTGAAGCTGGAGGATTAGTGATTAGCTGCTCCTTAATTCAGCAGTTTCTGTGTTCTATGGGGAAAGGTTTAAGTACTATTCTTTAATTATTTATTTGTCTAAACAAATAACAGCAACTCAGGAAGAAGATAGTCAGTCCCTATCTGGTAGCAATGTCTGGAAGAGATTCATAGGTGGCCCCATTAGCTTTTTTTTAGTTTCCCACTGCTGACAGTTTTTTTCCCCAACAGACTGTCTTCCCACTGAGTGAGTGCTTTAGGTGAACATATGGGTTATGGGTAAGATATGAAAACGTAATAAACTAAATGAATGAATGTGTCTGCAGTTGAATAGATGTATCAGGGAAGATTAGAACTATTGCTCTATGAACCTGACAATTTTCAACCGGCATGTAAAATAAAAAAATAAAAATTAGGAGCAAAGGCTATCCTCCCAACTGGCTGGGGAATATGGATTTGAAGAACTGGAAGATGCCAAATTGCAGAAGGCTGAACTAATGAGATGTTCTAGAAGCTAAGTAGGAGGAAAATCAGGCTTCCTTACAACTACAATCAAGATACTAGAGCACTATACATCTGGATTTTTGTGATGATGGACTAGTAAAAATAGTCACGAACCTTTAACAGCATGATCCGAACCATGTCTACTCAGAAGAATATTCCATATAATTTAATGGGAGTTCTGAATGTAAGACAGGTTTTGAGAGGTATTGAATGTGGAACTGACCATTTATTGATAGTGCCAAGAGTGAATCTTTAGAAAAATGGGCCAAGAAAGATATGTATAATGGGCATAGAGAGAAAAAGTTGCAAAGAGTATAGTCAGAGAACAAGGAACTATTAAGACTAAAAGAAGAAGAGAAAATGCAGACCAATTTTAATGGAAATAAATAGTTTTTGAAATGAATGAAGAGGGCTAAGCAAGGAATCTCTAGAATGAATGGAATTAAGAACAAAAGCAATGATGAGATGATGATGAGATGAGATGAGATGAAACTGAAGTGAGGGAATGTTGGAAGGGGTATTTTAGAGACTTATTTGGGAATGATGGTGATACTTTCAGTGGAATTGAATGCTATAAATGTTGGTGGCCAAGAAAAAAAATGAAAGTCATAAATGCTGCAAGAATGTCAAAAAATGTTAAGGCTGCAGGTGTAGACAGTGAAAATGGAAAAACATTAAAATATAGATGCAGTTTCCTTATGGAGTGCTCGTGTATCTTGATTAACTTATGTGCAAAGCTAGCATGCATGTCTGACAATTGGAAGAATATTGTTATTGTTCACCTATACAAAGGGAACTATAGTTAAAAATAAATGCAAATACTACAGGGGGATCAGTTTGCTAAGTGTGGTTGGGAAAGTGGCAAACTTTTGAGTGAAAGGGTACAAGTGGTTACAGTGGGCAACATCTGAGAAGTGCAGTGTACTTTGTGCTGGACATGAGATGTTCAGACCAAACTTTTGCTCTTCAGAAGGTAATAAGAAAAATATGAATGAGAGAAAGAAAGATTACTGTATGTTTCTTGAGTTAGAGAAAACATATAAAGAGAGTAACTTGAATTAAGCTTTGCATGAATATAAAGTTGAATGGTGGCTGCTATATCTGATTAGAGCAGCATTTGAATGAGATTAAAAATGTGTGGAGATAAATAGAATGCTTAATGAATGGGTCAACATAAAACATGGATATGTGATGTCCCCTTGATGGTTTGATGCTTGTTGTGACATTAGAGTCTTTTGCATACAGATGATATTTTGTTACTGTCTGAGAACCCAAATGATTTTCAGTGAATGTTAGACTGCATGCTTGATACAATGAGGAGTATGGATTTGAAAATTAATATATCAATGACCAAAGCAGGTATGTTTGTCAGGGAAAATAGAGCGACCAAGAAGATATACATTTATAAGCTACACATTAATGGTGAAAACTAAGAGAAAGTAGCTGAATCTGTGTTCCATGGTAAACTGTTTCCCAAAAAAATAGGAAAATGGTTGGATAAATTATAAGACAGAAATGTTGGTAGAAAAGTAGTGGATAATATGTGGGCTCTTGTGAGCAATGAATGTTTGTTGAAAGAAACAAAAGTGCTGTATGAGTGTGCTTCTGCCTACTGTTTTATATGGATATGAAAGCTGGGTAAACGTAAAAGCTGGATGAGAAACATAAAAATTGAGTACAATGGAAACAGGCTTCTTAATAAGTGTGTGTGGTAAAACGAGAAGACAAAGAGTCAAGAATGAATGGGTCCTGAATGAATATGGATTGAAAACAAAAGTGAGTGAACAGTGTTTAATATTTATTTTTAAGTCTAGAGTTTTAGAAGCTAGCAAAGAGAGATCAATAAAATTAACTTTTGCAGTAAAAAATATAGTTGCATTTATTCAAAACAAAACAACATATTTACAATCTCTTTCACCTCCAGAGAGGGACAGAGGCAGGCTTAAAAAAACAACTTACATTTGAGTAGATACAGATAAGCAGTCTCTGGGCTTAACAATGAATCACCTTTTTATACAACTTAACTTCTTGGTAAAAAACAATCAATTACCATAGTAACCCAGCAGCATGTGATCACCCCAGCTCAGCCAAGCCGAAGCAAACATAACTCACAAGGTAACAAACACTTAGTTAAGCCTTATATGGTAATTGGAATGTTGATGCTTGAAGTCCTTCTGGCAGCAAAGGTAAGAGAAAAAAAAATTAGCTCAGCTTGTCCCTTTAAACCAGAGCTTTCCAAACTGTGTGTCGCGACACACCAACGGCGGCGCGCAAAAACCCGAAAGCAGCAGCAGCACTTCCGGGTTTTTGCGCGCTGCCGCAACGGCGACACTTCCGGGTTTTCCCGCGGCGACACACCAACGGCGGTTGGTGTGTCGCCACGGGAAAACTTTGGAAAGCCCTGCTTTAAACTGAGGCTTGTAACCCAGATTCTTCCAGATCACAAAATAAAAAATACAACAAACAGTATGACATAAATATTTTGAGCTGGTTGGTGATATCAAAAGGATGAATTGTGATTGAACTAAAAAAGGAAGGAAGAGCAAATTGTTCCAGAAGGAAAAGTTTGAGAAAGTTGTGGCTGATTAAATTAATGAGATCCTCAAACAGAGAGAAAGAGAAGAAGTTTAAAGAACAAAAGGCAATATATGAATCACTGTATAGATGAAATAGAAAGAAGGATGGTTTTATATGGAGGAAGAATACACCGGTATGAGCTGAATGGTGTTGGTGATTTAGCTGTATTTCCTCCTTTCTTATCTCATGCCTTCAATTTATTTGGTTTACTATTGCTTACTCCTTTTCTGCCCCCACATAATGTTGTTTGTCCTGCAAGGGAATGAGGAGACGGGTAGGCATTTAAATATCTACGTCACTTGGGATTGCTCCCAGGCAAATGAGATGTATTCTACTTGGCACAGCAGCTAAGCAAAGTAGGATTACTAAAGAAGGGTAAATGAGGTAACAGCAGAGTGATGGCACATGAACACATTCTATTGCCACCTCTTTAATTCAAAATATATTTTCCAGGGGCTGCATCATTATCATGTCAGTCCAGGAAAAGACACAGCTTCCTTAAGGTGCAGCACTTTTGCCCACTTTCGATCCAAACACTGTACCCCTCTAACAAGAACCCTTGCATTCTCTTTCTCCTGTTTCTGTAGAAGGCTCAGGGTGCAGAGCTATGTATGGTTAACGTTCCATTTTATTCCATAGGGCTTACTTCCTGATAAATGTTTTTAGAACTGCCCCTCTAGAATGACTCTGTCTAGAACATGGATTACAAAGAGAAATTAAAGGCAAGAGTTTTGGGGAGTGTCATCAATAGGAAATCAAAAACATCTATTACAGATTTCAAGATGTCAGCCCTGACACTAGAGGGGTGGATTTGCCAAAATGGACTCTGCTGTGGCATAGATGACTGAACTTGAGTCCACCTCCTTTTTTTTCCAAACAAAAATCTACACTGCAATTTTTTAGGGTTTCTTTTAAGATGCATCTGAAAAATAATATATGTTTCTGAAAGGACAAGAAGGAAATAAGTATATTTTAAAAAGTGTACATCAGGAAAATGTGTTACAAAGAATGGCATCCAAGAAAATGGTGCCGAAAAGTTTTACTAATAGTAAGTTTAACTTACTATTACCTCGTTTGCTACCCCTTCCCTAAACTTCACCTCCCAATTTGGCTCAATATTTGCACAGCTCCAATACTCAGGTCATGAAAATGACATCAAGTCCGTTTCCAGCAAGTTGCCCTAGTCTTCTAATAAAATGGCAACCTTATGCTCTAGAACAGAGTTTCTCAACCTTGGCAACTTTAAGATGTGTGGACTTCAACTCCCAGAATGCTGGCTGAAGAATTCTGGAAGTTGAAGTTCACACATCTTAAAGTTGCCAAGGTTGAGAAACCCTGCTCTAGAAGGAGGCTAGCAAGCAAGTCTGGCTACCTTGAACAAGGAACGTAACCTATGGAGAAGCAGGATTTCCTCAGAGCCTATCCATGTTCTCCTGCTCAACTGGTAGCATTTGGAAGGAAATGATATGATATTTAGCTAACTTTCTCAAACAGTTATAGATCTCTAAAGGTGTGCAGAATTGGTGTGTCCTGATAAAACAGTAAAAGGACATCTGCATTGGAATGTCTCCGGATCATGAGTTCTTCTTCAACAAGTCATTGCGAAGGAGTCCGAACTTTTGCAGTGCTTTGCTCCTGCCAAGAGTAAAACAATCCAGCCTCCAGGCAAAATCTATCCCTTCCTATCCCTTGTTTCTAGTCTCCCTGCAACTTCCTCTTTTTCTTTACTTTTCTTTGGTAAACTTGTAATACTTGTGCCTCAGGAAAGAAATTCCCTACAAAAAGAGTATCTCTCCCTCTCCCTCCCTCCCTCCCTCCCTCTCTCTCTCTGTCTCTCTTTCTTTCAGACTGTCTTTCTCCTGTAAGTCAATGTAGCATCATTCCCATCATGCCCCTCCTTTACTTTTTTCTTGAGACACCCTATTTTCTTAGATAACTCAGATATGTCAACAATATAAACTAAAACAGCCCAGTTCTGCCCAGAAAGGTTTGTCTCTCTCCATAACCAGAAATCCATCCCTTCCCTTCCCTTTCCCCAAACTAAGCTGTGCCCTGCAATACGCTCAAGTGCCCCCCTTAGCATATGCATTTGTGTATAATTTAATTCAAGGCAAATGCTAATAAAAACCAACACTGCTAACTGTTCTGAGATCTAGGCGTGGATTTGTATTAAAACTGTAGAGCTGAGATCCTACCCTAACCACAACAACCACTCCTTCTTTATTCTTTAGTGTAGTGAACACTGTGTTAAATCTGATTTAATTACCATTGTAAACATATTTCATTGTCAAAGTGGCTGGGACATCTGGAATAGCTATGTAGAACAAGGTGAAGTCAGCACATACTCTTAGGTAGTATGACGTAGAAAGCTGTCAACTTCCAAATTCCCTTTTTTGCACAGCCAACAACGGAAACAATCCTGCAGGCAATCCACAGACCATTCACCCAGCATTTGCTCAATAATGTACACTGATTTTTTTCCTGTTCCAGCAAAACAGAACAGAAAAATATCACTGAAAACAGATTTAATCCCTTGTATGCATACCACTTTTGCAAATAAAAAAAAAGGTAGTGAAACTTCCCATTTCAAACTAACCTATACAAGAATGAACATCCACCCCTGTTTTGCCATTTACTAGGGCCAAAAACAAAAAACTAAAACAACTTCCTGGATCAGTCTCCAGGCTGGCTCTTTTTTCAATGGGATTGTTTCAAAAAGACCTGGACATTGGTTTTTCTCATTGCTTAGGATGGGGCAGAGCCAGGGCTTATGGTCCTACATGCTCCTCTCCCAGCACTATTTACAGGCTGCAAAGTTTGGGATTTTTGAGTTACTGTGACCTGTTCCAATTGCTGGCTGGACACCCCCCCCTCCCCGGGCGCATTGCAAAACAAAGCTGCCATAGAGCTAGAGATGTAAACAAGTTGCTTGGAAGGCAGGTGGGCTGATGCTGGAGCAGCTAGAATTCCATATACTTGAGCTTATTAGCTATGAAAAGAGGGTGCATTTCCACCTGGGGACCAGCACTCTCACCGGTGAGTAAGAAACGTATTTCTCTTTTATAGAATAATAGGTAAAGGTAAAGGTTCCCCCCGCACATTTGTGCAGTCGTGTCCGACTCTAGGAGCCGGTGCTCATCTCCGTTTCTTAGCTGAAGAGCCAGCGTTGTCCGAAGACGCTTCCACAGTCATGTGGCCGGCATGACGTGCGCGGAACGCTGTTACCTACCCACCGAAGTGGGTATTCATCTACTTGCATTTGCATGCTTTTGAATTGCTAGGTTGGCAAGAGCTGGGGCGAGCACGAAAGCTCACTCCGTCACGTGGCGCTTGGGTCTCGAACCTCCGAACTTGCGATCTTCCGATCGACAAGCCTGGCGTCTCATCCGCTGAGCCACCACACCCCTAGAATAATATTTAGTAAGTCTCTAACCTAAAAGCATGCAACCCAGTGCTCTTCAGATGTTTGGAGACTCCCACTCCTTGCTGTTGGTCATGCTAGCTGGGGTTGATGGGGGTCGAAATCCAAAACATTTGGAGATTAAAGCAGATATTATTTATCGCTACTCAAAACTACAACCTTAATCCCAGTTGGAGAGACATTTTGGAATAAATACAAACATTGAACTGAATGGGAGCTAATTGGTTCCATCGTTTGTTCCTGAATAAACGTCTTGAGTACAGTAACAAATTGGTGCTAATTAGCTTGGTTTCATTTCTCTATTTGTGCCCATCCATTCAGGGCTGTGGACATTTTGGTGGCAGTTGCATAGCTGATTTTTAGCTTCTGTAAAGTCAGGTCTGGTTATTTGGCCAGGAAATCCCAGGCTTTAGGCTCAACTGGGCAATGTTAAAAAATCCTGGGAGAAGGCAATGGCAAACCACTTCAATAGTGCTGTCAAGGAGACCACACAGATGTGTTCATGGAGCACCAGGAGTCAAACATGAGTGGAGGGAGTCTTTACCTTTAACTTTTTCTATTGGCTACGGTTTCATTAATAAATGTGCTTCAAGAGGATTTGTACCTGCTCCCTTTTTACTCCAGACATCTGCTTTTTGCATTGTCCCCCTTACAAAAGCTCCCAGGATATTCCACAAGACTCCAAAAAGTTTAGGTACGTGCTGATTACAAGAAGTACTAGATTCTAGAAGTACTGGAACTAGAAGTACTAATACTAGAACATCCTAGCACTGGGCATGCTTTGACAGTGATTCAGATGTGTTCATGGAGCACCAGGAGTCAAACATGAGTGGAGGGAGTCTTTACCTTTAACTTTTTCTATTGGCTACTGTTTCATTTTCCCAGAATATGTTGGACTTTGCATCCTTCTGATACATTTTGGGGGGGGATGGCTATTTTTGTGGTAGGCACAATGAATGGTTAATATCCAACATCAGGGACATTCCAGAGGAGTGAAATGAGAGTCATCAAAGGTGACTCTCCTAAGAAGAGTTTGTCTCACTAAGAAATTATTTTAAAAAACTAAAAATGAGTACTATATAAGTGAGCAACGGTTCCAAAAATGAAGGCATGCGGTATAGGAAATGTTCCTTGCTATGTTTCTGCATATTGGATGGATGTTAAAAGCACAAGGGCAAAACTGTTAGCCATTGTAATATCATGAATGCAGACCTACATATGCCCCGCAGCCTTTTATGTGGCCTCCAGGCCTATTTTGCCAGTTCTCTGACTGCTGAAAATACACACATCTGCCATCAGCAAATTGGGGCAGCTCACTCCATCTGTCCTATCCTTTAGCTTCCCTCCTTGTCTCCCATTCTCTCTCTCTCTCTCTCTCTCTCTCTCTCTCTCTCTCTCTCTCTCTCTCTCTCTCTCTCTCTCCCCCCCCCCTCCCGTCACACACACAGTCCTTTGCCACAGTCCCTATTCACATTTCTTCTTTCTGTAACTGCAATACCATGTCTTTATTTGCAAAAACAGAAGGAGGGCTGAACCAGGGTTCCCCAAACTTCCCCTGGCTTCTTCACTCAAGAGCACTAAATGGTCAACCAATCTTCAGAGTCAAGTAAGTTAAAATGCAGTTTTCTGGTTTTAAGGTTTGACGAGATGGAACAGGATGGACTGGGGAGATAATATGAACAAAGTGGATGATGCTTCAGGAAAAGGAACACCTCTTCCCGATTACATCTGCCCGTCCCATCAGATCCAGCAGGTATGTTGCGGGTCCTGTCTGCTAAGGAGCTACATCTGGTGGGACCCAGGAGATGGACCTTTTCTGCTGTGGCGCCCGCCTTATGGAACATCATCCCCCCACCCCGAGGTGAGGTTGGCTCCATCCCTGTTAACTTTCCGTAAGTCCCTCAAAACGTGGTGATGTCATCGGGCCTGGGGGCCCCAAGGGAATGGTGAGTTGCTGAGCTGGCTCCACTGTTGTTAATATCTGTTGCTCTCTCTTTGCCTTTAACCATAATATTAATCATTTTTAATTGTTGATTGTTTTTTATATTACTCTTTTATAGTTTTTATTGTACGTCACCCACAGTCACCTTTTGTGAGATGGACGGCGATATAAATATGATGAATGAATGAATTAATTAATGAATGTGCTTCAAGAGGATTTGTACCTGCTCCCTTTTTACTCCAGACATCTGCTTTTTGCATTGTCCCCCCTACAAAAGCTCCCAGTATATTCAACAAGACTCCAAAAAGTTTGGGTACATGCTGATTACAAGAAGTACTAGATACTAGAAGTACTGGAACCTTGAAGTACTAATACTAGAACATCCTAGCACTGGGCATGCTTTGACAGTGATTCAGAAAAGTGCTTTGGACCTCACTCAAGCACAGCACCTCCCTGCTGTTCATTAAAGCAGCCAGACTGTTTTCAAGCCTGAGGAAAACAATGTCCCTGCTTTAAGGAATCCGCTTATTAAAGTTAATGTGATTTTTAAAGTAGCAGAACTTTCTGTTAGTGTTACAGATCATAAAACACACCAC
The DNA here is from genome assembly GCA_023362775.1 of Charina bottae. Lineage (NCBI taxonomy): Eukaryota > Metazoa > Chordata > Lepidosauria > Squamata > Charinaidae > Charina > Charina bottae. The sequence goes on from JALMGJ010000002.1 coordinate 159,593,022, forward strand.
ATCATGGTTTAAGGGGCGTGGTGGCTCAGCGGGTAAGACGCCAGGCTTGTCGATCTGAAGATCGCAAGTTTGGAGGTTTGAGACCCTAGCCCCGCATGACGGAGTGAGCTCCCGCACTCACCCAACTCTTGCCAGCCTAGCAAATTGAAAGCATGCAAGTAGATGAATAGGTACCACTTCGGTGGGAAGGTAACAGCGTTCCGTGCGTGTCATGCCGGCCACATGACCGTGGAAGCGTCTTCGGACAACGCTGGCTCTTCGGCTAACAAACGGAGATGAGCACCGGACACGACTGCACAAATGTGCGTGGGGAACCTTTACCTTTAACCTCTACCATGGTATGATTTGCTGTAAGGCAGCTTTCTATACAATGCTAAAGGATCTGAAAGTAGCAAGGAACACGGGGGCCCATGTAAAATATCTCATTTGTAATAAGATGGTCCTGGGTGAAAGGAATTTGTTCTTGATTTTAGGGCTGTGGTGAACAACCTTTTCTGAGCCAAAACCCACGGTCGGTCTTTGAAGAGCATTTCTGGCTCACCTACAGAAAGCCCTGACAAAATTAGATTTGTTCTCTTGTACATTTACTTAAAATTAATCATAGCATCTTTTCCCATGCCATATAGGTACTATTCTCTGGTCATTTGTTCAGACATATTACAAATTAATAGCAACTTTCACCGGTCTCTGAGGGCTTCCACCTTTGGGCATCAGGCTTGCACCTCTGCTTGAGCAGAACAGTTGCTAATCAGTCTAACCGTGATAAAGCTCCAGTGAGGAGATGTCACCCTAAGATATACCTGAGCCTAACCTGAGCTGAAATTTGCCGTGCTGATACAGGTAATCCTCGCTTAACGTCCATTCGTTCACTTGCCATACAAAGTTAGGATGGTGCTGAACGAAGAGACATATGACTGGTGCTTGAAGTTCTGGTTGTTGCAGTGCCCCCGCGCTCACGTCAACAAAATGTGGGCCCACTTGGGCATTTACGACCGCCTTTTGGCTGCCTGCCTACCTAGGGCCACCAGCTGCCCCCGCTGCCCAGCCCTGCCCGCCACTGCTGCGCCTGCCACACCATGTACCATTACTGTACCAGCTGGGGCCTTCTTTCACAAAATGGAGGCCCTGGCCGGCACGCGAGAGAAGCCCCAGCTGCACCAGCATGAAAGAAGGCCCCGGCCGGTACAGTAGTGGTGTGCAGTGCAACGGGCATGGTGGTGACAGGCAGGGCTGGGCGGCGGGGGCAGCTGGCTGCAGCAGGTAGGCGGGTGGCCAAAAGGGCAGAGATGTGGGGAGATAGGCAGGTGAGGGGAGTTCAAGAGGAGGCAGAGGGGGGCTTCCGGTGGGGACATGGCAGACTGAGCAGCTGTGCCTGCGGGCTGAGCGGTTGGAACTGACAACGCGGCAATTTTTTTCGGGCTCAGGCAGGTTTTCCTGAAGCCCAGGAGTGTTCTCCAGATGAAGGAAAACACCTGGAATCACCCCATCTGTCCTCCAGACGGCTGCTTGAAGCCGGAAGATCACAAACAGCGTTCGCATTCGACTGGTAAGAGCTAGCCGGGAGGCTGGGACGTCACCATTTTCCAAGCCGCGCTGTAGCCTTAAAGGGACACTAAGACCGGCCACCCCATTTTTAAATCACCCAATTTATATTTCTTTTAAGTATGTGTACCCTAAGAAAGGCTTTCTGCAGCAAGGAGAAGTGGGCTTTCTTGGTGCTTATCATTATTTTTGGGATTACTTTTTTAAAAAATTATTTTTTAAGTTTTGGATTTCGTTTTCCTTCCAAAGGAAATTCCAAAGATTGAGTATAAACAATTGTCTTCCTGTTATTATTTTGGTATTAAATTTGAAGATATTAGCATTTTCCTACATGTTGAATCAGCTGATTTAAACCTTCAGCTTTCTGTTTCTATTTTCCCTTGGGAACTGTCTGCTTATCTCACTTTCACTTTGCGTAAACACACTCCGGAACTTTTCCATATCTTCGACTTTCGCTGGTTAAGCTCCTAGGGGGCGCCATAATCTACTGCGTGAGACAAGAAAAATTTTTCTGACTCCTATCAAGCTTTTATACAAGACATTCAGGACATAGTGGAAAATATGAGGTCTAAAATGTGTCATCTGGTTGGGGATGCAGTGGATGAAATTGAGGAATTCAACAGTGATAGAAATGTTTCTTCTAAGAATAAGATTGGGGTTTCTGTTGAGATGCTGGATGAAGATTGGATAGTGGAGTTGGAGAAATGTAAGGGAGAGAGGGATCTGCAAGCAATAAGTGAAATTGACTTTCTGGTGAAATGCCATGAAAAAGAAGGGGTCATTATGTATGGGAGGTTTCCTGAAGAGAAGTTGGAATTTTTGAGGGAGGCAGTTGGGCTGTGATTTTTTTCAAGAGAAAAGCTCTGTGCACATTTTGGGGATATGTAAATGCTTTGGTTTTTTATTTTTTATTTATTATCTATTTATTTTTATTATTATCTATGTTTTTTATTGTAACGCGATGTGAATGTGCCATACGATAAATAAATAAAATAAATGCTTTGGTTTATTTTGAAGTGGGATAAGGGTTAAAGAATGTTTATCTGGATCGCTTTTAGGGTTTGACTGCTGTTATTTGTTTTTAAGGATTTGGATTAAGATTATTAGGGTATTAAAAAAATGTTTATTTGGATGGTTTTAAGAATTTGATTTAAGGTTACTGCTTCAATTTTTTTTTCTTTTTTGGGGTTTATTAAGATTAAGATTATTAAAACTGTTGTATTATTAAGTATAATGGCAGACAATTTATGTGCTTTTTAGTTTGATTTTTATTATAGTAGACAGAAATGTATAGAATAGTAGTAGGAAGGGAATAATTAAATAAGTGTTATCTTTTGGGGGGGGGGAGTTGCTTAGGCGGTTTATATGAAACTTTTTTTCTTCATTTTAATATAAGGGGAGGGAGTAACTGTACTTAGTGATTTTTATAATGTGTTAAAGTGGAATGATTTATAGAAATAATGTGGTTTTGGTTTAATATAGAGTAAGAGATTGATTATGAAAAATTTTTGTATATCCTTGCTGTTAAAAGTCAGAAGTCACATCTTCCTGTAATCTTGAAAAGAAAATTCTATTGTGTTTTCACATCATTTTAGTTTTTTTCTTTTTTTTCTTTTTCCTTTTTTCGTAGCTTTTATCTTTGTCTTGAAACTTAATAAAATTCTTTTTTTAAAAAGGAGGAGGCAGAGGAGGCAGTCCCTTACTTTATCGAGGCTCGGGGCTGGGAGGGACCAAGCCGGGAATGGCTTGGATTGCGGTGGGTCCTTCTGGTGGGATTTTGTTAACGACAGCAGCGGGGGCTGCTGGGATTGCTATCGCTAAGTCAAGGGTCGGAAATGGCGGCTCGCGAGCCAAATGCGGCTCTTTGGCCCCTTGAGTGTGGCTCTTCCGCAGGCAGGGTGGCGGGCGTGGCGCGGCGTGTGTGGCGCGGCAGCGAGTGTGGCGGGGCAGGCGCGGCAGCGGGCATGGTGTGCGTTGCTGTGGGCATACCCCTGGCAACCTGGCAGCCGTCTCCGGCAGCCATCTTGACGACGGGCAGGGCTTTCCAAACTGTGTGTCGCGTGACAAGCCGGAAGCGCTGAAGGGAGTGGAAATTCTCCGCGCCAATCAGCTGTGCGTCGGGAAGCCCGGCAGCCTGCACGCGCGATTTTTGCCTCCCTGCCGCAACCGAGGGCATTTTCGGGGTCCCCGGAGCCTGCCCTTTCGAAGGGGCAGCGGCAGCAGCAGCTGCAGTGCTGCCCCTTCGAAAGGGCAGGCTCCGGGGACCCCGAAAATGCCCTCAGTTTAGGCAGGGAGGCTGCGCGCAAGCTGCCTCAGCTGTTCTGCGGGGAGAATTGCCACCCCAGGGCAGCGTGTGCATGTGGAGAGGGGAGGTTTCTGCCTCCCAAATGCCCTCGGTTCCGGCAGGGAAGCAGAAACCTCCCCTCTCCACATGCACACGCTGCCCTGGGGTGGCAATTCTCCCCGCAGAACAGCTGAGGCAGCTTGTGCGCAGCCTCCCTGCCTAAACCGAGGGCATTTTTGGGGTCCCCGGAGCCTGCCCTTTCGAAGGGGCAGCACTGCAGCTGCTGCTGCCGCTGCCCCTTCGAAAGGGCAGGCTCCGGGGACCCCGAAAATGCCCTCGGTTCCGGCAGGGAGGCAGAAACCTCCCCTCTCCACATGCACACGCTGCCCTGGGGTGGCAATTCTCCCCGCAGAACAGCTGAGGCAGCTTGCGCGCAGCCTCCCTGCCTAAACTGAGGGCATTTTCGGGGTCCCCGGAGCCTGCCCTTTCGAAGGGGCAGCCGTTGCCGCCGCAGCGACAACCTGGAAGCGCCGCCGCCGAAGCAGTCGAGCCTCTCTTTCCCTTCTTCTTCCAAACCTCCCCCGCCCCCTTCCACGCGATTGGCTCCCGCCCGCAAACCCCGCCCCCTTCCACGCGATTGGCCCGCGCCCGCAAACCCCGCCCCCTGGCTCTCGAGCACTTCAAAATGTGCACGAGCATGTCAAAATGGCTCCCGGCAAAAAAAGTTTGCCGACCCCTGCGCTAAGTGATTCAGTCATGTGAGAACACACTCACTCTATGACCACATCCCTCAGCCATGGAAATTCCGGTCCCAATTACCATTGTTAGCTGAGGACTACCTATAATTGGAGCGTCTCATGGAACGTGAGGAAGGCACAGGAAAATCCAGGCAACAATAGGAGGGACAGAAACAAAACAACTGAGGTTGGAACTTACATGCCTTTGCTTCCATCCGTCAGAAGCCACAAGGAAACTCGGTGCTGTGGGAGTCACACGGATGCCAACCCAAGACGTGGGAGGAGATCAGAAAGGGAGATCCATGAGGAAGAAGGCTGGTTCCACTGGTTGCCAGAGCTGTCCCAGCGTGTTATAATGGGGTTGACCTGCCTCTGATCAAAGGCAACCCAAGGAAGTCCCCAATGGAAAGAGGGCATCGTGGATTTGAAAGGCCATCAGCACTCCATCCGTCTCTCTGCGTCTCGAGCGTGTGAGAGGGGGGCTGGCCCAGGCATCCAGCAGGCGATCACAGACAAATCCCCAGAGCCTGGCAGAGGCTTGTGGAAGACAGGCACCATGATGTCGCCCAGCTTAGCCACACAATCTCCTTTTGGCTGCCAGCAGATCATGCTGGGAATGCTGGTCTGGACTGAGCCAACAAGCTCCAGAAGCTGGTCTAGAGAGGTGTTATAACAGCTTGCACAGGTAGGAAGTGGTGGTGGCTTTCACTCTTCAGGAGAGGTCTAAAAACATGATGGGAGCCCTGCTTAAAAGGGAACAAAACGAAACAAACCAGCCACAGATCAGCATGAACAGGACACTGGGAAAAGGTCTATTTTCTGAATAAAACTGTCATGCTCCCAAAAAGAATAATGATCCACAAGTAAGGGCTTGCTTTTCAGAAGGCCTATACACAGATCTTAAGCCTCTTTTCCTCCCTCTTCCTGCCAATGGTGCTTTCATATCTGAATGTCAAACCATAGTTAAAAGCATAGAAAGAAGTCTCAAGTACTAATAATCTTGGCCTTCAAATTAGTGAATGGGATTAATATTAATGAGTACAGGAAAGGAAAAAAAGTTTGCCTTCATAACAACCAATGCACAGAGAGAGTATTTAGAAACCTTTAACAAATATCTTTGATGAATTTTTCTATGGACAGTTTATCATCTAAAACTGAACCTCTTCAACAGTTTTCCCAATACCTGATGCCCTCTAGATACATTGGGACTACAGTTCCTAGAATTCCCAACCAGTATGGTCACTTTTGAGTTTTCTAGTTCCAACTCAGGAAGGCAACTTCGGCTGCCTGGAGTGACTTCACGGCGGCAGGCGTCCTGGGCACCGGCAAGGGAACAGTGGGAGGCAGCGATGGGTGGGCGACGGCGGCAGCAGGCAGCAGGGACGGTAGAGATGGGTGAGCATCGGCGGCAGCGGGCAGCAGGGACGGCAGAGATGGGTGAGCGTCAGCGGTGGCAGGTGGCAGGGACGGCAGCAGTAGGTGAGCTGGGAACAAGGCACGAGGTCTGGAAGCTAGGTATGAAGAACGGTTGTCCCCGACAACCTGTTCCTCTTTCTTCCGACCTTCTATTCTTTTCTCTTCGTGCCGTTTGGAGCAAGCAGCCAATGGGCTTGCTTTCTTTCTGGCGCTTTTTTCAGCTGTCAAACTGAGCTCTGGTGCAACTTTTCTGCTGTTGCTGCAGAGCTCAGCAATTTTCCCGCCGTTTCTGCAAGGCTCAGGCTGCATTCTAACAGGCGCGGAGGAGGAGTCGGCGGCCCTTGGCTCCGATCCAGGGCTACACGTGGCGCAGGGGTAGCTCTCTTTGGCGCGCTCATTCCGGACTGGGCTGGGCCGCATTGCTAGGTGTTCTGGGCCGCACACGGCCCGTGGGCCGTGGGTTGGACACCCCTGCATTATATTGACAAAATATTGAAAGCCTCTCCCAAATGTTCACTGCCTCTTTTTAAGGACAACAAGGTCAAGGCAAGGCTGTTCTGAGCCTCTTTCTCAACCATTTCACCTCTCCCACTTACTTCTCAAGGCCAGGCTAAATTCCTCTACAATATGGCAAGCTATCTCCTTTGGTTAATGGATGATGATGATGATGATGTTGATGATGATGATGATGATGATGATGATGATGATGATGATGATGATGTTCTTGATGTCATAATGGTCCAATCGGGATCACTTTCTTCCCCATTTCACCAATGTGCACCCACATAGAGGAAGAAATGGGAAAAAAAAACACTCAGGAAAGTATGGCTGGAGCAGCCCCAGTTTATATGGCTGCTCTAGTGTATTTCTATCCACTTGTGTTTGCATATTGCACAGAGTACTGTGCTGCTTGGTGGAAGACACAAATACAAGCATGACAAAGCTTGAACTTGCACAGCACAGTATATTACAAATTAGCCAACTGCATTTTAGGCTGGCTGGGGAATTCTGGGAGTTGAAGTTCACTGATCTTAAAGTTGCCAAGGTTGAGAAACACTGCTCTAGAGTGTTATGCAAACCCAGCACTTATGGTTGGTTTACAGTTCAGTGTGTCATACAAACCCAGGAAGTTGGATCAATTTGGTCAATCCATGGATAGCTGTCCTGTGAGAACAAAGACACAGATTTAATGAAGTCCTGATATCTATATGCTCTGATGTTCCATTCAGCACTTGTGACTGCCCTGGTACAAATCTGACAAGCTTTCACAATACTCCAGTCTGCTGTTTAACTAAGGGTATGAAAAATCAGGAGTCATCTGACAGCACTTTTCCAACTAACACATTTTTATTAAAAGGCATGAGCTGGAACCCACTCCATCAGATGCATGGAGTGGCTAGACCAATGCAGGGTTAAATTGGGAAGACAGGCTGGTTGTACAGATGCAGGATATATGTGAGACAGATTTCAAGTATCTTATCAATTAACAATTTATTAATAATGCATTTGATTGGTTTGCACTGTGAGCTATAGGTGACAACCATTGAGGTTCTGTCCGTCTTTTAATAGGTCCTCCCTGGGAATTGATCTGGCTCTATTGATTTGTGTATTGATCTTGTAGGGTAAGTAGTTCAGTCTCCTGAATGCCTGGTTTAATTCTACCAGTTGAGCATCTCTGTCAGGTGTGTTAGAACAAATGTGGTTGTAGCATCAGAGCCTGGCTAGAGATGATAGATTTAGTGGGGTCTTCTGGGTGGAAGTTGGAAGCATGTAGGCATGCATGGCAATCTGTAGGTTTCCTTTATATCACAGTGTTTATGGGTCCATTATGTAGTTTTACCATGACATCAAGGAAATGAACTTGTTCTGTAGACCTAGGTATCTACATAGCTGCATATGTTCTTGTCAGACACCAATTATCTTAATTCTTTTAAGTCTGAGTTCAGTCCTGATGTTGAAACACAACAGTCAGCCTTGGTTGCTCTAACAGATGACCTCTTTCAGGAGAGAACCAGTTTTCTGTTCCTTTAAAAATGACATTGTAGTGGCTACTAACAAATTACTTCAAAAGGTCCTTAAAAGCCAGTTTGGTCTAGTGGTTAAGGCTCCAGGCTAGAACCCAGGAGACTGTGAGTTTTCATCCCGCCTTAGGCACGAAGCCAGCTGGGTGACCTTGGGCCAGTCACTCTCTCTCAGCCCAACTCACCTCACTGGGTTGCTGTTGTGGGGAAAATTAGGAGGAGGAAGGAGTATTTGGTATGTTCACCGCCTTGAGCTATTTATAAAAATAATAAAGGTGGGATAAAAAATCTGAAAAAATAAAAATAATTTTAAAAAGCACTCCTTCACATCTGCTTTGTTACCTACCAGTTGAAACTAAAGATCCTTCTTCATGACCACATTAAAGTGCTTCCTTCTTGCACTTGAATTGGAAGGAAAATATTTTGAGATAAATTGGGCCTCCAAAATCTACCGCAGGATTGCTGTCCTCACACAATTTAATGCATGGTAGTTTATTTATTTATTTAATTTTTATCCTACCTTTATTATTTTTTTATAAATAACTCAAAAAAATGTCTCATCCCCTCTTGTTTTCTTTTCTTATGGCCACCCATGAGGAGAGGGAGGGAAGATCTGTGGTTCTTAGCGTGTTTCTAGGTGGTCCCTGAGAGTACAGGGGAAACTGGAAAAACACTGAATAGTAACAGGTTCCTTTGATCTGTGACCTCCATATGGCTGAGCACATCTCATCCCAGCATGGATTTCATATTCTGCATTCAACAGCAGCTCACATTTTCAGGTGTGCAGTGCTCCTATTTAACATCATTTATAGCATAGCTTTCCAAACTGTGTGTCGCAACACACATTAGTGCAGAGCTTTCCAAACTGTGTGTCGCGACACAAAAGTGTGTCGCCACACACAGTCTGGTGTGTTGCCACACAACCCGGAAGCGCTGATCATCATCAACGCTTCCGGGTTTTCCCGCGGCGACACACCAACTGCAGCGCGCAAAACCCGAAAGCGGCAGTAGCGCTTCCAGGTTTTTGCGCGCTGCCGCAAGGACGGCACTTCCGGGTTTTCCCACGGCGACACACCAATGCCGGTTGGTGTGTCGCCACGGGAAAAACTTTGGAAAGCCCTGCATTAGTGTGTCGCGACAAAACCCGGAAGTGCTGATGGCATGTCGTTGGTGGTGGCAGTGGCAGCAGCGGCGGCAGCGGCTCACTGTCAGCATTTCCAGGTTTTAGCGCGACACACGAGGCCGCCGCCACTACCACCGCCGCCATTGGTGTGTCACCAACGGCGGGACTTTGGAAAGCACTGATCTATAGGCTACTAAAACTCTTATGGTGTTTATCTGTTTGTACCCTCAAGTTAGCCCAAATGGTGCATTATACCAATCAAAGAGAATAATTGTAGCTCAGGGTTGAACTGTGGAGTCCTTGGTGCTCTCTGAGGCATGTTGTTTTCTTGCAGACGTTTCATTGCCAGACTAGGCAACATCCTCAGTATGAAAAGGGAGTGGGACTTGCTCTCTGTTTATATACCATGGCTTGCCCTGCTTGTGTTGGTGGGGGTGTTGTTCTCTCCTTAGGAGTTCCTTGATTGGGCTGTTGTTTGCTGCTTGGTTGATTGACTAAGTTAATAGTTCCTTAATTAGGGTATATTGTGCTGTTTGATTGTTCCTCTGGTGCTAATCTTGGTGTTAATCTTTGCATATCTGGGTTTTGATTGCTGGTAAGGAGGTGTTCTGGTCTTTTGGCTTCTATTGAAACTTCTATTGAAACTTGAAACAGAAGAAGAACAAGTGAAAGAATGTATGATAAAGTGGGCTAAAAATTTTGGTTATAATATACAAATGGAACAGTGGGAGAATATGTAGTTGAAAGGATTGAAATTTACATTATGTTATAATCTTAAAGAGATTTTTTATAAAATGATGTATCGTTGGTATATGTCACTGGATAAATTGTCTAGAATGTATAAAGGTACTTCAAATTTATGTTGGAAGTGTGAACAACAAACATTTCATCATGCTTGGTGGATGTGCAAAAAAGCCAGAAAATTCTGGGTTCAAATACATACACTAATTCAGAAGATTTTAAAGATTAATATACAATTGAAACCAGAGGCTTTTCTTTTGGGACTGATCGATAAACAGTTGAAAAAAGTCATGGAACTTTGTTTCTACACATGGTAACTACAGCAAGATTTCTGTATGGACAAATGTGGAAAGATTCAACATTACCCACAATGGAGGAATGGATGGTGAAGATGATGGAACTTGCTAAAATGGCCAAATTGACATCTTGGATGAGAGAAAATACATTGTCTAAGTTTATTGCTGTCTGGAAACACCTTATAGACTTTTTGTGTAAAACAAAAAAATGAACTTATGATATATGGTTTTGATGATTAGAAAAAAATAGATTATAGAAAAAATGAAAGTCATGCTGTAACCATAGAGTAAGAGGTAAATTTATACTAATACTTATAACTGCTGCAAAGAAAATCTGAAGCTATTTTATATTTTCTTTCTTTTTTTTCCTGCACTTTTGGCTTTGTTTTTTCTTTCTTTTCTTTATTCTAAATATTAGTTTCTGTGTTTTTAAATCTTAATAAAATTATATGAAAAAAAACCCAGAAATTCTAAAAGAACAAATTTGATAGACAAATTAGAAGGACTAAAGAATGTGATAGTATACTCTCCCAGTGAGGCAAATTATGTACAAGTATACAACTAGGCTAGAAGCATTTCACAATGGCTCACCAGAAAGAAAAATAATGGCATGTTTGGAGAGCTAGGAAAAAGAATTTAAGAGTTGGGGATCTTGAGTTCTTGATATTGTCCAGCCAGAATGCAAGTTGCAGGCAGAAGGGCAAGCTCTGTGTAGAATAGTGAACAGATCAGATATGCTAACTCTCAAACAGAGACAGATGGGAAGATGAAGATCTACCAAGTAAATCTTCAGTGGAGGTGGTATGGCAAGAAAGAGTCTACCTTGCTTTCTTTATGCAGAAAAGGCTAAGGACATAGCTGCAAGACCAAGCCTATGGGTTTTCAGACAAGTACTGATCACCCCAGATCTGTTACCTGCTGAAAAGGCTGTAGCAAAGTTCTTAGATAAGTTCAAAAAGGTGTTCACAGATTAACCTGGAACTATAACCATGATAGAATATGTAGAATAGGTATAGGGGAATGTCGTGGAAATTTAATTTTCCTATATTTTTCCTGTGTTACATTTTATGCTATTATAGCATTAAGAAGAAAAATCACTTCTAATTTCCCCTTGTTTTATTCCTGGCCATCTTGACATGACTGCTTTCATTTTTCACCTTGACATGACTGCTTTCATTTTTAAATTAAACTTTAATTCTTGCTCCTCTACCCTTGAATTTCCCTCCCTGCTTTTTTATTATTATTCCAGTGCATCCTAACTTTACCGGATCTTTTCCTGACCACAGAAGGGATTAAGTCTTTCAGATGGAGCTCAACTAAGATTGACCTTTGCCTGACCTCAGGCACACATTGTTTGAAAGTCTTCCTGTTTACGCTCCTCAAGGCTTTTGTTAAGTAGCTGTAACTCAATAAGGACTGTGAATTGTTATGTCTAGCACTGTTCTTAATTGCTGTTAATAGTTCAACCTCCTGACCCCTAAAGCCCATTAGGATGTGCCCTTTGCCATTGTTTCCATTGTTTCCTTTGTTTGTATTGTCTTTAAGGTTTACCTATGTAGAAGAATTGTATTTAAAGCTGTATCAAAAATGTTGTAAGTGAGCAAGGAGAGAAATGGTGTTCTTGGTAAAATACAGTTACCATTGCTTTCTCCCATGCAGTATGAAATGACGTATTTGTCATAGTCACTAAAGAGATCAAACACCTCCAGCATCTTCCTATATCTTCCTATCTGATATATGTGCCTGCTTATTTATACAAATATGATGTTTATACAAAACATCAGGGGCATGGTGGCTCAGTGGATAAGACGCCAGGCTTGTCGATCAGAAGACTGCAAGTTCGGAGGTTCGAATCCCTAGCCCTGCGTGCGGAGTGAGCTCCCGCACTAGCTCCAGCTCTTGCCAACCTAGCAATTCGAAAGCATGCAAATGCAAGTAGATTAATAGGTACCACTTCGGTGGGTAGGTAACAGTGTTCTGCGCGCGTCATGCGGCCACATGACCGTGGAAGCGTCTTCGGACAACGCTGGCTCTTCGGCTAACATACGGAGATGAGCACCGGCCCCTAGAGTCGGACACGACTGCACAAATGTGCGGGGGGAACCTTTACCTATTTATACAAATATATTATTACATATACTGTATGCCTTTTGTTGTATATCTCTTGTAGTACTTTTAAGAATGGAACTTTTCTTTACTATGCTGATTTGCTCATGCCTTGATTATAGAGTACATGCCTTGAGAGAATGCAATTCTTTTCCAACATTTTCCAGCCATATTTTGCTATAGATATACTGTACATAGGAAGGAAGAGTTCGCATTTTCCAAATACGTCTCCCTGTATACATGTATATTACCGGACAAAGCACACATAAATCAAATTGACTATATTATTGGTACAAGGAGATGGAAGAGGTCAATTATAACAGCAAAAATGGGGCCAGGGCTGACTGTGGAACAAATCATAAACTGTTCATGTGGAAGTTCCAACTTAAGCTAAAGCAGAAGAACAGTGCCAACCAGTTTCTAAATATGATTTTATTTATTTATTTATTTTGCAAACTTATATAGCCGCCCATCTCACAAGAAGTGACTGGGCAACATACAACAAATCCTGAATACAGTATATACGCACATGTTACAGGGGACAGAACATGACCAAAAAAGACTGGCTCCAACTTGTCAAAAACATGAGACAAGGCTGTCTACTCTCCCCTTATTTATTCAGTCTATCTGCTGACTATATATTGAAGGAGGCTGGACTGGAAGAAGATGAGTGTGTGCTCATGATTCTTACTGTCACATTTTCGTTTAATAAGAAGTAAAAATTACTTCTGCGCTCTCATGAATGTTGTCTCATGACTTTTCTTGAACGGGTCTCAGCTACCTCATATTCTAAGAAACAAATGTAGCCCAAAGTGAATCTCACACCGAAGCTTCTGTACTTGAAGCAATTGTCAGCGGTGTGGCTTCCCCACAGGATACCCTGTTCCTTAATAATCACCCCAAAAAGGTGGAGATTAAGAAGATGAGGGTTGTCAATACTTTTTAACCTAACAGCCTGGCCCAATCTCACAGGCTCAGGCACCTGCCATTTCCACTGCTTCTCTGATCTCCTCAATATCCCCTACTTCTACCACCCCTCCTTTATGCAGATTCCTTTTGCGGCAGTCAGAGGGCCTTTCCAATCCTTCCAACACAGCTGTAGCAGTTTCTTCACCTGTACAACTCTGTCCATATCCGATTCCTCTGAGGTATCTCCCCTCAGCGTTTTCTCGGCCAAAACCTGCCAAATGCCCTTTACCTTGCCTTACAGAAAGTGTGGGAAATGATTAGCTACAGTCCCAAGTCTGAGGATGTGCTCTGCTGTTGAAAAGCCAGCTATGGGTCTTGCTCCAAAACATCTGCTGTAGCCAACATCCCCTTTACTTGGCAGAATTTCCCTGGACTTTGTAAATTCACTACTCTGGCCAGTCTTCACACTTATCCTGATCCACAGGGTAACAATCCATCCATGGTTGTCCATGTCCCCTGGATACCTTGGGATCCAACAAATGGGAATTCCACTTTCCCCAAACCTTGTGAAAGCCCTACTGAAATTCATCAAAAACTAGAGCAGCTGTTTGCAATCTATAATCCAACCTGGGGGGGATGTAGAAATGCTACTCTTCAGGTAGTTGATCCCTGAACAAAAGGCTTCTCTCCTGTCAACTCACCATTGTCTGGTGTAAAGCCCGCGCCCAGAAAATGCTGCGCCATCAGCGCTGCTTAAAAAAGCAGTACCGCTTAGTCTGCCATTCCCCACAGGAAGCCAAATGTCCCCCTTTTGAGGTGGTTTTTGGTTGCCCCATGCAGGGCCCTGCTAGACCAGACCACCTTCTGGCTAAGGAGGGCTTGGCTGGCCTGGACAACTCTTTAGTACAATTTTGTGTACCCCTTACTCAACCATTTCAGTTGTTGTCTTCTCAGATCCAGAAGGCTCAAACGCTTCCAGCTACCAACTTCTGTCATAGTCTTCAACCCAGTGACTATGTTTGGCTTCAAGAATCCTGGTGGCATAATTGCCTGGCCCTTTGGTGGACTGGTCCTTTCAAGGTCTTCTGACCACCATACTTGCAGGCAGAGGCTGTATGAAGGCAGAGACACTTGGATATACTTTCATTGTAGGAAAGCGACTATCCCTTCCCCCAGCAACTCCTCTGCCTCTTCTCCCATCTCGACAACCAAGGCTGCCGGAGACTGAGAAAGACCCACAACCAGATAGCAGGATACCTTTATTTCAATCGAAGCTCTTAGCTCTGAGTTTTTCAGATTTATTATTGGTCTGGGCCCTCGTCTTGTTCAACATTTTTGTGTTACTGCTGAGTTATTTTGGAGTTTGGCTTTGGGTTCATTATGTTTAGTTCTTTGATACTTACAAAAATCTACAGTTGCTTTGGCTGCACGATCAAGTTGCATGATTTTAACACCTGAACTATAATGTCCTTGGAAGCCTTTTACTGATCACTCTACTCTCTAACTTTCAAAACTTTTCCCACTTCATACACTTGGATGACTGCTGGATCTGTACCCATTTTGATCCCCTTCACCAAGAACAGGGATGGGAGGGGGTTCTGTTGTATGCAGTTCTGGCAGATTACTCTATCCTTTACACTAATAATGTTACTGAGTGACTTGCCTCAGCCTATGAAGTGCAAACTGGATATGAGGAAAGTCATATTTTCTGAGATAACCCTTATCATTGTGGCATTGCTGATGTTGAGCTTTCCACCCTTCCCCGTGATCATTTCCTTCTCTGCAAACGCTTGGTTAATGTAGGACGTACACCCCATTGTGAATATACTGTGCTCTGACCCAGGATCTCTCTATAGGGCTGATGATAGTCCTTGGATCACTGAGATCTGTGAGGGAGGGAATATAAATCCAGTTAAACTCCCGTTTTCCTTTTAAATTCCACTACTTTGCTCTGCATCATGCAATATGGGCCTTCTATAGATCCTGGGGGGTGTAAAGAGATACTATCTAATAATGAATATTGTCCAACACTCTCTGTTAAGCAAGCCACCTTCTGGGAAAATGGTATCTTAGTTTCGCTCACTCACTAGCTTGAGTGCAGCCACGACTGAACTCAACCTTTCATGCCAAGTGCCCTTGGGATCGCTCAACAAAGGCTTCTTTTCTCAGCCAGGTGGTTCTGCAAAACCAGAGAGCACCAGATATTCTCACTGCAGTACAGGGAACAGTATGTGCTTTGTTGCACAAAAAAATGCTGTTTCTATGTCAATAAATCTGGTGAGATTCAGTAAAGTGCCTTCACAACGCCTTCCTGGGTTGACATGGCTGGTCACAAAACCTCTTTGCCATCTCAGTGGGACCTTTGGAGGGCCCAAAATATTACTACAAAGAGCAATGCTGGTGCTTGGAGACTATTTTTTGGTTATATTTTTTTGGTCATAATTGACTATTCTGACTGACCATTTTGACTATTTTTTGGGTCATAATTTGTTGAATAAGACACAATTGGCTGGCTTTGTAAAATATAGTAAACAAATATAGTACAAATATAGTAAACAAACTCAAACAAATATAGTAAACCAATTCAGACAGACACATTGTGGTTTGGTGTAATGTATGAGCCCAGCCACTCAGTCAGAGGTCAGAGTATGAAATCAGTAATAGCATCAGATTTGATCTGGCGGGGTTAGCATGCTCTGGGTTCCTTCGATTAAACAATGCCATCCATCGGGACCCTGGAAAGCATGCCTTCTGTAGCAGCCTCTGCCTTCTGGAATGAGGTTCCCCCTGAGATCCAAAAGACTCCCAACCCACTGGAGTTTTGAAGGGGCTTAAAGACCTTTAAATCTTTCTAGTAACTGTAAATAAGAAAACCATTGGCAACTATGTCCCTCTGCCATTAGTTCTTCTCTTGATTTTATTTTGTATTCCCCTTGACAAAATTCTAGTATCTCATGATAAGTTAGCCATTTGTGTTTACCTATTATTTCTCATCTACAGTATAAAATGCTTCTTGTGCTGAGAGCCACAAAGGTGTTTTCGGACACAACCTGGGTTTGTGTCTATTCCATATTCTCAATATGGCACGTCTAACATAATGATTTTTAAAATCCACATTAACCTTGACTTTATCGTGCCACAGATACCCATGCCACCCAAATCTTGGGTCTTGTCCTTTTAACTCCAAAAGCCTCCTATTTCTTAGCAACATCCACTCTTTCATCCAAACAGCGAGCTGCAAAATACAATTTCAAATCAGGTAAACCCAATCCTCCTCTTTCCTTTTCATCCTGTAACACCTTATATTTAACTCATGTTTTTTTCCCCTGCCACACAAATTTAGATATATCCTTTTGCTATTGTTTAAACCAGGGCTTTCCAAACTTTTCATGTTGGTGACACACCTTTTAGCCATGCATAATTTCGTGACACAGTAATGAGGAGTCCCCACCCCCCGGCCCCCCAGTCTTGTACTGTATGTATTGTATTGTATGTAATTGTAGATAAAATACAAAAATGCCCTCCAGGTGTGCTTGATGGGGAGGTCATGGACCCAAGACCATGAGCAGTGTTTTTCAGTCTTGGCCACTTTCAGATATGAGAACTTCAACTCCCAGAATTCCCTACCCAGCAAGGCTGGCTGGGGAATTCTGGGATTTGAAGTCCACAACTCTTGAAGTCACCTAGGTTGAGAAACACTGCCAGATGATGGGAAAACTGCATCCGTTGCTTGGTAAGGCTCTGGGCTGGCACTTTGGAAGGGGAAGGACGCTCTCCTTGGCGCATAGGTAACCCCTCTGTAAGGCCACCAAAGGGAAGAGCGCTTTCCTTACCCCTCCCTGCATCCCACGGGGTCCTGACACGCAAGAGCCATACTGACACAACACCCTTCTACCAGGTCACAGAAGAGCTGCTCCCCACGAGGTCTTGACACGCAAGAGAGGTACTCACACAACGCCCCTCCACCAGGTGGTGGAAAGGCCTGCGCATGGCATGCCAAGCACGGTTAGGCCCGGGGGTCCGCTCGTCTGTTCCCATAACGCGCCCAGCCGCCCTTGACTTCCACAGAACCAGTACCTCGTGCCAAACGGTTGGGTGCCCCTGCCTTATAAGAGATGCGGACACATACATAAGTTGTAATAGCGAAATGAGTGGGGACACAACATATCTCATGAAAACCTTTCCTTTGTATTCTTAAAAATATGATTTGTACAAAAACATACATTTCCAAGATTGTTGTCATTTGTAACAATATATAAATATGTGCAATAATTTAAAAAAATTGAACAACATAAATAACTACTTAAAACAGAGCTTTCCAAACTGTGTGTCGCGACACATTTCTGTGTCGTGGCCAGGGCCCAGGGGTGTCGCAGGGGAACCCGGAAGAGGATGTTAAAGTATTTGGTAAAGATATTCTATGTAGAATCAAGCGAATGGTATTTCTACACTATGAATCTAGCCTGGAAAGTGGAAATTTCCATGTCCCTCTGTTGCAAGCACTTTCCCATAACAAAAAGCTGATAAACAACAGGTGCTGTTCTCTAGCCAAAACAATTGAAGATAACAAATCCTTTTCCCATGAGAATAGAGTCTCGAGGGAAAGCCAATATGCAACACCGCCATCCCATGGCGGTTTATAGTAAGTACAACTGAAAAGTGGCCTAAGCCCATGTTAGACAATCAGAATGTATGAACCATGGGTATAATTCAGCTATGAACCATGGGTACTCATCTCACTTATGTTTTTCCTATGCTTCTTCTATGTAGACTGCTATCTACATGTACCTTTGTATCTGAACTGTAACTATGCCTGGTCTTTGCACAGACCATGATGTTTTCTTTCCATTCTGGTGATGGAACTCTGCGTATGCTTTGTTTTTTCCTTTTTGCAATAATGCACCATACATCCATTATTGCCTTATGCTACCAATAAATATATTGTTAGCCTTACAACACGTTGTTTGGATTACTTCAAGCCTGGAACCCCAATAGCCACCATCACCCCACAGAGGAGGCCATGCACCACGTGGAGCCCCGCCCATCCCTTGCCCTGCTGCCGGTTCCTGCTCTGTGCCCAGCTCTCACCGCAGAATCCAGGTAAGGTACCAGCCCGGTAGGGCCGCAACTGGGGGGGAAGGTGCAGGGAGGTGACTAGGCCGCCGCGCTGGGGGGTGGGGGTGCAGGGAGGCGACTAGGCCACCGTGCTAGGGGGTGGGGGTGCAGGGATGCCACTAGGCTGCTGCGCTGGGGGATGGGGGTGCAGGGACATAGCACATGTGATAAATGCTCCATTTCTGAAAAGGCCTGCACCCCTACCCCCCAGCGTGGCGGCCTAGAAGCGGCCCTGCACCCCCCACCCTGCCCCGCACGGCGGCCTAGTGGCATCCCTGCACCCACCCTCCCCCGCGTGGCAGCCTAGTGGCGTCCCTGCACCCCCCACCCTCCCCCGCACGGCGGCCTAGCGGCATCCCTGCACCCCCCACCCTCCAGCGCGCAGCGGCCTAGAGGCGTCCATGCATCCCCCACCCTCCCCCTTATTTTTATCACATAAATTCTCCCCAGCAATGACAGTTGTAGTTTCTCCCATCTTAACATATCGTTTTTAACTTCATTCCATGTTTTAAAATACTGTAGTTATTTTGAAATAACATACAATTCAAATTTGCCATAGTGATACCCAGATGTTTTACTTTCTTCTCAATTTTAAACCCGTTTTATTCATTAATTCTGTTTGATCTTCTATTTTCATGTTTTTTGTTAACATCTTCCTCTTCTGTTTGTTGATCTTAAAACCTGCTAATGCACCAAATTATTTTAGTTTTCCCATTAATGTTTCAAATCCCTTTAAAGGATCTTCCAGAACAGCACCAAGGCATGTGCGAAAGCCCTTAACTTATAAGTTTCTTTTAAAATCTTTACTCCCACAATTCTCTCATCTTCTTTTATATCTCTATTCAGTATTTCAGGAACCAAAATAAACAAGAGAGTTCCTTTTTATATCTCACAAGGCTTTGTTAGATCTCCATTAACAATTATTTGTGCTTTCTATAAAGTATAAATCGATCTTAGCCATTTTATAAAGTTATCTCCAAAGTTCCTATCTTCCAAAACTTTGAACAGGAAAGCCCAATTCAAATTGTCAAAGGCCTTCTCTGCATCTAAGAAAATCAATGTGGTTTGTTTTTCATTATATTGCTCCAAATATTCCAAAATATCAAACACATTTCTAAGATTATCCTTTAACTGTCTTTTAGGTAAAAACCCATATTGATCCTCATGAATAAATTCTTGCGAAATTATTTTCAATCTATCAGCCAGAATCATTATAAACAACTTGTAGTCATTATTCAATAATGATATTGGCCTATAGTTTCTTGTTAAAGTCAAATCTTGTCCCTCTTTAGGTATTAGTGCTATGCTGGCCTCTTTCCAACTCTCTGGCATCTTTCCCCCCTGTAAGATAGAGTTTGTCGTATTTTTTAAAGGTTGTAAAAGTTCATCCTCAAAACATTTATAGTAAGAACCTGGTAATCCATCTGGTCCAGACACCTTTGCTGGTTTAATCTTTTTTATAGCTTATTGTTTTAGGTTCATTCATAATCTGTTTCTGTTCTTCTGTAATCCTTGGTAAATTTTGTTTCTTTAGGTATTCATCTACTTTCTCCAGAGAAATGTCTTGTCCTTTATACAAGTTGGAATAATATTGATGAAATTCTTTTTGCACAGCCACATTATCTGTTAATATAGTATCCCCCCTCTTGTAATTTCAATATCATTGTCTTTTCTTTTTCTTTTTGTAGTTTATATGCCAACCATTTCCCTGGTTTGTTTGCATACTCAATTTTTTTTTCCTTTACATAGTTCATTTTTATTTCCATTTCTCAAACTGTTAACATAGATAAATGTCGTTGTAAAAGCTTAATTTGTTGAGAAATACTTACCGTATCTTCCGGCGTATAAGACGACTGGGCGTATAAGACGACCCCCAACTTTTCCAGTTAAAATATAGAGTTTGGGATATACTCGCCGTATAAGACTACCCCTCTTCCAACGCACTGGGGAAAAAAAGCTTTCCCAATGCATTGGGAAGCGGAGTAGAAAGTAAAAAACTGCAGGGAGAAAATGGAAGCGGAGTAGAAAGCGAATAGTAATGCGAAGCGCGGCAGCGCGGGGTGTGTGTGAAGGAGAATATTGGGGGGAGGGGTGAGAAAGCTTTAATTACCTGGGCAAGGCAGAGGGGTGAAGAATACATTTCCAAGCTTTAGCGGAACAAACCATGAAGGAGGAGGAGGAGGAGGGTGATGGGGGGAAGTTTGAAAAAGCAGATCCAAGCGCAAAAGTTACTGAGTCATTTCAGCGGCAGCTGGAACAGTTTTATTGACTCCAGCCTCCCTCCCTCCCTCTCGCTCTCTTTCCCTGGTGATGGATCAGTGGGGGGGGGGGTCGGGAGGGAAGGGAGGAAACGGCAAGGGAGGGAGGGAGCGGAGGGTGGGACCAGAGGGGGGAGCGTTCAAGAGGAGCGGATTTAAAAGAGCGGGGGGTGGCTTTAAAAATAAATCAGGGGCGTGAATCGCATCACCGCCGGAAGAATTAACACGCGGGCATGTGTATACAAAGCCCCCCCCCCGCTCTTTTAAATCCACTTCTCTTGAACGCTCCCTCCCTTGCCTTCTCCTCCCTTCCCTCCCCCCGTACTGATCCATTGCCAGGGAAAGAGAGTGAGAGAGGGAGGGAGGCCGGAGTCAAAAAAACTGTTCCAGCTGCCACCGAAATGACTCACTAACTTTTGTGCTTGGATCTGCTTTTTCAAACCTCCCCCCATCATCACCACCACCCTCTTCCTCCTCCTCCTTCACGGTTTGTTCTGCTAAAGCTTGGAGATGTATTCTGGGCGGAGAGGGCCCCGGTGGAAAATCTCCGCGCCGATCAGCTGTGCGGCGGGGATCAGCTGTGCGGCGGGAAGTGAAGTTGCACCCCTGCGGTGCGCCATCAGCGCTTTCAGTTTCAGCACCGCCCTATAAGACGACACCCGGCGTATAAGACGACCCCCGACTTTTGAGAAGATTTTCCTGGGTTAAAAAGTCGTCTTATACGCCGGAAAATACGGTATCTTCTCTGGACATTTCTTTAATTCTTCTTTTCTTTTTATTTAATCCAAAATAGCTTGTGTTTTATCTTGCCTCTTCTTTTTTGAGTTCACTATTGTGTTGTATGAAATAACCACTGATAAAAGCTTTACTTGCATCCCAAACCATTCTTAAATCGGTAAAAAGGTAAAGGTAAAGGTTCCCCCCACACATTTGTGCAGTCGTGTCCGACTCTAGGGGCCAGTGCTCATCTCCGTTTGTTAGCCAAAGAGCCAGCGTTGTCCAAAGACGCTTCCATGGTCATGTGGCCGCATGACGCGTGCGGAACGCTGTTACCTACCCACCGAAGTGGTACCTATTCATCTACTTGCATTTGCATGCTTTCGAATTGCTAGGTTGGCAAGAGCTGGGGCGAGTGCAGGAGCTCACTCCGTCACGCGGGGCTAGGGATTCGAACCTCCGAACTTGCGATCTTCCGATCGACAAGCCTGGCGTCTTACCCACTGAGCCACCACGGTTTAAATTTTGTTTAAACCTTTGTTTAAATTATTATTACTATCTTTGTTTAAATTATTTTCAAAAAATTATTTTAATTTTTGTTTACAGTCTTCCACTATTGCTTCATTCTGTAACAACATTTCATTTAGTCTCCATCTAAAAGAACTGGATTTCCTTTTATAAACCAAACTCACAGGATTATGATCTGAAAAAGTCTTTGATAATATCTCTACTTTAGAAACCTTAGTAGCCAGAGTCTTCAAAATCCAAATCATGTCTATGCTTGAAAAGGATCTATGTCTTTCAGAAAAGTAGATGTATTCTCTTGAATTGCCATTTTTCTGTCTCCATATGTCCACAAGCCCTAAATTGCCTATCAAAGACAAAAAAGAGCCAGTTTGGTCTAGTGGTTAAGGTGCTGGGCTAGAAACCAGGAGTCTGTGAGTTCTAGTCCCGCCTTAGGCATGAAAGCCGGCTGGGTGACCTTGGGCCAGTCACTCTCTGTCAGCCCAACCCACCTCACAGGGTTGTTGTTGTGGGGAAAATAGGAGGAGGGAGGAGTATTAGGTATGTTGGCCGCCTTGAGTTATTTACAAAAAAATAATAAAGGTGGGATAAAAATTAAATAAATAAATATAAGAAAACTTTAAAGAAAACTTTTGGTAATTTGCCTTGAGTAATTTTAATATTTTTTTTCTCAGAAGTTCTATCCAGTTGTGGGGAGATCATTCCATTCCACATTCCCCCATCAAACACCAATTTTCATAAGAGAAAATTAGTTGGGAGTTTATATACAAAACAACTCCATTTCTTTTTTTAGTTCCTGATGAAATAAATTCTTCACCCAAATTTTTATAAATCAAATATTTTATGTCCTTTTTTCTAATATGTGTCTCTTGTAGGCAAATTATATCTTGTTTTAATTTTTTCAAATAATGAAATATTTTGTCCCTCTTTTGAGGAGCATTTTCTCCATTTATATTTCACGTTAAGCATTTGTAACCCATAATCAAGCCAAAAATTTAGAAAAGTCAATACTTGTAGCACCTAGTTTCATATCATCCCTTTCAGTTTCCTGTTGCAACTGTTGAAGTTTTTGTGTAGTCTCATCTGACATCTCCATTTGAATCTCCTCCAATTCCTCTTCAGTTTTTTCTAGAAATTCTCTCGCCTTCTGGACAGAATTCAGTCGAAACCTCTGCTGTTTAAAAGTAAAAATCACTTTACTTCCAAATTGTCCCATTGAAATGAAACAATGGTGAGTTAAGAATCTGGGACAACCTTGCTCTGGCCCTTATTTACTTCCTTACATGTCCCTCTTCTTTGCCATCATCTCATCCTTGTGTTAAAGTTGAGTTTGCCCTCTAATTCCAACACCAACCAAGAGCATAAAATCAGTTAGGTTTTCTCACTCACTACCTTGGGGAGAAGACAGGTGACGGGGAGCAGAGGCAATAGAGGCAGGACAGAGATTAACAACAGGAAGAGCAGATGGCAGACTGGTATTATTTCTGCCCATTCAAGGATGGGTAAAGAGCCCATCCACACAGCGATGGAAAAGGTTCTGAGCTGGTAGGAGATCCAAGAGAATTAGCAGGACCTAACCATACTCTGCCTTCTCTCAGTCGGGCAAGGCCACCCTACAGAGTAACCAAAGCACTTTGGGTTCCAAAACCCATCCTGAAGCCTGGCTGGAATGGATCTAAACAATTCATTTTGTCCAGAGTTAATAATCTGCATCTCTACTGTTGCAATTCTACACAATGGTTTCATCCGTCTTGCAGCCAAACGATACTCTATCGCCTGGCCTCCCACTCCAATGAGTACGTTTTCTAACCATTGGGCAACCGATACACGGAAGCCTTCATCAATAGGATCTCCGATCTCCGCCTGCCTTCCCAGCTGAGCGGGCGGGCTCTCGGTGTAGTAAAGCTCCACCTAGTTTCAATTTTAAAACGCAAACAAGTCGTAAACAAGAAAAAGTCGTGCGACCGCGGTTACCGAAGCGCTTGTGCTCCGTGCGGCTGCGGGCAAGTTTGAGAGGTACTTTTTTTAATGGGGTTTACGGTGATTTAAACGAAGTGGTATTGCTGGATGTGTGTCGGCTTGCCTCTTTTTAGCTAAGACGAAAAGGCGAGAAGAGCTCTATTTTCTTAAAATTGAACTGGGCGGCTATTTTCAAAGTAGAGGAGACCGCAGAGGATTTATAAACTACTGAGGTCAGTGAACGTCTGGTCACTTTCGTCCCCCGTCTTCCCCCCCCCCAAAAAAAAAAAACCCGAATCCAAAAACCCGAATCCTGCTGAGTTTAGCTGAGCTCACTTCGGAAAAATGGGGGAAAGGATTATAGTTTAAGTAATGCTTTACGTAAGCGTTTTGTTTTGTTTTTAACTCTAACGAGTGTCTGAAATAGAAGTCTTTCGGTGCCTAGGTTTCTTTTTTTCATTTACTTGTATCACAACCAGCCTTTCCTCCACCTGATTTGTTTCTCATAGCATGAACCTCAGATCTCTCAGCTCCTGGAGGGAAAATAGGAGTGGTGAGAACCACCATATGCCACCTTGAATTCCCCTTGGCTTAATTCTGTTCAGTGACTGCCAAGCCACCCATTGTTGTTTATTCGTTCAGTGGCTTCCGACTGATCGTGACTTCATGGACCAGCCCACGCCAGAGCTTCCTGTCGGCCGTCACCATCCCCAGCTCCCCCATGGTTGAGTCTGTCACCTCCAGAATATCATCCATCCATCTTGCCCTCGGTTGGCCCCTCTTCCTTTTGCCTTCCACTTTCCCTAGCATCAGCATCCTCTCCAGGGTATCCTGTCTTCTCATTAGGTGGCCAAAGTACTTCAGTTTTGCCTTTAATATCATTCCCTCAAGTGAGCAGTCTGGCTTTATTTCCTGGAGTATGGACTGGTTTGATCTTCTTGCAGTCCAAGGCACTCTCAGAATTCTCCTCCAACACCACAGTTCAAAAGCATCTATCTTCCTTCGCTCAGCCTTCCTTATGGTCCAGCTCTCGCAGCCATAGGTTACTACAGGGAATACCTTTGCTTTAACTATGCGGACCTTTGTTGTCAGTGTGATGTCTCTGCTCTTAACTATTTTATCGAGGTTTGTCATTGCTCTCCTCCCAAGAAGTAGACATCTTCTGATTTCCTGGCTGCAGTCAGCGTCTGCAGTAATCTTTGCACCTAGAAATACAAAGTCTGTCACTGCCTCCACGTTTTCTCCCTCTATTTGCCAGTTATCAATCAAGCTGGTTGCCACAATCTTGGTGTTTTTTTTAGGTTTAACTGCAACCCAGCTTTTGCGCTTTCTTCTTTCACCTTCGTGAAATGCCAAGCCACCCAGCTTAGTTTAAATTACATATTTGTTAAATGCTGATATAATAAATCAGGGAATGCCTGTTGAATGTCATACTATAAGCTAGCCTTCCCTGATTTGCCAAGGGCAGAGATTAAAGATCAATGCCCCTGGGAGGCATTACACTGCGAAACGTTATATTAACCCTGTCAGCGTTTTGCAGATCCTGTGATGCTTTGAACTGGTGGAGTGGTTAAAGGTACCAGACTAGAAACCAGGAGACCCTGAGTTCTAGTCCCGCCTGAGGCACGAAGCCAGCTGGGTGACCCTGGGCCGGCCAGTCTCTCTCAGCCCTAGGAAGGTGGCAAGGGCAAGCCACTTCTGAAAATCCTTGCCGAGAAGACTGCAGGGACTTCAGTTGCTAGGAGTCACAACTGCCTCAAAGGACACACACACAAAAAAGGGTGATTACCAGCTGTCCTCTTTGAGGAGTTAGAAGCTTCAATATATTAGGAAAGTGTATCCCTTCGTAGAATAACATCTGCAGCTTCATTGCTCAGTGAATTGGGATACTGCATGGCCATACATCTGGTGCTGGGGTTTGCAAACATAGTATCATTGTTTTCTCAGGGTTCCAAGGGGAATAAAACAACACAATGTAGCTGACCCACTTAGAAATGAATGGTGGGGTTCAGCTAGCCTGCGAATTACAAACAGAACTGTGTCCTACTTCTCCCTCGGAGAGAAAAGTGACAGGCTATTAACTCCTGCTCCAATATTTGTCATTAAATGGCTATTGTTATATGGTAGGTTTATGCAGAATGCCAGACAAGGTGATTAAATGACAGCCGTCTCTTGGTTTGGACAGTAATGTACAGCATTTGGTATCCTGGAGAAGGGCAAAGGCTGCTGAGGTTTCCTGCATCCCAAAGATTTTCTAAGACAGGGTTTCTCAGCCAGGGTTCCGCGAGAGGTCACTAGGGGTTCCCTGGGAGATCACCATTTATTTAAAAAATTATTTCAAATTCGGGCAGCTTCACATTAAAGAGGCAAGTTTCATTCTTTATTTTCAGTTTAAGAACACGGTTCATGCATATCTACAGGCCTACCCATGAAACGAATGTAATAATTTTGTAACTTGTGGCCTATCTTTGAGCCTGAATGTGCAGGGGTTTCCCGAGGCCTGAAAAATATTTCCAGGGTTCCTCCAGGGTCAAAAGGTTGAGAAAGGCTGTTCTAAGCTATGCTTATAATTAATACTATACTTACTATACTACAATAAAACTATAATTATTAAAGAGTTAGTACCTGAAAACCAATGCTGGACCTAAATTGAGAAGACCTGGGTTCAAAGCCCCATTTAGCCCTGAGGCTGATTGTATGGCTTTGGGTCAATCACCTTTCTAAGCCTCACTGACTTCACAGAGCCAGCCACAGGGATAAAATGGTGGAAGGAGGGTGGTGGGTGAAGAGATTCATGCATTAGCTCTCAAGCTTTTTTTTTTTAAGTAGGATACTAATACTTTCAGATACTAAAGTCTCTCCTGGACTTTAGAAAAAACCTAAAGACCTGGTTTTGCCACCATGCTTGGGGAGGGGAGGGGAACAGCCAGTCTTGGGGTTCAACAGACTTGACCAGCCTTACCAACCTATGGGATAAGTAAGATCTACCTTTGCTTGGATCGGACTGTATTAGATATTTTTATTGACTATTATTGGTATTTATGGTTTTTACTGATTTTAAACTCTTGTTGTGAACTGCCCAGGGTCCCTCCTTGTGGGGGAGACGGGCGGGATATAAATATGACAAATAAATAAATAAAATAATAAAAATACTAATATAATAGCAATTTTATTGTGACATTTACTGTAATCTGTAACAGAAAACAATGCAATTCAGCTTTCTGTTACAAAGGGATGAGTCCCTTGCTGAAGTCCACCTTGTGTAAAAGGTAAAGGTTCCCCCCACACATTTGTGCAGTCGTGTCCGACTCTAGGGGCCGGTGCTCATCTCTGTTTCTTAGCCGAAGAGCCAGCGTCGTCCGAAGACGCTTCCACGGTCATGTGGCCGGCATGACGCGCGCGGAACACTGTTACCTTCCCACCGAAGTGGTACCTATTAATCTACTTGCATTTGCATGCTTTCGAATTGCTAAGTTGGCAAGAGCTGGGGGGGAGTGCGGGAGCTCACTCCGTCATGCGGGACTAGGGATTTGAACCTCCGAACTTGTGATCTTCTGATCGACAAGCCTGGCGTCTTACTCGCTGAGCCACCACGCCCCTCAAGCCACCTTGTGTATTCCTGGCCAAATGTCGTCTTTCAGCCAGGGAGTTTGAACCTGGAGCTCAGCCTCTTCGCTGCTCTTCTATGCAAGGACTTTGACAGATTGGCAGAGAAAGTTAATTGCACTAAGTCATTGTCCAGTTGGCTTGCTCGTGGTAGAGTGGGAACTCTTAGCCATTGTGGTTTGTAAAACATAGATTATAGTTTGGCTTGTGTGAACCCAAGCAGTTGTGGCTTATTCAATAAATAATGGTTTATTGATTAAACCACAATCTGTGAACCTAGTTGTTATTTTCTCCGCTTCTCCCTCCACTCCATTGATAATCAAACATTTCCCAATAACATTCTTCTCTTCCAGCCACAGAAGCATTAGAAGACCATGTGGGTTTTTTATGTGGCGGCCTTGCTGGGCTTCTATTTCCTGCTCCGTTGGTACCGTGAGAAACAGATTTTGACGAATCTGACAGAGAAATATGTCTTCATAACTGGCTGTGACTCTGGATTTGGCCATCTCCTGGCTAGGCAGTTGGATGCAAAAGGCCTTCGGGTCTTGGCAGGTTGTCTGACACAGCAGGGAGCAGAGAAGCTGAGAGAGGCCACATCAGAACGGTTGCAGACTGTCCTCATAGATGTCAACAGCACAGAAAGTGTGGGCAAAGCAACGGAATGGGTGAAAGGCCAAGTGGGAGACAAAGGTTGGCACAGAACTCAGCGGGTCTCAGATTCTGTTTGGGTCTTGGCTAAAAATAGGATAATATACACTTCTATTCTTCTTGCATAACTTAGGTTCCAGATGATTTGGACTGCAACTCCCATCAGCCTCAGCACAGACAATGGCAAACAGTTGTGGGAGTTGTCCAAAACACCTGCAAGTTGCTTGCCCTTGCACTACACCCAACTTTTTTGTTCTTGCTCATTGTGTCTTCTGAGGCTGCTACTGATCTTTTCATCCACAAGGGCTTTCAGGAAACGAAGACTGTAAATGGCTGACCATGGGGGTGAATCAGGTTGTGGTGGCCATCCAGATGTTGTGGAGGTTCCATAGCCTCAACCAACACTTGTAAGCAGCTTCAGGAGAACCCAATTTTCCCCCTGCCCCATTAGTCTTGGAACGTAGTACGTATGTCCCATAAGATCAGCCTTCATTTTTATTAAGGTTTGTGGGCTTCAATATTAAATGCAGTCAGCATTTCCTGTCTGGATTCATTTATGGTGTGATTTTGGACTGGGTTTTTTAGCCAAGGTGTCCCTCCAAGGTGGGCTTCCAACCTCAAAAAATATACATAGAAATGCATTAAAATAAAGTAACTGGCTTTTGATATGGCCAGGTTATCCAGAAAAGGATACACCAGCTTAAATTCTGAAGTGGCTTTGCCTGTCCATCCAGATGCAATGCTGGCTGTTTATCCATCAGATTACTATTTTTATTACCAGTAATCCTTGTTTAGTGATTGCCTTGGACAGTGGCCATTTGCAGTTACGATGGTGATGAAAAAGTAACTTTGCAACCAATGTCCGTATTTACAACCTTCACAGGTCTGTAAAGCAAAGGAAAGCTGAAGTAAGATAGCACAGTCACAGTTTCACTTAGCAACCACTTCACTTAACAACTGAGTTGCTGGTCCAATTGTAGTTGCTAAACGAGTACTACCTGCACTGCTACGTCTTCCAGCAGCAGTGTATACTTGTCATGCCAGGCATATTATCAGATTGATTGACTGATTTCACAATATTTGGAGACTGCCTGTCCTGCCAATTATGTCCAAGCAGGTGCTCAGGCAATTGGTTCTTTTAGATCCAGAGATAATAAGCATACCAATGGATAAAGAAACTTTAGCTTTATTATAAACTTAAGCAAACAGGTTTAAACAGAAAACACAGTTCAAACAGGAAGACAGTTTAAGCAGATTATACACAAGCATATAAAGCATAGCATACAGAAAGAATTCATACATACCAAAGCAAGGTGATACCTTTATTCCCTTTTTGCTACCAGGAACCTGACGAGGATAGCGAGAATAACCCCAAAAGGATGGCTCTTAAGTCCCACAGCACCCAGCGTCCTGAGTCTGTATAGAGGTTCCCCAACTCAAAAGACAATCCTAAGGTTTTTATCAAAGTCTGGCCCCCAAACCCCGTGACCATGTTTCAAGATAACAGTGGTCTTCCACGTTGCCACTACACTGCCCAAATCTGTATGGACTTGCAGAATTGATGTCAGCCCTTTGAAGTAGTCTGAACAAGAAATTAATACCATGAGCACCACCACTACCTTTACTGAAAGGTTGCAGTAATAGAATCTTGCAAGTCTGAAAACACATCTCTCCCCACTTGCCTTTATTTTCCAGGGAACTAGGGAAGATCCCTTCTGAGATGCTTTCTCCACCCCCATTCCTGCTGTGGGCTGAGATGTCTCTTATCTGACCATTGCCCTGGCTGTGGCTCTTCCTCCTCCTGTCTCCCAAGGGTATTCCTGCAGACCATTACAAATAAGACTTATTAAAAATGGCCACAAATAGCGGAAAGTTTTCATGATTAGCTATCAAATGCCGAGGTAAATAAAAACATTTTCACAGCGTCTAAGTTGGTTGCTTCATGAAACCACACCAGTGGTGCGTGTGGACCAGTGTAGTATAGTGATTAAAGCAGGGTTTCTCAACCAGGGTTCCATGGAACCCTAGAGCTCCATGAGAGGTCACTAGGGGTTCCCTGGGAGATCACAATTTATTTTAAAAATTGTTTCAAATTCGGACACCTTCACATTAAAGAGGTAAGTTTCATTCTTTATTTTTAGTTTAAGAACACTGTTCATGCATATATGCAGGCCTACCCAGGAAAAGAACATAATAGTTTTGTAACTTCTGGCCTATATTGGAGCCTGAATGTGCAGGGGTTTCCCAAGGCCTGAAAAATATTTCAAGGGTTTCTCCAGGGTCAAAAGGTTGAGAAAGGCTGGATTAAAGTGTTAGACTAGGAGCAGGGGGACCCAGGGTCTAGGCTACTCTCAGCCACAGAAGCTCCTTTGGGCCAGTCACTCCCTCTCATCCAAGCTATTTCAAGGGTTATTCTT
Organism: Charina bottae; assembly: GCA_023362775.1. Taxonomy (NCBI): domain Eukaryota; kingdom Metazoa; phylum Chordata; class Lepidosauria; order Squamata; family Charinaidae; genus Charina; species Charina bottae. The sequence continues at coordinate 159,623,442 of JALMGJ010000002.1, forward strand.
GTGGGGGGAAATAAGAGGGAACTCATAGTACCCCACCTTGAGCTCCTGTGCAGAAGGCAGGATATAATTCAAATAAATACAGAAATACAGAAATAAATAAGTTTTAATTAGGACATTGCACATTAGAAGGAAAACGTATTGCCAGAAACAGAATGCTGTTACCCTTTTCTAGTAGTTCTAAAAGAAGCGTCCAAGATGTATACTGCAATGCTGCTTATTGCTTTCTAGGGAGACTTGCCACAAAATATTACTTAGCCTCCCCAAGCCTGTGAGTTGAGATTACAGCTTCCATGAATCCCAGCCTTGAAAGCTGAATTGGACTCTGCATGCCTAAACTCAGCTTATTTACACGGTTTACATTTACATCAACGTCTATTAGCCTGGGGCTCCCTGTGCCTCATCCAACACCTTAACTGCTGACCCCTGAGATGATATTTGTTAGGTTTGTTTGAATTGTCCTATTTTCCCTTACTCATTTTTTAAAAGTTTGGTGAATTTTAAGTTTGATGTAACGAAGTGGAGGACCGTTGAAGGACAGAGGAATGTTTATCAGTTACTTAATGTTCTGTTTTCACGGGATACCGTTTGGATGTCTTGGATAGTCTCTAGGCCAGAGCTTTCCAAACTGTGTGTCGGGACACGTTAGTGTGTCGGCTGCAGTGTCTGGGTGTGTCGCGGCTGCTGCTGCCTCCGAGCCTTGCCAGGATTCTGCGCAGGTCCTAGTGCCTGCCTTGTGCCTTGCTGCCTCCAAACTTGCTGTGATTCTGCGCAGGTCCTAGTGCCTACCTTGTGCCCTGCTGTAAGAGTGTCACGAAATGATGCATGTCTAAAAAGTGTGTCACCAACATGAAAAGTTTGGAAAGCTCTGCTCTAGGCTGTCTTCCTCACATTTGAAAGATCAAGATTTGCTTGCCTAATGTATAACAAGAGAGGGTATTCCAGCGGGATGCTGTAGAGGCCTCTTGCTACATAGTTGACCTCCCCTGTTTTTCTTTTCCTCACTAGGACTTTGGGGATTGGTGAACAATGCTGGCGTTTCTATCCCGACCGCGCCAAATGAGTGGCTGACCAAGGAGGATTTCAAGAAAGTCATAGATATCAATCTACTTGGGGTGATTGATGTGACCATACACATGCTGCCATTGGTGAGACAAGCCAAGGGACGTATTGTCAACATTGCCAGCGTAATGGGCCGATTAAGTTTCTTTGGCGGAGGCTACTGTCCTTCAAAATATGGGGTGGAATCTTTCTCTGATAGTCTCAGGTAATTGCTGTTTTCTGTAGTAGTATTGGCAAAAATTCATTTCCCCCCAGGGAGATGTTTCTGAGACGGTGGGGTAAATTTTTGCATAAAACACGGCATTCCAGAATGTAAAAGCCAGTGTCACAGTAACAATTACAGTGTTAGTTTAAACTAGTGTTGCAGGATACAGCCAGTAGCCCTTGTGTAACTGCAGACTGATCAATTTTCTCATTTGGCACTGAAGTTAAATACCTGCCGTCCAAACTTGGACAATACTTTTGTAAGTACCAACATTCCAAAACGCTGAGCAAACTTTTAAGTTCTGGTATGCCTGATCAGGGATTTTGACTTTTTTCCCCTCCTAACACGTCATTCATGACCCAACTGCTTTATTTTTAAAAACTTCACAGTAAGAGAAGAATTGGTGCATAAACAAATGATTGATAAACTCTGGTACATACATTCTTTCATTACTAATGGTGATGTTCTGCCATCACCATGTTGAAATTTCTCTGCTGAAAGTAACAGAGGATGGTTCGTGGATCTTGGCTTCTGAATCATTTGGCTCAGGCTAAAGGAACAAAAAGTCAGTCTTGAACTGGAATCCAACACAAACTTAAATTGAACTAAACCTTTGCAAGTGCAGGGGGACTGATCTGTGAGCAAAATTGAGTGGGCTCTCCTTAGAAGAAGTGATGGTTAGATCCAGGTGTGTGAGAGAGAAATAACAAATATGTATAACCTAAGTGTAAATCTTGCTGGCTACAAAGCAAGGCAGAAAACATTGAATATATACCAGTGCATAAATTCTGAAAAATGAAAATTAGCACAGCAGCATAAATGTCGACTTCTTCCAAAAGTTCTGGGTTCCAGTGCCAACAACCTATTCCCATTGAAACCGATGCTTGTCACTCGTTTGCATCCAAAATATAGAATGTTTCACAAAGAATACCCCTGATTTTCCAACCAGCTCTCCACCTGCTTCAAGCACATGCTTTTTTGAAATCAAGCAACTCCCCAGCATAGATGGGTTTTGATTTACAAAACCATTACTCTTTCTGAAAATTAGTTCACATCTAGAAGGTCTGAAGGTCTATTACCTGACTGCTGCATTTAAGCAGTGAAGAGATAAGGAAATGTTTTAGTACAAGGTGTAGTAATGACCACCAACTTGGACAACTTTTAGAAGATATTAGATGAATACATAGCTACATAACGTCAGAGCTCTCTGTCCAGAAGAGTGCAGTACTAGGAACAGCTAAAATCCTGCGCAGAACCCTCAAACTCCCAGGCCTCTGGTAGAGGACCTGAGGTTGAGGAAGACACACACTACCCATAGGGGTGAGAAGAGAATTTTATGTCTGTCTGTCTGTCTGTCTGTCTGTCTGTCTGTCTGTCTGTCTGTCTGTCTTGTCTGTCTGTCTGTCTGTCTGTCTAATCTATCTATCTATCTATCTATCTATCTATCTATCTATCTATCTATCTATCTATCATCTATCTATCTATCTTACCCCATTCCCATTGCATCAAATTATTTTATGTATATGTATATTATATTATATCCAATTCTCACTTCCATATAACAAAGTAGATGGAAGAACACTAAACATTCTGTCAAGGCACACAAATTAACCAACATATTCTAGTTTTTTTCTGTGTAGATATAACTTCCATTTTCCCCATCAAACATAACTTTTGTCGTTCAATTTTCAGATTCATATTTGTTGCATCGTATCCTTTCTTCACCTACTTCCACAACCATTTTTTATATCTATCATAATCATTCTGCACTTCCTCTACCTCTTTTAATCTGGACCATTCCTAGCTCTTATATTATATTCTTTGCAACCCCTTTTCTTTCTAAACACATTGTTACATTTCTCTCTCATCCTCATCTTTTGCTCATTCACAGCCTCTTTCATTTCATCATTCCACCAAGCATCCTTTTTCATACTAGTGTAACACTAGGCTGACCATATTTCCTTGGGGGGAAAACAGGACCCTAACCTAACCACGGCTCGCCGGACAAAGTGGGCGTGCGCAGGCGCACTTCGCCACAAGAACTTTCAAAAACAGGACAAAATGGATATTTTTCTTAAAACGACGGGACGGTTGGGAATTGTTTAAAAAACGGGACTGTCCTGTTCAAAACAGGATGTATGGTCAGCCTATGTAACACCACATACTTCTATAGCACAGAATATAATTCTTTTTACTTTGCTCCAAGAGCCTTACAACTACTTTCCATGCTTTCTATTGGGAGATTAATCTGTTTAATAATACTTTTTCATACAGAATACAGGATTTGTACTTTCTCATTTTGTATTTGTTTTACTTCCACTCTTTTTTATTTTCAGTTCTTTCCTTTTCTCCATTACTAAGAAATTATCTGTCTCAGGCTCCCACATTTTTCAAGATTACAGCCATAACTATCTTTCAGGACCTGTAGTACATAATATTAATGTTAATTTTATTTTTTTCAGGCTTGAGCTCTGGAACTTTGGAGTGAAAGTCTGCATAATAGAGCCAGGTTACTTCCGAACTGCAGTCACCAATGATAAAATCCTGCACGAGAACTTTAGGAAAATCTGGGAGCGTCTTCCGAAGGAAATCAAGCGAGTATATGGAGAGTCTTATTATGAGAAAAGTGAGTGTGATCCTCCTATTTTCTCAAAACCTGATGTCATGTAATACTGAGCTCAGGACTTCTGTTGAACTGCAGAGGGCTGACAGTGTTTCTTAACATGAGAGAGAGAGACGGGGAGGCTGATCCTGTGGTTGTTAACTTGAATGTTAAGTTTACTTCTCCCTTAAATGGGACTTTAATCCAAGTAGGTCTATCAAAAAAACCTAAGAAACTTATTTCCTCAGCTAGGAAACAAATACAATTCTATTAAATTTTGTAATCAAAATGGATAGAAATTCTGCCTCGTCATTCATTCCTCCATTCATATGGAAGTCCATGTGAGCTGAGCAGGAGAACCGAAGCCCTCAGACTTCCCTTAGCACCACTGTACTATACAATATGTATATGTGGGTTTATGTATATGTGGGCTTCACAAAATCCTGCTGGAAACTACCTGGAGAATTTCATGGCTATCCTTGCAATTATAAGGGTTAGAACAGAGCTTTCCAAACTTTTCATGTTGGTGACACACTTTTTAGACATGCATCATTTCACGACACACTCTTAGAGCAAGGCATCATTTCACGACACACTCTTACAGCAGGGCACAAGGCAGGCACTAGGACCTGCGCGGAATCACAGCAGGTTTGGAGGCAGCCAGGCACAAGGCAGGCACTAGGACATGCACGGAATCCTGGCAGGGCAGGTTTGGAGGCAGCCAGGCAGAAGGCAGGCACTAGGACCTGCGCGGAATCACAGCAGGTTTGGAGGCAGCAAGGCACAAGGCAGGCACTAGGACCTGCGCGGAATCCCGGCAGGGCAGGTTTGGAGGCAGCAAGGCACAAGGCAGGCACTAGGACCTGTGCGGAATCCCGGCAGGGCAGGTTTGGAGGCAGCAAGGCACAAGGCAGGCACTAGGACCTGCGTGGAATCCTGGCAGGGCTCGGAGGCAGCAGCAGCCGTGACACACCCAGACACTGCAGCCGACACACTAACGTGTCCCGACACACAGTTTGGAAAGCTATGGGTTAGAAACTTGAAACAAATATTGCAATGCTCAGAACGAAGGACACAACTATTAACGTTGTTCATCTGGATTCCAAAATAAATATGCTGTCCTCAATGTCCATAATATTAAGGAAAGAATTATAAGAAAGAAGAACATAGTAATTATTTGATTTATATATGGAGCATATGAAACTGACTCAAACTTTGGGAAATCTAATTCCACGGGAACTGTTTTGCTGGTATAAATGTCTGTATCTGTTTGCCACCTGTGCCTTGCTTCTGTCTCATGTGTCAAAAACGACAACTGTAGTTTTAGAATGTTTGACCTTTGTTTTCTAATAACTGATTTATATAAACTGAACTGTCCTAGCTTTCTTCAGGAGCTCCCGGGGGTTGGGGAACACACCAATTGCTAAGCTGCTGTGGGCATGATGTTTGCCTGGGTGGGAGATGCTTAGAACCTCCCCTGTAAATTGGTTGAAAGAGATCAATCTTATTGGAGCCGACACACTTGGTGCAGTGAGTCACACATCTACAGGATGTCTTCTCCATGTTCAAATTATGCTGTGGACCCGAGCATTGTTTCTGGCTGAAAGCATTCTTACCACACTGATTATTTTATAAACGGAAGCCACGCTTCTCGGGATGTTAATTCCAGGCACCTAAATTTGTAATGGCCAAAAGTTGCGGTTGGAAAGAATAGGGATGGCCTGGGTCATTTGTACACAGGAGTGTTAAATGAGAGCTTGGGATGGTATTAATTTACAGTTTGTGAACAGCAGCTGTATTCTTATTTCTTTTTTTCTTTCCCTGTAGTGCACGAAGGAACATCTAGGATGCAAGCTAACTGTTCTCCTAATCTTTCTCTGGTTACCAACTGCATAGAACATGCACTGACTGCCGTGCATCCTCGCTTCCGCTACACAGCTGGCTGGGATGCAAAACTCTTTTACCTCCCTATAAGCTACATGCCAACTCGGGTATTAGATCTAGTATTCTTGAAGTCTTACCCCAAGCCAGAACTCAGCATTTAGGGTGGAGGGATGTTAGATTCCAAGAGGGAAGTTTGACAGTGATGGGCTGGGTCTGGAAGCCTATTGTTTTTAAAACCTTTCATTCTTATGTGGGCTTTTATACGCTCTTCTTCCTTTTATTGTATGATTCTTGTTTCCAGAATATATCCTAAATTGTCTTTCACTACATCGGACTAGTTGCCTTGTTACTTACAGTAGCTATGTGTGCGTACATGCATTCCCCCCATCTACCTCTTCTATCGGGTATAGAAGTGATGCGCTCCGAGGCTTTGACTCTAAAGTATTATCAAGGCAAGAACATACGAAGCTTTCCTATATCAAATAGGACCACTGATCTATCCAACTGAGCATATGTCCTTGGTTCTCTAAGGTCCTGGTGACTGGGGACAAGGAGGACTGTACCTCCAAACGTCTGCCACTGAGCTATGGCTGGGAGCTGCTATAGCTGTGCAAGAATACAACATAGAGCCCGTTATTCAGGATTGGTTCAAAGACTGCAGTTGCTTCCAGGCAGATAATCCAAATAGCCTGTAGTCAGATGGTCCTCCTGGCTGCATTCTGTTAACCGAGGAACCAATCCACAAGGAAAACCTGCTCTCTGAATATATTGGGCACACTTGGGACATCTTTTTACTCACTTTGTTTTGTACTACAGGCTTATTCCCACACTCCCCATATTAATTTGTTCTGCCAGAGCCCTTGTGAAGGCCACCTTTATTATGTGTTGCTTAGCCTATTAGCAGCTCTTTCAGGGTTACTTTTTAATGCAGATCACTGTAAGTCCTAACCAAATTAATATTGTTTGAGCCATTTCATAATCTGCCTTTTGTCTATACTGTTTAAATCACAATATTAACACTTTATATTTTATCTTTGTTTTTAAATGATAATAAAAAAAAACTCATGGTAACCACCCATTGTGGAATAAAACAGAAAAATTAAGTTGATTTGACACATGTGAGCCTATAGATCTCCTCCTTTGAAACTGAAGCAATCTGAAAACTTAAAGAATTATAACAATCCAGGAAATAAAGGGAGGGGAGGAAAATACAGAGCTAGTTTTTGAGCCGTGTCTGCACTAGACTATAGCTGTGAATGGAGTGTGATGGATGTCTGAAGACATACAAAGTGGGCCATATCAAAAGTTGTGCTAAGTTGCAACAAGGACTCTCCAAAGCCATCTGGGAAGAGGGGAAAGAGCAAATCATTGTTCCTAATTTATGGAAGTCTAAAATCTATCAAAATAAAAACATGAGGGTTGGAAAAGAACCAAAAACTGGAGTTCTTTGATATCCATTAAACAGGTAGATATCAGTTGGATGCCCTCCAGATCTTATTCTTAGCATTCTCAATCAATATGGTGACCATGCAGACTAGTGATAATGGGAGTTGTGGTCCAAAATATTTAGCAGGTACCAGGATAGATGAAGGTTGTAATTAAATTTGTGTATTTGGAAATCCTAAACGCATATCATAACATCTCACACCAAAGAGGCCAATCCTTAGAAATCTTTGTAGATGCGGGATTAGGAGCATGGGGCTACCCTTGAGGAGTATCCGGAAGCTTCAACTGGTTCAGAATGCAGCTGCGCACGCAGTTATTGGTGCCCCAAGATTGGCACATGTGACACCTCTGCTGCGCCGGCTGCACTGGGTACTAGTATGCTTCCGGGTCCAATTCAAGGTGTTGGTTATGACCTTTAAAGCCCTACATGGCATGGGACCAGGCTACCTGAGGGACCGTCTCATCCCCATAACATCGAGCCATCCCACTCGGTCCTGCAGAGAGGGCATGCTGCAGACCCCGTCGGTAAGGGAGTTTCACTTGGCGGGGTCCAGAAGGCGGGCCTTCTCTGCGGTGGCGCCCGCCCTTTGGAACATTCTACCCCCGGAAGTGAGGCAGGCCCCATCACTCCCGGCCTTCCGGAAAAACTTAAAGACCTGGTTCTGCCACCTCGCCTGGGATGGGAAGGGCAACAGCTCCTCCTGGGGATGGCTGGTGCCATAGAGTCCTTTTAAACACAATCTTATCGCCCCTTGGATTTTATATCGAATTTATTTGTATTTACATGATGATTGCTGTACTGTATTATATTTTATCTTATTTTAATTATTGACTCCTTGTAAACCGCCCAGAGTCCCCTTCAGGGTAGATGAGGCAGTAATATAAATTGAATTATAAATAAATAAATATCAATTAATGTAAAAATAAATAACACAAATGAGAGAATTATGCCCTGAAAGGGCTGTTGAAGCTAAGTCCTCTTCAACTACCTTATAGAATTTGTGAGATTGATTCAGGGTTGCGGAGAAGCAATCCGATTAACTACAGCTTCAACCAGCATGGACAGTGGTGAAAGATGTTGAGAGCTGCAGTTTAGCAACATCTGGAAAGCCATTAATTCTCCATCCTTTTGGTAAACCCTCCTTTGTCAGTGCTAATTCCAGGCCTCTGTGCCCTGGTGACGATGGGCAGCTAGGGCAGTCAGTTCTTGATGAGACCATACTTTGCCAAAGACATCAATGCTTTTTATCATTTTCTTTAATTCTTAATATGTTAAATTGTAAGTCATTGTGATGGATAAAATGATAGGCTTATGCTTCACTTTTTTTAAGCTTATGGGAATTTTGAGAGAATGCAGGAAATGCTCTCAGAAAATGGCCATCATGAGTATTGGCTATCAAAGTGGGCACAGAAATTAGAAAACAAGATGCTGCCACATCAGCCCCAGCTTACCTTATCTTTTTTTCCCCCTTGCATGTGAGCACACTTTCAGAGCCATGGTTTTTAGCCATCCATCATTTTTATTTTATAAAAATGCCTTTGGGGCGTATGTGGAGCTAGAGGATGTAGAATTGGCACTTAATTTTGTAGTTTATCTGTTTCTTACTTGCCTAAATTAAAAGAATCTGAAAAGAACATAATCTGGGAGTGGATCCTGGCAGAGGCCAAGGGAGATACATGTGGACAAACTGGTACCAAAGATCATCTTGTTGCCTACACCAACTTACTTACTTACTTACTTACTTATTTTCTATCCTGCCTTTATTATTTTTATAAATAACTCAAGGCGGCAAACATACCTAATACTCCTTCCTCCTCCTATTTTCCCCACAACAGCAACCCTGTGATGAGTTGGGCTGAGAGGGAGGGACTGGCCCAAGGTCTCCCAGCCGGCTTTCATGCCTAAGGCGGGACTAGAACTCCCAGACTCCTGGTTTCCCATTGGCTCCTTCCCAGGGCTGAGAGAGGGACTGGCCCAAGGTCACCCAGCCAGCTTTCATGCCTAAGGCGGGACTAGAACTCCCAGACTCCTGGTTTCTAGCCCGTTGCCTTAACCACTAGACCAGAGCTTTCCAAACTGTGTGTCGCGACACAAAAGTGTGTCGCCACACACAGCGTGGTGTGTCGCCACACCACCCGGAAGCGGCGGCGCGCACGTGCACGGCGGCCGCCATGCACGCGCGCGCCGCCGCACGCCCCTCCCACGCTGCCGCCGTGCGCGCATGCGCCGCCGTACACCCCCCGCGCCGCCGCCGTGCGCGCGCGTGTCGCCGCCGCCGCCGGGTGTGTCGCCAGCGGCGGCACTTTGGAAAGCCCTGCACTAGACCAAACTGGCTCTCTTATATTCCATATAAGGAACTTCCTTCCTTCCTTGGTAGGGCCCCTGACCTTTAACTAAACAATACCTTTTCTCTATCCTTGGGTTTACCATTTTTCATGCCATATACCTTGTCCTCCCTCTTTTGGCGTTTATGACATATATGCCTTGAAGTTTAGGGAAACCTGAAAACATGTTGAACTTTTTGTGGCATCATGGAAAATATAATCCTGTTCTTTCCAAGATACTGACCACCAGGTGTGCTAGAACACATCTACAATCCCGTCAGTCACAATGGGAGATTATGGGTCCTGTATAGAGGATGCTGGATTGTGAAAGGCTGACACAAGTACACAGAAGAGTTCCGTTTAGCAATTCCAACTCTTGATAGTTACTGGGATACAGTCTGTCTGCACAGTAAAGCAAATAGCAGGGGTAAACATGTATAGAACAGGAATCCCAATGTTTATAAACCTTCTCACTGATGATTGCTACCACTATTAAACTAAAGGAAGTTGCTCCCATGGACACATCAGAACACATAAGAAGGCCCATCTGCCTGATCTGTGAAAAGACCTGTAATAAAATGTTGCTTAAAGAATGGACTTGAGAGAAAGTTTGGTGTAGTGGTTAAGGCACTGAGACCGTGAGTTCTAGTCCTGCCTTAGGCACAAAGCCAGCTGGGTGACTTTAGGCCAGTCGCTCTCTCAGCCCTAGGAAGAAGGCAATGGCAAACTACTTCAAAAATCTTGCCAAGAAAACTGCAGGGACTTGTCCAGGCAGTCTCCAAGCATAGGACACGATTGAATGGATAAAAAAAAAAAGAATGGTCTAGTCTTGAAGCATTATTACCCCCAAGACATCAGCTGGTCAGGATGGGATCTTCGCACTCTTTGCTGCACCTTAAATTTGCCTGTTATCTGTTTATTTGTTTATCATTTATATCCCGATCATCTCCCTCTCAAGGAGGGACCCTGTTTCCTTTTGCACACTCTTTTCCAAACTGGTCCAAGGCAGTCAAACAGCCCAGGGCTTCCCTGAAGATTCCCTTCATTTTCCAGAGCAGGTTATTAACCCCCTTGAGACGGTGCTCAGCCGGAATAAATCCATTTAGGGATCATTGTGTCCTGCTCACTGTGGCACAAAGAGGTCCTAGTAACCATTTTTGGAGGACATAGCCTCATGACATCATCTTCAGCTTACCCCCTGCCTACCCACAAAGGCAGCTTAAATTTGCATTTAGCTGTTCCACTTTTAAAATAGCATTCTCTTCTTCCCTGCTTCTCCTAACACAATTTCTTGCTGTAGATATCATCTGCAGTGCTTTGGTGAGGACGTTGGAGATGCTCAGCCAGGGCCTGGGGTCTGCCCAGCTCCTGTTGGCTCCTTTAGGCTGCCATAGACTTGCCCTGTCCCGTCCGGTGGCCAGGCACTGTCTTCCAGGGGCACTTTGATTTGGCTGCCTAAAAAAAACGGACACCTGGCTCCTGCAGATGCATCTCTTTGGATAATGTTTGACCAGGCCTCTTTTAAGCAGGGATTTAGTGTAGATATGTACTAAGCAAGAAGCACCAAGAAATGCCTCCATTAAATAAAAGTATTTTGCCCACCTTTCAATTTGGAAGGACAAAGGTGTTTATTGTATGGCAGGCTGATCTCCCTTTTATAAACAGGGCTACCTGGAACAAAAAGAGGAATTCACAGCATAGTGCCAGGGAGGCATACAGTGTTTGTAAATGCATCATTCATACCATACTCTTTCAAAATGGCTGTTTGGACAGGCCCCAGACTTTTGAGATTTGACTATTTCAAATCCAATCCCTGCCGTGACTCCTCCAATCCTATTCTCAAGGAGAAGGGTTATACTTTTCCTCAGGTCAAGATAGTGTCTTGGCCCAGGTCTCAGACGACTCTGAATCTGAAGAAGCTGCTCCCGCAGCACCAGTGGAATGCCAGCCTCAGGAGACATCAAGCCAGGAATCATCCAAGGCTGATCAAACACAGGCAGCATCAGAACAATTGGAGCAATCACAGCCTCCAAGTGCTTGGATTTGGCAGAGAGCAGAGCAAAGATGCTCAGTGCGGCTCCTTGCCAAGCAAGGACATGCTTGCCTTATCTAAAACAGTTGGTTACAATCTTAAGAGGCAGCTATGACCCACGTTTCCTTGTTGGAAACAACCACCTGATTTCGTGTGTCTGGCGTGTCATTGCCTTCAGTTTGTGTAAGAAACCTGAAACGCTGACCCTTGGACTGGTTGATGAACCTTGCTTGGCTCTCTGAACTTGGATTGAATCTTGGCTACTCTTCTGCAAGTTCCCGTGGGAAGCAAAACTACTCAGGGAAGCCTTATCTTCAGAGACTCTGATTGATGTACCTTTGCTTTTCTGCAGTTGGTCTGCTCGGCCTTGAATAAATTGCTTATTCGTAAGTTGCAATTACCTAGCAACTGTGTGTGCTTGAAACTTGAAACAGGATAGATATGCAAGTGCTAGGAAACCACTTGATAGAGTTTGGTGTGGTGAAATGGTTAAAATACCCCCACTTGACTATAGAATTCGCTGAGTGACTTTGGGTCAATCCCTTTCTCTCAACCCAATTGATTTCACAGGGTTGTTGTAAGAATAAAACCAGGGGTGACTCCAGGTATATTTCCTAGGGCTTCTTAGTGAAAAGGCAGGATATAAATGAAAAAGCCAGGCACCCACCAACCCTTGTTGGCCAATTCCACGGGTGAAATTCTGAGAACATGTCATGGGAATAGCTGGTCAGAAAATACCCACAAGGGAAGCAAAGTGTTGGGCAACAGCTACGCCCCATTCTACTTCCTCAAACTGTCTATGGTCTATGTAGCCCGGGGCATTGTTGAAAACATTTGCAACTAGTGCTTTCATTTTTTAAATACCCTTTTTAAATTAAATGTATTTATTAATAAATTCATTCATTTTTTAAATTAAAGGTGTCCCAAAAAATAAAATTAGGGCAGAGAGCCAGTGGTCGCCAAAGAATAAATCAATGGGACTTTGCCACTGCCACGTTGGAGACCCCTGGAGGAAAGCAAACAATAAATTTCAGAGTGGAATGGAGATTATTCAGTTAGCTCTACATAAAGCCACACCCTTTAGCTACTGTAAATCCAGGTCTCGCAGTCTTTGGTGTCCCTAAAGGTGGTATAACCCTATCAAGGGGCTTTAATCAAAGCAGAGTTGACATTTCGTTTCATTTCATTTGTGTGTGTTTTTAATTGACACCCCCCCCCCCATATTTTCCACCTAAAGCATCTATAGAAAGAAGCCATTTCTGGAGATATTGATAACGCCTTCTGCAAAGCACTGACTGGCCTTGGCATTTGTGCATTCCATGTTGCTCCCATGCTGTAAACATTCTGATGGGATGAGAAACCTTCAAGGGGCTGAAGCCTGTAGTGGGCCAAATCTAAATCATATTCTCAGCCCCAGAGTCCCTAAAAGTCCAATGTGCTGCCTTTGGACCAGCAATAGCTTCGCTTTAATGGACCAGCACCTCCATTCTATGGCTGCCTTTCTTCCTGCAGACAGGAGCCGTGCCTTGCGTCTCGTCTGTCTTCACGAGTTTGACAGTGATGTTACTTTGCTTAAACTTTACCAGAAATCTGTAAAAGATCAAATCAAAGGTAAGCTAAACAAAACAAAACAACACAATCCTTGTTTTAACTTTGCTCCACAACTTGTCTGTTGGGTGGAGGCTTCCATGCAGGGTTTCATCAAAAGCCTACATACAAGTGTTGGGAGTAGGACTATAAGGCAGGCTTAATTTTGGGATTAGAGCCAGTTTGATGTAGAGGTTATGGCACCAGGCTAGAAACCGGGAGACCGTGAACTCTAGTCCCGCCTTGGGCACAAAGCCACCTGGATGACCTTGAGCCAGTCACTCTCTCTTAGCCCTAAGAAGGAAGCAAGAGAAAACCACTTTCAAAATCTTGTCAAGAAAACTGCAAGGGCTTGACCAGGCAGTTGCCAGGAGTCAAGAGTGACTCGAAGGCACAAAACTAAATAATAATAATAATAATAATAATAATAATAATAATATTAACTCTGCAAACTTATTTAACTCCAATGTAGGTCACTGCTGGTCAATTTGGGAAACTGTCCTGTTACTAATAAAGAAGTGGTAGGTTTGCAGTGTACCATTTTCAGTCAAGTGAGATACAACATTCAATAGTCTGTGGGTATGATCAGATTTACAGTTATTTTTGCAAGCTGTTGAAGCTAAAATGTTTCATCATTTAATTATTAGTTACTTTACTATAATTGGAAAAAGGGTGTAAAATGTAATAATTGCTGCAGCTAAACACAGCCTGAATACAATGCAACAAACCACACAGAAAAACTATAATTAGGGGCGTAGAGACTCCAGATTTATAGGCCATAATATGTAATTTACACACACTTGACATCAACAAATTGGAGTTTGGTGGCAAATCTTATCTGCGTATTCAGATAGCTTCCAACATCAAGGCCTGCTATCATTAGGTCTAAAGGCCCTCTAGTCTTGATTTTCTTTTCAGGAAACTTCCTTTTTTGACACACCAGGGCTCACATAGTCTTTTCAATTGTGGGGGAGGAGGAAGTGGTGGGGGGGCTGCCCAGGATTTGGCAAATATTGGATCCACAGTTTCCCCTTTAAAGTCAGAGGTCTCCAATGGAGTGGAGGATTTTCAATTTCTGAATTTTCTTCTTCGAAATCAGAGCTTGGTCCCTGGGATGCTCTCTCAAGGACCACAGGGTTGCTGTTTAAATCAGTTACGCTAGTACAGGGGTCGGCAAACTTTTTATTCCAGGAGCCATTTTGACATGCTCGAGAGCCAGGGGGCGGGGTTTGCGGGCGGGGGCCAATCGCATGGAAGGGGGCGGGGTTTGCGGGCGGGAGCCAATCACGCACACTTAGGGCCTCCTGCCGCCATGCCCGCTGCCACGACTGCGCAGGTGGAGCTGCCTGCCTGGCACTTGGGCGCTCCGGCTGGGGTGCAGCGGGATGGGAGCATCGCCGGCGGCCCGCGAGGACCGGCCAGGGAAGGCGCACGGGCGGAGCTCCCGTCCCGCTGCACCCCAGCTGGAGCGCCCGAATGCCAGACAGGCAGCTCTGCCCGCGCGCCTTCCACGCGATCGGCCCGTGAGGACCGGCCAGGGAAGGCGCGCGGGCGGAGCTCCCGCCCTGCTGCACCCCAGCCGGAGCGCCCGAGTGCCAGACAGGCAGCTCTGCCCGCGCGCCTTCCACGCGATTGGCCCGTGAGGACCGGCCAGGGAAGGCGCGCGGGCGGAGCTCCCGTCCCGCTGCCCCCCAGCTGGAGCGCCCGAGTGCCAGGCAGGCAGCTCCGCCCGCGCGCCTTCCACGCGATTGGCCCGCGAGGACCGGCCAGGGAAGGCGCGCGGGCAGAGCTCCCGTCCTGCTGCACCCCAGCCGGAGCGCCCGAGTGCCAGGCAGGCAGCTCCGCCCGCACGCCTTCCCTGGCCGGTCCTCGCGGGCCGCCGGCGATGCTCCCGTCCCGCTGCACCTCTCCAGCTCGTCGGCCACCCGCCGCAGCGTCTCGGCCGTGCGGCTGGGGGGCAGCGCCGCGTCCCCCAGCCGGTGCTGCAGGTAGTCGCCCAGCAGCTGCGCTGTCTCCTCTCGCAGCGCGCCCAGCATGGCGACGCTCTCTGCCTGCCTGGCGAGCGCTTCGGGGGGGGGGGGGCGGCGGCCGTTGCAACGCGGGCGAAGGAAGAGGCGGTGGCGGCGACCAACCAACTTCCCCACCCGCCGACCTCGAAGAAGCGCTGCCCGACTCTGGAAGGCTCCCAAGGGCGGGAGGAGGAAGAATCAATCGCCCTCCTCCAGCGCCGGCCATCAGAGTTTGGGGGCGGGATCCAATCGCGTGGAAGGGGCGGGGGTGAGTTCAGCTGCGGAAGAGCCACACTCAAGGGGCCAAAGAGCCGCATCTGGCTCGCGAGCCGCCATTTCCGACCCTTGCGCTAGTACATGTGTCTTGGAATGGACTGTGTATCAATCTTGTTTGCATTACTCTGCCTTCTGGTTTAAATCTTTGTAGGTTTTCAATAAAAGTAAAAGAAAATAAAGGTACAAACATCTAAATAAGAACTCACATCCAAATCCTTCCCTTTCCTCACCCACTGCCAACTCTGCACTTACTCATCAGCCACTTGGAGTTTCAGTTTTTGCTTTGTAGCCTCCAGCATGGTTTGGTGGAGCCGGGTAACCAGTTCAATCACGTGGTCACTAATAAGGAGGAAGTCCCCTTTGGTATCTGCTGTGGAAGACTATAAGAGAACAGTAGTCACATCTGTTGGAGATACTTGCTATCTTTCCCCTGACTTACAAGCTTCAGAACTTAATTCCTTGGTCAATTCAGCTCACTCTATTGTGGTGGTTGTTCCTGAAGAATCTGAAATAAAACTCTCCTTCCCATGCATACCTCACTTCCTTCGATTACTTGGGAAGTTGGTATCTTGGTTATTTAAGACTACAGCTCATTCAAAAAACACAAGGTCACAAAGGAATTAGTCTTGACAGAGTTGGTAAAAGGGGGGACCATATGGATAAGGACTGGGAATTATATGAAGTGTAAGACTCACAACTGCTGATGAGACCAGTATATGGAAAGCAAGCAGTAGTCAGATGGAGGAGGTCCACATCTTTTAATAACAAATAGCCATAAAGCCAGGTGAGGCAAAAACAAATTTTTCAAGCAGGGAAATGATGAGTGAGGTAGAGTGCTAAATATTTCCATCCTGGATTATTTCCTTTCCTCTATTTTTTACTAAAACACTCTCCAACATTGGAAATAAACCCTGTTTACAGGGAAGACAGTGGGATACTCTGCAGTTCATTGATTAATTTCCTAAAAAAATATGTGATTTAGTTGATTAAAAGCATACTCTTACATGTTTACCGAGCAGTAAGTTCCCACTTTTTAAAAATATATTGCTGAGTACACGTAGGACTGCTGCTTAAGTACACTTTGGTCAGTTGATAGCCTTGCTGATGTATTCCCATCAGCAACCGCCCAGGGTCCCTCCTTGAGATATAAATATGATAAATAAATAAATAAATCCCCAGCTTTAGATTCCCTTTTCTTTAAAAAAAGGTATGCTCCTCAAAGCCAATTTTTAAGAAACTAAGCTGAACATCAGATTTAGTTTTTCAAACTCAAGTGGATTTTTATTTCAGCTCTGACACTATAAGTATGCTCTCCCCAAACCCTAAACTTGCTGCATCTTCACATCTTCTGATGAGGGTGGTGATGCTATTGCCAAAAAAAAAAAACCAAAGACAAAAAAACCAAACAAACTGGCTTTGGGGAGCTTTCTAATCTATTATACCTCCTCCCCACACCAACCTTGAAAGAGGAAGGCTTCTTCTCATATCCCTCCCCGTTTCCCCCTCCCCTTACCTCTCTAATGTGTAGAACAAGAAGCCCGTCTGAGTAGCAACTGACAGAGACACCCTCAATGTCATTCAAGGTGATCGCTGTTTTGGGCTGGGCAGCCTTGGGATCAGCCAGGATGATGTGGCTCTTGGTGAGAAGGAATATTCGGGAAGAAGTCTGAAAGAGAGAGAGGAAAAGCTGCTATTTCATGCAGTTTAGTTACTCTGCATTTTTAAGGATCAAGCAAGAAAGGAATAAATCCGTGCCATAGCTTCTGCCATCATTGTTAAAATGTGGCTTTTAAAAGAAGCTGCTCAGACCTTGAAGGAGCTACTACTACTTGTGAGCACGAAGTGATCCATTCATGCAAGGGGCTTAACCTGATTCCTAAATTAACCCATTTTCTCCATTTGCGTAACATATTGCACCGCAAACTTTGCACAACATGCTGTGCCATGCAAAACAACCCCTCCCCCCAAGATTAACACAAACCAAACGGAGTAGGCCGTCCAAATGCTTCTGCTAGCTAAGCCTGAACTGGGCAGTCATAGAGTCCTCCCAAAGCACCAGGCAGAGTGGCTGCCAAAATGGCTATAATAGCCCAGTGAGTGCATGCAAATGCCCCAAAAGGACTCCCTGATAAGAATCTTCTCGTAGACAGGGCTCTAGCAGCCAAATTTTATTTTAGCCTCTGCGATGGCAGCCATAAAATAAGAAAAAGATGAAGGGGAGGAAAAATAGTTCTTAGCCATAAGAACTGATAATTATCATCCTTAAAATTTTATGAGATAAATGGAGTGTGACAAATCTGTGTGGGCGTGGCCTCCAAACAGTCATTACATAGAGCAGTGCTTTCCAATCTGCCGCCATTGGCGACACACCAACGGCGGCAGCGCCGGCGGCGTGGGGGCGTGCGGAGGCAGCGGTGTGCACGGCGGCGGCCTCCGCTAAAACGCGGAAGCGCTGATGGCGCGCTGCTGCTGCCGCCACCGTGCACGCCCCCACCGCCACTTCCGGGTTGTGTGGCAACACACCAAACTCTGTGTTGCGACACACTAAAGTTTCGCGACACACAGTTTGGAAAGCTGTGACATAGAGGCTTCAAAATGTTTGCCCACTCCAGGATCACCATGAGCAGGTCTCTTCCCTTCCCAGGAGGGAGCCCAGGGCCGCAACTGGGGGGAGGGGCAAGCGGGGCATGTGCCCCGGGCGCCGCGTTGGGGGGGGTGGGGCGCCAAAAGTCCTTTGTGTTAGGCCTGCGGTGCGAATCGGGACTTAATCTCACGCTCGTGCAGGTTCCTTGTGGGTGGAGCCCACCGCTCAAGCAGGCAGGAGCGGCTTTCGTGCGCCCGGCTCTTCCGACAAACTAGCGCTCGCCAGAACGGGAGGGCGGGGGCTTGCTCGCTCCTCTCTCGCGTACGCTTGGGAAAATGTTACGCAGGTTTGTACACACGCCGTAGCGCGAGTAGGGGGGGCGTGGCAGAACTTCTAATTTTGGGGGGCCGCGGAATCCATGGGGGGGAGGAATCCATGCTTGCCCCGGGTGACAAAGACCCTAGTTGCGGGCCTCAGTGAGGTGAGAGAAATCGGGCACGTTCTTGCTGCAGTCCCTGGTCTCTTTCCCTTGGGAGCCAAAGCAGGTAAGGGAGCCGTGTCCCACCTTTCCATCACCTCGGTTGACTTTCTTCACGTGGTCGGCCATCACCAGCTTGTCGTTGGCTGTGGTTCGGAGCTTACGATATTTGGGGTTCTCCTTCAACCCAAGGTATTCCCCTTGGAAAGGCTGGGGGAGGCTGGAAGGCATAAAATCTGGATTGTAATCCGCACCATTCCTGAGCGGGCCGAGGCCCTCCTGACCGGGGTGGCGTTGGTTCATGCTTTGCACTCACCTCTTAGGATACAAACTTTTCTTCCCCTTAAAAAGTTCACTGGCACACAACTTGTCCTGTAAGGCTTCTTTATTCTTCGGGGGCAGCTGATCCCGATACTTCTTACACTGTACCAGAAAGGCATGGAGGAGCAAGAGGGGGGACAAAATGCAACATTCCTTCTTATAAAGTACAGAGAACAAAAAAGAGAACATAGATATACTCACCTCGGTTACATTTGCTCATGCATTGCCACTCATCTCAAGAACATTATTCATCTAACCTTTTCATCTGCAAGCATGTTTCCGCTCATACTGTAGATGGCACAGAGAATGGCCTTGAAGGGCAGCGGGAAGAGCCATTATCAAGGCAATGATTAGACAAATGCAGCTTAAGCTCATTCCAAGAAACTAACTTGAGAAAATGCCTCAGACAGGCCCCTCCCTAGTTCACAGAAAGTGAGGGAGGAGGGAAGCATTTTCAGACTTGCAAGATTCTGTTACTATGGCTGTTCTAATAAAAGTAGGTCTAGGCCTAAATGGCATTGGTTTCTTAGTCTGGTCTACCATATACACATACCAACAAGGCCTTTTAAGATGATCTTAGATTTTGTAGAGCAACAGTTGTCCTCCCTTATGCCACTCGTCTTTTCAACACAGAGGAACAACTTTCAGAAGAATGCAGTAAAGCGTGCTAATGTTAAGGGAAGTGAAGAGGCAAATGCAAGGAACAGGTCTTTTCTCCTCCAGCCTTTCCATCATATCTTAGAGTGCTCCTTAGAGTGCTCCTCACACATACGGACTGAATTAGACCTTTTTGCCACTTGGATTTTATTCTTATTTTAATAATTATTGGATAATCGTATTTACATTTTATATATTGTATTTATATTTTATGGTTATCGTTTTAATTGACCATTCTTATTATAAACCGCCTAGAGTCCCTCTTGAGGGGGGAGATGGGCGGTGACAAAATTTGATAAGTAAATAAATAAATATCACTATTAATTGCAGGTCTAATAAATATATAATCTTGCTTCTGAAACTCTCAAAGGAACAGGCCCCGAGGGCCCGTTTTATATTGAAAGAGCAGTGAATAGAATGAGTCAAAATTAGTGTCTAACCCTCCAATGGTGGAATATTTTCTTCAATTCTTGGTTGGTATTTGTGAGAAATTTGTATGGGGCAGGGGGCCAAGTGTGGTTGATCACTGACATGGAAGGGAGGTTGTTCTTCAGGCCCAAGAAGAATTTTTGTACCTATAAGACAGAACAGAAGGCAGAAACTGTCAGCTGTGTTAGAAGGTTTCTTGTATATTCTGAATACATAGTGTTTTTAAACAACTAAAAACTGCTACTGAACCTAAATTGAAAGAAGCTGCATGGGTTCCTTCTAGCACACAGCTTTCCAAACTGTGTGTCGCGAGACAAAAGTGTGTTGCGTCAAAACCCGGAAGCACTGATGGTGCGCGCCTGCGCACACGGCGGCGGCAGGCCATCAGCGCTTCTGGGTTTTCGCATGGCACGCAAGGACACCGCCACCGCTGCGGCGTGCAAAAACAGAAAGCGGCTGCAGTGGTGCTTCTGGGTTTTTGCATGCCGCCACAGCGGCGGCGCTTCCAGGTTTTCTTACGTGCCGGCATTGGTGTGTCGCTGTGGGAAAACTTTGGAAAGCCCCGTTCTAACATCTTGAATTACAGCATGCAATACATCTCCAGTCCTTAGCCAAGAAGCAGCTACTGCTCGGTTACATCAGCTTCATTACCAAACTTGATGGCACACGAGGATACAGTCCTGAGGTTGTTTGCAAAGCATGACAAGACATGCTTGTTAGGTTTAAGCAAATATGCTAAATTGCTCCTTCCCCTTAAACAAGGCAGCTTGGGAACAGCCATCCACACTCTGTTGGTGGCTTTCCAAGTTGTGTGGATGTAGCACATCAATAACTACTAGTGGGAGCAAATGAGAGTCTTCATGGTTTCTTTTAGGTGCATGGAGATGCTTTAAGCAAGAGGTCCCTGAGTTTGCAAAACAAGAGAAGCGTAAATAATCTGGCTTGTGGGGAAGAGTAACTGAGCACACGCAGGTACTTTCACTGATATTATTACTTAACAATGTGAATTTGGTAACTGAAAATGGTGGTGGTTCATAAAGGTTAGGGTGGAGTCTTTCCACCTGTTTCTGGAGGTTCCAAAGACAGAATCTCCTCCCAAGCTTTCTAGACTTTTCCCTGGCTAAGCACTGGAGTTAGAACTTCCTTATGTATGGAAAGCTATAAACACGCAGCTATGTCGTCGGGACCTGCATCCTCTTAGAAAGGCAAAGGTTATCACTCTAGGTTCAGTTCCTCAGTCAAGGTTTAAGGCCCCTTCTTGCTAATTATTTTCCACTTAAGCCATTCCAGGAGACACTTACCAGCCTTCGGTAAACAAAATTGACAATACGGTCAGAGGCCCCAGAACGGAAGTATTTCTTATATTCCTTCCTTGTCTGTGAGGGGGAAAGAGTACCTGCTTAGCAACTTATCGTAGGAACGTATCATACCAAGACAAACTTTTTATCCCTACTGTCTGATGTTATCTCCTCTCCGATCTCTGCCTGCTAACGACACCCTTTGTGCACAAAGCATACAATTCAGGGCTGAACAATTGTCTCTTCCTTGATAGCCCTTATGGCTCTTGTTATAATATTTACACCTGTTGTTCTCGTGAATAGTCATGCAACCTTTATTTTTAGGGCTACATTCCTGCACAGTTGCAAAGTTAGGGAAGTAGTTACCTGGCCACCTTGTTTCCATTCTGTGGGTCATTGTGGGAATTGTAGTATATACTGTATATGAGTGGGTGACAGAAAAGGATAGGATCTAGAGAAAAGAATGCACTCCACCAAGCTAGAACACCAGAGATCAAAAAAAAAAGAAAAGGGATAACTATTAACCTGCACGGAACCAATATAAATATATGGATGTCACTATAACTTTTGCCTCTTCATTCAGAAAGCTGGGGAAAAGATTTTGTGAATGTGGAAGCAACTTCTCTTGCAAAGTTGTGTCTTCTAATGTACCACACAGATTCACATAAAGGGAGAAGCTCTTGGGAAATTCAATTGGTACACCTTTTTCATCAAGTTTATAGATATAATCAAAATATCTAGTAGAAACAAACATATATATATATATATATATATATATATATATATATATACATATATATATACATATATATATACATATATATATATATATATGATCTAAAATTAATTAAAAATAAAAATACTAAAATAAATCAAAATACAGGTACACCTTTGATACTATTACAACATGTCATTTTTCCCAGCCAGTTCAGGAGGGTTGTGTTACAGAAGCAAGAGTTAATTCTAATTCATGCAGATTCTGCTGTATTCAGTAAAGAATAGATTAGGTTTGGTTGTGTAGCGTTCTGAGAACAGAGAATTAAATAAGAGGAACAAATAAGGGAAGGCTAATCATGGCCACTGCGCTTAGATGTAGGCATGTTCTCCAACTGTACCTGATAACCTTTCCAGTAAGCAGAAATGGTGGTGACAGCCTGAGTGCGACATTTCTGTTCCCTTAACTCTCGCAGGAGTTTACGAGACTGTAGAGGAAGGGAAGGGATAGATAAGAAACCCAAAGGAGCCCATAGAAAAAGGGAAAGAGTGAGCAGATTCCATTTTCATAATTTGCCTTAAAGCTTATGTTATAATAAATCATGAATCTCTAAATTGCCACAGGATTCCTTTTGTGTAAACTGTGACACACTAGATCAGTCAACCAAAGATTTAAGTTAAAGTTAAGTTAAAAAGCCACACCTCTGTTTTATTCCAGAGGCCCCGAAAAGAAAAAGAAAGAGATGATCAAAACCAGCTTTTCTTTCTAGCCTAAGTGGTAGGTTTTGTTCAGTGTCAACTAGCATGTCCTTCAGTATTTCAGAAAGACACTTTTTGTAATGCACAGCCTTAATTAAACGTAATATCTTAACCACTTGAAAGACTGACAATTTGCTAATTGAAAAGAAATAATGAATTAGCTGGCATGCAGGGTAACCTAAGAGAAGTCTTCTCCATTATGGGGCAAACTCCATCCTTCAGGTGGGACATGTGCATGCATAGCATTGTGTGATATAATCTGTATTGCCTCTTCATCTGAATTCACCTAAAGATGTATACAGGAGCAACTAAGGATTATAAAAATCAAGTTTCAGAAAAAAAGAAAGGTCTTTTCACAAGACATGGGCAGTGCAACGCAATGGATCTACTGCTCTGGCAGGTCACTAACGTCAGCAGAGAATAGGTGGAATCCTAACTCGGTCATAGGCAGATTGAGCCAGTGGTTGAAGCAATGCTTTTTGACCCTCCATTTTCTTCATCTCAAGTTTTGCACTTTGCCATTTCTTTTGACAGCATAATGCTATTGTGTCATTAGGAATGGATTCAAGGTCTCCGGAAACCCCTCCCATTCCCTTCATCATTACCCATTTCTGTTCTCTGCTCTACTGATAGCATCACGCCAATCCAAATATCATAGGTGAAGGGAAATAGGATTCCAAGGCCCTTCAGATTATGAAAATGGAACTGAAGATATCACTGGAAAACCAGGCATAACAAAGATTTTCTGCACAATCAACAAAATTCCTGCTGAATATCGTATCTAGCACAATAATCACAGTAGCTTCAGCCCTGCACCAACTGCAATATCTGTTTCCCATATCGCGTCTGGTATATGGAACAGCCTTTCTGGGGGGAAAGGACCGAGTTGTTTGTCTATGAAGGTTCTCAGTCATCCAGGTGGAATTGTCTGTAGCTTGAATCATGTCAACTGGATTTCTATTTTCTCAGTGGAAACGTTTCGCTCCTTATCCAAGGAGCTTCTTCAGTCTGAGCAAAGTTAGTAAGGGAATCCTTAAATATGTTTCTAGGTGGCTGTGTGACCTTGCACCTGGGGCTAGGTCATGGTTATTTTGAGATGTTATTTCTAAGCCCCTTTATCATCTAAAGGAGGATCGTTAAGATTACCCTGCTGCTGTTGAGCTTGCGAAATGGTCTTAATCTTCCTAGGCACAGAAGACAAAGCAGGAAGGAAAATAGGGGAAAGATTGTGCCTGAGGCCCCCACCTCTATTCAAGGAAGGATTTTCCAAGTTGGCATAAATGGATTCCTTGACCCCTCTCTCAAACCACCTATCTTCTCTGTCTAAAATGTGAACATTAATGTCCTCAAATGAGTGTCCTTTTTCCTTTAGATGAAGATAAACTGCTGACTCTGGTCCTGTGGTGTTACTTCTCCTGTGTTGGGCCATCCTCCTGTACAAAGGTGGTTTGGTTTCTCCAATGTAGAGTTCAGAGCACTCCTCACTGCACTGGATTGCATAAACTACATTGCTTTTCTTGTGTTTTGGAGTTTGATCTTTGGGGTGTACAAGCCTCTGTCTCAGTGTGTTGGTGGGTTTGAAATATACATGGTCATTCCTTACATGGCTGGCGTGTCTGAAAAGATAAAAAGGATATTTGGCAAACACCACATACAGTACCTGTATATTTCAAACCCACCAACACACTGAGACAGACGCTTGTACACCCCAAAGATCAAACTCCAAAACACAAGAAAAGCAATGTAGTTTATGGAATCCAGTGCAGTGAGGAGTGCTCTGAACTCTACATTGGAGAAACCAAACCACCTTTGTACAGGAGGATGGCCCAACACAGGAGAAGTAACACCACAGGACCAGAGTCAGCAGTTTATCTTCATCTAAAGGAAAAAGGACACTCATTTGAGGACATTAATGTTCACATTTTAGACAGAGAAGATAGGTGGTTTGAGAGAGGGGTCAAGGAATCCATTTATGCCAACTTGGAAAATCCTTCCTTGAATAGAGGTGGGGGCCTCAGGCACAATCTTTCCCCTATTTTCCTTCCTGCTTTGTCTTCTGTGCCTAGGAAGATTAAGACCATTTCGCAAGCTCAACAGCAGCATGGTAATCTTAACGATCCTCCTTTAGATGATAAAGGGGCTTAGAAATAACATCTCAAAATAACCATGACCTAGCCCCAGGTGCAAGGTCACACAGCCACCTAGAAACATATTTAAGGATTCCCTTACTAACTTTGCTCAGACTGAAGAAGCTCCTTGGATAAGGAGCGAAACGTTTCCACTGAGAAAATAGAAATCCAGTTGACATGATTCAAGCTACAGACGACTGAGTTGTTTGTTTATTTCTATTAATCTCATAGACAAGTGAAGATCACATATTACATCTAGTTCTGCCCTGAAATTCTGCAGAGTCAATTACTGTACATGTGTGGTTTGCATACATATTTCAAAATCTTAAGTTATCAACATTCAGGAAATTGTAAATTCATCTATTCACCTTCTTGCTATTTAGCATCTTGGCTGAGACCTAGGAAAGATAAGTTCAGGACGCCTAAAAGGTAACCGTTTCCAGAAGACTGTCCTATATTGATTGTGCTCAAAAGAACACAATACTAAGAATGCACATCTTAGAAGATTTTGTTGCGTAATGGTTGAACATGATAGTGAAAGAAGGTGAATAAAAGTAAATTTAGGAACACATCTCTGATTTCTAATTACAAGTGTTAACTTTGTATTGAACCCAGAATCTTTAAGTGCCTGGCTATGTCCAGTTTCCTGGTGTTACACACAATTCCTCACCTTCCAACCTCGGACATAGGCCTGGATAAGAATAGCTGATGTTTTCATTTTTGTATATTTCTTCCTTTCCTGCAAAATAAAATGTCTACTTTACTAGGGAGATAAAGTAACAGATGGTAGGCAAAAGGATTTTCGTTTGATCTGCACAGATAGCAGCCAAAGGTACTGTGTACAGTAACATTTACTTAGTTTCACCCTGGCAGAAGTTCTATCCCAGATGTGTGCAATCCTCAGCCCATGGATATCATATGGCTACTGAATTCTTCCACCACCACCACCCCAGCCTTGAAAACCCTCCAGGATTGTGTAAGAAGTACAATTTCACATGGTTTTTCAACATGAAAAGGAAGAGGAAAAGCACATGCTACATCTACGTATGACATCATGACTTTGTAGTCCTGGTACTGAAAATAATAACATTAATAGAATATGGTCTCTGGCCACTAAAACATTGCCCATTCCTGTTCTCTCCCCATGCTACACTAGGAGCTGGATGCATATTCTCTCTATCTTGCCACTAAGCAAACTTGCACATTTCTGGAGGCTGCTCTCAGCACAGAAGGTAAATCCTAATAGAGACACACATCCAAAACAGATGTATTCCTTATGGGCACAGGCTAGACGAAGATTTAAAGCTGATCTACCATAGAGAGCTTTGCAAAACCAAAATCAGTGGAGTTTGCTTGTCAAAAGCAGCTGAACATATGCAACTCTTTGTCTGTCCGGTACTTACTGTATGGCCCCGGAACCAAGCAGAAATAAGGATCTGGCTCCTGCGGATCTCTCGGTAATGCTTACGACACTTCCATGCTCGGAAAGCTGCTTGGATTAAGGCAGCCAACTCCTGTACTCGCTGCTGGCGCCTCCTCTCCAAATCAAAAAGCTGTAAGGTGGTTGAAAAATCACCCATTAGATAGACAGGTTTGAGCACAGAAGAACGTTCTACTTCTGGAACCTGAACCCAAGTGGTGAAATGTGAGTGGGTCCTATTCTTTGTGGGTTTTCTGTCCTGAGAATCTCATGAACATTGTGGGGTTTGGAAGAAACTGATTATTTCCTGCAAGACGTATATTTCTTGTGCTGAGTCACTCTGAGCCATTCACCTTTATCGTTGTTTAGGAATATTTTATTTATTTATTTATTTATTTATTTATTTATTTTTCAAATTTATATGACTGCCCATCTCCCCCAACGGGGGACTCTGGGCGGCTTACAATAAAAACAGATTAAAATACAATATAAATACAATATGACATAAAAATATAAATATAAAATCCAATCTGGCGAATTAGGGAGGGTATTATGCTATTAACCACCCCCAGGAGGAGCTATTACCTTTTCCTTCCCATGCTAGGCGGCAGAACCAGGTTTTCAGATTTTTCCCTCTTCTCCCCTCAACTCATTTCTTTTTCTTTTTTCTTTTTTAAACAATTCCAGTATGGCTAACCATAATTGCCTAATTCTCTTCTAACTGGATTAGAAGAAAACATTTATTCAAATTATGATGCTAAATTAGGATTACTGGTCATATTAACAGCTTGACCCATATCATATCAGCCAGATGAGAGTTTCACAAAGTTGGAATCAAACCACAGGTTTTTAAAAAGTACTATCTCTTTCATGCAGTCTTCCTGTCATGGCCGAGAAGTGATTTGCAGTGAGAAGGTTTTGTCATTTTTTAAAGTATGGGATTGATATGACTCATCTTAGCAGGAAGTAATGATAGACTTCAGATTTATTCATATCACACTTTATAAATCTGAGCAGTGCAGCTAAGCAGTAATTATTGCAACAGTGTCGGCAGTGTTGGCAATATTTCGTATGTTATTTCAGCACTTCTTTCAAAAACATTTGTTTAAATTGCTCTCACTTGTTCTCCATATGTAATTAAATAGCCAAATCTGGCTGAGCACATCGTTATGATGAGCAAGTCTTTCACTGTGTAATCAATACATCAGTGAAATCAAAAGAAAGAGGAAGCAATGTAGCGGCAATCAGGGAGAGGCGGGTATCACTGAAGCGATAGGGGATTTAAAGAAAAAAATGAATTATCCGCACAGGGATATTTTTAGGAGGCATTAAAATCCCTGCTTTCAACTAGAAAATCCAAAATGGGGAATATCCAGCATAGTCCTACAAGCAAAATTTTCTTTTGCCTTTACTCTTAATCAGCATAGTAATCTCACTGTCTTCAGCCTCCATTGTCCTGAAGTACCAGCCGCTCACCGTGGATGGGGTTCGGATGAAAATCTTGGTGTGTCCGTATGCCAGTTCTTTGGGGTCAATGGACAAACTGTTCAAGAGGGTTTGAACACCATCCCTGCACCAAAGAGGAGAAGAGGTCAGATATACTGTAGCCTGAGTAGGCAAATAAGTGCTGTGGTCACTGGTTTGGAGAGCAACTGGATGGCCACAGTTCCTATGCCAAACATCAAGCAGTATTGGTTATTCCACCACAAACAAAATTCCCCAGATGGCATCTCAATTTCATAGAGACTCATGCCTAGAGTAGTTAGGGGATGTCCCTGTCATGTTCTCTGCAACCATCTGATCAGCACAACTTTTCAGTATTCCTTTCAGGCACATTCCACCATCCAATTAGCTCACTTTTACTGAACCATTGGCTTTCACCATCTGGACCTTCTGCTGAATATTGAAGGTTATTACAAGCTAGGCTGACCATATTTCCTTGAGACAAAAACGGGACATTGGGATGGCAAAACGGGACGGGGTCTTATGTAATATTCCATATTCATGAAAAAGACGGGTCCACGCCCCCCGGTTGGCATGATTGGCTCCCGTCTGCAAATCCTGCCCCCCAGTCCGTGCGATTGGCTCCCGCCTGCAAACCCCGCCCTCCTTTGCCGTGCGCTGATAGGCGGGAGGGTTTCCTCTTCCTGGCTGCCTCCAATTGGCAGCTCTGGCTTGGATTCTCCTTCCGCATCATTCCCGCCGGGTTTAAAAAATGGGACAAAATTGAGATTTTTATCAAAACGACGGGACAGTTGAAAAATACTAAAAAAACGGGACTGTCCCGTTCAAAACGGGACGTATGGTCAGCCTATTACAAGCCCCTGCCAACATCAGCTCCAACACGTGACACCTTTGGTGGCCTACCTTGAACTTCCTTTCCAACGGGGCCAGGTCTCCTTGCAGAGAGTCTTATAACGCTCAAGGCATGGCCCATAAGCCTGCCTATAGGCATAGCCAGCCCGCCGGACCTGCACATTCTCCAACAGCCCAAGGTAGCGCACCTGTGCCCGGACCACCTCATCAGTGAATACAGCCGGCTCCTTGCTATCATTAGGCTTGATACACCTGACAGCAAAGGGAACAGGAGCAGAGCCTTGCTGAGACAGAATAAACTAGTCAATATGTTTAGCCAAATCCCAATGCAATCCAATGCTTGTCTTAGTTCCTCAGATGGAAATAGGCATCAATTACCTGATATAATTGGGATTCTTGGAATAGAGGTTTTTCATGAGGGTGAACACAGAGGATCTGAACTGAGAACCAGCTGTAGGTGGACGCTTGAGTGAGGATTTTTGGGGGTCTCCTTCTGGGAAGAGGCTGCGTAATAGGACATGCTTGGCCTTCCACATGGCTTGTGACAGGTCTCGAAAGAGCAGGTCATTGTTCTTCTCAATGAATCCAGTCACGTTGTAAGTTACCTGTGTGAGAGATTGGCCTTAGACATATCCTTTGGCAGGCACAGTGCTTCATCTATCATTGTGTTTAGGAGATGCATGGAAAGGACGGTTCATGTTGACCATAAGATGGATACTAAGTGTTCTGGCCCAGGCCCACAGCTCTCTCCCTCATTTTTCCCAAAGCGATCTCACAACACATTTCTCTGTGCTGCAAAGCAAAGTATCTGCCTTTAGCATCATATTTATTAGCAGAAATGCCTTGGAACTCCACTAAGGTCCTCAGGGAAGATGGAGAACATGCTAGGCACCCACTTTACTTTCTGGTAAATGGGAGCTTTGTGACTGGCCCACCATGTCAGTAATTTTGCCAATTTGCAAGGCACCCATAGCAGCCATTTTGTGAATGTGCTCTCAGATTTCTAAATGGGTTCCTGATCCCCCAAAGTTGCCTATTCCTGTGATAAACTAGCCCATACCTAGTTTTCAACGGCTAATTTTATATAACATTCTTATCTACATTTAAATGAAGCATGATTTTGTCAATGGACCTATTTTGTAGGGACACATGACATACTTAGTTGTAAACTGACCACATAGGCTGGGATTCCAAAATACATTCAACAAAAATTAGATAGGTTGGATTGTGTCTGTAGCCCCCTAAAAGTTTCATCTATGTTTGGTCACATATTGTCATCTATGTCTGACAGGCTCATACAAGTACTTTTCCACACAAAGGAATTTTCCCCTTGAGGGGAATTAATATGTTAGAGAAAAATTAGGGGGGAAAATTGCATGGCCTCCTCTTTGATATTCTGGTTTTCTATATGAAAGGAAAGCTTGTATTCAGAAAAGCATTCTATCATTTCACCTCCCCTTTACAGCCTGAGTAGTAAATGCCAGACACAGATTTACTACCTCAGTTGGGCAGGTCCCAACCATGACTTCTGTCCCTGACTCTCACATAATTCCTGTCTCTTCTTTCCCATTCTTAATGGAACTAGAGATAATAAATTATTTGTAAGTTTCCTTCCCTATAGTATTATAACCATATGCTCCTAGTTCCATTTGATTCAAATCCCTTCTCCTGCCTTTAATTTATTTGTTCTACTTTTTACTCTTCTTCTGCATGTTGCATAACATTATTTGCTCCCAAAGAGAATATTTTGATGGGTATGTATGTATGTATGTACATATGTATGAGTTCTTAGCCACTCTAAATCCCTGGGTTATGCCATACATTTTATTATCTAGCCTTAAAAGATTTCAGGCTAGTTCATATTTCAGTCCTTGTAGAAAATACTAGTCTAACTTCCCTTACTGAACTCTTTTAATTAGCTTTAGAGTGCTATAGATCACATTACTAATAATATTGAGAACATCTCCAAATAACTCCTAGGAATCTAAGATCACCAAGTTTAGAAAACCAGGCTCATCTGCCTTGCATCCCCAAACAAAGTCATCTTCCTTTTCTCTTCCTTCTTCACTTCCAAGAACTGAGAAAGACCCCCAACACTACTTGCCTTGCCAGCATAGTGTTGGATTCGAAAGCAGTTGGCAGACAAGCTGGCATCCATGATGTGCTTGGCATTCTGGGTAACTCTGCTCTCATAGCGCTGGTGTTTTGCAAAGACGTGGTTAAGTTTGTTGAGGAATGTTTCTTCATTCACTTCCCCAGGGCGAAGGCACTCCTCATCCAACATAGCTAGAATTCCACTTTTGCTCTGTGGAAAGAAGGGCCAGTTACAATGCTGCTCTCCCTGTACTTTGTACAGTTTGAACAACTGTCCCAAACATCAGATATCATGGAAGGAGAAAAAGAAGGCAGTGGTGATCTTAAAAATTCTACCCCCTGCAGCCCTCCAGAGTATAGCCCATATTGTTTATAGGGGTTCCCTGAAGCTCTGGAGAGATTTGGGGAGGGCTCACAGACAGCTAGAAAGTTTTTCCCATCAATTTTCTAAGTTACCTTATCATAGGTTCTGTCAGGGAGAATACTGGTGAAGAAGGAGGGAGCCCCTTCCTTCTTCACCAGTTATCTCCCTGACAGGTTCTAAGTCAGTGTTCCCTAACTAGGACATGTTCTAGATATCCGGACTTCCCCAACCAGCATGACTATTTCTTGAATAGTCTTATTTCTTGAATAAGTTGAAATGCACACATCTGGAGGGTGGCAAGGTTGGGGAAAACTGGTCCAAGCTATCAAATTCCCAATAATTTGTACAGATTTGAATCCAGGTTTCTCCAGTCCAGTCCCAACACTAACACATTCCAAAGACTTTGGACACTACTGACACTAAAGAAAAGAATGGCTTTGGCTGGTACCGGCATTGCCCCTGCTTCACCCACCCAACCTTGTTTTGAAAGCAACTTACATCTTCTATCAAGTTGCAAATGATGCTGTTATCAAAGTAGTCCACATGGGTCCATGTAATGCCCTGGGAGGGAGAAAATGTGTTAGATGAGCAGGGGAAGGGAGTCTTAGGATATTGCTTATTACAACATACCTGGAAACACTTTTATACCACCTGACCAAGACAGAGAAGTGGCAGGGAGAAATGCTCGAGACCAGCTCCTGGTTGATTGGCTGCCTCTAGGTCTCTCTCACTTCTTTTTAGCAAGATAGATACAAATAGGGAAGGAAATCAGAAATGGAGCCAGAAGACAGTGTTAAGGCAGAAAAAGTTTGACCAAAGCAAGTCTCATAATAAAGAATGAAGCCTTGTTCATGAAGGGAAGCAATATGGCAATTTGATTCTTAATGGAGGATTTCTTAACATTACACTAAAGCTCTGTTTATTTCAGCACCCTGTTTTCCACAGGAGCTAACCTGTCTGGAAAGCTCACAGGCAGGACTTGGGTATAATAGCACAATTATTCATTAGCAACTGAAATTCAGGGGCATGTAACTTCCACTACTAGGAAAAACGTATAGCCATCCTGTACATAAGTCATTGAAAAACTTGCTCTAAGTACAGGATACAAAACTGTATTCCACAAGGCAAGGTATTACTGCTAGAATGTGTCAACAAAACCAACAAAAGGTCTAACCAGTTCATGATGTACTATGTGTGTGTGTGTGTGTGTGTGGGCATGCCTTCAAATCAGTTTTTGACTCCTGGGCAAGTCCCTGCAGTTTTCTTGGAAAGGTTTTTCAGAAGTGGTTTACCCTTGCCACCTTCCTAGGGCTGAGAGAGAGTGACTGGCCCAAGGTCACCCAGCTGGCTTTGTGCCTAAGGCAGAACTAGAACTCATGGTCTCTAGCCTGATGCCTCAACCATTACAGGTAGTCCTCATTTAGTGACCACAATTGGGACCGGCAACTCAGTCGTTAAACGAAGCGATCAGCAAGTAAAACCATGACTGTGCTTATGATATTACTTCAGCTTTCCTTTGCTTTACAGACCTGCGAAGGTCATAAATACAAGGACTGATAAAATTTTATCATGCTTTGTGGACGTGTAAACAAGCTAGAAAATTTTGGATTCAAATACATACACTGATTCAGAGGATTTTAAAGATTAATATACAATTGAATATGTAAGTATGCACAAAGATGGAAAGACTTGGCAATACCTACAATGGAGAAATGGTTGGTGAAGATGATGGAACTCGCTGAGATGGCCTTTTCTTGATTAGAGAAAAGACAATATTTACGTTTATTGCTGACTGGAGACCTCTTATGGACTTTTTGCAGAAAACAGAAAAAATGAACTGTGTGTGTGTGTGTGTATGTATGTATGTGTGTGTGTGTGTGTATATATATATATTTATTATTTATTTATTTATTTATTTATTTATTTATTTATTTATTTATTTATTTATTTATTTTTCAACTTCTATCACCGCACCATCTCCCCCAAAGGGGACTCTGGGCGGTTTACGGTTTATGGTTTTGATGATTAGATGGGATAGATTATAGAAAGAAGAGAGATATGTTGTAACTTTAGCAAAAGAAGTAAATTTACTTATAACTGCTGTAAAAAAGATTGGAAGCCACTTTTTTGTATCTTTTTTCTTTCTTTTCTATTTTTCTTTTACTTTTTTTCCTTACTTGCACTTTTAGCTTTCTCTTTGATTTATTTCTTTTTCTTTTTTCTTTCTTACTTTTTCTTAGTTTGTATTAGTTTTTATCTTCTTTTTTAAAACTTTTAATAAAATTATTAAAAAAAACCCGTAAATGCGAGGATTGGTCATAAAGTTATTCTTTCATCACCGTTGTAACTGTGACCAGTCACTAAATGAGGCAGTCGCTAAACGAGGACTACCTGTACACCAAACTGGCTCTTTATGTTGGACTATAGTGCACTGAAATGTATTGTCCTGGAGGTACTACCTGATTTTGTATCACGGATTCCACTAAATCTGCCACTTCCTCCCTTATGTAAAGTTTAATAAAGATTGCTTTTAAAAAATATTCCATTTCCCCCTAAGTGGACCACAGCACATTTGGATTACTTGGTCAACTTTTTTTGAACAGAATATGAACACTCCTGTCAATGAACCAGACCCAGATACAAAATAACTGGCTACCTCACGGATGTATTCCTCTTGTTCCTCCTTTAATGTGAGCAGGATGAAGATCTGCTGCAGCTTCTCATTACAGTAATTGATAATGAGCTGTTCAAAACTGTTGTCCTATGAAGAGGAGACAAGACAAATATCAAAAACCAAGGGCAACAGGCAAAAGGATCTGTATAATTAGGTCTCATGGCACATTTAAAGTTCTACCTGGTTCAACCAGCCTGATTACCTGTGTTGCCAGAGTTCTATTAGAAAAGGCACTCTGCACATGCTCAGAGTACCTTTTCTGCACTTGCCATAACTTATTTGTATTGCTTGGCTACGTACAAGCCCCAGGTATGTGTGAGCCAAGTACTGTAGAATTTTTAAGGCTATTACTGTATTTTAATGTTGCAACTGTTTATTACGGAAGGGACGGTTAGTAATCAGTTCAGTCACACAAATACTATCTTTAGGCGTGTGTTTTATTTTTCCCTCAGTGATAAATTGGCAGGCAAAATACTCTGTGCTATGAAAGCATTCCACTGGGGAATTCTGATTTGGCAAAGACACACCTGTATCTCCTCAATTTTGCAATTCCTTTTGTCTTTCCCAACTAGATACAATGGGCCTCAGGTTTTAAAACAAATCATTAGCATTTCCCAGACTCGTGAGCCATATCTTGCCACATGACCAAGTTTGGAGTTAATGACTTTTTTTTTTTTTTTTAGAGAGAACGTTGGTTGGTCATAGCCTGCAGAATCAGGAACAATCAGCTGGAAATCTTCTATCTTTGGTGGTTCTAAAATGGCATAAAGAACAGCTTCCTCTCCTGATTACGGACAAATGAATCTGTCTGTGTTGGTTTCTCTCAGATCCTCTTTCTTGTAAATCTGTCAAGTTCAGTTCTTACTATTTTTGCAGACATGTCAAGTGCATTTTCTCAAACTTTTTTTAAAGGTCACATTAAATGAGCTGTAATTTGGTGCACATTTATCAAAGCTTGCATCTTTATTAAAGCAGCCACATCTTATCAAAGACTAATGTGGCTTTGAAGACTGACCCAGTTCTCTGTTCATGTCCAGGAAGTGCCTGTGCATGTACAGCAGGGCTTTCCAAACTTTTCCCGTGGCGACACACCAATGGCGGCACGCAAGAAAACCCAGAAGTGCTGCCATTGTGGTGGCGTGCAAAACCCTGGAAGCGCCGCCACCACAGTGCTTTCGGATTTTCGCACGCCGCAGCAGTGGCAGCAGCGGTGTCCTGGTGTGCCGTGCGAAAACCCAGAAGCGCTGATAGCCCCCTGCCGCCGCCATCAGCGCTTCCGGGTTTTGACGTGACACACCTGGGCCCCGCAGGTGACACAGTATTGTGTCGTGACACACAGTTTGGAAAGCTATGATGTACAGGTATGAAGACGGGTGGGAAAGGCCTTCAAAGATGCTGCACCAACTTTTCTGGAGGACAAGGCTGCTTCAGTGCTTTGAAGAGGGGTGTTTTGCTTACACCAATGCAAAGGGCCCCTTTTACAAATGCTTTGTACAGTTCTAACCTAGCTAGCTAGCTAGGCTTCCACTCACACAAACACACACCACTCATATCATATAATATATAGTGTAAGTTGATTCACTTCAAAAGAAGCTAGTGTATAGTACAGAGCTTTCCAAACTGTGTGTCGCGACACAAAAGTGTGTCACCACACACAGCGTGGTGTGTCGCCACACCACCCGGAAGCGGCGGTGTGTGCGTGCACGGCGGCGGCGGCAGTGGCGCGGTATCAGTGCTTCCGCGTTTTAGCGGAGGCTGCCGCCGCTGCCGCCACCGCCATGCACGCGCGCACCGCCGCACGCCCCGTGCCGCCACCGTGCACGCGCGTGCCGCCACACCCCCTCCGCGCTGCCACTGTACACACACCCTTGCGCCAACGCCGCGCTGCTGCCGCCGCCACTAATGTGTCGCCAGGAGCGGCACTTTGGAAAGCCCTGGTATAGTATGTGTGATTTGCTGGGTAAATCTACCAGGTTGCAGTATTGCTAAAATCAAAAGATTCTCATAGCAAATATATGTCAGAACATGACCTAAATTAGGTTGCGTGGGTTGGAACATCTGGATCTCCCCTGTGGTGTTTTTCAGTGTATGTAATTATACACACAAGAAAACTGCAGGGACTTGCCCAGGCAGTCTCCGAGAATCAGACACAATTGAACGGATTAAACACACACACACACACACACACACACACACACACACACACATTAAAGCACCAGCATACTTCAGTTAATTCTGAACCCAATTCCCAGTTCTTTATTAAATCCATGTCTTCAGGAAGAGAATTCCAGGGATATCCAACACTTACCTGAAAAATCTCAAAGCCATATATATCCAGAACTCCCATCACTTTCTTCCGCTCAGTTGTTTCCACCTAAGAAAAAGGAGGGAGGTGAGGATGAATTTCAGAGAATCCCAATGTTCTTAAGGTATCCCCAGTTTTCTCATTTAACTGGGGGTAGCTTGCATCCTGAAGACAGATTAAGAACACCAGTTCTAGCATGAAAGAAAAAAAACCCACACCCCATTGCTATATTCCACCTTACTCCAAGTATCTGCAAAGCAACATATATGGCAGACCTGCCTAGCTGGGGTCCCTCCAACTTCAGGTTGTATGCCAGTTATGCCCATTCCTGGATCGGAAGGGTCTATTCTCTGTCACTCATGCCCTGGTCACCTCCTGTATGGATTACTGTAATGTGCTCTACATAGGGCTGCCCTTGAAGAGCATCCGGAAGCAGCAACTGGTGCAAAATGCAGCAGCAGGGGCAATCATGTATGCTCCAAGATAGGGCATGTTACACTTCTGCTCCATGAACTGCATTGGTTACCTGGTTTGCTTCCAGGTGCAATTCAAGGTGCTGGTTATGACCTATAAAGCCCCACACAACTTGGAGCCGGGTTATTTGAGGGACCACCACTCCCTGGCTACATCTATCCATCCCACCAGGTCCACAGAAGGCATATGCTACGGGTCCTGTCTATTAAGGAGTTTCATCTGATGGGATCCAGGAGGAGAGCCTCTTCTGCCAGGGTACCCGCCCTCTGGAACATCATCCCCCGAGGTTAGATTGGCCCCAGCCCTATTGGCCGTTCGGAGGACCCTGAAGACATAGTTCTGTCATCATGCCTGGGGATCCTGTGGAGGTATGGAGCCGGTGAGATGGCTATATTGTTCATAAGCTGTTGGTTGGTACTCTCCCGCATTTTACATTTCACATTTCATATAAAGGTAATGGTTCCCCCCGCACATTTGTGCAGTCGTGTCCGACTCTAGGGGCCGGTGCTCATCTCCGTTTGTTAGCCGAAGAGCCAGCGTTGTCCGAAGACGCTTCCACGGTCATATGGCCAGCATGACGCACACGGAACGCTGTTACCTACCCACTGAAGTGGTACCTATTAATCTACTGGCATTTGCATGCTTTCGAATTGCTAGGTTGGCAAGAGCTTGGGCAAGTGCGGGAGCTCACTCCATCACGCAGGGCTAGGGATTCATTCCGATCGACAAGCCTGGCATCTTACCCACGGAGCCACCACGCCTACATTTCATAGTTAATGGTTAATTGTTTTTTGTTGCTTTAATTTGCTTTTTACTGTTTTTTGATACTGTTGGTTTCTGTTATTTATTTCCTTTTTTGTTTTCAACTTTGTGAGCCACGTGTGAGATGGGCAGCTATATAAATCGAATAAATAAATAAATAAATAAATAAATAAACAATAAACAAACAAATAAATAAATAATTCTTAAAGTGGCAATGTGTGAAATGGCAGGCCATGGCAGACCGTGTACTGCATGGTGGTTACATGTCAGTGATTCAGAGACTAGATGCGCCCGGTCTACATTGAAATGCAATTTCTAGCCAATTGCGAAAGGGATCTGAGTACTGAAGGATGGTTTAATTTTTGTAACTCACACAAGAAAAAAAAAGGGAAAAATAAGACCAGGGACTAAAATTAGAGGCTCTCCTGGAAAGCAGGAAAAATTAACGTGTTGTTTTCCAATTTTATCCTCTCTACAAGCTTAAGGAGAAAATGAGGTTGAGAGTAAGCATCTTGCCCAAAGACCCCCAGTGAAATTAACAGCCAATAGGGAGCAAAACATCTGTTTCTCCTTGTTAGGAACTGCTGGATCTTTAATGCAGCTCCCCCATCTGGTGAACTACTGGCTGCAAGAGGCAGTCTTACTGTGTCATCCCTTCAGATAGCCCCGGTAGTCAGGAAACAGACACCACCAGAACCACTCAGAAGGAATCAGGTAGCTCCTTTTCCAACTAACAAATTTCATTAAAAGCCATAAGGTTTTGTGAGCTGCAGCTCACTTCATCGGATGCTACTCTATGCATCTGATCAGGTGAGCTGCAACTCACAAAAGCTTGTGGCTTTTAATAAAATTTGTTAGTTGGAGAAGATTCTATCAGATTTCTCCTGGTTTTTTGCACCATAAACTGACATGGCTCTCCTACAATGTCCACAAGAACTACTAGAACTCTATTGTTATACAGTATGGTATAAAAATCAAATCTTGAAAGTTTCTCTATCTCCCCCCCCCCCCCTCTTATACCAAAGAGAATCAAGGCAGGGCAATTTTTAGCTGCTTCTTCACCCACTCCCATCTTTCCAGGCTAAGCTGATGTTTTCATAACAGCTGTTGCATACCTTTTTAAAGACTATCTATGTACTCCTCTACAACTGGAACACCCTTGTGTTCTTTTCCATGGTTAAAGTTTTAATTTCTATACACCTTTTGCCTTCTTGACAAAGACTGGAAACTAATCTATTGCTCTAGCCATGCTTCCCAAACACAGTGCCTCCAGCTGTGTTAGATTACAGTTTGGCTTAAAAGGCAAAGACATACCGTACTAGCTAGAAATTCTGGGAGTGGTAGCTCTACACCAGGTTGGTGAAAGCTCTCTTAAAAGATCTCAAAATGACATTCAATTATTATGAATGGTATCTAAATATCTTTTTATTTATTTATTTATTTATTTATTATTATTATTATTATGCAATGGCAAATCTTGATAAAATAGTTAAGAGCAGAGACATCATACTGACAACAAAGGTCCGCATAGTTAAAGCAATGGTATTCCCTGTAGTAACCTATGGCTGTGAGAGCTGGACCATAAGGAAGGCTGAGCGAAGGAAGATAGATGCTTTTGAACTGTGGTGTTGGAGGAAAATTCTGAGCGTGCCTTGGACTGCAAGAAGATCAAACCAGTCCATACTCCAGGAAATAAAGCCAGAGTGCTCACTTGAGGGAATGATATTAGAGGCAAAACTGAAGTACTTTGGCCACATAATGAGAAGTCAGGATACCCTGGAGAAGAAGCTGATGCTAGGGAAAGTGGAAGGCAAAAGGAAGAGGGGCCAACCAAGGGCAAGATGGATGGATGATATTCTGCAGGTGACAGACTCAACCATGGGGGAGCTGGGGATGGTGACGGCCGACAGGAAGCTCTGGCGTAGGCTGGTCCGTGAAGTCACGAAGAGTCGGAAGCGACTGAATGAATAAACAACAAAATCTAAATATCTGCTCGGAAGCAGGGGTGAAGCATACTCACTTTGATGCTCTCATTGATCCTGTTAATAAGCCAATTAAAGAGACGATTATAAATGTTCTTTGCTAGGGCATCCCGCACATAGTAACCCTAGGAGTAAAGACAGTGATGGTTAGCCATTCAGAAGCTAAGAAAGAATATTTACTCCTTGCCCTAGAACTCTGGTAAGAATCATTCCAGATTTAAATATTCATTGAACATGTCTACTGTTCATGTTTCAGCAACATTTAAAGCTGTTTTAGTCCCATCAGTTATCCCCTGTATAATCACAGAAATTGCAGGATCTTGATATCTATTTTTTAGTACACAAAACTAATACTCTCATGGTTATTTGAAGTGAGAGGGTGCAGCAGAAAAAATATATACTTTTGTACATAGCATGGATACACACAAGTAGCATTCAGCGAGAAGAGGCAGATAAAGCTATTGGTTCCCAAGTTTTCTATTATTTGTTGGTTTGCGTATACTGTACATCTGTTTCTGTGCTGCCTGCTCTCTGGATTTAAGCCTATTTACAGTTATAAAACCATTCAACTTTAACTGTAGCTTGAATCATGTCAACTGGATTTCTATTTTCTCAGTGGAAACGTTTCGCTCTTTATCCAAGGAGCTTCTTCAGTCTGAGCAAAGTTAGTAAGGGAATCCTTAAATATGTTTCTAGGTGGCTGTGTGACCTTGCACCTGGGGCTAGGTCATGGTTATTTTGAGATGTTATTTCTAAGTCCCTTTATCATCTAAAGGAGGATCGTTAAGAATTAAGAATTAAGAATTCTTAAATTCTGAAACGTTTCTACTGAGAAAATAGAAATCCAGTTGACATGATTCAAGCCACAGACTGTTCCACCTGGATGACTGAGAACCTTCATAGACATTCAACTTTAAACAATGCCTCAAAACCCCCCAATGCCACTGTCCGTCTAAGTGGGGTTCTTCTCAGCAAAGGGCCTAGGGAAGAGCACAGTTTTCACTGCCTTCCAGAACGTTAACAGGATGAGGGCCGTGCTGACCAGGGTGGGCCAGCTGTTCCAGAGTGAGGCGGCTGCCTGTAGGGTAGACTGCCTGACGTGCCTTCCTTTTAGCTCTTTTATCCTTTTCGCCCTGTACTCATTGTGGGAGGTTGTGCGGATCCAAAATTGGCCTTTACAGCCACTTACGGATCCACCGTTAAAATTTTACCTTTGGAAGACAATCTTACTCGGCTACGAGTGATCGCCAATGATGAAGGGTAGACTGGGAGTTAAAAAGAAAAAAACTGGAAGAAGACCATGGCAAAGTACTTCTGTGTGGTTGCCTAGAAAACTACGTGGACATGTCCATGTAGTCACTAGGGGCTGAGTGCAACTTGAAGGCGTTGTTGCCTTTTTACCAAAGAAATCATATTTATACTGAAGAGCTATTTCAGCAGGGCTCTGTCTCTGGCCCGTTTTCTTCCTTCACGCTCTTCAAATTAACTCGTCCAGCCTCTAATTAATTAAACAGTTCCTGTCCTGCTAAATCAAACTCACATCAGTCAGGCTGCATTTCTCCTAAAGCCAGTTAAACAAAACACTCACCATACACTGACCCACATTAAAACAAAACAAAAAAGTTAAAGCATATTTCAAGAGCAACACAGCAGTGAAAGCTGTCTGAGCTCTCTCTCTTCAAACATTCCCCGGAATTAGTGATCAATCAACTTATATTAGTCCAGAGCTTTCCAAACATTTCATGTTGGTGACACACTTTTTAGACCTGCATCATTTCGCGACACACCCTTACAGCAGGGCACAAGGCAGGCACTAGGACCTGTGTGGAATCTATGCAGGGCAGGTTTGGAGGCAGCAGGGCACAAGGCAGGCACTAGGACCTGTGTGGAATCTATGCAGGGCAGGTTTGGAGGCAGCAAGGCACAAGGCAGGCACTAGGACCTGCGCGGAATCACAGCAGGGCAGGTTTGGAGGCAGCAAGGCACAAGGCAGGCACTAGGACATGCACAGAATCACAGCAGGTTTGGAGGCAGCAGGGCACAAGGCAGGCACTAGGACCTGTGCAGAAACACAGCAGGTTTGGAGGCAGCAGGGCACAAGGCAGGCACTAGGACCTGTGCAGAATCCTGGCAGGGCAGGTTTGGAGGCAGCAAGGCACAAGGCAGGCACTAGGACCTGCGCGGAATCCTGGCAGGGCAGGTTTGGAGGCAGCAGGGCACAAGGCAGGCACTAGGACCTGTGTGGAATCTATGCAGGGCAGGTTTGGAGGCAGCAAGGCACAAGGCAGGCACTAGGACCTGTGCGGAATCCTGGCAGGGCAGGTTTGGAGGCAGCAGGGCACAAGGCAGGCACTAGGACCTGCGCGGAATCCTGGCAGGGCAGGTTTGGAGGCAGCAGGGCACAAGGCAGGCACTAGGACCTGCGCGGAATCCTGGCAGGGCAGGTTTGGAGGCAGCAGGGCACAAGGCAGGCACTAGGACCTGCGCGGAATCCTGGCAGGGCAGGTTTGGAGGCAGCAGGGCACAAGGCAGGCACTAGGACCTGCGCGGAATCCTGGCAGGGCAGGTTTGGAGGCAGCCGGGCACAAGGCAGGCACTAGGACCTGCGCGGAATCCTGGCAGGGCTCGGAGGCAGCAGCAGCTGTGACACACCCAGACACTGCAGCCGACACACTAACGTGTCGCGACACACAGTTCGGAAAGCTCTGTATTAGTCTGATAGTCCTTCTGGAGAAGAAAACTAAATCAAGATAGTGCTACCTACAAAACAATCCTCTTTGCAACATCCAGGTAACTTCAGATTTCTGGCATCCTGTTGTTTTTATACTGGAATCAATGAATCTGTGCTTGAGGTATGAGTTACGCTGAGTGCCAAGTACACTTTCCAGTATGGAACAGAATTATCACAACTAACACCTCTGCTTGGGAACCAGCAACATTTCAGAGATCTCATGCACACAAACCTGCCCAACACTCACTTGTGAGACATTCAGGGTTGTCACCACCTTATCCTGGTGGGCTTCCACTGTTCGAGAGGACAAAGCTTGCTCCAGTACCGTTTGATCCAGTTGGATCAGCTGACAGATCTCTCGTACCACTGCAGAAGGAGAATGTGGAAGAAACAATGCATGCAATAGTGAGTTAGGAAGCCACACACTGGCAAGGAGGGTTTGAACCGGTGGTGAGCATGGCTTGGGTTTGTGATGGGTATGACCAAGTTAGGATCATTTCCCACCTACTGTATATGGCAGGGGTGGGCAACGTCAGGCCCGCGGGGCTCCCGCCTAAGGCCCGCGGGGCTCCCGCCCGCAAACCCCACCCCTTCCACGTGATTGGCTCCTGCCCGCAAACCCCACCCCCAGTGCTTGTGATTAGCTCCCGCCTGCAAACTCCGGCCCCCGGTCCGTGGAAATCCCAGAAACCCCGACCCCCACCCCTCCGGTCCCCGGTTATAATTATCCAAATGGCCCTTGGCAGAAAAAAAGGTTCCCCACCCCTGGTATATGGGGTGGGTTTGCCACAGCACCCTAAGGCATATAACTTCTAAGGACAGTTAAAACTAACCAAGCTTAGTGTGTCATGTTAGTGCAGCTACCAGATCTGTAGCTGACTTGGTTAAGTGCACTGCAGAAGCA
Organism: Charina bottae; assembly: GCA_023362775.1. Classification (NCBI taxonomy): domain Eukaryota; kingdom Metazoa; phylum Chordata; class Lepidosauria; order Squamata; family Charinaidae; genus Charina; species Charina bottae. The sequence goes on from JALMGJ010000002.1 coordinate 159,666,262, forward strand.
TTGTCTGATGTAACAACAGCAAACTGTTGCAGGTTTCTGTGGCCTCATCTCCACTTTAATGGCTGCTGGGGGAAGGACTGGAGAAACCGATGGCACGTGCTGCCTAGTTCAATATTAAGGAAGGGGAAGGAGATATAGTTATTTGGCTTTGAGCAGAAGTGGAAGATCTTCTGGAACAATTGTTCTGAGAAATATATGTGGCCTCCCCAACAGCCTTACATTACTGGCTGTTTTCCACAAGGCAGCTGATGTTACAGCTCCTATTGCAAAGCTATTTTCAAGGTAAATCCATGATGACCACCTGGCTTCTCTGCGTAGTGTGCCCAGGGATGAGATTGTTAAGGCAACAGAACACAGAAGGCAGGTGTTCATGAAAGGAACTGTTTTCATTTGATGCCATCAACTTCCAACTGTAGCCCTGGAAATGATCCTTCTCTCCTACTTACCTTTGTCACTCTGGATAACACAAGATTGTGCCCCACCAGCTTGAAATTGCTCTCCAAATTGCACATTGCCCAGTTTGAGGATGACTGCGATCACCTCCAGCACTTCTGACATCTCTGAGGACATGAAGCCAATGGCTCGCATGGCATCCTGCATGAAAACAGTTCCAGGGAAGAGCATGAACCTCAGAAAGACCACAACTCACTTCTCTCTGGATCTAAGCAAAACTGTATGTGCATAATAGCACTGAGATAGGAAGCAAAGTGGTATTTTCAGGGAATGCCTGGGTACCCAATGAAAAGGATCTGGGGAACAGATTTAGGTGGCTCAGCTACATAGAGTTCAAAGAGTCTCGAGACTAGTTTGTGGATTCATACAAATATACTTTTAAAAGTGGGACCTGCAACAAAATATTGCAGTGCATGTTGCAGTATACCAGGGTGGCTTCTGTTTAAGGAGCCCCCGTTCAGGATAGTGTATTCTCCTCCTTCTCTGTTTCTCTCCTGCAACAACCAATCAGCATTTTCTGACCACTGGGCATGGTCAATCCCTATTAAGCTTTTGTTTTGTTTTGTTTTGTTTTGTTTTGTTTTGTTTTGTTTTGTTTTGTTTTGTTTTGTTTTGTTTTGTTTTGTTTTGTTTTGTGGAGGGTTACTTCTCCTTTAATTTTCTTTCAAGTTGTTTTGCAGTTCCACAGAACATTGACTTCACCCCAGCTGGCTGGTGCCTCCCTCTTTTGTGGGAGTAGTGCTATTTTGGCAATGCAGGAATCCAACTTTGGATTATTACTTCGCTATTAGTATGCCTAGGATTTCTTTTGCTCGTACCCCAATATAATTTATATTATATATTGCACACAGAACATAATATAACCCATACCTGAACAGCTTTGAAGTTGGCTGCATCATCAATGCCCTGCAGGCTTGCACCCTCCTTGTTGAGGTAGTTATAAAGGCTGAAGTTTCTTTCTAGCTTCAGCTGTTCTGTTGAAGAGAAGGAACTATGGAGATGGAGTCTTGAGTAGCCCCCTAACCCGGAACCACTTTAACTCAAGCTTTTTTTTCCCCCAGGTGCTATAATGTTTTCTCAGTTCTCATGTGCCAATCGCCTTCAACCAAAAGTAGATGTCCCACATCTTGCCTTTAATGTGGCCTGTTAACTTTCGCCAAAAGTACAACTTGCACAACTCAGTTTACCATAATCTGATATCTTCCAGATATATTAGACCAGTGTTTCTCAACCTTAGCACCTTTAAGATGTGTGGACTTCAACCCCCAGAATTCCCCAGCCAGCATTGCTTCAATTCTGGCAGTTGACATCCACACATCTTAAAGTTGCTAAGGTTGAGAAACACTGTATTAGACTTTAGCTCTCATGGCCAGTTAGCATGCTGGTGGGAAGTATGATGGAGATTTCTGTACAATGTACCTGGATAGGAATGCTGCCCTGATTCCTGCTGTTCCATGTCCTCCCAGCTGCTGGGAAGAAATGGTTTAGCATCTTTGGATAGCCATACCTCAATGAGTTGAGAAGATTCAACATTTCCTGAAATGAGTTTTCCAAATTCCAGCCATGAATTGTTCCTGCATTCCCCTTATTTCAAAGAATCCTTTGGCTCCCTTTCTTTTCTCTTGGGGACTAATCCCACCCAAGTCCCAGAGATTTCATGTATGAAAGACATACTGAGCAACTGGTCTGAGCCTCCAGATAGGAGCTGATAGAAGATGTGGAAGTTTCTCTCGCCCTTCACATGATGCACTACTCGGGATTTCTCCAGCAGGTCTGCAAGTAAACGCAGGACAAGAATGAGAAAATAAAAACACATAGGCAGGGGTTGGAAGGGGAGACTTTAAGGCTAGGTTGTTCCCTCTGCCTATGGATGGCTGGAACATGTCCTCTATCAGCCAAGGAAGACCATGGTGCTCTCAAGTTGTACTATCTTGTTTGGGCAGCTTCCCCCTTCCCCTGCTTCATTCATTCACTCATGCTGTCATTATTACGTGATCACTGCAATACAGGCACCTGGGCCAGGAGGTGGAGCAGGCTCTGCTGTTGTTGACGTGTTTGCTTTTTGTGATTGGGGTTGACTCTTTCAGCCTTGGACTCTATGGGTTTTGTGTTGTGTTTTTCGTTTTAATCTCTGTATGCCACCCAGAGTCCCTTCTGTGAGAGGGGTGGACGTATAAATTATTTAAATATGTAAATAAGCACAAGACTAGGAAAGCTGTGGACCTCCAGATATTGCTGAAGTTGAGTTCCTGCAGTACCAGCATCCAGACCAGTGGTGAGGAATGCTGCAAGTTGCCATTTAGCAGATCTGGAGGCCAAGCCCTCCTGTAATGACACAGAATTTCTGTTATTGGGTGGCAATCAAATATATGCCCTCCTGGGCAGTAGCACCTATCCTACCTTAAAAAGGTAAAGGTTCCCACCGCACATTTGTGCAGTCGTGTCCAACTCTAGGGGCCGGTGCTCATCTCTGTTTGTTAGCCGAAGAGCCAGCGTTGTCCAAAGACGCTTCCACGGTCATGTGGCCGGCATGACGCACGCAGAACGCTGTTACCATCCCACCGAAGTGGTACCTATTAATCTACTTGCATTTGCATGCTTTCGAATTGCTAGGTTGGCAAGAGCTGGGGGGAGTGCGGGACCTCACTCCGTCACGCGGGACTAGGGATTCGAACCTCCGAACCTGCGATCTTCCGATCGACAAGCCTGGTGTCTTACCCGCTGAGCCGCCATGCCCCTTATCCCACCTTAGCTCATCTCAAAAAGCTAAGCAGGGTCAGACCTGCTAGTACTTGGATGGGAGATGAGTCAAGAATTCCTACCAGCTGGAAAACAGATCCCCCACAAGCATCACAAAGCTACAGAATTGCAAAGAAAATAGCAGCTTGGCTCCAGTTTCAAATAAACCATAGTAGAGCAAGCCAAGAAAAAACACCACCTATGTGATGTGATTGCATAGGTCTGAAGCTGGTTTTGAATTGGCACAGAACCTTTGTCTGGAGGTGCCTGCCCTTAATTTAGAAAGTACATACATATATCATGAATAATGATATTCATGGGTACCGGTTTGCTTCCGGGTCCAATTCAAGGTGTTGGTTATCACCTTTAAAGCCCTACATGGCATGGGACCAGGCTACCTGAGGGACCGTCTCATCCCCATAACATTGAGCCGTCCCACTCGGTCCTGCAGAGAGGGCATGCTGCGGACCCCGTTGGAAAGGGAGTTTCACTTGGCGGGGTCCAGAAGGCGGGCCTTCTCTGCGGTGGCACCCACCCTTTGGAACATTCTACCCCCGGAGGTGAGGCAGGCCCCATCGCTCCCGGCCTTCTGGAAGAACTGAAAGACCTGGTTCTGCTGCCTCACCTGGGATGGGAAGGCTGACAGCTCCTCCTGGGGATGGCTGGTCCCATAGATCCCTTTTAAGTACAATTTTATTCCCTTCTTGGATTTTATTTTTAATTTATTTGTATTTATATGTATTGTATTGTATTTTTACTTATTTTAATTATTGACTGTAAACCACCCAGAGACCCCTTTGGGGGAGATGGGGCAGTTATATAAATGGAACTATAAATAAAAATAATCCATTTCCTCATTCTATGTTAGCAAAGACTTCCTCCGGTATAGTAAACAGCACACATCTGATTCTTCTTTACAGACTCCAGTTTTAGCAGTTGGCCCCCTTCTGTTTGAAAGCTCTGGAAGGTCATACTCACAATTGTTAATGACACCACCCAGAGGATCACCTTTGAAGTCAAACTCAATATCCATGTATTTGCCCTGGGGAGAAAAAGAAACAGAAGGGAAACATTTTGCTCACGAGGAGCCAAATGAGATGCCTGAATCCCTAAAACAGAGCTTTCCAAACTGTGTTGGGACATGTTAGTGTGTCGGCTGCAGTGTCTGGGTGTGTTGCGACTGCTGCTGCCTCGGAGCCCTGCCAGGATTCCGCGCAGGTCCTAGTGCCTGCCTTGTGCCTTGCTGCCTCCAAACCTGCTGTGATTCCGCGCAGGTCCTAGTGCCTGCCTTGTGCCTTGCTGCCTCCAAACCTGCTGTGATTCCACGCAGGTCCTAGTGCCTGCCTTGTGCCTTGTTGCCTCCAAACCTGCCCTGCCAGGATTCCGCACAGGTTCTAGTGCCTGCCTTGTGCCCTGCTGCAAGAGTGTGTCGCGAAATGATGCCCTGCTGTAAGAGTGTGTCGCGAAATGATGCATGTCTAAAAAGTGTGTCACCAACATGAAAAGTTTGGAAAGCTCTGCTCTAAAAGATCTGAAGGCCTCCCTGCCCCCCCCCTTTTTTTTTTGCTTCTGGTTTGCTCAAGTTATTGCATAGACATGCAGGTGGGTGCATTTAAAACAAACAGTCTTAAATCAGAGGAGTCTTGTGACATTTGAAAAACTAATCTCTTTGTTATGATGTGAACAAGAAAAGCCTCAGCAGGTGGCAGCATCTGGATGATCTTGTCTGAGCTTGGAAGCCAAGCCGAGCCGAGCCAAGCCCATCAGGCCTGCCTGCATGGGAGACAGCCAGGGCTCTAGGTTAGGCTGCATTCAGTCTAACTTTCCAGAAGAAGGCAACGGCAGCCCATTTCTGTACTGTTGCCTGGTTGTGTCCATCAGGACTTGATTAAAAGAAGACTTTCTTTTTTTTAAAGCTCTATATAGATTGGTTTTTAAGGTGTCACAAGACCGCTTGTTGGTTTTGTTGCAACGGACTGACACATTTACTCTTCTGGAAATTGTCTGAAGGCAGTAGCTACTAAGGGCCAAATTACACGTGATATGTATATATTCTGCAGTGCAGCAAGTAAAAGTTACAAATGGGATCTAGATTAGAGAATTGGCATGGGAAGGAGTTAAGATTACTCCCCTTTCCTTTCACGTTCTGCTCTAAAGCCCCATTACTGCGACACCATTTTACAAATTTTGAGAGATCAAAACATCTTTCATTGTTACATGTTTTCATGAGCTACAACATGTCCCGTTAGAAACACATTTAAACTGTGTGGGTTTTTTCCCTTATAGCCACTGTTTCACAGGACAACATTCCATTATGTTTTGTATGAGCGACTGACTGTAGAATGCAACAATCTTTCGGTCTTGCGGATGCTCAACCTTATCCATGACTGATGCCAAACCTGCTTCCAGAACAAGCAGTTTCTCCTGTTCTCAGAAACGTTGCGCTACCCAAGAGCTATTTTGGTAAATTCTAGGAAGAGCTTACATCTGTCCACTCCGTTCTTGTGAAATCAGGGTTGTATACAATAGATAACATGATCTGGTGATTTAGATGTGATTTAATTGCACACGTTGGTTCACAATTCAGTCTCCTGGTCATTTTATTCTTCTTAAAAATGTTCTTAGCCCTCCAAACAGCAAAAATTAGAATTGTGCACCTGGATAAACCTCAGAAGTCAAAGTAGGTATGTGTGTGACAGAGAAAGAGAGAGAGAGAGGATAAAAGAGCACTCACGCCACTTCTAAAAGTAAAAAGAGAAGGCTTTATAAATCTACTTGCCGAGCAGAAGTAGAATAAATTATGCAGAACATTTTATTGACCCTTATCATTTATGCAGGTTGGATCATCCAGTTCTTCCTTGTACACAATTTGAGTTGCAGAATTTTGATGCAATTTGAGCCAGGATTTTAAAAGATTGTAAATCTAGACTTGCTCCCAAGTCTAGATTTACAAGGTATATTTTCTAAGAAATATTAGAAGCTGTGCTATTTCCACTAAGTAGTCATTCTCCATCAAGTACTTACAAATCGGGAGGAGTTGTCATTGCGGATGGTTTTGGCATTCCCAAAGGCTGCAAGAGAAGGGGGAAAATTCACATTTCCCTAGGAAGGACTCGGACAGGCTAGCCTAGCTGTTGCCAGCATGGTATTATACAGCCTTGGGGCAAGATTATGGAGGCAATATACTGTGAAGTATACACCAGGGGTCCCCAAACTCTTCAGCTCATTGACCCCTTCATGAAGCTTCAGATTGTTCATTGACCCCTAAACATTTATTATATGAAAATAATTTAATAAATACTACTTTAACTAATAATACTATGAATGACAACAACAACAATGGATAGTCCCATCGACCCTTGGGGGTTGATATTGACCACTATGGAGAACCTTGATGTAGACCAACAATATGCAAAACCCCCTTCAGTGCATCAGCTTTCCCCCAATTTGGTGCCTTCAAATGTATTAGGCGTGAGCCCACCAGCATAGCCAGTAGGCATATGGAAGAAGAAGTCCAACCCATCAGGTTGAGGATACTTCTGGAGAAGATAAAGTTGGGGAAGGTCAGTCACTTCTGCTGAGGAGAGAGGGGGAACCCAGTTCACTATTCAGTCTCTCTCATTGTAAAGCAGGGGTGGGCAACGTCAGGCCCGCGGGGCTCCCGCCTGCCAACCCCGCCCCTTCCGTGTGATTGGCTCCCACCCGCAAACCCCGCCCCCCAGTGCTTAATATTGGCTCCCGCCCGCAAACTCCAGCCCCCGGTCTGCGGAAATCCCAGAAACCCCACCCCACCCCACCCCGGTCCCCGGTTATAAATATCCAAATGGCCCTTGGCAGAAAAAAGGTTCCCCAGCCCTGTTGTAAAGGAACTATATGAATGTTCCAGTGCTCCCAGGATTGCAAAAAAGAGAAGGACTTTCTTTAAAACTTGGTTTTAACCTTTGTTAACCAAGAGCCTTCTATGAGTGAGCAGCTGTAGAAATTGAAATTATAAATAAACACATTTCCTGCCCCACGTCCCAAGAAGCATGATTGCTTGATGTTTTCTCAGTGACTGGTAATGTTTGGCAGGAGCAGAAGGAAACGAGACCAAGGGAATCTACCAGTGCCTGTGCCCTATAAATCCCATTGCCCTATAAATCATGCCAGTGGCAAGTTAGGGATTGCCAGTATGGGCAGCAGATTTTATACTGGCATAGTTTTTTGCCAGCTCAAGACAGGTCTTTGACTCAGCTGTGAACCACAACCACTCCTTGTAACCACTACAAATGCAGTGTAGATGCTCAGCTGGAAGGACTGCACTTTCTCAGCAGCAAAATACTGCCTTTTGCATTATGGGAAAATGTGATAATAGATAATTGCCCAGTGAATGCCTCTAAGTACAGAAAAGCCTTGATCCAGTCCTGGATAACTGCTCCCTCCCTTTCCCATCCCTTACAAAGGCTGCAAGTACATACCTTCCAGGACAGGATTTGACTGTAGCAGCTGTTCCTTGACACGATTCACCTCTTCCCCTTTTCCACATACAGCTGCCACGTAGGACATTACTAACTTGCTGGCCTCTAATGGAGAAAAAGTGTGAGCAGCATAGAATCAGTCATGGAATATATGACTTGGTAGGGACATTATGACAGACTTTGTATTTCTTGGCGCAAATATTACTGCAGACGCTGACTGCAGCCAGGAAATCAGGAGACGTCTACTTCTTGGGAGGAGAGCAATGACAAACCTCGATAAAATAGTTAAGAGCAGAGATATCACAGTGACAACAAAGGTCCGCATAGTTAAAGCAATGGCATTCCCCGTAGTAACCTATGGCTGCGAGAGCTGGACCATAAGGAAGGCTGAGCGAAGGAAGATAGATGCTTTTGAACTGTGGTGTTGGAGGAAAATTCTGAGAGTGCCTTGGACTGCAAGAAGATCAAACCAGTCCATACTCCAGGAAATAAAGCCAGACTGCTCACTTGAGGGAATGATACTAAAGGCAAAACTGAAGTACTTTGGCCACATAATGAGAAGACAGGATACCCTGGAGAAGAAGCTGATGCTAGGGAAAGTGGAAGGCAAAAGGAAGAGGGGCCGACCAAGGGCAAGATGGATGGATGTTATTCTGGAGGTGATGGACTCGACCTTGGGGGAGCTGGGGATGGCGACGGCCGACAGGAAGCTCTGGCGTGGGCTGGTCCATGGAGTCACGAAGAGTCGGAAGCGACTGAACGAATAAACAACAAAGGGACATTAAAAAAGACCCAGTTTTGGTGTAGTGGTTAAGGCACCAGGCTAGAAACCGGGAGACAGTGAGTTCTGATCCTGCCTTAGGCATGGAAGCCAGCTGGGTGACCATGGAGGCCAGTCCTTCTCTCATAGCCCTAGGAAGCAGGCAAGGGCAAACCACTTCCAAAATCTTGCCAAAAAAAGTGCAGGGACTCATCCAGACAGTCACCAAAAGTGACTGGAAGGGACAAAAAGAAAGGGAGGGGACATGATATGTCATTCTCTATAACTCCCTACTCAGTGCAGGAATCTACCACTAAACCATCCCTAATGAGGTTGGTATCCAGCCCCCAACGGACGACCTCTGGTAAAGAGACCACAATTTGAGGCAGACTGTCCCACTGCTTAACCCCTCTTATCATCAGGGAATTCCTCTTCATGATTATGGAATGCATTTAGAACTTCATTCTGAATTGTTTGTAGGCATCTGATCTATGTTATTTAGGCAGGAGAGAGGGCAAATCTATTATACCAATCAGGAGAATCAGGAGAATGTTCCTCACGGAGGAATAATTTGCATGTAACTTGCCACCGAAGCAGTATCAATCGCTAGAGGAATTTTCTCCAAACTGATACTCCCAAATTGGTTGCACAGCTACTTCTATCATCCCAAGGAATGGAGCCAGTAGGATTTGCTGACTAGGGATGAGGGGTATTCTAGCCCAACACATCCCCAGGCTGTGGAAGTTTGCTTAAATTAGTAGTTTTGACATTGGGCAGTGCCACTAAGCTAATTTTAATGAACCACTTTGTCCCTGCGTTCCCCTCCTGCTTCTATATTCTGCTTTATTGATTTGAGAAAGCTCATATTAAAATGTATTTATTTAAAGAGAGCCCCACAAGAATAGTCTGCTCCCATGCTATTTAGACTACGGTTGGAAAATGTATTGATCTCTCCTCATCCCTGAGTGCTTCAGATACACAGCGCCTAGCACTTGCAAGAAAAAAAGACAGAAGAAGCAGAATTACAAATGCTAGGCAAAGCTATCAGAACATCCTCCCCCCACAAAATATGAGAATGGGAGAGGGTGATTGCGCAATGAAACCTTCAGCCTTGAAGCCTTTCCCAGCTCTTTTGGTGTCTTCAGTTGATCAACTCAACGCATGGGCAACCCGCCCTGGTTTTCTCCTGTCCCCTCCCCATACTTTGCTCTATGCCCTTCTTGATGAACCCAGCCCATCCTCACTCACCTGTTTTGCCAGCCCCACTCTCCCCGGTGATAAGGATGCATTGATCTTTGTCCTGATCTTTCAGTGAGTGATAAGCGTCATCAGCAATGGCATAACTGTGCAAACACAGGGAGAAGAGTGAGGAGGGCTGTTGCCTTGGTTCCCTCCAGGACCTGCCTTCTCCCTCTCTCCCGCTGGAATCCATCCCTGAGAGTTGTTGGGTACCATAATTCCCACTCCATCAGCATCTCACTTACATGTGGGGTTTGACAGCAAAGAAGTTACAGTTCTTATACTCCTCCACCATTTTTGCTGAGTAAATGGGCAGCGGCTGATAGGGGTTCAGTGAGATCACCACATTCCCAATATATGTCTGTGAGGCAGAAATAGGTTGTTCTCATTAGTAAGACGGCAGTGCTCAGGCTGTATGGGAAAGAGTCAAAGGCTGGATCTGTTCCTCCTGTTCACCGCTACCATCTGCTTCTATCCCTATTCCTTATACTGGCTCAGGGGGGCCAGGGGAACAAGGAGGCAGAGTGGCTTTCTACTTGGCAGGCAAACTGGCTGGTCCCACCCACTGAGTAGAGCAGTGTTTCTCAATCTTGGGAACCTTTAAGATGTGTGGACTTCAACTTCCAGAATTCCCCAGCCAGCCATGAGTCGAGCAAGACAGCTGCTCAGCGACCACTGCCAAGAAAGGGCAAGAAGAAAGAGCAATCCGCCAGCCCAGGCAGTTTTTGTATATGGACCGAGAGAAGGCAGATTCTTGGGTTTGGGCTCTGGCAACAAAATGTCTTGGTCCAGTCCTGCTATTGCTGGTGAGGAAGGAGGTCCACCCACTGCAGGTCTCTTGCCCCAAAGCTCCCTAAAACATGGAGCCTGGTAGATTTAATCAATTCCACAGATCCTCCCAATATTAGCTCTATAGCAATATTAGTATCATGTCCCCTTACCCAAGCTTTCTACAACTAGTAGAGGAAATTGGGCTCTGCCTGTTGCTATAAATCAGGTATGAAAGAGGAGGACTCTGATTAAGTGGGACCCTGCCGCCCCACCCAACTGGCCTTTCCCTTATCTCCTTGTCCCATGGCTCCTTCACTTTCCCTTGTTCCCTCCACTCCATCCCTCGTGATAGGTGGTGATTCGAGAAGAACGTCCCTCATGCTACCAACCAATGGACCCTGTGCAACTTTTGTTGCACTAAGGAAAAAGAAAACACAGGAAGACTACAAAGGGAAGATTATTTTATCTGGTAAAAAGTGAAAACTCCTTTGAATCAAGCTCAGCTCCTGATGATTTCGTGGACAAACCTATATTCTTTTCTTTGAAAAGGTATGCAAGTGCTTTGCCAAGGCCCCTTTATGGGATTTTGTCCCCCAACTTCCCAGTCTAATCAGGGGGTCTCCCACCCAAGTACTAGCCAGGTCTCACTCTGCTTAGTGTTGTGGTTTTTTGCTTTTTGTTTTGTTTTGTTTTTTGAGATCAAGGTGCTCCACCTGCCATGAATGAGGCAAGGCAATTAGGTTCAGTTTTTTTCAATGATCTCCTGTGCTAAGCACAGTTAAATTGGATCTAATGGATTTTTTTTTAAAGGAATAATCTCCTGTGGGTTGGGACCTCTTTATTTCAAATCTCTTATTAAATATTTGTGTACTATGTATAAATAAATGGCAATGATACAAGGAACAAATTATTAGCACTTAAGGGGTACAAGCAAGTTAACTTGGATGTTTCCATTCATTTTTGCATTGCTAGAAGTTCTTCTCTGCTGATGATGCACTGTATCCTCTTAAGGGCCTGTCCTACCTTGGGTTTTGAAGCAGAATTTATTAATAAAAAGGGATGATGAAAACACTTCCTTTAAAATACACATATTCTTAGGTTGGAACCCTCTTAATCTTTCCTAGGGTTGAACACACTGTGCAGAGGTACTTCTGAGTAAACTCTGCACAAAAGCCAGTTTGGTCCAGTGGTTAAGGCAACGGGCTAGAAACCAGGAATCTGTGAGTTCTAGTCCCACCTTAGGCATGAAAGCTGGCTGGGTGACCTTGGGCCAGTCACTTTCTCTCAGCCCTAGGAAGGAGCCAATGGCAAACCAGGAGACTGAGAGTTCTAGTCCCGCCTTAGGCATGAAAGCCGGCTGGGTGACCTTGGGCCAGTCACTTTCTCTCAGCCCAGCTCACCTCATAGGGTTGCTGTTGTGGGGAAAATAGGAGGCAGGAGCATTGGGTATGTTCACCACCTTGAGTTATATATAAAAAAGGCAGAATAAAAATCTAATCATCATCATCATCATCATCTTTTCCATTTTGAGAGATGGCTGCTCTCAAAATGGAAGATGTCCTCTATTTCAAGGATTGCCTGGTTTCATCAGACGAAGTTGTCCATCCACAATAAGGAACAGAAGGTTCATGGATCATCCTCCTGGCTGGGATGTATTGCTTTCCTTTTATAGCATTTTTTTCCATTTTGCATCAATGCAAAATAATGGACAGATGAAAATATGTATGAAAATTGTTTGGCCCTTTCTGTTGGTCATATTCTTTCTCTCTTTTCCCTTTCTGGGAGGGTAGTGGTGGGTGTGATGGTGGAAGTCGCTGCCCTAATTGCATGCATCATCGTAGATCTTTGCTTGCCGGCTTCCCAGGTTCTTTCTGACCCTAAAGTGGAAAGGCTCCCAGCTCTGTTATTCTCTGTATCCCCATCCCCTCTTACATAGATTTCTTTATGTTCAAAGCGTTTCTTCAAGTTCTGCATCAGTGTGTCTTCAGTCAGCGGCTCCAACAGCACCAGGTCTCCCACACCAACGGAGTCGAGCACCGCCATGCTCTCCATCGTTACAAGAATGGCAGGGATTCCAAACACAGAGAAAAGCAACCTGCAAGTGAGTGAGTCACAGGTTAAGTCCAGGTGTTTCTGCCACAGAATCAAGAGCTTTTCACACAATGATCCATGAAAAATGGTTGCAGATTCTTGGTGCATATAGTGCCAGTGACAGTCCATAGATGGATAATGTGCAAAAACACGCAAAGCCTGGAGGGAGTTTTAAAACAGGAAAAATAATCAAATAATTAAGGTAATCTAGATTACTGCTTGACTGACTGTGCTATTTAGATGGTGGCATATAAATGGATGTCTTGGAGAAAACTCCTGAGAATACCATGGACAGCCATGAAAACCAACCGATGGATTATCAAACAAATCAACCCAGAGTTCTCACTCAAGGCACAAATGACCAGGTTCAAATTATCCAACTTCGAACATGTTATGCAAAGACCTGACTCTCTGGAAAAGGCTCTGATGCTGGGAAAGGTGGAAGGAAAGAGGAGAAGAAGAGGATGACCAGCAGCAAGATGGATGGACTGTTACAGTGGTGATGGGTGCACCATTGGAAGACCAGGTTAGGGACCGATTGTCATGGAGAAAATGTGGTTTTTCCATGTGGTTGGATCTATGTGGTTGCTAGGAGTCAAAAATGACTTGATGACACATAATCAATCAATCAATCAATCAATCAATCATATAAATGGATATCTTTGCAAAATAATTGTACTTCAGACACTAGACAAATCCTGAATTAGTAACTGTCTTTCTTATATTTATTCAATTTGTTATCTTTGTTTCAGTTACTCTGATACTCCCCTACACAGGAAAAACTTCATATTATGAACCAAGTTTCATCAGCCACTACATACCTAGGACACTACTTTCTTTGCACATATCACTGTCGTATTTATTATCAGTGGAAAGTAACTTCTCTATTATGATGCTGTAAATTTACAGCTTGGTTACAGTGAGCAGGTTTATCATAGTTTTGCCAAAAGTTATTCCAGACGGGAAATGTCCTTTAACAGCTCATATTTTTCCTGAATGGACAGTTCACCAGAGATGCGGTTTGAATAGGTTCTTGTTTAAAGGGTGGTGTATGAGTAGCAACACAGATGAAATACACTAAATTAGAGAATTTGAGGTGCAAAAAATGTATCTCCCTATAATAAAACAACATGTAGTAAAGAGTCAACTGCCTTATTAAGGACTTATTAAGGACTGGGTGTAGCACCTAGGTGACTGTATGTTTATAATAAATCAAACATTACAAATATACATTTGACCTTCCCAGATGTTCATGATTCCACCAGTAAATGCATGTAAGGCGGGGAGCGACGACTCCACAGATGCAGGTTTTGCCTCCTCCCATGGAGAGATGCCTGGACATGTACAGGGATATTGTGAGCACATTGCAGAAAAGTCCGTGAAGGCACACACAATGAGAGCCAAGCCTGATCTCCCTTCTCAATGTGCATATGCAGGATAAAGAGCTCAGACATCTGAAAAGGACTATTAAGTCTCCAGTGCATCCAAAGGAAACTGTGACTGCATATACTAAGACTGTGTTCTCACAATACAGGTAATCCTCGTTTAGCAACCACAGTTGGGACAGGCAACTCAGTTGTTAAGCAAAGCAGTCACTAAGTGAACCTGTGACTGTGCTTATGATCTTACTTCAGCTTTCCTTTGCTTTACAGACCTGTGAAGGTTGTAAAGACAAGGATTGGTCGTAAAGTTACTTTTCCAGTTACTATTGTAACTGCGAACGGTCGCTAAACAAGGCAGTCGCTAAACGAGGATTACCGGTATAAGGGTTCAGTGGACAAGTCATTCATGCATGTTAGTACTCTTTTTTTTTGCATACAAATAAACTGCAACTGTGCTTACAATCTTACTTCAGCTTTCCTTTGCTTTCCAGACCTGTGAAGGTCGTAAATGTGAGGATTGGTCGCAAAGTTACTTTTTCATCACCATTGTAACTGTGAATGGTCACAGTTGCTGGAGATGTGCCCTGAATCATATGTCTTTCCTGCCATCCCTCCTGGGTTGCTATCCCCCACCAGGAGGGACTCTGATCAGGAACAGCTTCCTCCTTCACTGTTTCTTTTCCCCCTAAGTAAAGGCTTTGTTTTCCTGTGTAAGCATGTTTGTCTTCTCACAGGCCACTTTGGGGAGACTGGCCAGACAGTTGGGGTGGGAAAGCGGGAGGCTGGATTTCAGGGCTCCTTCTCCCCTGCCCTCCGTGGCCATGTTTGGGAGGGGGACAGGAAGAAGGCTGATGCTGGGCAGGTTCGGTAAAATGGATATAGCAGAGATGGGAGACAGGGGGAGGGGACGGCCAGAAGAACAAACAGCTAAAATGACTAGAAGGTGCACGTTTAGCATGAATCAGGGCTTCAAGGACTTCCGGCGGGCTGGCGGGCTGCCTAGCTTCCTTCCTGTCCCTTCCTATCCTGTGGTTTGTTTGACCAATGGGGAAGTGCCTGGGGATATTATGATGCCTTGCCAGTATTCCTCTCATGCAAGGGCTCATGGGATACCAGGCATTTCTTGGAGAAATTGAGTAGCAACAGTATGTCCTAAATAGCAACTTTTGGGTCAATAGCTAACTGTGTTAAGTGAATTATGCTATAGGGCTGGTGAGGAGGGCTACAATCTTTGGCTGGAAAACTCCTGCTGACCACTAGATGAATCACCTAGTTGTCCAGATTTCTGCAGTTCAGCTATTATAGCCCTATCAGGGGGTGAACTTCAGAATAGACATGGATGATAAGAAAGTAAGTCTCCCGTATCTGAGTTGCAAAAATCCAGCAACTATTATACAATAACAAGGAGTTAGAGTTTCTATATTCTTTGTTTTTCTCTGGTGCCATCTAGTGGTCCTCCAGATTTCTTCAGCCCAGATATGGTAACAACAGGTAGTCCTCATTTAGTGACTGCCTCGGACAGTGACCACAGTTACAACAGTGATGAAAAAGTAACTTTGCAACCAATCCTCGCATTTACAACCTTCGCAGGTCTGTTAAGCAAATGGAAGTTGAAGTAAGATCGTAAGCACAGACATTGGTTCACTTAGCAACTGCTTTGCTTTAACAACCAAGTTACTGGTCCCAATTGTGGTCTCTAAACGAGAACTACCTGTAATATCAAGGGGAAGTCACCTTCAAATCAAGTTTGATTCCTGGTGACACATCCATGCTTTTTTCTTTCAGGATACTGTGATTTGCCAGTGCCTACTGGGATTTTTAACCTCTAAGTCTAGTTTATATCTCTGGGATTTCCTGGTGGTCCCCCATCCAAGTATAATGCTGATTGTTGCATTATATTATAAATTCTCATTTTAACCTACTATTTTAATTTCTTGAATTATATTTCAAGCTGCTTCAAGATTTGTAGACACTGAAGGAGAGAAGCCATGTTAGTGCATAGTGGCAAAAAATTGGAAGGAATCTGGTAACACCTTTTCCAACTCACAGATTTATGCATCTGAAGAAGTCACCTGCAGCTCACAAAAGTTTATGCCTTTTAATAAATCTCTGAATTGGAAAAGGTGCTACCAGACTCCGCCTATCTTTTACAAACCTAGTAGCATTTTCCCATGGAACGTCTTTCCACTAAGAAGAGAACTTTTTGTGTACTGTTTAAAATGTATTTTATCTTATGAACTGCCCAGAGTTCTTCAGGATTGTGACGGTCTATAAATGCGATTGGCAGACAGACGGACTTCTCCCCACTGATCTCCCCTGGCCCCTCTTCCCCTGCGGAAGCAACTGGCCAATGGTATCCATTTCTACATTAAAATCTCCAAAGGGGGACTTATGTCAGTATTGTGCAAAACCCTCTAAATCAGCCTTCCTCGACTTTTTGACCCTGGAGGAACCCTTGAAGGTTTCTCAGGCCTCGGGGAACCCCTGCACATTCAGGCTCAAATATAGGCCAGAAGTTACAAAATTATTATATTCGTTTCATGTTCAGGCCTGTATACATGCATGAACAGTGTTCTTAAACTAAAAATAAAGAATGAAACTTACTGCTTGAATGTGAAGTTGCCAGAATTTGAAATAATTTTTTAATAAATCGTGATCTCCCAGGGAACCCCTAGTGACCTCTCGCAGAACCCGAGGGCTCCACGGAACCCTGGTTGAGAAACCCTGCTCTAAATTGTTGCAGCCCATTATGAGATCCTTGGACTAGAGATGTAAAGCTGTTGCTTTCAAGGAGAAAAACCTTGTCTCTTCCAACCAAATGAAACGTATCAATGTATCTGTTGAAGCAGGCTCCTGTCATATTGCGCCATGAACTTTAAGAGGTCACAAGATTTTGGCTGAGTTTATTCAAGATGCTAGCAATATGTTTTACCTTACCATATTTTATTATTTTATCAATTTCCTTCTTCGGATGTTTATAAACCTCGTTAGCTGTCCAGTGTTGCTTGGTGAGAGGGCAGCCAGATAGGCTTATTAAATAATTAAACAGGGAAACAAACAAAACCATGTTCAGCTAGTTTATGGATTGATATATTGCAGAAATCCAGACAGCAGTGCTAGTTCTTGATTTAGCATGTTGTGAGAACTCGGACAATTGGATCCGTTCTGCAAATGGTTGTGGGAGCACTGCCACTATACTCTTTTAATTAAAAATGAAATGATAATGTGGCTTTGAGCATCTAGCATTCTCCTTATAGGAGAGGCAAGAACAAGTTAGCAAATGTCCTAACAAATGCAGCCTTCTCCATCTTGGAGAGGTAGCAGTGCATTGCCCAACTCTGGATTGTGGATTTCCTTCTTTTTTTCTCTCTCTCTTTGATCCACACAGCTATTTTTTCTTTTCAAGGGAAACATGTACAAGGAAGGCCTGAAGACTGCCAGCTCGGAAATGCTTTGTGCTCCCCTCCTTCTTTCCCTCCGCCCCCTCACGTACACATCCTGCAGCCCCATTGATGCCTACACCAGCTGACAGCTGTGGGTGATGCAGCTTCCTCCTCTGGCTCACTGGGGTCCTTGCTAGTCCATTACCCCATGCTTCCCAATGGCATTTAACCTCTTTGCTTCTGGTTCCAAAGCATCGCTCCCTGTAAAAAGTACCCGCCTGGGATAATTTGCTATGTTAATCAGCTATGGGGGTCTGCTTCAAAAGGAATTGCCATTTTGTAAGCAAATAAAATGAACTGGTTGCCTAGACTTGCGGTCCAGAATCTAGGGCCTGCCAGCTGTGTCTGCAGGATCTTGTTGCTTTCAGCAGAAGGTTGGAAGCAGCACCAGGGCATCAGCTGCAAGCTCCACCCCTCTGGGGCATGTGTACAACACCACAATGCGTTTGTGACTTGCACTGTGACACTGTGATGCTGCTCTTGTCAGTCTGGCCCCCTCTTGCCTGCCCCTCCGAGGATGCTGCTGGGGCCTACCTGCAAGGCAGAATGGAAATCTCAAACGGATTCCCAGATCTTGAGCCACATTATCCAATTATCTTAACGTATGGCCAAGCATATGGGGGAGCCTTGATACACTTTGGGGTTGCCCCCAAGAACCCAGGAAGGGAGTTTTCTTTCTGGATATTTCTGGATCATTATATACATTATTTTTATTCAATCGTTCGTCCAGTAAGATCTCCCCAAAATGCACAACATGTGATAAGCCATATCCATTAAAAAGCTTCAGAATCAAGCCCAACATTGAAACACAGCAATTTTAAAATGCTTAGTTAAGTAAAAATGTTTTCATACAGTGTCTAAAAGCTATTACGGACATGTTTGGCAAACCTTCTTAGCAAGAGTATTTCAGAACCGGGGGCGGGGGGGGCACCACTGAAAAAGCCCCCTGCTTTGCCCTTACATGTACATTTCCAAAGAAGAAAACTCTTAGAGTAGAGCTTCAATAGAAGTCACTGGAGAACCTGCCTTAAGGAAAAGGACTCCTGCAGATTTTTGGTCTCAAGCTATTTGGGGCCTTCAAAGGAAAATACCCACCATCCTGAACTGGAACCAGAAGTGAATTAGCCATCTGTGCTGTTGTGTTGTTAAGACTGGGGTAATGTGGATGAATCAAGCAATAGCCATTCAAATCTACTACACTGCACAGCTGAAGTTTTTCTCGTTGCTGCATCTCCATGCTAGAAATAGTTTCAGCATCGCATTTATGCCCACGATGCGGTTATCAAACATGCGGACTGTTCCCGCTCCCCACTAGAACAATGATTTGATCATATAATTATTTTTAGCCTGCCTTTTCTCCAAGAAGACTGGTTCAACCTCCCTACTTTTATCTTCACAACCTGTAAAGGAAGGTGGGTCATGCTGGCCAAAATGTCTTGCTGCCTCCGAAAGAACCAAAAGGCCACCGCTGCTATGGACCACTCCTCAGAAAGTCTTGGGTGGCACCTTCCAAGATGAGATCACATTTCTCCCCAGCTTTACTAGATGGAAGCCACAGAGGAGAAGGACACTCCAACAATTCAAGAGCACTAGTTTCCAGCTCGGCTAATCCAGCTCCCGCTCTGACTCTGTTCAATAATGCTAACCCATCTTCTCATGTCCTAAGGTCTACCAAACCGAGGTTCTTCAACAGGGAAAGGAGTTGGCCTCTTCCACCTGGGAACTGCACGAACTACCATTGGGAAATTGCAGCATCCAATCTGCTGAACTATTTTCCAGTGATAAAGATCTTTTATAGCCGGCCTAATGATCGTGTTAATAGGAACCAGTCAATTAGTGCTGCTGACAGAGCTATATCAGTCTTTCTTGCTGAATCTTCTCTTGAGTAAATAACCATTTGCTCAACTTAGACAAGGGCTAAATGCTTGCCTAAGCGAGATTGCATGAGGATGGTCAGGCCGTGCCAGGAAAATAAGTCTGGCTTGGCTCCCTGCTCTCCCATTTCACCCTTAGTCAGCAGCCTAAGAAAAAGTATATAATATACACCCATACACAAACATTGATTGGAACAGCTGGAACCACAAATCCAAACAGAAGAAAGATGCCCACCATCTTCTAAAAACTGTATGTGCAGACACACATGCCAGCTGGAAGGAAAAACACACAGCTGAGATAGCTTTTCATTGCAGCCCTCTTATCCACATTACATTAGATACTCCTGTCAACCCAACAGTTCGAAAGCTTAGCAAGTAGATAAATGGGTACCACCTTAAGTGGGAAAATTTGCTGGCGTCCTGTCGGGGGTCAGCCACCAAACAGAAAAAAGATCTCGTGAATGGCAGCGGCGGCGACGGATCCCGAAGCGGCAACATCCAGGACGTCAGCAGCCGGCTCTGATGCAAGGCATTGTGGGACATGTAGTCCAGTTACCACGGAAGAGTCGGTTCCCTTACCCCTTCCCTGAGCGTGCGGTTTAAATGTATTAGATGAAAATATATAATGTATACAATGTATGTAAGCCGCCTAGAGTCCTCCGTTAGGGAGGGGATAGGCGGGGTATAAATATCAATATAAATAAATAAAATAAATAAGAGGGTGGGCCCATGCGCGCGCATGTGCGCGCGCGCACACACACACACACAAAGAATTTTCCAGATACAACCTTTGCCAACAGAATGTCCTCTAGCTGTATTGACAGTGTAAATTCCAGAAATTCCCAGCCAGCTACCCAGGTAGCCTGGTTAGGGATTGCTGTGGTTCCCCCTCAGCCCTAAATATTAAGGGTGAAGGGGAGCTTAAAAGTGAAACAGAACTGAAACAAGCTGGAAGGAGGATTCGAGCATGTAAAGGAAACCAAGGATATAGTTCAACAATCTTGTTTTTAAAATCTGACTTTAAAAAAAATTATGGGATATTTTTATAATAAAATTGAGTTGACCATTTCCATTTAACATCATTACCTCAAGATTAAACAGCAAAGCTTAAGAGTCACATTTTAAAACTATGACTGGGAAGCAAATTTCAAATTAAATATGAAATTTCAGAGGCAAGAGGGCAGAGTTGTTGAATGTTAGAATTTGATCAAACTCCACTTCAGCTTGATATAAAAGATCAACTTTCAGAGAGTTCAAACTGTAAGTGCCACCTACTGAACGTAATTCCATGACTGAAAGCATAGAGGCAATTATGTAAGAGTAACCCTACTGAACTCAACTGAATACAGATAAGTAGAGGGTAAGATAAGTTCGGCAGTTCGAGACCCGAGCGCCGCATGACGGAGTGAGCTCCCGCACTCGCCCCAGCTCTTGCCAACCTAGCAATTTGAAAGCATGCAAATGCAAGTAGATTGATAGGTACCACTTCAGTGGGATGGTAACAGCGTTCCATGCTTGTCATGCTGGCCACATGACTGCAGAAGCGTCTTCGGACAATGCTGGCTCTTCGGCTAACAAATGGAGATGAGCACCACCCCCTAGAGTCGGACACAACTGTGCAGGGGAAACCTTTACCTTTATGTATAGGATTCTACTTTTAGCTGCCTTATACTGAGTTTACACATTGTGCTAAGCTACAACGTGGCTTGTTCATTTTGTGGGTTTGTTCATTTTGTGGCTTAGTGTTGCATAGGGTCGCCAGACCTGGCCTACAAGACTCCCAGTGAGCACTAGATGGCAGCAAAGAATTAGAGATTTATGTACCTCTTTGCTGCCATCTAGTGCTCACTGGGGGTCTTGTAGGCCAGGTCTGGCGACCCTATGCAACACTAAGCCACAAAATGAACAAGCCCACAAAATGGGCTTCTAGGGGTCATCTGGTATTGTGTGAAATTAAAATGCCTGTAATAGGGTTGAATGATATCTTCTCTTTAACCGGAAAAGCGAGGAGTAAACAACGTTATATGCAGATATGTAGGCTGAAACCCAATCTATTTTAACAATACCCTTAATTTTTAAGAGTCTTGTACAAATTAAATTTAATTAATAACACCAAATAATTCAAGGACACTGGCATATAATAGTTAGTGAAACAAGAAGAAACAAAATGGGAACATTTTAGAATTTTTGGATAATAAAGAGTTAGGCATATGAAAGCACTAAAACCAAGAATGGATACTTTTAAGTATTTTTAATTAGTGGAAAAAAGCAGATAATAACGTGCAGAATGTTTGTATCTATGTATAAATAAATATTGTATTAGTAATACAGGAAGATCCACCAAAAACTTATCTAGATATTAGCATTTCATCCTGCAGAAGTTACTTTGAATAAGCAAGGGAACCTCCTTTTCACACTCCACCTACCCAAAAACCCCATTGCCATTATAAGTAAATTATAACTAATTCAAAGGAGAACAAAGCTAGAGAGGCTATCAGAGAATGAAAGGGGGGGAAGGGAAAGAGAGACAGTGCTTTATATGAGGGCTGGCTGCTAAGCATTCTTTTCAACTGTTTCCTTCAATCTGTTTATCACATATCTTCCAAATATGAAAACCAGAATTTCCTCTGACAGATTGTCCCACTTCCCACATATTCTTAAAGGTAGGAAATTTGGCCATTATGTAATCCTGATCTTTCCTCTTCCTTAAATTCCGGCCACAGTTGCTCTGCCCCAGTGTTGACAAAAAACAAAGAGGCTCTAGAGATTTCTCTTCTGAAGGAAAGTTAACTCCTTCCCCAGCTGGAATATCCTCTGCTTGGGCAAATTTCCCATGTCTTCTGAATGCCAAACTCTTTCTTATCTTGCTCGCCCTTCTCTGAAACTCCCAGATTTATTGGCACCCTTACCAAATTGTTGTAACACAAAGTGGATGTGGCAATTTTTTTAAAGATTTTTTTTTATCCCGCCTTTATTATTTTTATAAATAACTCAAGGCGGGGAACATACCTACTACTCCTTCCTCCTCCTATTTTCCCCACAACAACAACCCTGTGAGGTGAGCTGGACTGAGAGAGAGTGACTGGCCCAAGGTCACCCAGTTGGCTTTCAAGCCTAAGGGAGGCCTAGAACTCACCTTCTCCTGGTTTCTAGGCCAGCACCTTTACCACCACACCAGAATGGGCTGCAAAACCTAAGGTGACCATTAGATGGGAGCAAAGAGAGTCAGAAAGCTAACTTTTTACTGCCACCTAGTGGTCCTCTGGATTTTGGAAGTCCTAGTGTCACTGCCTATCCATTGGTTTTCTTGGTAAAAATACAGGAGTGGATTACTATTGCCTTCTCCTGCGCAGTATGAATTGATGCCTTTGCCCTTGTCACTAAAGTGATCAGCCTCATGGAGAAAATCTATCTATATGGTCACTAGGAGTTGAAAATGACTTGATGGCACATAATCAATCAATCAGTGTAATTGCCAGCCTGACCAGACCTGCTTTTATTCAGCCTCCTGCAGAGGAATACAGAGATAACCTTGAGGAACAGAATGCCAGAAGCGTTAAATAAATAAATAACAACTCAGTCCTGGGAAAGGAGAAAGTGTGAGAAAGAAACTCAAGATAACTCTGCCTTGATTCGGTTTGGTATAAGGGAGGCAGAGAGAAACTCTGGCAGGATTTTAAGCTTCTGTTATTGGGCCCTGTAACAATAAAGTAGAGTTCCAATAGTCCTTGTATTGCCTGTTCTATGACCTTCGAAGGGCCACTTCAACAATACTCTGTCCTTTCTGCCCCGTTCCAGTGGCATCTTGGCTGGAAAGCTGGTGTGTGGGGGGAGTCGGGTGGGTGGGTAAGTGCTGTTCCCTAAAGGCTTGGTTTTAAGGATTTTTGTTTTACTTCTACAAACTTTGGGTCCCGAATATGCTCATGCCTCCTTGATACCTCCAATCGGCCCCCATTACAAAATTGTCAATAAAAAGGAGTGACCATAAAATAGCAAAACCCCAAGTCAGACCACAGGCCCATGTAGCTCAGTGTACTGCAGTCTTCCCTAAGAGGGGGTTGGGGCTACAGGCTCCAGCATTCCCAGCCAGCTGTTCTACTGGAGGGCTATTCTATAGCTATAGTCCTAACACATCAGGAGAGCAGCAGGTTGGGGAAGACTGACCTACTCTCTGACTGACCACTGTTTTCACATGGGTGAGGAACTCTGCATATGGCTGAACTATGACACCCGGAAGCCCCACCAACATAGGATGCTGGGAATGATAGTTCATCAACATCTGGAAAGCCAAAGACCTTCATCTTTACTCCGGTCCAGGGTTTCTCAACCAGGGTACCGCGAGAGGCCACTAGGGGTTCCCTGAGAGATCACGATTTATTAAAATATTTCAAATTCGGGCAACTTCACATTCAAGAGGTAAGTTTCATTCTTTATGTTTAGTTTAAGAACACTGTTAATGCATATATATGGGCCTACCCATGAAACGAATGTAATGATTTTGTAACTTCTGGCCTATCTTTGAGCCTGAATGTGCAGGGGTTACCTGAGGCCTGAAAAATATTTCAAGGGCTCCTCCAGGGTCAAAAGGTTGAGAAAGGCTGACCTAAAGAGAGAGAGCTACTAGTTCTGGGCTGCAAAAATCTGGACAGCAAAGAATTAATGTTTTCTATATGTCTTTGATGCCACCTGATAGCCCTCTGGACTTGTGCAGTCCAGATCTGGTAGACCTACCTATTTGAAATTATTATCTGTGGAATCTGTGGATGATGCCGCAGAGCATCCACCCTTCCACTAGGAGTTTGAAGTACATATGCCTGAAGCTGGAGGGTCCATGGCTCTGGAGACAAGAGAAGAATAGACCCCAAAATAGTTTCAGCTCTGTAAGTTACGGCATGCTATAATGCAGAGCTTTCCAAACTGTGTGTCGCGACACAAAAGTGTGTCGCCACACACAGTCTGGTGTGTCGCCACACAACCCGGAAGCGCTGATCATCATCAGCGCTTCCGGGTTTTACCGCGGCGACACACCAACCGCGGCGTGCAAAAACCCGAAAGCGGCAGCAGCACTTCCGGGTTTTTGCGCGTTGCTGCAACGGCGGCACTTCCGGGTTTTCCCGCGGCGACACACCAACAGCGGTTGGTGTGTCGCCGCGGGAAAACTTTGGAAAGCCCTGCTATAATGTAAGTTGCATAGTTACAAGTGACTTTCTTGCCAACTAGACAGTGACTTCTTCCTCCCCCATTCCTGGCTGTTGCTGTAGCTAAATTAGGGGAGTAAAGTATCACTCATTTCAGATGGAAACTTTATTTAAGCAAACCTGATAAGGTTATTCAAACGTTATGGCTGTGTGCAAAGTCCAGGGCAGCCTGACAAATCAAAGGTGAAGGCTGGAACTTTTTATGAAGTGCTATAAACTAGGTGGTGCTTCAACAAACAAACAAAAAAGATAGCTGATGTTATGTTGATCTTGTGACCTTAATAACAAATCCTGCTATTAGATACAGATGCAGGATTAGGCACAGATCCCCCCAAAAAGAGGGAGCTTGTATAACCAAGAGAATGCTGCTTTTGAACAAGAAACTTGCTTTTTAGAGCTCTAATGTACTACAAAACTCCTCAAAGGAAATTAACTTAATCTGGAAATTGTTTGTGGGCTATAATTCTACACCTAGCCTTCTGCCACATCAGAAATTGGTGTTTCTTTCAACTTAAGCTTTTAACACACTGGATTATGTCTGATTTGCCATAAAGTTAAGTATGGACTGCCTCAGAATATTTAGAAATTCTTGTTAACTCTTATTATCTTGCCTGTTTTTGTCAATCTCTGTTCTGATTCTAATATTGTTAAAACGATTCATTGTCATACAAATATATTTGCTCCGATCTGTTATCACTTGTAAGAATAATAGTGGGTTTCTTTTCTTTTTTCTTTTAATATTTTGTAAAAAAAATATGTTTTTTATTTTGTGAATCTTTAATGTATTTGCTTTTTTTCATTTTTCTATTTTTTCCAGCTTTTTCTATTTAAGTATCTTTAAAATTCGTTTTTAAAATGTAAAAAGAAAGTAAGTAGGGCAACCATTGTGTACAGGTGACCACACATGTTTATCACAGACGGGGACTGTTAGAAGTGCTTCCTGCTTTCCAGCAAATGGATATGTCTATGCTCTCATGCAATGTTCATATGCTGGCGCTTTTTCAGCTCAAAGGATCTCAGGCTGTCAGGCTGGGAGAGACCCTGCCTCACATCCTAGAGCAACCTAAAGGGCTCCATGGGAGCTCCATGGGACCCTGGTTGAGAAACCCTGCTTTAGGTGATCAGTCAGAGTTGGAGAAAGGAGGATCTATCCTTCCCTCAACAGCTCACTGGACAGGAGAGAGAGATGGAGAAGGAGTATAACCCTGGCTCTGTTTCCTGCTGGCCACAGCATCCCACCCTAACAGGGGTGCCCTTCCCACAGAAACAAAACAGTGCTTCATGCTCATCCTTGGAGAAGAGATGTTCTGATAATGTCCCAGGCTGCAGTACAGTATGCAGATAATTAGCCTTCTTACATCTGATTGATGATAATGGGAATGAACAAGCCAAAGTTCTCCAGTACAGGCAAACCTCAATCATGATCTTATATCCTTATGATTAAAGAGCTCTTTTAGCTAAACATTACAGACTGAAGCCGTTAACGCAGTTAATTATTGTTGGCTTTGCTGAATGGTCTTCAGATTGGGTAATATAAATGCCTGCGAGCAATAAGCAACTGCCAGACTTTAGGAAGACACTTCATTGTTCTACTTCTGGGAAGCGGAAAGATGAATGGTCTGGAGTGGAGAGAAATGGCAATATACTTTTTCCTGACCATTTGTCTGAAAGAGACAAAAGCAGTGTGGAACATGCAGTCTCTTTCTCTCTCTGATGCAAGGAAGTGACACTTGTGTTCATATGCTGGTTTTCCTTTGCTTACGTTCACCTTGTGTGTTTGCACAACACTCCTATCACAAAACTAAAGTAGTTAACTAACCCTTGAATTTCTTACCTTCAATTCCTTTAAGAAAAAAAAATTAAATTACCAGAAGAAAAAATAGACACATAAACATGTATTAACAATGTAATGCAGCCTCAGGATGGAAAGGAAAGGAAAGGAAAGGAAAGGAAAGGAAAGGAAAGGAAAGGAAAGGAAAGGAAAGGAAAGGAAAGGAAAGGAAAGGAAAGGAAAGGAAAGGTCAGAAAAATACTTTTCTAGGCTGGAATTTCTCACTTACAGGAGATCATGGAGAAAGTGTTGCTTCATTTACAGATTCCAGTATTCATTGCAGTTATTGAAAACACATTCTGGGAAATATTATTTCCAAACTATTATACTTTGAATATTTATGAATGGAAACAATGATTGTAACTAGCTAAATCCCTTACCCCAAAATAAATTATTTGTTAAAAATGAATACAAGACTGTATTGGTAGACAAGCATACCTCTATTAGTACTGTTCACTTCCCACTATTTGTACGGTTTTTCTCAGCAGGAACTACCCCCAGCTTCTGGTTCAGTATTTTAATAACCAGAGGGAGATCTGACTTGGTCTGCAACTTGGCTAATCCTCTGCAAGATTTCAGTGATTCATCTCGGAAAATTGCTTCCAACCATGCATTGAAAGAACACAGGCATATTGTTTAAACTAACTCACTTTCTCTGAAGCAAAAGATGTCTCTTGATGAGCCGTGAGCACTCAAGAGAGAGGTTGTTGGTGCTGCTGCCGACAGACTTCAGCCTTTTCCTCTGCCTGCGTACTCAACATTTACATGTTTCCTTTGCCTCCAACTTGTGGCTAACCATGTGTTTTCTTTAAACTCACCCATATACACACCCTGATCTCAAACTAGAAAGATCTCCAAATCATCTTTTCTTTCATCCAGGGGCCTTCTAAAAACTCTAGATGGTCCTTTGCATATCATTCACAGCCGTTGACAAACCATGTCATCTAGCAAGTAACTTGTTCAGCTAAGAAATCGCTGTCCTGAAGTTACATCAGTAAGAAAGAGAAATGCTTCTAGGAACACTCTGCGTGCTTTTTCTGCACTGCCATCTGACCAGACCCTGTGCCTCTGCATTTAACACTGAGAGCAGAACTTGTAGTGGCCATCGCTATAAACGTGATCGCCACCCCTCACGGGTGAGAAATTAGGCACAGTCAAGCTCCATAGGCACTGTTTTCTCCTTGTGCTTTGTTTTTTAACTAGCATGTCCTTGACTACAGAAATACACACCCAGAGACATATACACATACATACACACGGGCGCACGCACTTGTCTTAGCAATGCCTCTCCATTTATGCTTTTTGGCTTCTCCCCAGAAGTATTAAGGATGCTACTGTTGGGGGTGGGGGGAAGAGAGGAACAGAAAGAATAAGCTTTTAACTCTTCCTCTCAAAATCCGAAACTAGACAAACTTTAAATGAGGATTTCCTTCAGACAAAAGCCGTCTCCTTAACAGGGAGAGGATTGTTTTTTGTAATAACACAGAGAGGATGTCTGCCCAGAAAACAAACAACATTTCAAGGATGTAGATTTTCTATGTGACAGAGGGGGAAAAAAAAGGGGGGGGGGAGGTATCAGGCTTGACTGTGAAAAACCGCAAAGGGACTAGTTTGGAAGGAAAGATTCCTTGGAAGCAAGGGAGCTATGCACTGTAAAAAACATCCCAAGGCAGGTGCAGACTCACCCCAATGCGGAAGGCGACTCCTGTACCTCTGTAGCCACCTATCTGAGATTTTCCTCTGGCCTGGCCTGGATGGAAGGCAAGAGAACTGACCGACCACCAAAATTCACCAGGAGCTGTCCATGGTTTGTGACTTCTGAACAGTCCTCTTGCTAGCAGGGTTCTTTCTGCCACACCTACTTCCTCTTTGCATTGCCAGACATCGTTGCCCTCCTCCTCCTCTAGGAGCAAACAGCTGCCAAGTCAACAGGATTAATCATTACATCCTCGTAAAGTGGTCATCAATATGATGGGTGGATGTGAAGTTTATATAATGCAAGGATCTTAAAGAGGCTTTGTGAAGACACTGTGTTCTACACATATAAAGAGACTGTAGACCAGAGCTTTCCAAACTTTTCATCTTGGTGACACACTTTTACAGCAGGGCATCATTTCGTGACATACTCTTACAGCAGGGCACAAGGCAGGCACTAGGACCTGCACGGAAATAGGGCCTGCCTTGTGCCTTGCTCCCGCCCGCAAACTCCGGCCCCCGGCCCGCGGAAATCCCAGAATCACCACCACCACCACCACCACCACCACCCGGTTATAAATATCCAAATGGCCCTTGGCAGAAAAAAGGTTCCCCACCCCTGTGCTAGATGATGCGAAAACCACCTTCAGCTGTACAAAATAAAGGCAGGATATAAATCGAATGAATGAAGAAACAAACTTCTTATATAAGGCAAGGGCCATAGTGGGTCAGTCCTTGAGATTTGTATGCAGAGGATAAGATTTCATTGATGTTTTCCATAAGAATGGTATCCCACCTTTTCTCCAGGAACTCAAACCAGCTTATATGGTACTCTCTCCACTGCAACAACCCAGTGAGGTAGATCAGACTAAATAATAGTAAAGGGACAAAACAAGCTTTCATGGCTGAGGTTGAATTGATTACCAAATGTGGAATTTGACCCCCCTGATGTGGATCCTGGCACATTCTTTGTTTTAACATATCACTGTTACACAGTGAGCTATATTTCAACACCTCTCTGTTGAACACTGAAATACTTGAAGTATATTTGTTACACGTATTGGGAACTCACTGATCTTTTTTCTTTAACCTCATACACCTGTTTTCTAGGCAGTTAGAAAAAATGTGGAAGGCAAGTCCATCAATGCATTCAAGGGATCACCTCTGTTCAAATGAGAGAAATGGGGAGATTGCAATAGGAGTAAATGGATGGGAACTTCTTGATGCAACTCATCCTCCCCCCATACATCAGAAGCAAGGTTCTAAATCAGAGCTTCCAAACTTTTCATGTTGGTGACACACTGTTTAGACATGCATCATTTTGCGACACACTCGTACAACAGGGCACAAGGCAGGCACTAGGACCTGCGCAGAATCACAGCAGGTTTGGAGGCAGCAAGGCACAAGGCAGGCACTAGGACCTGCGTGGAATCCTGGCAGGGCTCAGAGGCAGCAGGGCACAAGGCAGGCACCAGGACCTGCACGGAATCCTGGCAGGGCAGGTTTGGAGGCAGCCAGGCACAAGGCAGGCACTAGGATGTGCACAGAACCCTGGCAGGGCAGGTTTGGAGGCAGCAAGGCACCAAGGCACAAGGCAGGCACTAGGACCTGCGTGGAATCCTGGCAGGGCAGGTTTGGAGGCAGCAAGGCACAAGGCAGGCACGAGGACCTGTGCGGAATCCTGGGAGGGCAGGTTTGGAGGCAGCAAGGCACAAGGCAGGCACTAGGACCTGCGCGGAATCCTGGCAGGGTAGGTTTGGAGGCAGCCAGGCACAAGGCAGGCACTAGGACCTGCGCGGAATCCTCGCAGGGCAGGTTTGGAGGCAGCCAGGCACAAGGCAGGCACTAGGACCTGCGTGGAATCACAGCAGGTTTGGAGGCAGCAGGGCACAAGGCAGGCACTAGGACCTGCGCCGAATCCTGGCAGGGCAGGTTTGGAGGCAGCAAGGCACAAGGCAGGCACTAGGACCTGCGCAGAATCACAGCAGGGCAGGTTTGGAGGCAGCAAGGCACAAGGCAGGCACGAGGACCTGTGCGGAATCCTGGCTGGGTAGGTTTGGAGGCAGCCAGGCACAAGGCAGGCACTAGGACCTGCGCGGAATCACAGCAGGTTTGGAGGCAGCAGGGCACAAGGCAGGCACTAGGACCTGCACGGAATCCTGGCAGGGCAGGTTTGGAGGCAGCAAGGCACAAGGCAGGCACTAGGACCTGCGCAGAATCCTGGCAGGGTAGGTTTGGAGGCAGCCAGGCACAAGGCAGGCACTAGGACCTGCGCGGAATCCTGGCAGGGCAGGTTTGGAGGCAGCCAGGCACAAGGCAGGCACTAGGATGTGCACAGAACCCTGGCAGGGCAGGTTTGGAGGCAGCAAGGCACCAAGGCACAAGGCAGGCACTAGGACCTGCGTGGAATCCTGGCAGGGCAGGTTTGGAGGCAGCAAGGCACAAGGCAGGCACGAGGACCTGTGCGGAATCCTGGGAGGGCAGGTTTGGAGGCAGCAAGGCACAAGGCAGGCACTAGGACCTGCGCGGAATCCTGGCAGGGTAGGTTTGGAGGCAGCCAGGCACAAGGCAGGCACTAGGACCTGCGCGGAATCCTCGCAGGGCAGGTTTGGAGGCAGCCAGGCACAAGGCAGGCACTAGGACCTGCGTGGAATCACAGCAGGTTTGGAGGCAGCAGGGCACAAGGCAGGCACTAGGACCTGCGCCGAATCCTGGCAGGGCAGGTTTGGAGGCAGCAAGGCACAAGGCAGGCACTAGGACCTGCGCAGAATCACAGCAGGGCAGGTTTGGAGGCAGCAAGGCACAAGGCAGGCACGAGGACCTGTGCGGAATCCTGGCTGGGTAGGTTTGGAGGCAGCCAGGCACAAGGCAGGCACTAGGACCTGCGCGGAATCACAGCAGGTTTGGAGGCAGCAGGGCACAAGGCAGGCACTAGGACCTGCACGGAATCCTGGCAGGGCAGGTTTGGAGGCAGCAAGGCACAAGGCAGGCACTAGGACCTGCGCAGAATCCTGGCAGGGTAGGTTTGGAGGCAGCCAGGCACAAGGCAGGCACTAGGACCTGCGCGGAATCCTGGCAGGGCAGGTTTGGAGGCAGCCAGGCACAAGGCAGGCACTAGGACCTGCGTGGAATCACAGCAGGTTTGGAGGCAGCAGGGCACAAGGCAGGCACTAGGACCTGCGCGGAATCCTGGCAGGGCAGGTTTGGAGGCAGCAAGGCACAGGGCAGGCACTAGGACCTGCGCGGAATCACAGCAGGGCAGGTTTGGAGGCAGCAAGGCACAAGGCAGGCACTAGGACGTGCACAGAATCCTGGCAGGGCAGGTTTGGAGGCAGCAAGGCACAAGGCAGGCACTAGGACCTGCACAAAATCCTGGCAGGCAGGTTTGGAGGCAGCAAGGCACAAGGCAGGCAGTAGGGCCTGCGCGGAATCCTGGCAGGGCTCAAAGGCAGCAGTAGCTGGGACACACCCAGACACTGCAGCTGACACACTAATGTATCCCGACACACCGTTTGGAAAGCTCTGCTGTAGACACTTAACACACCAAAGATCCTTGCCAGTGAGAGCAGAGTTTTAGTGTCACCATGATGGCCTTCTCAAATGCCACACCTCTTCTTTTCCCCCCATCCACAAAAAAGGGAAGCCATTTGCTTTTATGGAAGCATCTGAAAAGGAATACTTAGATCAGAGCTTTCCAAACTGTGTGTCGGGACATGTTAGTGTGTGGGCTGCAGTGTCTGGGTGTGTTGCGGCTGCTGCTGCCTCCAAGCCCTGCCAGGATTCCGCGCAGGTCCTAGTGCCTGCCTTGTGCCTTGCTGCCTCCAAACCTGCCGTGCCAGGATTCCGCGCAGGTCCTAGTGCCTGCTTTGTGCCTTGCTGCCTCCAAACCTGCCTTGCCAGGATTCCACGCAGGTCCTAGTGCCTGCCTTGTGCCTTGCTGCCTCCAAACCTGCCGTGCCAGGATTCCGCGCAGGTCCTAGTGCCTGCCTTGTGCCTTGCTGCCTCCAAACCTGCTGTGATTCTGTGCAGGTCCTAGTGCCTGCCTTGTGCCTTGCTGCCTCCAAACCTGCCCTGCCAGGATTCCATGCAGGTCCTAGTGCCTGCCTTGTGCCCTGCTGCCTCCAAATCTGCCGTGCCAGGATTCCGCGCAGGTCCTAGTGCCTGCCTTGTGCCTTGCTGCCTCCAAACCTGCCTTGCCAGGATTCCGCGCAGGTCCTAGTGCCTGCCTTGTGCCTTGCTGCCTCCAAGCCCTGCCAGGATTCCACGCAGGTCCTAGTGCCTGCCTTGTGCCTGGCTGCCTCCAAACCTGCTGTGATTCCGCGCAGGTCCTAGTGTCTGCCTTGTGCCTTGCTGCCTCCAAGCCCTGCCAGGATTCCACGCAGGTCCTAGTGCCTGCCTTGTGCCTTGCTGCCTCCAAACCTGCTGTGATTCCGCGCAGGTCCTAGTGCCTGCCTTGTGCCTTGCTGCCTCCAAGCCCTGCCAGGATTCCACGCAGGTCCTAGTGCCTGCCTTGTGCCTGGCTGCCTCCAAACCTGCTGTGATTCCGCGCAGGTCCTAGTGCCTGCCTTGTGCCTTGCTGCCTCCAAACCTGCCCTGCCAGGATTCCATGCAGGTCCTAGTGCCTGCCTTGTGCCTTGCTGCCTCCAAACCTGCTGTGATTCCGTGCAGGTCCTAGTGCCTGCCTTGTGCCTTGCTGCTTCCAAGCCCTGCCAGGATTCCACGCAGGTCCTAGTGCCTGCCTTGTGCCTTGCTGCCTCCAAACCTGCCCTGCCAGGATTCCATGCAGGTCCTAGTGCCTGCCTTGTGCCTTGCTGCCTCCAAACCTGCTGTGATTCCGTGCAGGTCCTAGTGCCTGCCTTGTGCCTTGCTGCCTCCAAGCCCTGCCAGGATTCCCCGCAGGTCCTAGTGCCTGCCTTGTGCCTTGCTGCCTCCAAACCTGCTGTGATTCCGCGCAGGTCCTAGTGCCTGCCTTGTGCCTTGCTGCCTCCAAGCCCTGCCAGGATTCCACGCAGGTCCTAGTGCCTGCCTTGTGCCTTGCTGCCTCCAAACCTGCTGTGATTCCGCGCAGGTCCTAGTGCCTGCCTTGTGCCTTGCTGCCTCCAAGCCCTGCCAGGATTCCACGCAGGTCCTAGTGCCTGCCTTGTGCCTTGCTGCCTCCAAGCCCTGCCAGGATTCCACGCAGGTCCTAGTGCCTGCCTTGTGCCTTGCTGCCTCCAAACCTGCTGTGATTACGTGCAGGTCCTAGTGCCTGCCTTGTGCCTTGCTGTAAGAGTGTGTCATGAAATGATGCCCTGCTGCAAGAGTGTGTTGCAAAATGATGCATGTCTAAAAAGTATGTCACCAACATGAAAAGTTTGGAAAGCTCTGACTTAGATACACTACTGCAAAAGAATCTTGCTCCCAGCATCTGTCAGTCCCAGTAATTAAGGATCGAGGTTCCTCTTGTCTAATCCTTGATTTGTAGTACTAATCATTCTGGCTTCTCTGGGTTGGGCGATTTCAGATCTGGGCAATTTCAGTTCTCAGACTAATTTCAGAGCCTTCTGCAAGGGCAGAGGCCTCCAACAAGAGCAGAGGTCTCCTTGCATGGTTGGTTGGTTGGTTGGTTGCGGGGGGGGGGGGGGGGAGGGAAGGAAGGAAGGAAGAAAAGAAAGAGAGAGATTGAGACAGAGAAAGGAGTGGCAGAATGAAGGAGGGAGGAAGTGATCCTGCCCAGAACTGGCTTTAGCCCCTCCCACTGTAGCCACACAGGCCCTGACACATTATCTCTGAAGGAAGGTGGCCCTTGATAGAAAATGCTCCCTACAAACATCCCCAGGGTTCAGATTAGAAGTTGGGTGCAATTTTATCCATCCTCTGCTAGCTCAGTCAAATTTTTATGAAGCCAAGTGTGTGTCATTTTTTTTTGGTTCACCGTTTTAGCTAAAAGAAAAATAGCCACCTAATCTATGTGTATTCAGTCTCCTGCCAATTCTGAAAGTCAAAGGCCACAGTTAACCTATCTTCCAAAGCTATCTTTCAGGAACTTCATTCCCCATCCTCCTCTGCCTGCTACTGTACCAGGTATTCTACATTCCATAAACAGCTACTGTTAGATCAGGGGTGGGCAACGTCAGGCCCGGGGGCCGTATAAGACACGTGGGGCTCCTACCTAAGGCCCACGGGGCTCCCGCCAGCAAACCCCGCCCCTTCCACGTGATTGGCTCCCGCCCGCAAACCCTGCCCCCCAGTGCTTGTGATTGGCTCCCGCCCGCAAACTCCGGCCCCTGGCCCGTGGAAATCCCAGAATCACCACCACCACCACCACCACCAGGTTATAAATATCCAAATGGCCCTTGGCAGAAAAAAGGTTCCCCACCCCTGTGCTAGATGATGCGAAAACCACCTTCAGCTGTACAAAATAAAGGCAGGATATAAATCGAATGAATGAAGAAACAAACTTCTTATATAAGGCAAGGGCCATAGTGGGTCAGTCCTTGAGATTTGTATGCAGAGGATAAGATTTCATTGATGTTTTCCATAAGAATGGTATCCCACCTTTTCTCCAGGAACTCAAACCAGCTTATATGGTACTCTCTCCACTGCAACAACCCAGTGAGGTAGATCAGACTAAATAATAGTAAAGGGACAAAACAAGCTTTCATGGCTGAGGTTGAATTGATTACCAAATGTGGAATTTGACCCCCCTGATGTGGATCCTGGCACATTCTTTGTTTTAACATATCACTGTTACACAGTGAGCTATATTTCAACACCTCTCTGTTGAACACTGAAATACTTGAAGTATATTTGTTACACGTATTGGGAACTCACTGATCTTTTTTCTTTAACCTCATACACCTGTTTTCTAGGCAGTTAGAAAAAATGTGGAAGGCAAGTCCATCAATGCATTCAAGGGATCACCTCTGTTCAAATGAGAGAAATGGGGAGATTGCAATAGGAGTAAATGGATGGGAACTTCTTGATGCAACTCATCCTCCCCCCATACATCAGAAGCAAGGTTCTAAATCAGAGCTTCCAAACTTTTCATGTTGGTGACACACTGTTTAGACATGCATCATTTTGCGACACACTCGTACAACAGGGCACAAGGCAGGCACTAGGACCTGCGCAGAATCACAGCAGGTTTGGAGGCAGCAAGGCACAAGGCAGGCACTAGGACTTGCGTGGAATCACAGCAGGTTTGGAGGCAGCAGGGCACAAGGCAGGCACTAGGACCTGCATGGAATCCTGACAGGGTAGGTTTGGAGGCAGCAAGGCACAAGGCAGGCACTAGGACCTGCGCGGAATCCTGGCAGGGCAGGTTTGGAGGCAGCCAGGCACAAGGCAGGCACTAGGACCTGCGCGGAATCCTGGCAGGGCTCAGAGGCAGCAGTAGGTGGGACACCCGCAGACACTGCAGCTGACACACTAATGTGTCCCGACACACAGTTTGGAATGCTCTGTTCTAAATGATGTAAGGTCTACACATATAGAGCCCCACTCCAGGTTTATGTTATCTAAGATACGGAGCCCAGGAATTTGGCCAGCAACAGCAGGTCCAAAAAGTAGTTTCCCACTATCCCCCAAGCCTGAATATAAATCCTGCATAAAGCAATACTACAAAACAATACTGGTACTGTGAAATGAGAACTGTATATTTGCTGCTTGTGTCATTATCTGTGCTTGAACAGTAGTTGCTTCTCCTTACACCCATTTTCAAAGGGAGAAAGAAACATGGAAAACGGATCCTAATGTAATATCTGAAACAAGATCACTTGGATGTAAAGTTATTACTAGACAGAGAGAAATAGATACAGGTAGTCCTCATTTAGTGACTGCCTTGTACAATGACAGTTCACAGTTACGACAGTGATGAAAAAGTAACTTTGCAACCAATCCTCACATTTACGACCTTTGTAGGTCTGTAAAGCAAAGGATAGCTGAAGTAAGATCATAAGCACAGTCACAGTTTCACTTAGCAACTGCTTCACTTAATGACCTAGTTGCCGGTCCCAATTGTGGGTGCTAAACAAGGACTACCTGTATCACTAAAGGAAATCTCCTTTCTAGTAGCACAGATTGAAGTGCCCCTTCCAAAATTGACACACCTAAAGAGGAAACATGGTGGTTTCCAATCTTGAATCACCTCATTGCTGCCATCACCACTGACTATTGCTCATTCTGGCTGGAAATGACAGAACAATATCGGGATGCCGAACATTGAGAATAACTGGAATAAAATGCCTATAGCTCAAGATTCCTCCTCTCCTGTGTGTGGTAGCCACGGCTGGAGTTCCCTCTTTCCAGATTATCATGATTTTTTTTAAAAAAGATGCAATCTCTGTTTGACATATCTGTGTATGGGAACCAACTTGCAAACAACACCAAGTTAATTTTTAACATAATGAACACAAACCACTCCTTCTGTAAACAAAGAACCAAAGAAATACTAACAAATGCTGCTCTCATGCTTTGAGAATTTAGTAGAACTGAGATCTTCTTAGCTTCTGGATTTGGATTTGGAGATGGGAATCATGGAACACTTTTGAAAAAAACCAACAACTTGGGTTTTCTTTAGCACCTGTTAGCATATAGGTAAGTAATGAGCATCTCAGCAAGCGGCAGCCCTGAACAGCTTTGTCTGAGTTGGGAAGCTAAGCTGGATCAGACCAGGTTAGTATACGGAGACATTCAGGGAATTGCAGATCTGTAAAATAGACTGGGAAGTTGAAACCATTCAGGAACAATTTTCCCATTCTGCGTATGTGTCCTTTTGCACCAGGTTCCACTTAATTAACGTCAGTGTCAGCTCTGAAATTCACTCCCTTTTGCAATTCTTTTGCAACAAAGGGCAACTGCTTTGCCCCATGCTAGTATACCTACAGTACCTACAGCTCTCTGGTGGTCTGAGGTAAATAAAAAATCACTGAGCCCAATTTTCTTTTTTAAACTCTTCTCAGTTTACACTTTGCTTGGTTGTCTGTGTTTTGTGTCCATGAATCTACGTAATTATCAACTTGTTGCCAATTGGTAGGAAAATTAAAGGTAAAGGTTCCCCCCGTAAAGGTACCACTTTGGTGGGTAGGTAACAGCGTTCCACACACATCATGCCGGCCACATGACCGTGGAAGCGTCTTCAGACAACGCTGGCTCTTTGGCTAACAAACGGAGATGAGCACCGGCCCCTAGAGTCGGACACGACTGCACAAATGTGCGGGGGGTACCTTTACCTTTTTACATACAGTATACTGTTTGCTTTTAGATATTTTTATTAGAAGATGCATTTTTGTAAAGTTTTTCTTGGTTTTGCTCTTGAATTTTCCTTTGTAAAGCAAAGTTATAAGCATAAACAATTTTTTAAAATTATTCTTATGAACCTCTTTCAGATCTGCCCCTTTTTCAGCTATAATTACAGCAACCATATGCTCTTTATTATAAAGGACAGTCCTTTATAATAAAGGGCATATGGTTGCTGTAATTATAAACAATCTCACATATACCTGAAATCGCTACCACTTGCAGAAGAAGAAGGTCTTTTTTCTGTCTTTATATTCCACCTTTTCTCCAAAATATTTAAACCAGTGCGTAAGAGTCTCCCTCTTTTTTTTAAAATCTTCACAATAACCTTGCCAGGTGGACTTAAGAAACTATCAACTCTGTCACTGAGAGTTAGTCTGGCTAAGATCTCACCAGATCTAGCTCAATATGCTTTTTTCCCATGCTCATTTCGTCTAGCTGAATTGTAGGAGTCAGGAGTAATTAAAGTCATGGTTAACTCTCTCAAAGACCGTTATTATTTGCACTAAGAAGGGGAGCATGCATGAAGTCTTTGTGAAATTTCTAGAGCTGAGCAAAGAAACTCTTCTGCATTTTTCCCAAATAGTTCTCACTTGATTTGAGATTTTGGAATTAAATGTCAGAATTTTTTGAATGAAGAGAATTTCAGATAAATGCTTGTGAGCACAATGTGGTCCTCTGTTTGGGCTTTTTCAGTAGTGGTCAGATCTAATAGGGAGTCCTGTCATTAAGAAAGTCAAAGGAAATGCCCATCCAATTTCTCTGCCTACAAATTTAGTTGAGAATTTCAAAAGGTCATTTTGGCCAACTCTAGTCAAGACATTCATAGTCTTTGCCTGAGGCTGATCTTAGGTTGAAATATGTTAACAACATAATATTGTTGGTTATCAAGCCTGCCTTTCAATTGAAATGGAGTCCTTATCTAAAATAATCTACTAAACAGGGCAATTTTAATCTGGATTGCTACAGATAAATTCAGCATCTTTTTCTTAACAGGATTAAGATGTTTAGCTAGTCTAGGGCATGTTACAGTAATTCCCAAATGATGTACCAGAGGAAAATTGCTGCAGGTTATGTGCAATAAATACATGTATTAAATCAGGTATGGGCAAACTTTTTTTCCCGAGTCTTCTCTCTGGATAATCTATGGGGGCAGGGGGGGGGGCATGATTGGGGATGAGATTGGAATCAAAAAGTGAGGACGTGTGTGTTCTCTCTCTCCCTCTTTCTCTCTCACACATACTTTCCATTCTTTAAAACTGAAGGGAAGTCTGAATGGATCTCATGCAGAAGGGTTTAGAAATTTTGCAAAGACTTCATGCAGGTAGCCCAAGGTTGCCCATTAAGTAGCATGGTTTTGCTTAAAGGAACAAAAGAGATGCCTACTGCTGGAGTTCTTACTCTGTCCCTGCTTCCTTCCCCTGAACTCTGATCTGGAGGTGGATAATTATGCCATCAGTTTACTGTAAAGTGCAGGGGTGGGATTTAGTCCGGATACCAATATGCAGAGAATTAAAACCGTAAGAGAACCCTGCGTTTCTGCTTCCTTCTAATCAGGAGAGGTGGACCCACCAGGGATTAATGTAATCCATGTTGGGATTGAGCTACTGTATATTGATCCTTGATGAAATGTGTTGGACTGAATTGTTATTAAGGGGAACTACACAGACAGTCTTAGGGCTGACCCAAGACAATTCGTTATATGAGCCTAAAGATAATAAACCATCCCCCATAGACAGAAGATAGTAAAGGTAAAGGTACCCCCCGCACATTTGTGCAGTCGTGTCCGACTCTAGGGGCCGGTGCTCATCTCCGTTTGTTAGCCGAAGAGCCAGCGTTGTCCGAAGACGCTTCCACGGCCATGTGGTCGGCATGACACGCGTGGAACGCTGTTACCTTCCCACCGAAGTGGTACCTATTCATCTACTTGCATTTGCATGCTTTCGAATTGCTAGGTTGGCAAGAGCTGGAGCTAGTGCGGGAGCTCACTCCGCATGCAGGGCTAGACAGAAGATAGTAAGGTAATATATTGATTTGAGTGCAATTCCTGAAAATAATTCATGGGAATGCCCATATTGCTTTCTTGGCAACAATATAAAAGAAAGTAGGCTTTTTTCCAGGATATTTTTTTCAACTTCCCAATCTAGCCTCTAATGCTGAGATTTTCTGGTGGTCTCTCATATGAATATTAACCAAGTCTGAACCTGCTTTTTGAGATTAACCAAGGTCAGATAATGACTATAAGTTTCCTACACTTCAGTTGCTCTTTGCCAGATCAGAAGCCTATGAGCTTCACCTACAAGAAGAGACAGATTAAGGACTAATGGCCTTTATGTTTCCTTCATCCCTAAATACTAGGTGTAATCTACATTGATAAAACGTGAAGGAATCTGATGGCACCCCTATGCATCTGATGCAGCTCATGGAACGTATGCCTTTTAGTAACATTTATTAATCAGAAAAGATGCTAGCAGACTCTTTCTGATCTTTTGCCACTATAGAGTCTGTCCTACAACTGATAACACCTATCCCTAATTCATGTGTTCAGCCTAGATGGAGACTGACTATGAGATGCAGACCTTGTAGCTGAAACATCTAGTGAAATGTTTAAACTTTTTATGTCTTCCCTAACCTGTGCTTTTAGTGATGTTTTGCCTGATGAAGAGTTCTGCGCGGGCCGGGTCGGGCCGGGCAGCGCGGTGGACGGGGGCGGAGCGGCTGGTTGGGGGGGGGCGAGGGGGGAGTCGCCTCCGCCTCTCAGCGCGCGGGAGGGGCGGGCCAGGCAGCGCGATGGGCGGGGGCGGAGCAGCTGATTGGAGGGAACCCGGAGAATCGCCTCCGCCCACCAAGACGCCTGCCCCGCCCCCCCGCGTGCCGACAGGAGGAGGTAACTACTCTCGTCCCGTTTTCGTCTCAAGGATATGGACAGTCTAAGTAGTACTGGAGGCATGAGGCAAAGAAGCTCTCAGAAGGAGGCCAGGGGAGAAGAGGAACCACAAATACTCAATGGTAAGGAGGCATTTCAAGGGAATGGTTGATACATTTTGTTGCAAGAATGGGGGGAAATCTTTGCTACATATACAGTAAATTATCTGGGGATTTTCAGTGAGGTCTTGGAATTGGGCAGTAGCATGCAGAGATGAGTACTTTTGGAGCAGCAGCAAAAAACCTCATATTACTTTAGTAGAGAGATAAGTAGTATCTTCCAAATGCTTTGGAGTTCAACCCCCAGCAGCTCTTGCCATTATGAACCACAGCCAAAGATTGCAGAACTTGTAGTAAATGAAGTGGGTGGTGTTAGGGTGTGTCTTTCTTTACACAGATATTCACAAAGTAATTGTAGGGGGATGAAGGGAATTTGGAACAGGACATGATCAAATCTGCACTAAAGGGAAAGGAAAAAAGAGGGAAGTTGTACCAATGGGCTCTCCAGGATGGATAGCAGATGGAATCTTTAATAATTTGCAACCTGTTAAGGAGGGCAAGATATCCAAATAATATGCGAAGAAAGCGAAAGATCATTAAAAAGGCAGGAAAGGAAGATAAGATCCAAATGGATGTCAGATGAGACTCTGGAACCTGCTTTTAAATGCTGAGTAGCTAAAGCTAAAGGAAAAAAGAATGAAGTAAGAGAACTAAATAGAAAATTTCAAAGGGCAGCTAGAATAGATAAGGAAAAATATTATGATGAAATATGCAAAGACCTAGAGTTACAAAATCAATGAGGAAGAACACGATCAGCATTTCTCAAACTGAAAGAGCTGAAGAGAAAATTCAAGCCCTGAGTTGCTATCCTTAAAGATTCTAT
Organism: Charina bottae; assembly: GCA_023362775.1. Classification (NCBI taxonomy): domain Eukaryota; kingdom Metazoa; phylum Chordata; class Lepidosauria; order Squamata; family Charinaidae; genus Charina; species Charina bottae. Next base: position 159,707,282 of record JALMGJ010000002.1, read on the forward strand.
GGGCAATACATTAAATGACGTGGGTAGTATTAAGAGAAGATGGAAGGAATATACAGAATCACTGTATAAAAAAGAGTTAGCCAATGTTCAGCTATTCCAGGTGGTAGAATATGATCAAGAACCATCGGTAATGAAGGGAGAAGTTCAAGCTGCACTGAAGGCACTGGCGAAAAACAAGGCTCCAGGAATTGATGGATTACCTATTGGGATACTTCGACCTCAGATGCAGCAGTGGAACCACTTATTCTTCTGTCACTTATTCAACTGTCAAGAAGTTTGGAAGAAAGAGACCTGGCCAACTGACTGGAAGAGATCTGTATTCATACCCATTCCAAAGAAAGGAGATCAAACTGAATGTGGAAATTATCGAACAATTTCATTAATTTCACATGCTAGCAAAATTTTGCTGAAAATAATTCAACAACGTTTGAAGCCTTACATCATCAGAGAACTACCAGAAGTCCAAGCTGGATTTAGAAGAGGACACGGCCCAAGAGAGATCATAGCTGATGTAAGATGGATCTTGACTGAATGCAAAGAATACCAGAAAGATGTTTACCTCTGCTTCATTGATTACACAAAGGCGTTTGACTGTGTGGACCATAAGTTATGGTTAATATTACGAAGAATGGGAATCCCAGAGCACTTAATTGTACTCATGCGGAACCTGTGCACGGATCAAGAGGCAGTCGTTAGAACAGAAAATGGTGATACCGAGTGGTTCAAAATTGGAAAAGGTGTGCGGCAAGGTTGTTTACTTTCACCCTATTTATTCAATTGTGTGCTGAACAAATAATTTGAGAAGCAGGAATGTACGAAGAAGAGCAGGGTATCAGAATTGGTGGAAGACTCATTAACAACCTACAATATGCAGATGACACAACTTTGCTTGCTGGAAATGAAGAAGACTTGAAGTACTTGCTCAAAGACTGACTGAAGTACTTGATCAAAGACTGTAGTCAGCAATATGGACTACATTTGAATGTGAAGAAGACGAAGATTCTCACAAATGGACCAATAAGTAATGTCACAATTAATGGAGAAGAAATTGAAGTTGTCAACGATTTCATTCTACTCGGATCAACGATCAATGCCAAGGGAAGTAGTAGTCAAGAAATCAGACGACGTATCGTGCTGGGAAAATCTGCCATCTAAGGTTTTCAGAAGTAAAGACGTTAGTCTAAAAACAAAGGTGTGTCTGACTCACACTATGGTTTTCTCAATTGCCACATATGCCTGTGATGAAAGTACCATGGACTGCCAGAAGAACAAACAAATCAATTTTAGGAGAAATACATCCAAAATGTTCACTAGAGGCGAGGATAACTAGGCTTAGACCATAGCTTTCCAAACTGTGTGTTGCGAAGTGGGGGCGCGGGGGCGCGGTGGTGTGCAGAGCGGCGGCGGCAGCGTGCCATCAGCGCTTCCGCGTTTTAGTGAGGCCGCTGCTGCCGCCGCGTGCCCTCCCACGCCGCCGCCGTGCACGTGTGCGCCGCTGCCACTGCCACTGTTGGTGTGTCGCCAACGGCGGCACTTTGGAAAGCACTGGCTTAGACTCTCATACTTTGGGCACATTGTCAGGAAAGACCAATCCCTTGAAAAGGATATCATGTTTGGTAAAGTCAAGGGCCAGCGGAAAAGAGGAAGAACTTCAACACGATGGATTGACACAATTATTGCAACAATGGATGCAAACATTGGAAGAGTCAGGCAATTGGCGCAAGACCATTTAGCATTTCATTCTATTATACATAGGGTCGCCATGAGTCATAAACGACTCAACTGCAACTAACAACAAAGGAGGGCAAGGAGGCAAACATCAGATAATGGTTGGTTCACCCATCTATAGGAAATAATGTGGAAAATCATGACCAAAAAAAAAAAGGACCAAGAATTATGCATGAAGAGCAGGCGTGCCTTTAATTTTTGTCTGGAGATGCTAAACTTCTGCCTTCAAAGACAGAAGACTGCAAGCATTCAGTTGAAGAAAAATGAGGATTGTCTTAATGAGATTAGTTACAAAGAAAGCATTCAGAAAATGTCATCAGCTCCTTCTTAATGGATGTTAGTACCTGTTTATTTGTGTACATTTTCTTGGACCCATTCTAAAAGGGTTAATCAGGACTGCACATTTATATGCTTAACATTGCGTTTTAGAGTAATCGAATAAGATATTTCCCAATTAGCAAATCCAGTTTCCTGTCATTCTTCTTTGATTTATGTTGGCATTTTGTGCCAAGTACCTTTTCATGTTAGTTTATATACTAAACTATAAAATTTGTCAGAGATACTGGCAATATTCCTTCCTCCATATCTACTAGAACTATATGATAATGTTACGTTACATCACATGAACTGTTTTACTTGGTAATTAAGCAAAATGGTAATTAAGCAAAATGTTTCTAGAATAAACATAGACTTCCAGATCTGCTGGCTAAAAGAGGTTAGCATAGTGTGGAAATAGTTCTGCTTTTAAAAAAAGAAATGGCTACAAAATTGAATAAAAACACCCCATATAAGATGTTTCAGAGGCATGGTGGAGATAGTTTTGGATCTGCTTCGTCCACCCCAAAGGAAAGACAATGCCAAGAGTGGGGAACTGAATGATTTAAAAAAAAAACCTTTCTGCAATAGGAAGATCTCTGTCTAATCCCAACGATGAATTGACACCCTTCACTCACCCAATGTCAAATCATGTTCTTGAAAGTGAAGCCATGCTGTTTCTAATTCTCTAGGTCTAGGAGACATTGGACACCTGGAGAGCATCGCTGCCCACATCCAATGGAAGAGACAGCTGAAGGTAATAACGGGTGCTTTTAAAAGCAGGAGGATGCTAGACATTGGAGAAGCGAATATTCCACCCTAGATGATGAATAGTCAAGGATGATGAAAATGGTCAATTCTGTGCCTCAAGGGCCACCAGTTCTCTACCCTTGCCATAGAACAGGGGTGGGGAACCTTTTTTCTGCCAAGGGCCATTTGGATATTTATAACCGGGGACCGGGGGGGTGTGGGGCAGGGTTTCTGGGATTTCCGCAGACCGGGGGCCGGAGTTTGCGGGCGGGAGCCAATCACAAGCACTGGGGGGCGGGGTTTGCGGGCGGGAGCCAATCGTGTGGAAGGGGCGGGGTTTGCGGGCGGGAGCCCCACGGGCCTGACGTTGCCCACCCCTGCCATAGAAGAAGATGTCCTAGAGCTTTACTAGGCCGCCTGGACAAGGGAGCTTTTGTAACAGATCAGAGAAGGGGAGCAACTGCTTAGGTTTAGAGCCAAAGCATCAGGGCAATCTGATAAGTTCAGGGAATAACTCAGTTGAAGGAGAACTGCTAGTGGCTCTCTCAGGTTTTCAAAGTCCGTAGCCTTCTCCAAGAATAGGACAGGGTTTAGGGAGGGTTTAGCAATGGCATAATAGAATTAGGGCTTTCCCCGAAGCTAATGCCTCAAGATGTGTAAAGTCTCCTTGGCTTTCTCACCCATTGCCTTGGAGGAACTTCAGGTGACTTTCAGGACAGGGATCTGCAATGCAAGCAGCCAATTTCATGCTGGTATAATTTTCTGCTGACTCAAGATGGGCAGGGAGCACTTCAGCCCAGCTTTGAGGAAAGCCCTAATTCTACTATGCCATTGCTAAACCTTCCTTCCCCCATAGTCTGGACATTATCTGTAAAAGTGCTAACACCATTGCAGCAAGGCTGTCTCACTCATGGGCTGGGGTGTGATAAAGGCAAAAAAAATGTTGTCTACAATAGGGGAAAGGCCTTGTCTCAGGTATTGGAAGCAGCAGGTATGCTGGACACTCTGGAGTAGGAGATCAGGGTTCATATACAGTAGAGTCATACAATAGATCCTGGACAATGCCAGCTTAGCCACAAGGACCACAAAAAACTGGGAGATAGACAGATAAGCCAAGCCAACCAACTTGTCCATCACCTAAATGCATTCTAGGAACCTGTGTATGGCCGGCCGGCCAGGGCATCATTAAATTCCCTCTGTTTTGTTGGTAGGTGATGAAGGGGGAGGTACTGGAGCAGGTGCACAATCAGCTGAGTGACCTCCTGGACACAGCCTTGGAAGAAGCAGCTCATTCCTTCCCCCAGCATTTGATGGTGGCCCCAGCAAAGAAGCAAAGCAGGTGAAAGAGGTTCTTCGCCACTAATTTTAGAGCAGGGATGGGAAAAATGGAGTCATCCAGAAGTTACTGACCTATAACTCCCAGCAAGTCCTGCTGGTATAGCCAGTAAGAGGGATGCTGGGAGTTGTCATTCCAGACCATCTAGAGGGATAGAGGGCCAAACCTGGATTCTCTCACAGAAGATGCCACACAGAATGCATGGCAATGCCTTTGTTTAGCTGGTTCAGAAACCTCTCTACATGTGTTTATCTTTGCAGGCAGCAGATAGTTTTCAGCTAATTCTATGGCAGTAATCACCAACAAAAACAAAACTACCATTAACAAGCCAACCCTCCAAGGCAGTGCTTTCCAAAGTGCCGCCGTTGGCGACACACCAACGGCGGCAGCGGCGGGGGCGTGCATGCACGGCGGCAGTGTGGAGGGGTGCGTGCCGGTGTGCATGGTGGCGGCAGCGGCGGCGGCCTCGCTAAAACGCGGGAGCGCTGATGGCGCGCCACTGCCGCCGCCATGCACACTGCCACCACCACGTGCGCCCCCGTGCCGCAGCTTCGCAACACACTAAAGTGTTGCGACACATAGTTTGGAAAGCTATGCTCCAAGGGCTTGGCTAAACAAACAAGTCTTAAGTAATGTTTCCAGAAGGTGGCCAAAGAAAAAGTGGACACCTGGAAAGAGTGTCAAATGCTTTGAGGAAAAAAAAAAGTAGCAGCCTTCCTCAATAAAAAATGTTGAGAAAAGGAAATGTATTCTGTTCTTAAGGACGGTCAGGCTGCATCATGCAAATACGTGAAAAGTTACTGTTAGGATTTCAAGTTACTCCTTACTACTTCTGCCCCTGCTACTTGATTGCTAATGCATCCAAGTGCTGTAAACCAGGGGTCCCCAACCTTTTTGGCACCAGGGACCAGTCATGGAAGACAATTTTTCCATGGACCGGGGGACGGGGTTTGCAGGCGTGAGCCAATTGTGCGGACCGGGGGGCAGGGTTTGCAGGCAGGAGCCAATTGCACAGGTGAGGGGCGGGGTTTGCAGGCGTGAGCCAATCACGCAGACGGGGGCGGGGTTTGCAGGCAGGAGCCAATCGCACGGACCACCACTGCTCACCCACTGTGTGGCCCACTTCCTAACAGGCCACAGACCCCTGCTGTAAACAATTTAAAAACAAATAAGGTGGGAAGAGGGAAAGAAAACTTATGCACCAGTTCCTAAAGTTATGTAGTGGTTATAGAATAGAAAAAGATGAATGGGAAGAAGGAGCCAAATGAAACAAGTGATGGCCTGGTTCTGCAGAAGGTGGCATGATGCACCAATCTGCTACTCCCACCCCCTTACTCAGAAGTGAGAAGGGTTTTGAGCGATACCATATATTTAACATTACCTGCTTTGAAATCTTACCTTGCAGAGAAAAAGGTCAACTACTGCAGAAGAAGAAAGTCTTTGTCAGTCAACAGTCATTGCTTGAGTAAGTATGCTTGGCCATGATAGGAACGAGACTTAGAGGGACAGCGGGCAAAGTGGCCCAGTCTGTTATGCCTCAGGCTCCAAAGGTGGCCCCGGGCAAATAACTGATATCCCACTGTTGATGGAGAGCAAGAGTTGGAAACTTTTCTGTGGAGGAACTCAAAACAGCCCAATAAGGACTGAGCTTGCTCCATGGCCACACAATGCTGAGACTCTTTTGGGGGGGTGGGGAGAGTGTAGGAGGAATGGATACTGTGGATCGGAAATGGAAGGAAGTATGTTTTTCAAGGACAAGGTTGATTAGCTGGCTAGCACTATAGTGCAAAGAGGCTTACTAGCATGTTAGAACAAGGCTGTTCGTAGTCTCAGCGGGAGTGAGCTTCCTTGTGCAGATCTTGGTCCTAGACCAAGGTGATACTGATGCCCTTACCTTATGCTTGGTTTTCTATTTCTATTTCTATTCAGGTACTTCTGGCCAACTTGGCTTCTATAATGAAGTACTGAATAATCCCTTCCTAGAAGTACTTGGCCCAGCTAGATGTCAGCAGCTGGCCAATACTGGCTGATCTCAGAAAACCAAGCAGGATCTGACCTGATTTGGTACTTAAATAGGAGACCACCAGAAATCCCAGAGCCATAAAGTGGGGAATCAAAATCATCCAGGAAGAAGGCAAAGGCAAATCACTTCCATATTATTGTCAACAAAATGGCATATCTATATCATCTCCAGTAGTCAAACTTGACTCAGAGGAGACTTTACCTTTTACCTTAAGAAGTACTGGCCTTCCCATCTGTTTGAGAGGACATTGTACTCCCAGGAAAAGGCTTGCCTGGCTAAACTTTTTAAATGTCACATCTAAGATAAGAGACAGGCAGTCTGGTAGATAGTATAAGATTATAGATCACATACAACTATAGTCTAAGTGCACTCTAGGTACAGCATCGATTGGCTAAGATTACTTTAAGATCAAACCTCAATATGAAAGCTCTAAGCTTATTCATTTGGGAGGCGGGGTGGCTGTAGAATTTTAATAGATTAACCTATCCTCTTATGTGGAACAAGTAATGCCACTTCTCTCCAAAGAAGTCCTGATTTTGCCTCCCTCCCTTTCTCTCTCATATGTCATAAGGTATGGAACATCTTTTTTCCCCAGCCACTTGAATGTTATTTCCTTTGTACAAGTGAAGCTATAAGCTTTTGCTCTCCCGTTAATTCAGGTTACCTGAGGGACCGCCTCGTCCCCAATACATCTACCCTTCCCACCCGATTATGCAGAGAGGGCATGCTATGGACCCCATCTACAAGAGAGTTCCATCTGGCGGGGTCCAGGAGGCGTGCCTTCTCTGCAGTAGCTCCCGCCCTGTGGAACAACTTGCCCCCGGAGGTGAGATTAGCCCCTTCGCTCCTGACCTTCTGGAGGAACCTGAAAACTTGGCTCTGCCGCCTTGCTTGGGACCAAGGAAGGAATAGTCACTCGTGGGGATGGCTAATACCTTAGAGAGCCCCTCTCCTATATTGGATTGAGTTAGATCTTTTTACTATTCTTGCCTCTTGGATTTTAATCTTGTTTTATAATTTAGTATTTTTATATAGTATGTACATTTTATGTCTCTTGTTTTTATCATCTTGTAAACCGCCCAGAGTCCCTCCGGTGGAGGGAGATGGGCGGTGATAGAAGTTTGATTAATACATAAATAAAATAAATAAATAAAATTCAAATTCATTAGGGTCTCCAGACCAGATGAAAATGGGTTCCATTTTGGTTCCAGGTCTTGCCCAATGATCTCCAGTTGCCCATCTCTCCCACCATCTATTGCTTACTTGCTAGCAACTTGTCTGTCATTTACAGCACGCTGATGGAAGTGGAACATTTCCGCGCTATCTACCACATATTTGTGGCCATATTCTGCATCTTTGTTGTCAACAAAATCATTGTGGATTTCATCAATGAAGGACGGTATGATTCAGAAGTGGGGGTAGGGTGGAAGGACTATCCTCTGACGTATGCTAAGTTGGGGAGAATATGGGGATACAGTGTTATTTGTTTTGTGCTAAGGGACATAGTAATAATCATAAGAGCATCTTTGCCTAATCTTTGAACTTAGATTCCATCCAAGGGTTGGCATTCTTGGGCACCTGCCAAGGCCCTGGGTTCCTGCAGGGAGCCTTCCGTGAGTCCTCTGGCCCCGCTGCTTCTCCTCCCAGCTGTCACTGCCTGTTCACCTGCCTGCTACAAAGGAAATGGAATTTCTTCTTCTGCTGGTCTTTGTGCTCTTGTTGGGCAGCTGGGGGCGTTGGCCAGTACCGCTTGGGACCCTTCTATGCCTGCCTAGCAATTAAGCCTAAGTGAGGATGCCCCTTTTGGTGCCACATTTGCCAGGCATCCAAACCCTGTTCCCTATGCTAGTAGTAGCCTGGTTACGCAGTTCCCTTCTTCTCCCCTCCTTCTGACTGAATCTTGTTACCTTTTGGCTTCAGCAAAAGACCTATCTGCACATTTGTTTATGGCTGAATGTAGGTGTTGCGTCACATAGTATGCTTCTGCCATCTGTTGTCATGATTTGCATATTACATTCCACTCCGGGATTACTTTAAAGAAAAGAAGGCTAAATTTACTACACTGCTCAAAAAAATAAAGGGAACACTGAAACAACACAATGTAAGTCCAAGTCAATCACACTTCTGTGAAATCAAACTGTCCACTTAGGTAGCAACACTGATTGACAATCAATTTCACATGCTGTTGTGCACATGGAATAGACAACAGGCGGAAAGCATAGGCAGTTAGCAAGACATCCCCAATAAAGGAGTGGATCTGCAGGTGGTGACCACAGACCACTTCTCAGTTCCTATGCTTTCTGGCTGATGGTTTGGTCACTTTTGAATGCTGGCGGTGCTTCCACTCTAGTGGTAGCATGAGACGGAGTCTACAACCCACACAAGTGGCTCAGGTAGTGCAGCTCATCCAGGATGGCACATCAATGCGAGCTGTGGCAAGAAGGTTTGCTGTGTCTGTCAGCGTAGTGTCCAGAGCATGGAGGCGCTACCAGGAGACAGGTCAGTACATCAGGAGACGTGGAGGAGGCCGTAGGAGGGCAACAACCCAGCAGCAGGACCGCTACCTCCGCCTTTGTGCAAGGAGGGACAGGAGGAGCACTGCCAGAGCCCTGCAAAATGACCTCCAGTGGGCCACAAATGTGCGTGTGGCTGCTCAAACGGTCAGAAACAGACTCCATGAGGGGGGTATGAGGGCCCGACGTCCACAGGTGGGGGTTGTGCTTACAGCCCAACACCGTGCAGGACGTTTGGCATTTGCCAGAGAACACAAGATTGGCAACTTCGCCACTGGCGCCCTGTGCTCTTCACAGATGAAAGCAGGTTCACACTGAGCACATGTGACAGACGTGACAGGGTCTGGAGACGCCGTGGAGAACGTTCTGCTGCCTGCAACATCCTCCAGCATGACCGGTTTGGCAGTGGGTCAGTAATGGTGTGGGGTGGCATTTCTTTAGGGGGCCGCACAGCCCTCCATGTGCTCGCCAGAGGTAGCCTGACTGCCATTAGGTACCGAGATGAGATCCTCAGACCCCTTGTGAGACCATATGGTGGTGCAGTTGGCCCTGGGTTCCTCCTAATGCAAGACAATGCTAGACCTCATGTGGCTGGAGTGTGCCAGCAGTTCCTGCAAGACGAAGGCATTGATGCTATGGACTGGCCCGCCCGTTCCCCAGACCTGAATCCAATTGAGCACATCTGGGACATCATGTCTCGCTCCATCCACCAACGCCACGTTGCACCACAGACTGTCCAGGAGTTGGGGGATGCTTTAGTCCAGGTGTGGGAGGAGATCCCTCGAGAGACCATCCGCCACCTCATCAGGAGCATGCCCAGGCGTTGTAGGGAGGTCATACAGGCACGTGGAGGCCACACACACTACTGAGCCTCATTTTGACTTGTTTTAAGGACATTACATCAACGTTGGATCAGCCTGTAGTGTTCTTTTCCACTTTAATTTTTGAGTGTAACTCCACATCCAGACCTCCAGGGGTTGCTTACATTTGATTTCCGTTGCTTTTTGTGTGATTTTGTTGTCAGCACATTCAACTATGTAATGAACAAAGTAATTAATACGAATATTTCATTCATTCAGATCTAGGATGTCTTATTTCAGTGTTCCCTTTATTTTTTTGAGCAGCTTATTAATACAGGAAGGGAAAAAACAAAGAAAGTGGGAACAGTGAAAGTGGTAAGATGAAGGAAACTGGTCCATTCAGAGAGGATGGAATACCTGGTGTGACCTGCAAAAATCCAAACAACCATGAGATGGCAGCAGAGAGATACACAAACATTTCTCTGTGCCACCTAGGGCTCAGCCAGATTTTTACAGTCCAGATTTAGTAGCCCTAGGAAAGGAAAACGTAAGGGCATTTGGTCCAGTCTCTATCTGCCTACTAAAAATCTGGTTCTGGCATTATTCCAGCCTCTTGCCCATTTCTTGCAATGAGGAGGCTTCATCAAATTCAGTGTGTTTTACTATCATCCTCTGCTCATTGTTGTTTTTATCGGTTTTTTAATATTGTATGCTGCCAAGAGCCAGTTTTTAATTGGGCAGCCTTACAAATCCAATAAATCATCAAAGGAGGAGAAGGAGAAGGCAACATCCATAGCAGGCAACTCCTGGAAATAATCTGCAGTTCTATTCTGTTGAAGCAGACCACAGGAGGACTCTAACAGAGATAGAAGACCGAGGGCCAAGTTCAGATTCACATCAATCAGGGAGCCAACTGGGTCACCTTGGGCCACTTGATCTCTCAGCCTTCACTGGAAAGTTGTGGGGATAGAATTAGGAGGAAACTCCACAGGTTTCACCTTGAACGTCCAAAAGGGGAGATGTACATGGAATAAGCAAATGCCTTGTACAGTAACCTAAGTTTCACATGAACTGTAGACCAGCTGAGTAGAAAGCTCAGGAGGTTGTACCAAAAAAGAATTAGACATTATTCTGACAGTACTCTAGTGTTGACTGATGCTCATAGTATGACACCTCAAATACCTCACAGTCCTCTCTTCCTGGCCCATTTAAATTGTGTTGGGAAACTTTTTGTGGGCCAGTATTTTGGGGTGAGCAACAGTTGACATGGGCAAGATTATGAAGCAAAGTGTGGGACTGGTCATGATTTTTTTTTCAGTTGCAGGGGTGGATTTTCCTTCATGCTAACTGGGCCGTGCCTATTTTGAAGATTTCTTTAGAACTTCCATGAGTTTACCTCCTCAAAATAGCAGGGCCCATCACCATCACTTTTCAGCAATAGTGCCATTGAAAATTGGTGATGCACCAGAGGAAGCTCAAGGGGTTGCAGTAAATGGGGGTGGGTAACTTGGGGTGCCCACTTTAATTTAAAATATCCTGATCTTTTTTGCTGCAACCTCAGAGCTCCTTTCTTCTTTGTCTTCCACAGCCTTGCCTTGGATGTCAAGCTCTTTATCATTGCTTTTAGACAGCTGCCCACGGCAGTCTTTGCCTGGTTCTGCATGTTCCTCTACACTTTATTTGTGCCCTACCAGGCCTTACAAATATGGTCTGGCTCCTTGAAGACGGCCAGGTCCCCCAACCTCTCCACGGCCACCTTGGTGGTGCTGGTGCTGCTCTGCCACACTGCAGTGCTCGGCTTCTTCCCGGTCTATATTGCTACCCGCTGTGATCTGGGATTTGCCTCCTGTTCCATTGTCGTCAGCGAGCAGGTACGGCAGCAGGGCAGCACAGAGGAAGTGGGTACAGGGGAAAGGGGTTCCTAAGCAGCGAAGAGGGAGGCTGGACTTGTGGAGTAATTCTGGTTGCCACAGAACATCTCAGTGTGCAAAGCATAGAACCGGATAGAAGCAAACACTACAAAAGCCCCCAGCAGCACACAGGCCATATGTCTGCCATTGTACAGAGAAGACATGGCAACCTCACTCCAGGTTTTAGGTAGCTTTCTCCTATCTGGTGCTCTTCAGATGGTCTGGACTAAAAATCACATAACCCCCAACCAGGAGGGGCATGAAGGATGGCCAGGTTAAAGACATCTGCTTGACTATACATTGCCCTGAACATGGTATACATTTCTTTTATCTTGTGGCAGAAGGTGTGCTCCTTAGCAGCCGTCCAGTAGGTATGTGGATAAATACCTAACGTGGCAATTGCCATGGCCTCAAATAGGCATCCTTGTGGGAAGAGACTATTGTTGGTAGCTGGGAGACAAGCAGATTTCATCCAAGCAAGACGTTGAGCTGACAAGTCAGCAGGCAGTACAGTTGACAGATAGCCAAGTGAGTAAGCAGGGGCCATTTCTGTCTGAAGAGCGTAGCCGGCCAGAGTCTGCAGCACCAGAGGATCCAATGGGACATTAGGGGCCACTTGGGTCACCCAAATCCTGCTGAGCTGATGGGTGCGATTCCATTTGCTGAATATCCACAGCAGACTTTCTCAACTTTTTGACCCTGGAGGAGCCCATTTTTCAGGCCTTGGAGAACCCCTGCACATTCAGGCTCAAATATAGGCCAGAAGTTACAAAATTACTATATTTGTTTCATGAGTAGGCCTGTATATATGCATTAACAGTGTTCTTAAACTAAAAATATAGAATGAAACTTACCTCTTCATTGTGAAGTTGCCCGAATTTGAAATAATTCTTTTAATAAATCGTGATCTCCCAGGGAAACCCTAGTGGCCTCTCACAGAACCCTGGTTGAGAAACCCCAGTCCACAGGGATGGTACTGAAGGCCAGGTAGGTGGCATAGCAGAATGCTTGAGTCCCCTGCAAGGATACCTAACAACATGACTCAACTTCATGCTGTTTCACGGCTCATTTCCCCCTCCTGCATAGATCCGGTTCCTGATGAAAACCCACTCATTTCTGCGAGAATCCATGCCTCCTCTTCTCCATGCCAGGGACCAAGATGGTGAGTTTGATTTGGAGGCCGTCGGTGATGATTAAGAAGGCTACAAGACTCCCCCACACTCCCTAAACTGAGTTTCCATTGATTGCAGCATCTTAGCTGTAGCACAAGATGGTCATCCAAGCACTGTCCTCCACATGCTAATTGCTATCACAGTCTTTCTCAACCTGACATTGCTGAGGCGCTTTGTTGTTTATTCATTCAGTCGCTTCCGACTCTTTGTGACTTCATGGACCAGCCCACACCAGAGCTTCCTGTTGGCCGTTGCCACCCCCAGCTCCCCCACGGTCGAGTCCATCACCTCCAGAATATCATCTATCCATCTTGCCCTTGGTCAGCCCCTCTTCCTTTTGCCTTCCACTTTCCCTAGCATCAGCATCCTCTCCAGGGTATCCTATCTTCTCATGATGCGGCCAAAGTACTTCAGTTTTGCCTTTAATATCATTCCCTCAAGGGAGCAGTCTAGCTTTATTTCCTGGAGTATGGACTGGTTTGATCTTCTTGCAGTCCAAGGCACTCTCAGAATTTTCCTCCAACACCACAGTTCAAAAGCATCTCTCTTCCTTTGCTCAGCCTTCCTTATGGTCCAGCTCTCGCAGCCATAGGTTACTATGGGGAATACCATTGCTTTAACTATGAGGATCTTTGTTGTCAGTGTGATGTCTCTGCTCTTAACTATTTTATCAAGATTTGTCATTGCTCTCCTCCCAAGAAGTAGACGTCTTCTGATTTCCTGGCTGCAGTCAGCGTCTGCAGTAATCTTTGCGCCTAGAAATACAAAGTCTGTCACTGCCTCCACGTTTTCTCCCTCTATTTGCCAGTTATCAATCAAGCTGGTTGCTATAATCTTGGTTTTTTTGAGGTTTAACTGCAACCCAGCTTTTGCACTTTCTTCTTTCACCTTCGTCATAAGGCTCCTCAGCTCCTCCTCGCTTTCAGCCATCAAAGTGGTATCATTTGCATATCTGAGATTGTTAATGTTTCTTCCAGAGATTTTAACAATAGCTGAGGCACTGTTGGATTACAATTTCCATTATCCCTGGCAATATTGTCAGTGATTGGGTATGGTAGATGTTGTAAGTAGATTGTAAGTACAGCAAAATACTAAGAAAAGATATACTGATGCAAAGCAAAGGTAACTTCTTGCCTAGGTCAAGTATATCTCTCCATAGGTAAAGGTTCCCCCCGCACATTTGTGCAGTCGTGTCCGACTCTAGGGGCCAGTGCTCATCTCCGTTTGTTAGCCGAAGAGCCAGCATTGTCAGAAGACACTTCCACGGTCATGTGGCCGCATGATGCGCGTGGAACTCTGTTACCTACCCACTGAAGTGGTACCTATTAATCTACTTGCATTTGCATGCTTTTGAATTGCTAGGTTGGCAAGAGCTGGAGCTAGTGCGGGAGCTCACTCCACACGCAAGGCTAAGGATTTGAACCTCCGAACTTGCGATCTTCCGATCGACAAGCCTGGCGTCTTACCCGCTGAGCCACCACGCCCCCATATCTCTCCATATCACTCACCAAATCACAGTCTCTCCTATTTCCCAGACTTCCTTTTGCATGAAGACCTGCAGAGCCCCATCCCCGAGCATGTGGGATTTATTTATCTATTTGAATTATCTTTCCTATCAGCATACAAAGCAGCTCACAAAATTAAAAAAAAATCTGACATACAGTGCAAGAGTTCAGTGATAGCACTTTCTTACACACACCCTTGTGAACACATGGAGTAGTTGCTTTCCTTGTTGGTTGCTTTTGTGTACCAATGGAGACAGTTCTTCGGAAGGCTGAATTCTGCATCCGGTATCACACCTTAACTATAGTGGGCTTTTTGCAGCTGGTCTTTGTACACAGGAAGTATCATGGTGTACACATAAAGCTCTGCGTCCTTCCTGCTGAAATGGGATGCAGAGAGGGGGGATGCCGGCACTTGAGCATCATGTGTGCTCCAGGGCATCTGTTTCGTCAGTGCACAACACAAACCGCTGCCTCTCTTACCTGTCTCTCTGTACCCTCAGCTGTTCCTTTGCTTCTTTCCCTCCACTCCAGGGAAGATGCGCCCACCTGAATTCTCAGCCTACCTGTACTTTCTCTTCTGTCCTAGTCTGATATTCAGAGAGAGCTATCCAAGGTAAGTCCTCGCACATCCTCCCTGTCTTTCTGGGCTTCCTGGGTTGTCAGCTCTAGCAGAAAAAAAGTGGGCAAAACAGATTTCAGGATCTATAGCCCATGCCCTCCTTTTTCCTGAGCAATGGTGTAACCATTGTATTTCCCAAGAAACAGGAACTGCACTCTTATCATATCTCAACCCAATCCCTACCCTTTTCCTCATAGGGAGCCATACATCCGCTGGAGTTACGTCATCCAAAATTTAGCTAAGGTAAGAGAGACACATTAAGTTTCCATTGGCTGATTGGTTTTATCTGGCCTCTCTATGGATGAGAAGTGTTGGAATTATCAGGGGTCAACTCAACATTGTCTCATAAGCATAAGGGGGGTCCTTCTAGTAAACACATCTCTATTGTGCTTGTGGGATGTCACATGGGTCACCTGATTTCCACTTCCTTTCTCTCCTTGAGTTTGGGGATGAACAATCTCCATTACTCTTTGGGCACACCTGCAAGCAGGAGGTGCTGCAGAATGCAGCTCTCGTCCTTTCATCTCGCTTGCATGCAGACATCTGCATTTTCATAATGATTGTCTACAAAGAACCGGTGATGATTCCAAGTGTTTTCTACTATGAATCTACTTGTATCCAGATCTACTGAATAAGTGTAAGCTATCTCTATTTTTTCTTCATCTAACTACTGTGTGAAGACTGAATTTATTTCTGAACGTAATTAAGCTTAATGTGCAAGTCCTTTTTTGGTTCACGCTTCTACTTTGCAAGATTGTTTTTAGCTGCTTGGAGTTCTTTTTTTTTTTTAACCTTCAAAAACTCCATCAAGAAGTGTGCTTGGGGAGTATTGGATTTTCCCATGAGTCTTAGCTGGACTGGGAACCTAAGATGTCTTAGCTGGCCAAGGTAACAACAATTAATTATTTATCAGTTAACAATTTATTTATTTAGTTTTGATTTAGATTTATTGATTTCAATTTATTAATTATTGATTATTAGTAATTTATTCCCCTTCATGGATCACTGCCTTGTCGTGGTGAAGGGGCTTGCGTAACTCAATGAAGTCAGGTCAAGAAGAACAGGTCATGATGGAGAGTTCTGACAAAACGTGGTCCACTGGAGGAGGGAATGGCAAACCACTCCAGTATTCTTGCCAAGAAAACCCATGGACAGTATCAAAAGGCTAAAAGATATGACGCCGGAAGATGAGCCCCTCAGGTCGGAAGGTGTCCAAAATGCTACTGGGGAAGAGCGGAGGGCAATTCCGAGTAGCTCCAGAAAGAGTGAAGCGGCTGGGCCAAAGCCGAAAGGACGCTCAGCTGTGGATGTGTCTGGAAGTGGAAGGAAAGTCTGATGCTGTAAAGAACAATATTGCATAGGAACCTGGGATGTTAGAGAACTAACACCAAAAAAAGATGTCCTTTTCATCATAGGGGACTGGAATGCTAAAGTAGGAAGTCAAAAAATAACCGGAATAACAGACAAGTTCGGCCTTGGAGTACAAAATGAAGCAGGGCAAAGGCTAATAGAGTTTTGTCAAGAGAACAGGCTGGTCATAGCAAACACTCTTTTCCAACAACACAAGAGACGACTCTACACATGGACATCACCAGATGGTCAATACCGAAATCAGATTGATTATATACTTTGCAGCCAAAGATGGAGAAGCTCTATACAATCAGCAAAAACAAGACCTGGAGCTGACTGTGGCTCAGATCATGAGCTTCTTATCGCAAAATTTAGGCTTAAATTGAAGAACGTAGGGAAAACCACTAGACCACTCAGGTATGACCTAAATCATATCCCTTATGAATATACAGTGGAGGTGAGGAATAGATTTAAAGTATTAGATCTGGTAGACAGAGTGCCTGAAGAACTGTGGATGGAGGTTCGTAACATTGTACAGGAGGCAGCAACTAAAACCATCCCAAAGAAAAAGAAATGCAAGAAAGCAAAGTGGCTGACTGATGAGGCTTTACAAATAGCTGAGGAAAGAAGGGAAGCAAAAGGCAAGGGAGAAAGGGAAAGATATAACCAACTGAATGCAGATTTCCAGAGAACAGCAAGGAGAGATAAGGCGGCCTTCTTAAATGAACAGTGCAAAGAAATCGAGGAAAACAATAGAATGGGGAAGACTAGAGATCTCTTCAAGAAAATCGGAGATATCAAGGGAACGTTTTGTGCAAAGATGGGCATGATAAAGGACAAAAAAGGCAGGGACCTAACAGAAGCAGAAGAGATTAAGAAGAGGTGGCAAGAATACACAGAAGAACTATACAAGAAAGATCTTAATATCCCTGATAAATACGATGGTGTGGTCACTGACCTTGAGCCGGACATTTATTTATTTTTATTTATTTATATTTCAATTTATATACCATCTCCATCTCCCCACAAGGGAACTCTGGGCGGTTTACAAAACACAACAATTAAAATCCAACAATTAAAACAACCTAATAAAATACTCTAATATAGTAAAATTAAGTATAAAAATCCAAGATGCGATTGTTTGATGTTTAGATGTTTAAAAGGGCCCTATGGCACCAGCCATCCCCAAGAGGAACTGTTCCCCCCCTCCCCCCACGCAAGGCGGCAGAACCAAGTTCTTTCTGAAGGCCGGGAGCGATGAGGCCTACCTCACCTCCGGGGGTAGCATATTCCAAAGGGTGGGCGCCGTTACCGAGAAGGCACGCCTCCTAGACCCCGTCAGGTGACATTCCTTTACGGACGGGATCCGCAGCATGCCCTCTCTGAATGACCGAGTGGGATGGTTCGACGTTATGGGGATGAGACGGTCCCTCAGGTAACCTGGCCCCATGCCATATAGGGCTTTAAAGGTGATAACCAACACCTTGAATTGGACCCGGAAGCACACAGGCACCCAGTGCAGCTGTCGCAGCAGAGGTGTCACATGCGCTGATCTAGGCGCACCAATAACTGCACGAGCAGCCGCATTCTGGACCAATTGAAGCTTCCGGATACTCCTCAAGGGTAGCCCCATGTAGAGCGCGTTGCAATAGTCTATATGGGAGATGACCAGGGCATGAGTGACTGTACGGAGGGCTTCCCGATCCAGGAAAGGGCGTAACTGACGCACAACACGAAGTTGTGCAAAAGCCCTGGCCACGGCTACCACCTGCTCTTCGAGCAGGAGCCGTGAGTCCAGAAGAACCCCCAAATTACGCACTTGGTCTGAATGGGGTAGTGCAACCCCATCCAGAACTAAAGATGACAACTTCCTGGATCCACGGGAGCCATCAATCCACAGCCACTCTGTCTTACCAGGGTTCAGTCGAAGCCTGTTGTTCCCCATCCAGACCCCCACAGCCTCCAGGCACTGAGAAAGGGTAGCCACTGCATCACTTATCTCACCAGGGATGGAAATATATAATTGAGTATCGTCTGCATATTGATGGTATCTCATCCCATGGTGACGGATGAACTCACCCAGCGGTTTCATGTAGATGTTAAATAGGAGAGGGGAGAGAACCGAACCCTGCGGTACCCCACAGACGAGGGGGCGAGGGTCGGATCTTTCCTCTCCTATTACCACCGATTGGGAACGGCCCTGGAGGAAGGAGGTGAACCAGCGCAGAACTACGCCTCCCACCCCCAACTCCCTGAGCCGTCCCAAAAGGATACCATGGTCGATGGTATCGAATGCCGCTGAGAGGTCAAGAAGAGCTAGGATGGATGCACTCCCTCCATCCCGCTCCCGCCAGAGATCATCTGTAAGCGCGACCAATGCAGTTTCCACCCCATATCCCGGCCTGAAACCTGACTGGAAGGGGTCCAGATAATCCGTATCATCCAGGATCCTCTGGAGTTGCAACGCCACCGCTTTCTCAACCACCTTCCCTAAAAAGGGGAGGTGGGAGACAGGACGAAAATTGTCCAATATAGTAGGGTCCAGTGATGGTTTCTTGAGGAGGGGGTGCACCAAAGCCCCTTTAAAAGCAGCTGGGAACACCCCCTCCCCCAGAGATGTATTAACCATCACCTGGACCCAACCACATGTCACCTCCCGGGCTGCCTGTACCAGCCAGGAAGGGCATGGGTCCAGATGACATGTGGCCCTTACAACCCGAAGGATCCTGTCCACTTCCTTAGGTCCAACAGGATCGAACTGTTCCCAGATAACTGGGCAAAGACGTTCCCTCGGCATCTCCCCAGACTGTGCTACACGCTTAGAGTCCAACTTAGACCGAATCTGAGCGACTTTATCCTGCAGATGCTCAGAAAATTCTTCCGCACGGCCCTGTAGGTGGGTCACAGACTCCACCTTACCCAACAGAGATCTTGTTATCTTAAACAGGGCCGTCGGATGGCGTTCTGCGGACGCAATAAGAGCGGAGAAATATTGACGTTTCGCCGCTCTTACCGCCACAAGGTAGGTCTTAACAGCGACTCTAGCTTGTGTTCGGTCAGATTCAGTCTTTGTCTTTCTCCAGCGGCGCTCTAGGCGTCTCTTAACCCTCTTCAAGACCCTCAACTCCTCTGTATACCAAGGGGAGTATTGGGTCAAGTGTGGCAAGAGAGGCCGCATAGGCGCGATCCTGTCCAAGGCCCCGGCCGCCTCCCTATTCCAGGCTGCGGCCAGGACCTCCGCTGGAGCGTGCAGTAGATCCTGAGGTACAGCCCCCAGCTCCCTCTGAAACCCTATTGGGTCCATTAGTCGCCGGGGGCGGACCAATCGACTGGGTCCTGCCTCCCTGCGGAGTGGGGCGGCATAAGAGAATCTCAAGGTCACCAGGGCATGATCTGACCATGACAAAGGGGAAAGATGTAACTCTCCCCTCAGAGCATACTGCCACTGCTCCGACAAGAAAACTAAGTCCGGGGTGAGTCCACTGTCTCGAGTTGGGTCTCGAATAATCTGGAACAGGCCCATGGCTGCCATGGTAGTCATGAACTCCCGAGCCGCCTCAGAGGCACATCCCAGGGACGGCAGATTGAAATCCCCCAGAACCATAAGCCTAGGGAATTCCACCGCCAGCCCCGAGACGGCCTCCAGCAGCTCAGGCAGGGATGTCGCTACGCAGCAGGGAGGCTGGTACAGCAGCAACACTCCCAACTGTTCTCGAGAACCCAACTTGAAAAACAGGGTCTCACAACCGGCCACTTGCGGAGCAGTGCCCCTGAAGGCCACTAGAGACTCTCGAATTACAACCGCCACCCCTCCTCCCCTGCCCCGGAGTCTCGGCTGGTGCCACACTTGAAACCCGGCTGGGCATATTTCAGAGAGGGCTACCCCCCCTCCGAGCTCAGCCAGGTCTCGGTGATACATGCCAGGTCTGCCCCCTCTTCCGTGATCAAATCACATATGAGGGGGCCCTTGTTGTTAACAGACCTGGCATTAAGCAGCAGCAGCAGCCGGAAACCGGGGCCCTCAAGGATCTGCTGACCAGGACCTGGGTATGAACGTGGAGGGCCGGAACACGCCACCGGTAACAAACACCGGGGGCGTCTTCCCCAACGATGGCCCGCCCTCCAGTTCCCGTCATAACATCCCCGGCCCGTCACCACTTCGATAGGGCAGCCCACTCCGTAACCCCCAGAGCTTCCAGGTCCAGATGCCTCCACTCCCGGACCTTCAAAGACCCTAGGTTGAAACATGGGTCCCCTCCCCCACGCACACATCTCTCAAGCTCAGTCAACTTCTAGTGATGGTAGGCCCCCCCCAGCGCACCAGCCTAAGCTCTCGGCACTGAAAGGGCCTAACCACCACAACCACACCTGCAATGTCCCCCCACAACCACTCTCACTGGTCGCAGAGAGATATCATCCACTCCTGCCCACCACCTGTCTCCCACTCAGGTGTGGGCACTCATACATACTATCACACAGTCTTGGACTCCCCCCTGACTCTCTCACATCCAGGGGGGGCCACATTCACACTACAGGGACCCTAAAAAGTCTCTGCCGCCTATAAATAAATGTGGGTGCAGATGGGGGCTTCCTCTTAGTTGTTAAACTAAAGTTAAAAGTCCAATAAAAAACCTTCAACAGTTGTTGATTTCCTGGGGATATTATGGCTGGTCCCCCATTCCTGAACCCGTCGTCCCCCCTTAGACCCCCTCCCCCACAGTTAAAGACCACCAGGCCCACCAAGAGTTCGTCCAAGTCGGTGTGCCTTAAGACCTGGCACGCTCCGCTGCTCTGCTCTCCCGTCTTATTGCAGCGCCAAGGTCTCGCAAGCTTCCAGTGTATATTAAATCTCTGGGGCTCGCCAGGTCCATCAATAGTTGCGGGGGTTCGTCAAAGTCCGTCCGGGCCCCAAGTTCCCAAAAATATAGTAAAGTACTTGTCCACAAGGCCCACAGGCTCCTGATTATACTCCGCCACTCCGCCGTTTCCTCCACTACACCAGAGGGCCAAGGGGCCGAGCGTCTTCGACCGGCTAATAAGGGATCACCAGGGATCACTGGGAGTCCGCCCAGTTCGCAATGGGCTCGCCCGAGTCCGCCCAGTTCGCAATGGGCTCGCCTGAGCCCCCAAAGCCCGCAGGGAAAAGCACCGCGTTTCGCCGTTTTCCAACTCTCCTCCTCCAAACGGCCATCGCGTTTTGCTGCCCCGCTTCGCCGCCTCGTCGCCTGCTGTTCCATCCGGGGGGGTCCAGCCATCTCCCCACCTCGGTCCAGAAGTGAAAGCCGAGGGAACCTCACAAAATCCCCTACCCGCACCTCCAGGTAACAAAAAGGCAGGGTAGGGTGGGATTCAGGAGACCAGGAACCCCTCTCCCCGGAGCAGCGCTCAACGGCGGCCGCTCATCCTAGAGAGTGAAGTCAAGTGGGCCTTAGGAAGCATTACTAACAACAAAGCTAGTGGAGAAGACAGTATCCCAGCTGAGCTATTTAAAATCCTAAAAGATGATGCTGTTAAAGTGCTTCACTCAATATGCCAACAAATTTGGAAAACTCAACAGTGGCCACAGGATTGGAAAAGGTCAGTTTACGTTCCAATTCCAAAGAAAGGCAATGCCAAAGAATGCTCAAACTACCTTACAATTGCGCTCATTTCACATGCTAGCAAGGTTATGCTCAAAATCCTACAAGCTAGGCTTCAGCAGTATGTGAACCGAGAACTACCAGAAGTGCAAGCTGGGTTTCGAAGAGGCAGAGGAACTAGAGATCAGATTGCCAACATTCGCTGGATCATGGAAAAAGCAAGAGAGTTCCAGAAAAACATGTACTTCTGCTTCATTGACTACGCTAAAGCCTTTGATTGTGTGGATCACAACAAACTGTGGCAAATTCTTAAAGAGATGGGAGTACCAGACCACCTTACCTGTCTCCTGAGAAACCTGTATGCGGGTCAAGAAGCAACAGTTAGAACCGGACATGGAACAACCAACTGGTTCAAAATTGGGAAAGGAGTACGACAAGGCTGTATATTATCACCGTGTTTATTTAACTTATATGCAGAATACATCATGAGAAATGCCGGGCTGGATGAATCAGAAGCCGGAGTTAAGATTGCCGGGAGAAATATCAACAACCTCAGATATGCAGACGATACCACCCTAATGGCAGAAAGTGAAGAGGAACTAAAGAGCCTCTTGATGAGGGTGAAAGAGGAGAGTGCAAAAGCTGGCTTGAAACTCAACATTAAAAAAACCCAGATCATGGCATCTGGTCCCATCACTTCCTGGCAAATAGAAGGGGAAGAAATGGAAGCAGTGACAGATTTTATTTTCTTGGGCTCCAAGATCACCGCAGACGGTGACTGCAGCCATGAAATTAAAAGACGCTTGCTCCTTGGGAGGAAAGCTATGGCAAACCTAGACAGCATATTAAAAAGCAGAGACATCACCTTGCCGACAAAGGTCCGTATAGTTAAAGCTATGGTTTTCCCAGTAGTAATGTATGGCTGTGAGAGTTGGACCATAAGGAAGGCTGAGCGCCGAAGAATTGATGCTTTTGAACTGTGGTGCTGGAGAAGACTCTTGAGAGTCCCTTGGACTGCAAGGAGGTCAAATCAGTCAATCCTAAAGGAAATCAACCCTGACTGCTCATTGGAAGGACAGATGCTGAAGCTGAAGCTCAAATACTTTGGCCACCTAATGCGAAGAGAGGACACACTGGAAAAGACCCTGATGCTGGGAAAGACTGAAGGCAAAAGGATAAGGGGACGGCAGAGGATGAGATGGTTAGATAGCATCACCGATGTAATGAACATGAATTTGAGTAAACTCCGGGAGACGGTGGAGGACAGGAAGGCTTGGCGTGCTATGGTCCATGAGGTCACGAAGAGCCGGACACGACTAAACGACTGAACAACAACAACAACAAAGTAATTTATTAATTATAATTAATTAATTAATTTAACAATTAATAGCAATAATGTGTTAAGAAGCCCTGACTGGCTAAAGGCCGCCATTTAAATTTCCCAGAGTTCTCTAGCCGTGAGTGAGTGAGTTATAGCATTTCTCCTGAGTCAACTTTGATGCCAAAAGGATCATTATCCCTAAGAGAATACAATGTACATATTTTAAAATATCTCCAACAGGAAAGTTAAGAACAAAAGGAAAAAGGAAAAAATGGTTTGAAAGAGAGCAGAGTTGATAGAATTTAGAACCACTCAGAAAGTGTTGACAGATCGAGTAAAACTAAAGAGGGGCTGGTGTTGGAGGAGAGCATCTGGGCATTGTAGGAGATTAAGGCGGCAGCTCAATCCAGCTTCTGAGATCCCAGACCAGAAGAAAGTTGCTTTTAGTCATAGCTGAGGACTGGCAACCGGCAAGCCTTGCCAGAACACCGAGATGCCAGCAGATGCCCAAGAAACTGACCACACCCCCAAGCCTAACTTCACTAAAGTAGAGTTTTTTCTCTCTGTCCCACAGTTCCTGGCGTCTGTGATTTATCTGTATTTCTTGATGGAATACTTCTGCATCCCTGTGTTCAGCAACATGCATCAGCAGCCCTTCAGCCTCAAAAGCCTGGTGCTCTCCATCCTCCACGCAATAGTACCTGGTATGTGGAAGCAGCAGTGATTTCGCCCGTGTAATGGGACTGAGCAGTAATGCTATGGAACTGGGACCTTGGGGCAGAGGTCCAAGGCCTCATTCAGTAGAAGAAATGGGAGCCTCAAAGGCAGCCAGGCTGGCTTATCACGTTAGAGAAAGTTAAGTGAGACGTACTACCAGCTAAAGAGCTACCCCTTCCCACAGCCCAAGATATACGTATATGGTTTGTACGGTCTGCAAAATCCACAGAAAATGATGAGGTAGGTCTGGCAGGCTGCTTTTTTTATTCATGATGAAAGTACGCGAAATGGACCAGAAGTCAAGCAACAGAGTCTTTATAAATTCATTGTTGGATGATTCTGTTTCCTGTAAAAGCACTTCAGCGACCTCTCACTTATTCCTTTCTTCAGCTTCTGCCTCAGTTATCCTCCACGTGCTGTGCTCCATGTCCCTTTCCACTGTCCCATTCACAACTCCCAAAGTCCATAATCATCATCATCATCATCATCATCATCATCATCATCATCTTGCCTTGCAATAATGTAAAAAAAAATTCCTGTAGATGTGGGGGAAAGCTGGAGAATGTGGTGCTGCTCATAAAATTCTACTTGCCAAAAATATTGCCTTAATTTACTTCTGAAAAGCAATTTTCTAGTCCTGGTTGTAAAGATAGGTTTGCAAGGCAGCTGGCAGTGGGCTGCTGAAACCACAGGAGTCAGCTTAGCTGCTGCTGAATCACAGAGCCAATTGTCAGCTTAAGAATTCTGTACAGGACTTTCTCCTTCGCCAAGATGAGAAGAATGCATAATGCATAGTGGTTGGGGAAATGACAGAATATAATTCTGCATTTTCATAATATATCTAATGATTGTGCAATTCATATATTCTGTTCACAGAATTGTGAATACTTTAGTATATGTGTGTGTGGGGGTAATTATAAATATATAATTTTAACAGTCTGCAATCTACACCCTTCGGTTATTTGACTGCAGCCTCGCCTCTGCCTCTGAAAAAGGGTGACTTGTATTTAAGGAGTCCTCCTTCCTTGTATAAATGTGAAGCCATCTTCCCTCAGTCCACAGCTAAAATCACTCATAGATGCATTACATTGGGATCAGTCCAGAATGACTTGACCTGACCACTGCCTTCAGATCAAACTACACCAGCTGCCTGGCTCCAGTTACTCTGCACGCATGTTGGGAACGAGAGCCAGTTGGGTGTAGTGCTTCAGGTGCTGGCCTAGAAACCAGGAGACAGTGAGTTCTAGGCCTGCCTTAGGCATGAAAGGCGGCTGGGTGACCTTGGGCCAGTCACTCTCTCTCAGCCCAACCTACCTCACAGGGTTGTTGTTGTGGGGAAAATAGGAGGCAGGAGTATTAGGTATATTCGCCGCCTTGAGTTATATATAAAAAGGTGGGATAAAAATATAATAATAATAATAATAATAATAATAATAATAATAATAATGGCAGCCTCACACATCTGGAAGACACCATTTTACAGGTGTCTGAATCTTAGACAATCTAGGCTACAGCCTTAATTAAAGACAGGTACTTCACACAGAAAGTGATCTCAAGTCACATGTATTCCATGTAGTTCCATGATACAGGTAGTCCTCGTTTAGCAACCACAATTGGGACTGGCAAATTGGTCATTAAGCAAAGTGGTCGCTAAGTGAACCGTGACTGTGTGGTGATCTTACTTCAGCTTTCCTTTGCTTTACAGACCTGCAAAGGTCATAAATGCAAGGCTTGGTCGCAAAGTTACTTTTTCATCACTGTCATAACTGCGAACGGTCGCTAAATGAGGCAGTCGCTAAACAAGGACGACCTGTATTCCAACAGGAGAGTAAAAATCATACAGGCAAGGCCATTTTGCTCTTCTTCCACTAGGATACTAACCTAAGAGGCAAGGGTTAAATAAGTTTCATTTGCAGTTGTCAGTCTGTAACAGTAATTGCATTTTTAATTTCTCTTCTCTCCAAAAGTGGGAAGGACTGATGTTTTTCTTCACTTCTCTCATTCAGGGACATTTCTTCTGCTCCTGTTCTTCTATATCTTCATGCACAGCTGGCCAAACTTCGTTGCTGAGTTGCTGCGCTTTGCAGACCGTGGTTTCTACAAGGTGATGACAGGAGTGGGGGGAGGCTGCAAGGAAGACATGGGGTGGGGGTTGGATTTCATTCCACATGGATATCCCTGAAAAGTCCATTGGCAACTCCATGAAGGATCAGATTAGCTTGAAAAACTTTGCAAGAGTTCTGAGCCGTTACGGCTCTAAAACTAAACCAAATTTCAACATGCCAAAGCAGTTCTACTGAAGAACCTGACATTAAGGTCCCTATGTATCCCATTACTTGTAATCAAGTAATAATTACAGATAGTCCTCATCTAGCAACCGTTTGCAGTTACAATGATGATAAAGTAACTTTACGACCAATCCTTGCATTTACGACCTTTGCAGGTCTGTAAAGCAAAGGAAAGCTGAAGAAAGATTGTAAGCATGTTTTATCCATGCTTATTGTTTTCATGGGTTTGTAAAATGTTTTAATTCTTGGTTTTATTCTACACCATCCAGAGTCATTTCAGGTGAGATGGGTGGCCATATAAATTTGACAAATAAATAAATAAATAAATAATAAGCACAGTCACTGTTTCACTTAGCGACCTCTTTGCTTAACAACCAAGTTGCCAGTCTCAAACCTATGCCCTCATTGTGGGAGGTTGTGCGGATCCAGAATTGGCCTTTATAGCCACTTACGGATCCACTAAACAAGGACTACCTGTAGAAACAGGTATGTTTAGGTACTAATTATAAGAGAGATCAACAACATGTTCCAAAGGACATTGCAAGATCCCACATGGTAGTCCATTCATGTCCTCCCAGTGGCTGAAATATTGCTAGTTCACAGAAACATTAGATTTTTAGAATATCGTTAGATTTTTAGAAATTTTGCATAAGATCCCATGTAAAAATACTGAAATCTCAAGAGAAGCCAGTATTCTCATATTAGATCTTACAAAATTTCAGCAGCCTAACAACATCTTAGGCAAAATGGTTAATCTTCTAAGATTTCAGATGTTTAAAATGCTTCATTTTAATTGGAGGACAATCAGGACTGTCTCTTGAGGCTATAACTGTGGTGCCCATTCGTACCTCATTGTGAATCCCTGAATTACAGCTAGTCCTCGACCTACGACCATTCGTTCAGCGACCCTTCAAAGTTATGACGGCGCTGAACGAATGGTGGTTACAACCAGTACTAAGATTTCCGGCCGTCCCAGCACTCCACGGTCACGTGATTGCGATGTGGGTGATTGGCAACCAGTGGTTGCAGCACGCTGCGATCACATGATCACCATTTGCAACCTTCCCTGCCGGCTTCCCCAGAAAGTCAATGGGGAAGCCAGCAGGGAAGGTCACAAGTCGCTGGAGTAAGCCTTCCTCACCCGTGCCCCCAGCCCCTCTGCACTCGTGCCACGCCGACCACTCGCGCACCCCCACACACCCTCGCCGACCTGCGTGTCTCATGCACCCCCTCGCACCCATCCCAACCCGTGCCGTGCCTCTTGCATACCCCCTCGCACCCTCACCCCCTTGCACACCCTCCCCAACCTGCACCTCTCGTGCACCCCCTCACACCCTCCCCGACCCTCCCTCACGCACCCTCCTTGACCCTGCCCCACCCCCCAGTGCACCCCTCGCTTCCTCCCCCACCCGGCAGCAGCCACTTACCTGCCTGCTGGCCTGGGACTTGCAACTTTCTGCCAGCTTCCCCACTGACTTTGGTTGTGGGAAGCTGGCAGGAAGTTTCCTCACCTAACGATCGTGGGATTCAGTTAACAACGGCACCAGGGACTGCACAGATTGCCATCACTAAGTGATGCGCTTTACAACCGCATTGTTTAGCGACAGAAATTCCGGTCCCAATTCCTGTCATAAGTCGAGGACTACTTGTACACAGACAATCTAGAGTGGGCTGTCTTTTTACTTGCCAAAATGCAGTGATGTTCCAGTTTCAAGACTGGCACTTCTGTGTTTTTGATATGCAGACTCTTTCACATTATTTATTCCATTCTCCCTGCCTAGGACTGGTGGAATTCCACATCATTCTCTGCATACTATCGGTCATGGAATGTGATTGTGCATGATTGGCTGTATTACTACATTTATCAAGATTTCCTGTGGGTAGGTAAGGCTGTAATGGGCTATGAGAATGACCTTTGGGGACAGGAGAAAGAGCTGCAGCCAGGGCAATGGTCGGGCAAGAGACATCTCAGCCCACAGCAGGAATGGGAGTGGAGAAAGCATCTCAGAAGGGACCCTCCCCAGTTCTCTGGAAAGTAAAGGCAAAGGGGGAGAGATGTGCTTTCAGACTTGCAAGTTTCTGTTACTGTAACCTTACAATAAAGGTAGTGTTAGTACTCATGGTTTGGTTCCCTGTCTGAACTACCTCGAAGGGCTGACAGGCTCACCAAACCCACCCTATATTACCCCATTAAGTAAACCTGCTGCCTGTGATTTCCCTATGCCTGTCTTCATTGTTCATCGGTGAACACCAAGATGAGGTCTATGCTTCACCTGGGCTCCTTCCCTTGCAGCTGACCGGAGGGAGAGCCCGAGCTGGAGCTATGTGCATTGCCTTCCTTGTCTCAGCCGTTAGCCATGAATACGTCATCAGCTTGTGCTTTGGCTTCTTCTATCCCGTCATGTTCGTGCTTTTTACCACCTGTGGAGGTCAGTAAATGGTGTAGCATGGAGTGCTCCTGGTGGGCCTTCTTTCATTCTGTTCTACCCTCCTCTGGTTTCCCATTCTTATTATTATTTCCAGTACACTGTCAACACAGCTTTTGGACATCTTGGCTAAGGAATCCTGGAAGTTGCTTGCCTCAAATGAGTGGAGCTTCCCAGGTTGGGGAAGACTAGCTATGGAAAGATTCGAGGCATTATCCTGCCCCCAGACCAGTGTTTCTCCATCTTGGCTACTTTAAGATGTGTGGACTTCAGCTCCCAGAATTCTCCAGCCAGCCATGTGCATTGTATGATCGTCCCAGACAATGCATTGTATGGTTAGGTTGGAGGCTGTTTTTCCTTCCCTGAGAAAGTTACTTTGGTGTTATATTTTTTCAAATTTTGCAGGTCATTGAATAAACAGTGTTTCTTCCCTAAGAAAATTAAGGTTCTCCATTCCAACAGGAGGAGAAAATAATGTCAAACACGGAACAATTTTACAAATTATAAAGCAAGAGCAAAGAACAAAACCAAAGACTAATAACTGGAAAGCAAAATTTTCCAATTCCAGAATTCCAATTCCAGTTCCAGAACAGAGGCAAGTACTTGGTTAGACATGACTTCAGTCATGACCAGGATGCCATTAAAAGAGGAACAGAAAAATGGCCCAGGTTCTAGGAGCAGGGAGTTCCACATACAAGGGCATTGCTTGAGAATTCTTTCCCAAATTACTTCACCTTCCATAGGAGTAGGGATGAAGCATATTGCCTTGTAATTAACATGGGAATTGCTGTTACATACTTTAGATTTGGGAATGAAGAGGGACATTCCTACTGCAAATGACAGTTCTCACAAATTGGTAACTGAGAGATCTCCTTGGCTCAGTGTGGTTGGAGAAGACACAATTAACCCTTCTGTTTGTTTTCATAGTGTTCTTTAACTTTGTTCTCAATGATAAGAGAAAAAGCCCTGTCTGGAACATCACCACATGGATATCCCTCTGTTTGGGTCAAGGGATCCAATTGTCCTTATACAGCCAAGAGTGGTATGCACATGTCCACTGTCCACTCAAGGAGGTGAGTAAACAATCTACCTCAGCACAACAGTCCATCTACCTTGTTGCTGGTCATCCTCTTCTTCTCTTTCCTTTCTCCTTTCCCATCATTATCTATTCCCAGCATTATTTACCAGTATCTATGCATGCCCATAAATAAATAAGCCCTTGGTACCCTCTTCATGCCACCTTTTCATTAATGATGAAAACGTCTATTACTCCAGGAGGGTCAGGCCCACTAGCTGGCTTATATCCCGGCTTCTGCAATTAAGGGGGGATTTCAGAAGTATTTTGCAAATAAACTTGTTACAAAGCTAAGAGCTAATTATAATTCTGCTGGGATTGGCAATAGCTAATGGCAGCTCAGTGGATGTAATCTGAACCCATATCTGTTGACTGACTGACTGGTTGGTTATGTGCCATCAGGTCATTTTTGACTCCTAGCGACCACATAGATAGATCTTCTCCATGACTATCTATCCCTACCTGTTCTTTCAAGTCTCTCAACGGTGCACTCATCGCCAGCACAACTGAGTCCATCTACCTTGTTGCTGGTCATCCTCTTCTTCTCTTTCCTTTCTCCTTTCCCATCGTTATCTATTCCCAGCATTATTTACCAGTATCTATGCATGCCCATAAATAAATATGCATTTGATTTCTACCCTGCTTTTATTTTTGGTCAACTTAAGGCAGTATACATACCTAATGCTCCTGCTTCCTATTTTCCCCACAACAACAACCCTGTGAGGTGGGCTTGGCTGAGAGAGAATGACTGGCCCAAAGTCATCCAGCCAGCTTTCATGCCTAAGGGAGGCCTAGAACTCACTGTCTCCTGGTTTCTAGGCCAGCACCTGAACCACTACACCAAATTGGCTCTTAAATAAGTTCTATCTCATCGGTACTGAGGAAAATAGAGGCCCAGAATACCCATTTGCACGTTATTTGGGAAGTACAGTAGTTATTGTTAAAAATGAGAGCACAGTGGTTTCAAACATTTACTGCTGTCAGACATAAACTAGAAGAAAAAAAACAGGAAAAAAAACCCAATATAATTTGGCTGGAAGCATTCAGTTAAGGATTGGCTCATTATTCCTTATATTAATTTATAAAGATTACTCCTGAGTCACTTTTTGGCTCAAAAACATTAAAATACTCTAAACAATAAAAAGTAAAAGAAATATTAATATATCACATTAGCTGTATGTTGGGGGCATTTCAATATGTGAAAAAAGCACCTGTTATTGATACATGAATGTTGTGAAGTTCTTACTGTCTTTTCACTTCATCCCTTTTCATTTTATGGAGCCCTGGACAGGAAAAAGGATCAGATCAAAGTTCCATTGAGAACAGCTGATAAGCCCAACCTGTTGACAACCATTTGTGCTGGCTCTGATTGGGAACGATGGGACATGTCGTCCAGCACATTTAGTGGACACCAGGTTGGGTAAGGTTTTATTGCAAGATTCTGCTTTATAGCATAGTCAGAGATGCTCACCAGCAGGGAATTAAAGCAGTCCTTTCTTCCTCCTCCTGAAATCAGTAGTTGCAAAGTGTATTCTGCAGCATACATTATTGAAAATTCTGGGTCTGAGAGCCATTGATAAGTATCATCCTTCAAGTCTGGGCCATCCTGGGTTGCCTCCAGGACCTGAGGGGCCTGAGAAGCAACAGCCAGAGCAAGTTCCTCCATCCTGGAAGAGGCCTGCAATTCAAAAGACTCTCCGATACTGCCTTCAACCTTGCTGGATGCTCTGGGAATATTATTGTGGTGATGAGCTCTTGATTGTGTTGGAGCCCCAATAGATATATGGCTGATCTTGCTGACCCAGGTCTAAGCACATGATTAGCTGGAATTCTTGTATTGTTTTGTCTCATGGCAGTTCTTTCCTTCCCTACTATTGTTTCTCTCTTGTCATAGTCATCATTTTTCTTTTTTCAGAAGACCTTCTGGGGCCTAGTGACTCCACGTTCCTGGTCTTGCCACCTATAAGCAACTATTTCCAGCCTGTCTTGTCCTATCCCTCTACTTTGCTTCAAAAATGATGTCTGACAAAGATAGCACGTTACTCTGATGCTGCGGCAAGAAGGACTTTCAGCACAACTGGCACCTCCTCCACTCCCTGCATGGAAAGCTGTATTTGGAAATTCCCCACCTGAGGATGTTAAGATTTTGCTTGCAGGTTCAAAGGCTGTAGTCTAGTGGAGACAAAGAAATTTAGCACCTGACAAAAAATCTACAAAATTCTGTGCTGTTTCAGGTCCATAGTTCTTGGTGCTCAAATTCCAGGGAGAAAGGGCCTAAGAAAAATTCACAAATCACAACCCTTGGTTGCTTCCAAGACTTACAAACTGTCACTCTCTCTTAATCTACTAAAAAAAATATGATTTAAGAGTTCCACCATGAAATGCAGGTTTCCCCACTTCCCAGATATTCTGGAGGTGACGGACTCAACCGTGGGGGAGCTGGGGATGGCGACAGCTGACAGGAAGCTCTGGCATGGGCTGGTCCATGAAGTCACGAAGAGTCGGAAGCAACTGAACGAATGAACAACCACTTCCCAGCCTTAATCCAAACTCTGTTGCTTTTAGATCAACAGGCAGCTTTCCAGATACTGGTGAAATCCAGCTCCCATCAGGTCCAATGATGAGGAGTGATGGGAGTTCAACAATTCCAGGAGGACTACATATATTTCCTACCACTACTTTTGACTTTCATTCAACATTTTGTCTCCAGCAGTGAATGAAGGGAGGCTGAATTACCACCAGCAGCATCCATTCAATGCCTATTGTGTGAATGATTTTTGAAACTATATTTGGACATGTGGGATCCCCAGACCACAATAGAACAGGCTGCAGTATGAGACAAAAGTAAAGCCATCTGCTCACCATGCCATGTTTCTCATCCAAGGAGGAGGCAAGCTGCGCCTGCAGCATTTTAAAAACCATTGGTCACAATCCTAATTGTGTTCCAATAGTTTCTCTCAATATAACAAGAAGGTGACATCTCTTTTATTTCACTGCAGAGGTGAAATGCCTTGTCTGCAGAGTATTTCAGTGTTTGCACAGCATTCAGTCATGTGAATTTGATTCAAAACGATGCCAAAGAGGCAATCAAGAGAACATTCTTATCTATAGCACAAGGTTTGTGTAGCTGTTTTTACAGTTATGTTTTTAGTATTGGGGGAGAGGGCAGGCACTCTGAATAAAATTTTGTTGGCATTCATGATGCAAGTTGTGTGAATTTTTAAGACAGATATTCTTCTATGTTAGTGTTGATTTCTCTGATTTTCTGTCACTCTTTTTTTTGGTTCACAAATTATATTAAGCCAGTTTGCTTAAGCATAGTTTAATGAATCAAATGGAATTGACTGCATTTATACAATCCAAGGCATAAACTATGGTTTACCAATGATCCTGGCTGCAATCATGCAAAACCAAACCACACTGCAGTCTTATTCATATCGCCCAGAAACAACTCTAGCCAAAATGGCACAAAAGTATGTGCAAGCTTTGAAAGTGCAATGTTTAAAGGAAAAAAAAAACGGGGGAGGGAGCAGAAAAGTAGCAGAAAAGTCTAAAAATTAGTGTCTCATTCACTCTCTAACCCATCTCAAAAGATTATTGTAAAATGAGAGCAGGAGAATCATCTACTGTATACTGTCCTTCACTTCTTTAAGGAAGTATGATTATAATTCAGAAACTGATGCCCCAGGGAAACAGATTATTCCAAGGTAGGTTATAAGTTAACAAACATTAAGCAGACCATCATCTGTTTGTTTGTTTGTTTGTTTGTTTGTTTATTTGGTAAATTTATGTAGCTGCCCATCTCACATATGTGACTCTGGGCAGCGAACAAAGTTAAAAAAGAACAGTATGAGAAATAATTTTTAAAAATAACAAAAAGCATTAAAAGCAACCTGAAAAACATTAAAAGCATTAAATATGTTGCCTTGGAGGAGTTAATCCTCCCTTCCAGAGGCAAGACCCTAGAATGGCCTCCACAAAAAAAGAGTTATTTCCACTTCCTCTCATCTGTGATTCGAGGATAGGCCTGAATTACTGTCATTTTGATCAGCGTGCCTTGAATTGAGACTACTTTCTTATCACTTGAGGGGATTGTAGCTAAGCACCAACTCTGATACCCTTTTGATGATACTAATGGCTACTCCATCTCTCCTACGATATTCTTGCTCACAGTAAAAAAATCAAATCAAAATCTTTTATTATGATCATAGGTCTGAAAACTTTCTGACTGTACAAGACTTACTCCAGTCCCTTGCTGTTTGCTGATTCCCAGAATGTCAATGTTCAGTCTTGAGACTGCTGCTCTGACAGCATCATGTTTGTCTCTGTGATGGTTCTGACATTCCACAAAGCCCTAGCATGCATAACTTTGCAGCAATGAAGTTTCCTTTTGCTTCCGGCCACTTCGAAAGCTGGACAACCTTTCAGCTTCTATCGGGCCATATCTTGAGCAATGAGCTACTTGGACTTGCCCTCTGCTCTTCCTCAGTAGCTCACTGGGTACTCTCCAACCTGGGAAGTTCGTCATCCAGCATCATGTTAACATCTTGGGTGTGGGTCCATTGGGTTTCCTTGGCACCATTGGCAGAATACTGGAGTGGGCTGCCATTTCCATCTCTAGCGCCTGACCATCTTGCCATGCTAACTAGAGCAGGGTTTCTTAAAAGTGTGGCCTCCTCCAAGACCCTCTCAGGGGTCCGCAAAATCAAAATTATTTGCCAGCCTATGTTGAAAAATAATACTAAAATCCCATCCATCATGAGAAGCAGTAGCAGCAGCAAACAAGTCAATTTTAATTTTTAATGCTGTAAATGTCATAATCCGTACAAACAAAAAGCTCTTTTGGGGTCTTCCATAATTTTTAAAAGTGGGAGGGGGTCCTGTGAGAAAAAAGTTTAAGAAACACGCAATCCCAGCCCTTCTGGAGGGTACCAGACCCGGGTAGCTTGCCTTTATTATCTATCCGGACGATTTTATTTTGTTTTTTTCCAATATGTATCAGAGTGGGAGTGCTATCCACGCAATAGCAATTGTAGAATCCTCGGGTTCGTCTGTGGAACCGATTATTGATGGTGAGTGGGGCAGAGGAGAGGAATTTAGAGCTAAGTGCTTTTTTTTGGTTGTTATTTTTTAAAGGCCCTGGCAATCCTCTTCCCCCCTTCACTTCCTGGAATCGAAGACGAATCTCCTCCACTCAGACGGAAAAACAATCTGAAAGCGAAAGGAAAGGGCACCAGCTTCCCGCGCGCGCCCTTTGTTCTCCCGGGATAATTTTCCCGCCTCGCTGGAAAACCGGGGCTGGCAGGAGGAGGGAGTGGCATTTCGATCCGCCTCCCCGCCCGACCCCAGACCCTTCGCTAAGCGCCCCACCAGCCCCGCACCCCAGGAATTGAAAACCGGGCATGGACGAGAGACACAGAT
This sequence comes from Charina bottae, assembly GCA_023362775.1. Taxonomy (NCBI): domain Eukaryota; kingdom Metazoa; phylum Chordata; class Lepidosauria; order Squamata; family Charinaidae; genus Charina; species Charina bottae. The sequence goes on from JALMGJ010000002.1 coordinate 159,742,130, forward strand.
TGCTCGGCATCCTCGAGGAGCTGACAGATAAAGAGCTCCAGAAGTTTGCTTTTTACCTGCCTCCCACCATCCCAGGCGGGAAACGCGACACTACCTCCCGGGTGGATCTAGCGGAGGTGGTCCTGCGATATCACCCCGATGAAGCCTTAGATGTCACCGTCGAGGTGTTAAAAAAAATGCCGAGGAGAGATCTCGTCTTGAGACTTGAGGGCCAACCGAGAGGAGCGGGTCCCCGGCCTGCGAGGACCGAAGAAGAGAGGGAAGTGGCGGCAGCAGGTGAGCAGAGAGGCGGCCGGGCTGCCGCGGCCGGGCTAGCAGACGGAGGTCCATAGAGGCCGAAGGTTGCTGTCCTGAACTTATGTAGGATTTCCTGGAGTAGTACTGTTGTGCCCAATTGCCCATGCTTTAAAAGAGCGAAGACAGAAATGTAGCTCCATGCTGAGGGCCAGAAAATCTTATTTATGTATGTATTGATCTACTGCTTTATTTACTTTGAGTACCCCTGCTGCCATGCAATCACAATTTGGACAGTCAGTGCGTTTTCCAAGACAAATCAGTGTAGAAATGGACATGAATGGGTGACTCTAAGTCATGCAGCTGGTTTCATGTCTAAGGACCAGAACTCACGGACTCCCAGTTTCTAGCCTGGTGTCTTTAATCAATATACCAAACTGGCTCTCTTGTGGCTTTTACAATTTATTAATTTGTTATAAAGCTTGTTGGGGAGGGTTATCTAAATACCCAGAGCCAACATACTATATAATGAAACCCCCAAATTAAATCAATTTAACAACAAAATCCTTTCCCTGCTTAGTTGCCTAGGGATACAGCAAGCAGGTGGCAGTTTTTTCTTTATTCTATTTATCCTATAAAAAAAATAGATCATAATCCAACAATTTTCTGACCCTAACCACCATCATACAATCTTGCATGATGACCTGGGTGTTTCACTAGTACTTATTCCTGGAACAGATTTGAGGCAAGTACAGGTAGTCCTCGGTTAACAACCACTCATTCAGCGACCGTTCGAAGTTATGATGCTGCTGAATGAGTGATACTTATGACCAGTCCTTGGCAACTTTGCACCATCCTGCGGTCACATGATTGCCATTTGCAACCTTTCTTACTGGCTTCCCACAAGCAAAGTCAACGGGGAAGCTGGCAGGGAAGGTTGCAAGTCACTCCTGCCGCTTTTTCTCCCAAGAAGCCCAGCTACGGAGTACAAGATCCGTACTCTGTAACATGCCCACAGCACCCCCAACACTCCATAGTGCATGCCTGCCTGGCCGCGCTCATGCCGCACCACAGCAGCCACCGGCATGCCCTCCTGCACCCGGCAGCAGCTACCCCCTGCCCGGCTGCGCTCACATCGCACTGCAGCAGCCACTTACCCGCCCGCCGGCCTGCTTGCAAGCCACCCAGGACTTGCGACTTCCTGCCGGCTTCCCCATTGGCTTTGCTTGTTGGAAGCCAGCAGGAAGTCGCAAGGAGGTCCTCGCTTAACGACTCACGATTCTCGCTTAACAATGGCAATGGGGACTGCCGGGATTGCTGTTGCTAAGCAATGTGGTCATGCAACATCACACTTTACTACTGTATCACTTAGCAACAGAAATTCTGGTCCCAATTACTGTCGTTAAGTGAGGATTACCTGTACGATATTATCAGATACATATAGAAGAAAGCTGTGTCAGCTCATTTCTTTTGCATCTATAAATTATCTCTTTCCCTCTTCCCTCTTTTTTCAGCACCAGCCAAGCTGGTTACACAAGAACAGCTGATGACAGTAGCCAAAAAAATGGGCAAGAACTGGAAGCAGATTGGGATTTTGTTCCTGGGTATGGAAATTTCACGTCTGGAGCAGATTGAAGAGGAGTATCCGAAAAACGTTGTCATGCAGGTTTTCAGCATGCTGTATGAGTGGAAGAACCGTGAAAAGGACAAGGCCACTACAGGCCACCTGCATAACATTCTTAATCAGGAAGGAGTGGGACTTGACCCCTGTGCCTATGCTTTTCTTTTAGAATAAAAAACACCTGAGAAGTTCTTGAAAGACAGGTCACCCAACCTTGCAGAAAATGGGCTTCACCAGCATTCAGTGCCTGTCTCATATGTGAGTGCTGCCATTAAATACCAAATTGGCTATTCAATGTGATGCAGTTGTAGGGAATTTTTTAAACCGTCAGGGTGCAACAAGGTGCTTCAGAACAGGTGTGGGTATACTGCTGATGTCTTCTTAACTGTATATTTTCCTGGAATTGCATGGCTATTGTATGAGCCCAGGAAAAGATGGTCCTTCTTTAAGGAAGTGACAAAGGTGAAGCATGTGTGACCACACCTCCTTCGAAACACTTTCTTAGCTTTGAATCTGAAGTGTTGCAAAGTACTAGTAATAACAGTAAGTGAGGGGGGAGGGTGTTGGTAACATGTTTCATATTGGACAAACTATTTAACTTCCCTCCCAAGCTTTCTTTCCCTCATTCCATCTCTTGCAATATCTCCTTTTCTGATGAACAAGCCTACAACCCTTCCTTTCTCTTTATTTTTTTCTCCCTTTTTATTTCCTTCATTCCATGCTGAAGCTTTATTTGCTTTTCTCTGTATAAAATGACAAAGCAAATCTAACAGTTCTTATCTATCTTCCCCACTACAACTGGGTCATGTGCTGGTCTTATCTTGTTCTGACTTCTTCACTTGGATCCTCTCCCATTTTTTAAAACTTCTGTAAAAATAGTATTTACCTCTCGCAGTAGTGGATAATATATGTATCTTGGGATTGAATTGTTGGGTTCTTGGTGTTCTCTGAACTTGGCAATGTTTATATATTGGCAAGGAAGGAAGGCCCACCAAACTCCATTTTGTGCACTGATGGTGTTATAAAGGAGGGTAATGAAACATCTGGAAAGTGAAAACCAAGCTTAGAGAGAACCCAATAATATTTGCCTCTCTTATCACACAGATTAGATGATGTCCTTTTAAATGCACGTCATCAGCTTCCCATCCATTTCCAGTACAAACTCCTGAGCTGGGTTCACACACCATGCTAAGCCAGTGCAATGCAGTTTATTTTATTTATTTATTCGAATTTATGACTGCCCATCTTCACGACAGCGGACTCTGGGCGGTTTGTCTCATTTGTGATTTAATACAATGCATGAACTCAGTCAGGTGGTATGTATGTAAATGTAAAAGTTGCTATTATATACCTTATTCAACAAGCCAGTTTGGTGGTGTAGTTAAGGCACTGGGCTAGAAACTGGGAGACCATGAGGTCTAGTCCCACCTTAGGCACAAAGCCAGTCACTCCCTCAGCCCTAGGAAGGAGGCAATGGCAAACCACTTCCGAAAAACCTTGCCAAAAAAATATGTCTATGAAGGTTCTCAGTCATCCAGGTGGAATTGTCTGTAGCTTGAATCATGTCAACTGGATTTCTATTTTTTCAGTGGAAATGTTTCGCTCCTTATCCAAGGAGCTTCTTCAGTCTGAGCAAAGTTGGTAAGGGAATCCTAAATATGTTTCTAGGTAGCTGTGTGACCTTACACCTGGGGCTAGGTCATGGTTATATTGAGATGTTATTTTAAGTCCTTTTATCATCTAAAGGAGGATTGTTAAGTTCCTCCTATATATATATATATATATATATCAATATAACCATGACCTAGCCCCAGGTGTAAGGTCACACAGCTACCTAGAAACATATTTAGGATTCCCTTACTAACTTTGCTCAGACTGAAGAAGCTCCTTGGATAAGGAGCGAAACGTTTCCACTGAAAAAATAGAAATCCAGTTGACATGATTCAAGCTACAGACTTGCCAAGAAAACTACAGGGACTTGTCCAGGCAGTCTCCAAGAATCGGACACGACTGAATGGATTAAAAAAGAAATTGCTTTGAGCCCAGCCTTAGCTTTATAAAGGTCTGCATGGCCTTGCACATGGGTAAGCCTTCAGTAGGTTTCATACCTATAAAAATTAAATACTCCACCTGTTTCTCTTCTCTCATACACACACACGCACACACATCTACACAATAGGGAACCATGCCTACATCCTGGCCTTTCCCCCTACATCGGAGCTTTCCAAACTGTGTGTCGCCACACAAAAGTGTGTCGCCACACCACCCGGAAGCGGTGGCGTGTGTGTGTACGGTGGCAGCGGCACCCGCTGCCGCCGTGCACGCGCGCACCACCGCACGCCCCCCTGCACCGCCGCACGCCCCCCCGCGCTGCCGCCGTGCGCGTGCCACCGCATGCCCCCCCGCGCCGCCACCGCATGCTCTCCTGTGTCGGCGCCGCTGCGTGCCCTTCTGTGTCGGCGCCGCCCGCGCACCCCCCTGCCGCCGCTGCACCGCCGCTGGTGTGTCGCCAGCGGCGGCACTTTGGAAAGCCCTGCCCTACATCATCAGGTCTCCGTATCGTTCAGTGCAGCTGTTGGTGGTCAAAAAGATCTATCTATATACTACTAAAACTCTTGTGTCTGCTTGATACTTTGTAATCTTTAACTGGGCGAAACAGTGCATTGTAGGGCAACAATTCTTGAGTCAAGGTACCTCAAATGGGCTAACTTTACAGAATGCGTCCAAAATCCAGGACCCATGACTCCGTGGAAAAGAAATTTGGCATATGTTATAAAACACTTTATGACATAAAAATTATCATAAAACCTTTTATGACATAATACAAAATGTCATAAAACATTTCATGTGGTCAACTCCTGATGTTTGACTGAGCTATTCAGTTCAACATGGGCTACTTTCAAGGCAGATACATCTCTGAATGTCTCCCTGAATTTTAAAGAATTTTTCCAGTACATTAGAAGCTCTGCTATTGTTGAAGGCATTGAGGAATCTGGTAAGGAAATATCTCTGAAACGATGACCCAACAGGTCATGGGTTGTCTAGTTAGTACAATTTGAAAAAACCCTGTCCCCTGACTTCTAAAACCTTGGTCACCTCTAGTTTGTATGAGATGGTTGGTGAAGAAATGCGATAAATAAATAAAAATAAAAGATAAGAATACTTTCTTCCACATGTGGTGGCAATATGGAATGTCTGACTTTATCTAATAATTTATTAGTCATACCACAGGTCTTTAGACCCTCCCTGTATTTTGTTGCATTTGACATCAACAGGATATCAACACCCATCCTTGTTTCATGTATCCTACTAGTAGCTAACCAAGCAGAATTCCTCCCATCCCCTTCAATGGTGTGAGAAAATGAGGCTTTACTCACTGCAGAGCATATTAACTCTGGGCAGAAGTAAACTAGATCTTTCAGCTCAAGACTTACCCTTGTAGTTTAGATTATAGTTTAAATCCACGCTGTAGGGTTTCTTTCCTGTTTATTGTCTTTGCTTCTGTAAATTGTAACATGGTCCACATTTATCCTATATTTGTTTTTGCACTTTTTAAAAATACAAAGAATCATTTAATATTTCTACCAAAATAAAGTTTTAAAATTTATAAACGATCGAATGCTCTTTGGGGCAGAGATTTAGCTATTTCTAATGATGCCATGTATAAAATGATGATGTATAAAAGCAGTACATCTAAATACATAGGAGGGTAAATAAAATGTGTATACATAAATTAAAGCTCTGTAACACTTAGCTTTGCATTTGTTTTTTTAAGCTTTTCTTCCATTAAAAAAAACAAATAATTATAATGGGTAAAGGTACCAAAGCTAGAACCCAGGAGACTGTGAGTTCTACTCCCACCTTAGGCACAAAGCCAGCTGGGTGACCTTGGGCCAGTCGCTCTCTCAGCCCTAGGAAGCAGGCAAGAGCAAACCACTTCCAAAAATCTTGCCAAAAACTGCAGGGACTTGTCCAGATAGTCACCAGGAGTCAGCACTGACCCAAAGGCACAAAGAGAGAGAGAGAGAAGGATGTGGAATGGATTTTAATTAAATCTTTCTTGAAAAGTAGAAGGAAAAGTTAGTTTCCTCTAAGTTTGCCAAAAAAAAAAGTAGAACTGTCCATTTTCGGCCTTCTAAAGCAGAGCTTGTCCATGTGGTTTTCTTGGTAAAAATGCAGGAGTGGTTTACCATTGCCTTCTTCCACGCAGTATGAATTAATGCCTTTGCCCTTGTCACTAAGTGATCATCTGCCTCCAGCATCTTCCTATACTGTTGCTGCCCAATATAGGTGCCTGCTTGCTTTAACTGGGCAGCTGGGATGACCTTCACACCTTGGGTGACCCTGCTGGGAATATATACTCTTGGCATACACTTTTCAACATTCTTCACTCATTCATCCCAGGAACACCCCCAGCCACTATGAATAGAAATTGTAGAAATTGGGGAAAATTGTAGAAATTGGGGGAAGTACTATTGGAAAACGTGAAAGACCAGGCTAGATCATCATGGAGAATATCTATGTGGTCACTAAGAGCTGACAACGACTTGCTGGCACATAATCAAAGAAGGGCTTGAGAGGCTGAGGTGCTATATTCTTGCTCTGCTAACCCCTTAAAACAGCATCAGTCATTTCTCTTTCTCATGCTGCTCCTCTTCAAGGAGAGAAGGGCTACTGAAAGGTATACCAGATACCCATGGAAAAGCGTTGAGCTGATTCAGACAGAGAGGAGGTGAAGCCAGAATTAATAATCACTAGGAAGTTACAGTTTTCCTAGGGCTACCAGTTCTGAGCTGCAAAATTCCAAACCACTAGATGGCAGCAAAGAGATTGAGTCTTCTGTATCTGTTTGCTGCTGTCTAGTGGCTGTTGGAATTTGGAGCCCCCATTTCATAGTCCTAAGCTTTCCTTGTTTTTTGCAGAAGGCGGTGGAGAAATTGAACCATACATTTGCCTTAATTTTGGAAACTGCCCACGATAGAAATGGATAACAGCGAAAAAGTATGGGTGGCAGGGCACACACACTACTGTTACATCTTCACAACACATTTGCCTGTAAAATGGTTTAGCAGCAGCAAACACACCATGCTAGTGGTACCTGCTCACGGGCCCCTGTGCATGGTTGCAGAAGTGCAGCTTCCAAGCCATTTCAGCTGTGGTGTGCGGTGATTGGAAGTAATGTGTTGTCCTGCTTTTGAACAAAATGCTTAACGGTTCCAATCTGTGTTTGTTGTCCAGCTAAGCATAACTTGCAAACACAGTCTACAGGTCTCTGCCGAGCCTCTCAATTTCATCAAGGAAGAAGTCCAGATCCTCTCTGGTGACTGCTGGATTGGTGACCACCTGGCGGAAAAAGTTCACCCTTTTGCCTTGTGGCTGGTAGCCCACCATCATGGATCCTTTCTTCATCATCTGCTCCTTAACCAGTGGAGCTACCTAACCAAGGAAAAACGAACAAAAGCTCTCAGAAACTGGTTGTATTATGATGGTACAAGAGGTTTTTCCCCCCTCTTAGTGAAACTTCATTCACAGACAGGTTGAAAAGATGACTTTCCAATGTGAAATCTGATTAGGGACTTGTGTTTAATTTTCACACAGGATGGCTACTTCGGCTTTTCCCTTGATCTACATGCTAAATGTTTTGTGTGAAAATCCGACAAAACCCATACACCGAAGATTCAGTTATTCTTCATGGCCTTTTCCCCACATTACCTATGAGCCAATAGACCACTAACCCAAGTCAAAACTCCTTACTCATGGCTCGGGCAACATGCATTCGCATTAACCAGGTCAAAAGCCATCCCTGGAATTAATGGTGGATGATATCTCATAAACCTTTGCACCAGGAAAACACTGGCAAGGCTTCGCAACATCATTAGCCTCTTCCCCAGGGACCAGGCAGGCTTGGTATGCCTTTGCCTCCGCAGTCTGTCAGTGCTTAGAAAGTGTGTCCTGCGCTTCTAGGCTTTGACAGCTCTGTAATAGGTGGGCTTTTTTAGCTGCTCTCTTCGGCTATTTCACGCAAGCACCAGGTCAAGAGGCTGGATTTAGAAATTCCCTCAAGTGACTGGGTGGAGCTTGCTAACTCTGGCTGGGTCTAGCTTAGAGCCCAATTGGACCCTTGGAGGGTCAGCTGACAAGGTCAGTTACCCCCTCCTTCATGTTCCACACTGCTCTAGCCCACTCCCCTTACCCCCAATTAAGCATGCTGTAGAAAGAAGGCCAATGAGTTAAGAATGAGGGCTGCTGCCTGACCATCCAGATCCCCTTGGTCCTGCTTCCTGTTCCCAACACTGGGAAACTGAGCGTTAGGCAGCAGTTCCTAACCTTGGGTTTCCAGTGGGGTTAAGCTAAATCTCCCATCGCACCAAGCCAGAACGTGCAACAGCCAGTTGTAAGAGAGGATTGGACTTCTAGCCCAACAACATCAATGGACATAAGGCTGGGAACTGCCGCATTACAACACAAACGGCCCAGTCTCTCTTTTCCGCAGGATTCAGAGGCAGGAATTAGCGTTCCTGAATCAAGTGCTGCTTGATGCTGCAGGCAAGCAACAAATGTGCACACGTCCATTCCTCCTGAGAAAGCTTTCCTTCATCCTCAGAAGTGCTGGATCCAGAAATGTGGGTGAACTCTGCTTTGCACTTATTTTACCAGCCAGAGTTAGGAGCCTCCAGAGGGGTTTTCCTTCTCCGTCTCCCATTTCAAGGACACCAAAACTTACCTTCCCCAGTTTCATCCAGTAATCGGTGCACCCTTCCTGCCCTCGTAGACTGGGAGGTACGTACCAAAAGCAGAGATTAATGAACTCTGGCTGAAAAAGAAAGAAAAAGGGAATAAGAAAGCCTAAAAGAGAAGCATGTGAAATGATATTTCTTCCCCCTAATCTTTGTGCATGGGGATGTTATTTTCTTATGGAAGTGATACCTTGTCAGTAAAGAAACTGGAAGACTGAACCATAATATGGTTTACTTGGTTTTAGTTTAGCATGATGTATGAACCCAACCATTGTGGCTTCTAACTCATGGCTTATGTTACCTGTAAGCAACTTCTGATCTGCATGTGGCAACCCTAGCCCTTTTGAAGGGGCCCACAGTTCCTCAAGATTGCATCACTGCAATTCAGTGGCATAATTTTCTACATCGTTTTGGAAAAAGCAATAAAATCGATACATTAGTCATCTGAAAGGCTAAAAACACCAGTTCTCATTTTTAAAAAAGTATACCAGTCCCCCACAAAAATGAAGTCAAAATTCCTGCCTCCACCCCTTCAGATGATGCCACTACATTACTGTCCTTTCAATTTTTTTTTTTAAATTGAGACCCACACAGCCAACTCCTAATTTCTGGATTGAGAGCCAGCTTGGTGTAGTGCTTGAGGCACCAGGCTAGAACCCAGGAGACCAGGAGTTCTAGTCCCGCCTTAAGCACAAAGCCAGCTGGGTGACCTTGGGCCAGTCACTCACTCTCTCTCAGCCCTAGGAAGCAGGCAAGGGCGAACCACTTCTGGAAGCTTGCCAAGAAAAGTGCAGGGACTTGTCCAGGCAGTTGCCAGGAGTCAAGACGGACGTGAAGGTGCACACGCACACAAAATCTGGATTAGCAGTATGTGAAAACATGGCATTATGTCTCAAGGAGCAAAAAAGAAAAAGGCTCTTGCTGCTGACTTAATGGCAAGTTAGAACTGAAGTGTCCGATTATGAATTGGTAGGAGCCATTTAGACCATTAAAACCAAACCTCCTTTGGTTCAGGAATCCTAATTAAAGCATCCGCGACAGATGGCTATCCTGCCTCTGTTTTTCAGCACATCCAGAACCCACCCCTTCCCTTGTTAACTGGTTCCATGGATCAGTGATCTGAGCACAAGGCAGGTTCTTACGTGTGAGAACAGCCCAAGTTATTTACTGTGGCAGAAATACCACTTTGGACATGCTGAAGGGCACCCTTTCCACAGCAGCTTCAGGATGAGCCCTACATGCCTGCAGCAAGGTAAATCCTGAAGGCCAGGTAGCTCGTACCTCTATCACTAGCTGAAAGCCTTCTCTCTTCTTAATCTCATCAGCTAGGTACCTAGGATAAAAAGGAAGAAAATGCTAGGGAAGATGCTTGAAGCACATGCCAGTCACCTGCTGGGAAATGGGGGAAGAACTCATCCCACACTATGGGCTTCCATGCACCTAGTGTAGGCAAAGGCCCTATCCACTCTCTGCTCCAAGCCTTTGCTGCCATTGGCCTTCCACATCAGCCACAACTTAAAGCAATCTACTTTGCGTCCACACTGGACGGTTTGGTCTCCCCTGTCATAAGCGGTGTTGTAGAACTTGTCCATCTGGAAGAGGTAGGTGGCCTGGGCACAGTGGCATCTCTGCAGCAGGCCCTGGGAAGAAAGAGGTATCAAAAGTGTTACCTTTTTTAAAAAAAAAACACTATGCTTTTCACATAAAATGATTTATTCTACTTGACAATGCAAAATGCTCAAAACCGATAAAGCCAGCATTTCAAAGAACTTCAAAAATGAACTGGAAAAATGTGATAAGAAGAGGAGTGGTCACATAGCCAGAAACCAGAGAGTTTAAAAGAGAGATGGGCAACGTAAGACCTTGGGGATGTTGTTAAACTACATTTGGTTCTAGGCAGTGGTTCTAGGTGTGGGATGAGATTAAATCATATCTGAAGGGTGTTGCTCATTGCAGTCTCTGGTTCAGAGCATGAAAAGCATGGCAGGTCAAATGCAGCCAAAATTGGAAAGAGGGCCACAGGAAGAGGGAGGAGGAGATTCCAGTATCCAGAGATGAACTTCTATTATAAAGACATGCCAATGGAAAAGGCTCTTTTTTTGAATCCCAGCCAAATGCATTTCTAATCTTCATGAAGGAAAACAACAAGCTCCAAGAGATCTTAACAGGCAGACAGGCTCGTATTAGTCAAGATCGTCCTTCCCCAATATGAAAATAGACCTTGCCAGTTTGAGAGGCAAGCTGCCTAAAGCAAGGAGTGCTTTTCAAAAGGTAAGACTAGGGCTGGGCATATCCCACAATCCAGTATAAAGCTTTGTACTGGTCATTTATTTCAACACCTTTTGAAACTTAGCTTTGATTTCTTACTAGGTTTCTAAATATTATGACTTGGAATAGGCTTAAATATTATTTTCGTAACAAAATAGGTGGTAAAGCTTCAGAGCCAGAGAGCGGTTGGACAATATTAGCCTTGACCAGAATGTCGATCTTCCATATTCTATGGAGTTCCACCTTTAATATTGCTAGCTGAAGCAGTATAAATAAGCATAAATCCAGATTGTGTTGTACAAGGAGCCCTCACTTTGACTTTTGGACAGAGGGGTGGACTAGGTAGCTTTGGGTTCCCTCTAACCATATTATTTGGAGGGAGAGATTACTCATATAATGACTCGCTTCATGCCCAGGAAGAGAGAGAGGTGCTGAATACCTACAGAGCTGTCTCGGAGCAGGAAGGCAGAACACTGAAGCCCAGTCATAAGCATTTTGTGGGGGTTCCAAGCCACCGAATCTGCCCTGGATGGAAAAATAGAAATGAGCATTCCATAATCGGATAAGCCAGGTATACAAATAAATGCTAATAATCATATTTAGATGACTGTCAAAATTCAATGGTGTAGCTCTGTCTTTTTGGATCTTCCATTTGTACAGATCGTCGGAAAAATGTGTTAGTCTATGGCAGAGCTTTCCAAACTGTGTGTCGGGACACGTTAGTGTGTTGGCTGAAGTGTCTGGGTGTGTCGCGGCTGCTGCTGCCTCCGAGCCCTGCCAGGATTCTATGCAGGTCCTAGTGCCTGCCTTGTGCCTTGCTGCCTCCAAACCTGATGTGATTCCGTGCAGGTCCTGGTGCCTGCCTTGTGCCTTGCTGCCTCCAAACCTGCTGTGATTCCGCGCAGGTCCTAGTGCCTGCCTTGTGCCTTGCTGCCTCCAAACCTGCTGTGATTCCGTGCAGGTCCTGGTGCCTGCCTTGTGCCTTGCTGCCTCCAAACCTGCTGTGATTCCGCGCAGGTCCTAGTGCCTGCCTTGTGCCTGGCTGCCTCCAAACCTGCTGTGATTCCGCGCAGGTCCTAGTGCCTGCCTTGTGCCTTGCTGCCTCCAAACCTGCCCTGCCAGGATTCCATGCAGGTCCTAGTGCCTGCCTTGTGCCTTGCTGCCTCCAAACCTGCTGTGATTCTGCGCAGGTCCTAGTGCCTGCCTTGTGCCTTGCTGCCTCCAAACCTGCAGTGATTCCGCGCAGGTCTTAGTGCCTGCCTTGTGCCCTGCTGTAAGAGTGTGTCGCGAAATGATGCTCTGCTGTAAGAGTGTGTCGCGAAATGATGCATGTATAAAAACTGTGTCACCAACATGAAAAATTTGGAAAGCTCTGGTCTATGGTATCCAACAATCAGGAAGAGTCTGGTAGCACCTTTCCAAGTAACAAATTGTATTAAAAGACATAAGCTTTTTGAGCTGCAGCTCATGTCATCAGATGCAATGGAGTGGCTAAGCTGATCAGCTTTTAATACTGTACAATTTGTTAATCTGCTAAAGTGCTACCAGACTCCTTCCATTTATATGGGAGTCTTAACATGCACCATAGGGGTCAGACTCTGAAAAAGGCCCTGAACCAGAGTCTCCTGTGCCATCACTGCCATTCTGATCCCACAGACAAGTCTCAGCAGGTCAAGGGGACATATAAATGCCACTACAGTCATTGTATTATTCAGCGAAAAACAGTAACTCCCATGTTCTTAAGGACAAAAAATTGTGGGAGGAGAGTTTCTTAACTGGGAGGTTCCCATCTTTTCAGAACAATTGCAAAAACTTCGGAGGCTGCAGTACCAACCTGCTTACTTCTAAGCTGATTTTTTTGGAGTGGAAGATGGCCAGCTGACCCATGGAGATGCACAAGACTTTTCATTCAGGCCAATCCCTCAGAATGAGCAATCTGCCAACCTTGATGTATAACAATACAAGCTGTCTGGCCTCATCAACCAGCCAGCCAGCCCTGTATCTAACCACCAGCCCACCCGTGACTTTCAATATGCATTTGCCTGATCCAGTGCTTTACTCCAGCACATCTATGGCTGTCTTGTTTGCCGCTCCTTCCGTTGACTTTACCTTGCTAGGCTAGGCCTGGTACTGACCTTCTAAGGAATTGAATTGGGTCAGTAACAGACAGAGGATTTCCAGAAATGTAATTTACCAACCCAACAGCATGCAGTTAATAATACTTGGCCTGCACCTGCATTTTCACATGCTCCTGGTAGCAGGACACTAGGTATCTGTAGCTGGAGAATTAAAGCAACAGGATCCAGAAGCGTTATTCTTTGTGCCACTGGGGCAGCTTGGCCAGGAAAGGGATTGTCTTACTGTTTGCTGTTCTGCCAAGACAGATAGCCAGTGAAAGTGGTCCTGCAGCATCCAATTCAGTGGAGATCCAGTGACACAATGGCCAATTGAGATCCCTCCAGCTCCATAAAGCCACTGACTGTAAACTATTTATGTAAAGATGAAACGTCTCCAGCTGCTCATCCCTGTTTGCATTCAGTCCTGGCTGTATCTTTCCCCTAACCCGCAGCTCATCTCCTTAAGAAATACTGAGAGCCAGTTTGGTCTAGTGGTTAAGGCAACGGGCTAGAAACCAGGAGACTGAGAGTTCTAGTCCCGCCTTAGGCATGAAAGCCAGCTGGGTGACCTTGGGCCAGTCCCTGTCTCTCGGCCCTAGGAAGGAGCCAATAGCAAACCAGGAGACTGAGAGTTCTAGTCCCGCCTTAGGCATGAAAGCTGGCTGGGTGACCTTGGGCCAGTCCCTGTCTCTCAGCCCTAGGAAGGAGCCAATGGCAAACCAGGAGACTGAGAGTTCTAGTCCCGCCTTAGGCAGGAAAGCTGGCTGGGTGACCTTGGGCCAGTCACTCTCTCTCAGCCCAACTCACCTCACAAGGTGGTTGTTGTGGAAGGAGGAAGGAGGAAGGAGTATTAAGTATGTATTGTCGAAGGCTTTCACGGCCGGAGTTCAATGGCTGTTGTGGGTCTTCCGGGCTGTGTGGCCGTGTTCTGGAAGTTGTGGTTCCTAACGTTTCGCCAGCATCTGTGGCCAGCATCTTCAGAGGGCAGGAGCACAGATAGAAGCAAAATCTCTGTGCCCAGGTAGAGTGGCAATGTTCTATTTATAGAGAACACACTGATAAAGAGCTCCTCCCTGCATCCCAATGTACTACAACGTATTTGCAAGACAGAAGCTCTCTCACCTAGACTATACGGACTCCCCAAAATCCACAAAGACTCGATCCCACTCAGACCCATTGTAAGTGCCATTGGCTCCCCGACATATGAATTATCCAAACATTTGGCAACCCTTTTACAGACCCACATCGGACAGACTCCATCCCACATCAAAGACTCAGGACACTTCATCAACAAAATCAGCACCCTAAAACTCAACCACACGGATAAACTGGTCAGCTTTGACGTGGTCTCCCTGTTTACCAAGGTGCCAGTAAGGGACACCCTGGCACTCATCAAGCAAATCTTCCCAGAAGACATTACAGCTTTATTTCAACACTGCCTAACAACTAGTTACTTTCAATGGGAGAATGAGTTCTACGAACAGATGGATGGTGTTGCCATGGGAAGCCCCCTGAGCCCAGTCATAGCAAACTTTTACATGGAACACTTTGAAAAACAGGCTTTGGAATCGGCACCCATTACACCAACAGTCTGGTTCCGGTTCGTGGATGACACCTTCGCAATTTGGAGTCATAGTGAAGAAGAACTGGAGAAATTTCTGGACCACCTAAACGGCATCCACCCCAATATACAATTCACCATGGAAAAAGAAACTGATGGCAAACTTCCATTTTTAGATACGCTGGTCATACGCAGTCCGGACCTCAAACTAGGACACAAAGTATACAGAAAACCCACCCATACGGACCGATATCTACACAAAAATTCCAATCACCACCCACGACAAAAGAGAGGCATGATCAAAACCTTGGTGGATCGTGCTAATCGAAACTGTGAAACCCAATTTCTCAACAATGAACTTAACCATCTGAATTGGGTCCTACAGGCAAATGGCTATTCCAAGAATGAAATAAAAAGAGCCATCAAACCAAGAAAACAACATCCAACTGAAGAAAAACAGCCCCCCACAAACAAAGTATTCCTGCCCTACATCAAAGGAGTCACTGACCGCATGGGAAAACTGATGGAAAAACACAACTTTCAAACAGTCTTCAGACCCACCAGAAAAATACAACAAATGCTAAAATCAGCAAAAGACAAAAGGGACCCCCGCACCGCTGCAGGAGTATACCGCATACCATGCAGCTGTGGACAAGTATACATCGGAACCACAAAACGAAGCATTCACACCAGGATAAAAGAACATGAAAGACACTGCAGACTACAGCAACCAGAAAAATCTTCAATAGCTGAACATGCTCTCAAGCAAACGGGACACAAAATCCTATTTGAAAACACAGAAATACTGGACAACACCAAAAGCCACTACACCAGATTATACAGAGAAGCCATTGAAATTCACAAACACCAGCACAGTTACAATAAAAAAGAAGAAAGTTTAAAAATTAGCAAAACCTGGCTACCAGTCCTGAAAAACACAGCCTGCAAAAGGTCAACGAACTCAGTCCAACCACCAGGACATGGGAATACTTCTCACAATGAACATGCTAATCACGCTCATCAGCCACTCGTTAACATTTCAACACAACAAAAAAACCCACCTAATCTCCTATAATTTAGCTCTATAAATAGAACATTGCCACTCTACCTGGGCACAGAGATTTTGCTTCTATCTGTGCTCCTGACCTCTGAAGATGCTGGCCACAGATGCTGGCGAAACGTTAGGAACCACAACTTCCAGAACACGGCCACACAGCCCGGAAGACCCACAACAGCCAGTATTAAGTATGTTTTGCCGCCTTGAGTTATTTATAAAAATAATAAAGGCTGGATAGAAAATAGATAGATAGATAGATAGATAGATAGATAGATAGATAGATAGATGATAGAATCTACCTCTCAATCCCATCCAGAAGATGCCGATGTTTTTGGGAGAGGAGAGTGCTACCGCCCCAGGCTGCCTACAGTGGGATAAAAGAGCTGTATGAGTTGCTTAAACAGTGGTCTGGTCAAAAGCAAGTAGATGAAGTGCTACTACAATTGGAAATCCCAAACTAGAAATACCAGAAAATAATTCAAACTGTTGCAGAGTAATTTCAGGGGCAGCTGAAAAACTCTAGCAAGGGAGCCACAACAGAGTGAAGCACATTAATACAGATGAGTCACTAAGTGCACATAAAACCTCTCCACAGCCCTAAAAACTAGAGGGTTAGCTTTTAAAGGCTGAAAGAATCTCAAAGCCCTGAACTCTTAGCAGAACATAAAAATCTGGGCTTATGCAGAATGTTCACAAAGATGAAGAAGGTCACATATCTACAAATACACCCAAATAATAAATCATGTTCACCCAACAAGATAGCTACCTGCTGCACCTCTGTGTGATTGAGCCACCCATCTGAAACTTTCCCACCACCCTCCGCTGGGCAAAAGTTGTATCTGCTGGATCAGTTGTGAAGGGAGCATACAATCAACACGAAACCACGAGCAAATTATTTGCCCTCAGAGGAGGGCGCCAGCTACATTTCGGCAGGAGGATGGATTTGGAAGCACAGCCCCAAAGGAGGGAGACCATGAAGTCACTCTCAGACCAAAGATTGTACAGAGGAATAAATGTTGGTGTAGCTTTCCCTCGTGAAAGCATTATTGGCCTGACATCAGAAAGTAATCTCACACTGAGTAGTTGATTTAAAGAAACCAGCATGCGTGCAAACGCTCTGTTGTGTGGGTACTGTGGAACAACTCCTGAATCTTAGGAAAGACTGGGAAAGTAGTGCGAGGGACTGTGACGCAAAGGAGACCTGGAAAGCTGTAATGCATATGTGTGTCACCCTTTGGCTCCTGACCAAGACGTCAGAAGGGAACCCTTTGCCTCTTGGTGTCTCAGCTTTCAAGTTTTAAAGATACCCCATTCCTCCTTTTGTGGCTGGCCTGTCTCTCCATTCCAAAGCATCTCCAGAAGGTCCTTACCTCCACAGGTTGTACTTACGTCCACATGGAGCCAGAGTTTGTGTCTCATGCACACCTCTGCAATCTCAGGCAGGGGGTCAAAGGCTCCCAAGACAGTGGTGCCACAGGTGGCATTGACAAAGAAGGGGAATGCTCTCTGGAAGAGAAGATCAGAGCTTTCTTTGGCATATGTATGGCCTTATTTGCACTAGTGGGCCGTGGCCTGCTAGGAAGTGGGCTGCGGGGCTCCCGCCCGCAAACCCCGCCCCCTGGTGCGCGCGATTTGCTCCCGCCCGCAAACCCCGCCCCCAGTTTGC
Organism: Charina bottae; assembly: GCA_023362775.1. NCBI lineage: Eukaryota > Metazoa > Chordata > Lepidosauria > Squamata > Charinaidae > Charina > Charina bottae. The sequence continues at coordinate 159,759,391 of JALMGJ010000002.1, forward strand.
GTGATTGGCTCCCACCTGCAAACCCCGCCCCCCAGTGCACACGATTGGCTCCCACCCACAAACCCCGCCCCCCAGTGCGCACAATTGGCTCCCACCTGCAAACCCTCCCCCCCCAGTCTGTGGAAAAATTGTCTTCCACGACCAGTCCCTGGTGCCAAAAAGGTTGGGGACCCCTGGCCTAGACAAGAGGACCGGAGACATGTAGTCCCATCTGCCCAGGAGAAATTGTAACCTCCCTCAAAGCCCTCCACAGGCAACATACCTCTGATTTGGCCTGGCTGATCTGTTTCTCTAGATCAGTAGGGATCATTTTCCCTCTGGGGAAGAAAAGAGTGATTGAAATGACTGAGCCATGAAAGTCCTTTCATCAGGCCCTCCTTGCTTAAACCACTCTGACTTCAAGCCAATCCAAGCAGGCAGCAGAATCAAGCTGTGTATTTCACTCTGATGGTCTAGAACAGTGTTTCTCAACCTTGGCAAGTTTAAGGTGTGTGGACTTCAACTCCCAGAATTCCCCAGCCAGTAATTCTGGGAGTTGAAGTCCACACATCTTAAAGTTGCCAAGGTTGAGAAACACTGGTATAGAAGAAACCTCAGGTTTGAACCTACCTCTACTGCAAATTAGCAGATCAGAGGAAAGCGTTCAACATTAGCCTTCTGTGAAGCATTAGGATTTTTTAGCACAGGAAAAATATTCCTCTAGAGGAAACCATTGAAAATAAGATCCATTTCATGCACACTGAAATGATAAGATCTAGAAAAAGCTCTTCCCTATGATTCTGCTACTTATGCAGACCAATCATGATAAAGAATGAGAACTGTTGCCAGATCCAGTTGGTCCTAAATCTACTTAATTGCTTTTACTTAATACTGCCTTTGTTTTATCATATATTGAAAGGTCATATGCAAAGTGATGCTTCAGACTTAGTTCTTCTCACTAGGTCCTAACTAATTGTGCTACCAGTTAGATAGAACAGGTTGTGGGGAAAACAATTTCTGCAATCTTAAGGGCTAGAAACCTGAACTTATCTAGAATAATGCTTTCGATACCATCGACCATGGTATCCTTTTGGGGCGGCTCGGGAGTTGGGGGTGGGCGGCGTGGTTCTACGCTGGTTCACCTCCTTTCTCCAGGGCCAGTCCCAATCGGTGGTGATAGGAGAGGAGAGATCTGACCCGTGACCCCTCCTGTGTGGGGTGCCGCAAGGTTCGGTACTCTCCCTGCTCCTCTTCAACATCTACATGAAACCACTGGGTGAGATCATCCGTCACCACGGGATGAGGTATCATCAATATGCAGATGATACCCAACTATACATCTCCGTCCCGGGTGATGTAAGTGATGCTGTGACCACCCTCTCTCGGTGCCTGGAGGCTGTGGGGGTCTGGATGGGGAACAACAGGCTTCAGCTGAACCCTGGCAAGATGGAGTGGCTGTGGGTTGGGGGTTCCTCTGCATCAGGGAACTTATCATCTTTAGCTCTGGATGGGGTTGCACTGCCCCAGGCAGACCTGGTGCGGAATCTGGGGGTCCTCCTAGACTCACGACTCCTGCTCGAAGAGCAGGTGGCAGTCGTGGCCAGGAGAGCCTTTGCTCAACTTCGTGTTGTGCGCCAGTTACGCCGTCTCCTGGATCAAGAGGCCCTCTGATCAGCCACTCATGCCATCATCTCCCATATAGACTACTGCAATGCGCTCTACATGGGGCTACCCCTGAAGAGTATCCCGAAGCTACAGCTGGTCCAGAATTATTTATTTATTTGGCATATTTCTCCACCGTCCATCTCGCATACGACGACTCTGGGCGGATGAGCCCCAACGACTCTGAGAATGCGGCCACACGGGCAGTTTTAGGTACCCCAAGATCAGCACATGTAACACCTCTGCTGCGACAGCTGCATTGGGTGCCAGTTTGCTTCCAGGTCCAATTCAAGGTGTTACCTTTAAAGCCCTACATGGCATGGGTCCAGGTTACCTAAGGGACCGTCTCATCCCCATTACATCGACCTGTCCCACCCGGTCATGCAGAGAGGGCATATTACAGACCCCGTCCATGAGAGAATGTTGATTGGTGGGGTCCAGGAAGCGGGCCTTCTCTGCTGTGGCCCCCGCTCTTTGGAACACTCTTTCCCCAGAGGTGAGGCAAGCCCCCTTTCTCCTGACCTTCCGGAAAAAGTTAAAGAACTGGCTCTGCCATCTCGCTTGGGGCGGGAAGGGGGGTAGTCAATCTTGGGGGTCGCTAGTGCCTTAAAGTGGTCCTCATATATATATATGAACCGAATTAGAATTTTATCCACCACCTTGATTCCATTTTATATTTTATAGGGACACGGTGGCTCAGCGGGTTAAACCGCTAAGCTGTAGACTGCTGATCACAAGGTCGGCAGTTCGAACCCCCGCGCAAGAGCTCTCGTTGCTCGTCCCAGCTCCTGTCGACCCAACAGTTCGAAAGCCTAGCAAGTAGATAAATTGGGTACCACCTTAAGTGGGAGAATTTGCTGGCGTCCTGTCGGGGGTCGGCCACCAAACGGAAGACCTCTTGAATGGCAGCGGCTCCGACGGATCCCGAAGCAGCAACATCTACAGGACGTCAGCAGCCGGCTCCGACGCAAGGCATCGTGGGACATGTAGTCCAGTAGCCACGGAAGAGTCGGTTCCCTTACCCCTTCCCTTAGCACGCGATTTAAATTGTATGAAATGTATAAAAATGTATACGATGTATGTAAGCCGCCTAGAGTCCTCCGTTAGGGAGGGGATAGGTGGGGTATAAATATAAGTATAAATAAATAAATAAATAAATATTTTATATTTATATTTTATGTACTATATTTTGTTTTTATTGTATTTTAATCTTTTAGCGTTATTGTAAACTGCCCAGAGTCCCTCCTTTGGGGGAGATAGGCGGTGGCGAAATTTGATAGATAGATAGATAGATAGATAGATAGATAGATAGATAGATAGATAGACAGACAGACAGACAGACAGACAGACAGACAGACAGACAGACAGACAGATGATAGATAGATAGATAGATATTCATTCTTAGCAGGCTCAATTCCACAGACATCACCAAGTTCTAAGTCTCCACAGTTGAATTGTGGAGACATGGAACTGAAAATCCAGAGCTCGGATTAAGGGATTGTAATTTTTCATCCCCATAATCATTGCAGGGGGAGTGGATTCCTAAAAACTGGGGGGGGGGGAACAATTCAACAATGGGATAAGCAGTCTACAATGGTTCTGATATCTGTAGTTTGGTATCGTTAGGGAGATAATCCAGATTAAATGATCCACTTATAACATCGAGACAGAACCTTTGGTCTTCTCTAACCTTGTAAGGATTTCCAGTTATTGACACTCACTTTTCATCCACTGCTACACGGTAGACATTATCCGTGCCAATGCCCAAGAAAGCTGCTCCCTTTTGGATAGAGTAGTGGCACTAGAAACCAGAAAAAGAGAAGATCAGAAGAATCAATTCAAGGCTTCCCCTAAGAAAAAACTTCTCATCTGTTCTGAGCTCTGGGAAGCCATTTAGTAATTAAACCATTGAGAAATAAACTGCTACACAAAGAAATATCACGTTGCATTTCTACCTAACCGATATTATTTATTTTATTTATTTATTTTTATTTTTTTATTAAATTTCTATGACCGCCCATCTCCCCCTCAAGGAGGGACTCTGGGTGGTTCACAACCACAACTTCATTAAAATACAATAAAACCAACAATAAAAATATAAATACAATATAATTATCCTGACCATGGTTCCAGGAAGAGCATTCCCCAGATTTTGTTTATTTGTTCAGTCGCTTCCGACTCTTCATGACTTCATGGACCAGCCCACGCCAGAGCTTCCTGTCCGCCGTCGCCACCCCTAGCTCCCCCACGGTCGAGTCCGTCACCTCCAGAATATCATCCATCCATCTTGCCCTTGGTAGGGTGCCACATTATCTTCCTTATCTTCTCTAAACTTAGAGCAATTGATTACAGATTCTGACAAAGATCGCAGTCTACCAGAAGATGCAAGGCTTCAAAACGAAGGTCATCTGGTAGTTTCAGTCTCAACCGTTATTTGCAAAATGGGAATAACTGATCTACTTTAGGCAGGTAGAGAATAGCAGCAAGATTTTCTGGCAGGTGGCTCCATCTCTGGCATTCTTTCTCCAGGGGGGATCAAGATACTAATGTATCTTTTTAGAGGCAGGCAAAGGCATTTTTTTTTCTTTTTTGAGGAAATAAAAACTAAACTTTCTTTGGAACAAACTCAAAACAAACAAACACCCCCTCCCCTCCCAAAAACCGTTAATGAAACAAATCTGTTTCACTGTTGGGCAGAAATATCCAACTTTTTTCAGCAGAGAGCCATCTTTGATCTCCATTGACACTCCAAAAAGAAAATAACTGAGGGCAGGATAAAATTAGATTTAGTTTTATTTATAAGGAAATGGTACCTACAGAGATCAGAATTGTGCAAGCCATGGTATTCCCTGTGACACTCTATGGAAACAAAAGTTGGACTTTGAAGAAGCAAGATAGGAAGAGTATTGACGCTTTTGAACTTTGGTGTTGGAGAAAACTCCTGAGAATACCATGGACAGCCAAGAAAACAAACCAATGGATCATCGAACAAATCAACCCAGAGTTCTCACTTGAGGCACAAATGATCAGGCTCAAATTATCCTACTTCAGACACATTATGCAAAGGCCCAGCTCTCTGGAAAAGGCTCTAATGCGGGGAAAGGTGGAAGGAAAGAGAAGAAGAGGATAACCAGCAGCAAGACTTGGTTACAGTAACAATGGGGGTGCCATTGGAAGAGCTGAAGGACCAGGTTAGGGACAGATCATCACAGAGAAAATCTATGTGGTTGCTAAGAGTCAACAATGACTTGATGGCATGTAATCAATCAATAAGGAAAAGGAACTAAAATTAAATTAATTAATCCATAATTAAAATTACAATCCAGTGGCAACTTTGGTGAGGCTCTAGAAGATACCCCAAAGGGCCTTGGACTGGGCAGCTTTGTCCTCTCCTCTTTATATTCTGCTCTGGGTCTTCCCAGAAATGCCTACTATTATATATATATATATAGGGATGCGGTGGCTCAGCAGGTTAAACTGCTGAGCTGTAGGCTGCAGATCAGAAGGTCTGCAGTTCGAACCCCGCACAACGAGGTGAGCTCTCGTTGCTAGTCCCAGCTCCTGTCAACCCAACAGTTCAAAAGCTTTGCAAGTAGATAAATGGGTACCACCTTAAGTGGGCTAATTTGCTGGCATCCTGTCAGGAAGTCGGCACCACCGGAGGAAAGAATCAGAGGAAGATCGAATGGCGGCGGTGACGACGGACCCAGATGCAACAGCTACAGGATGTCAGCAGCCGGCTCACGGGAGCTCACTCCGTCACACGGGGCTAGGGACTATCTTAGCCATCCCCAACTTGGTGCCCTCCAAATGTGCTGGGCTACATCTCCCCCCATCTCCAATATGTCCCCCCAGAGGCCCTCATGCAGAAGCCAGCTAAATCTTATTTTAACATTGCTGATAAGACAAGGCCCTCTCTCTGAAGGTAGCACTACTGGGAGGACATGTGGCCCAGAGACCTCTAGTGCCTTGCTGGCTCTCCCAAATCCCCAACCCCACTATCTGCTGCCTGAGGCGCTGCTTGTCACCCTGCCATAGCAGTGGGGCTAGGATAAGCCAATTTGGGGGGCAACAGACCACACTTTTGTTATTGATCTTCAAGAGCCACAAAGGCATGGACAACGATGTGGCAGACTTATTCAAAATAAACACGCTAAGCCTATTAAAGTGGGGTATGTTTTAATCATACCCCAAAACAAACCATTTTGCCACCAAATTTCAACAGCATAATCTCAGGGGGCAAAACAAAAACTATGCCAAAACGAAAAGCAAATTAGGCTGGGTTGACCAAAAGGAAGACGGGTGGTTCCCTAGAGCATAGACAAGAAAACATTACCTCTTCTGACGTAAACACTGCCAGCTTTGGTATTGCCCAATGCCCCTTCTGCTTGCAGTCTGGGAAACGGTGATACCGTGCCACATTCATGGCATACATGTTGGAGATGGACCCTCCTACCAAGGAAAGGAACCCAGAGAATTGTTCATTGACTTGCTCATGACCATTTTAAAGTCAAATCTTAAGGTTAGCCCATAATTCCCAGACATTTCCAGTGCATCAGGACGTAGACATAACAAATGGCAGAAATCAGTTTCATATGGATGATCCAGAATTAATGTTGGGTGCATGTCAGCTCCAGAACACGTAAAAACAAAAACAAAAAAATGGATTCTAGGTCTTACACACCAGGGGAGAAGATTCCATCGCCTTTTCCCCAGCCAATCAACTCTCGCAGTTTCTTCAGCACCACCTCCTCCATCAAGACAAAGACAGGTGCAATCTCGTAGGTATACCTAAAACACAAGAGGTCTTCTGAGCCTCATCTGAGAAACAGTCAAAATAGTCAGCAAAATTACTGGAGGGACAGTGAAGGCATTGGTTTAGGTCAGGAGTGAAAGTGGCTAGGCTACTCTGCCCCTCTGGTCTTTAGGAAAACTGCCAAGACCTCTCTGTTCCATCTACCATAGGAGTAGGGGATGCTCTTATACTGTAGGTTTGCAAGTGCAGGACTTTTGTAGTTTTTAGATTTTTAAAAAAAATTGATTTGTCTTTTATAGCAGGTCCCCGGTTTAAGAATGAGTTCTGTTCCTAAGTCTGTCCTTAAGTCGAATTTATGTGAAAGTCTACCCACTTCGGTGAGTAGGTAACAGCGTTCCGTGCGCGTCATGCGGCCACGTGACCGTGGAAGCGTCTTCAGACAGCGCTGGCTCTTCGGCTAACAAACGGAGATGAGCACTGGCCCCTAGAGTCGGACACGACTGCACAACTGTGCGGGGGGAACCTTTACCTTTTTATATGTAAGTCAGAACAGTTATTTAGCATCAGTTAGTCAAATGTTTGTCTTAGTATATAGTATATACTTTACCTTTCTATGCATAAAAAACACTTAAGAAACATTTCCAAATACACCAAAACATCTTAAACATAATAATACACAAAGCAGCATTGTGTATTTAACCCAAAACATTGTACTTAACTTGAATTTTTAATATAATAGTCTTTATGGCAGTCCGTTCTTAACTAAGAGACGTTCTTAAACTGGGGACCTGCTGCATTTCTTTTCTCTTTTTTTTTCTTATAGAAGTTTTTATCTTATGATGAGATTGTTAACTGCCTACAGCTTTCAAGGGTAGGTAGCATACAAATGAAGTAAATCTGTAAATAAATAAATATTTGCAGGGAGAAAGACAAGGGAAGCAGACCCCCCATTTTCCTCTCCTTGCCACCTATGTCTTGCCCTGCACGGTCAGCAAATCTGATAGCATGGACTAACATATCTGGGCTGCAGAAATTTGGAAGACTACTACATGGCAGCAAGGAGAGTTTTCTGTATCTCTTTGCTGCCATGACTAGTAGTCAGCCAAATTTTTCTAGCAGCCCTCACACAGGTAGCTCAAGCACAAAGCCACAATAGAAGCCATAGCAGATGACAGCATGGGAGGGAGAAAACTAGCAGTCTATGAGACTACCCTATGAGAATTCAACTACTGGGAGTAGAGTGTAGCTAAATCGACAGCCAAGAAAGGTCTTTAGGTTCAAAATAAAGTCATCCTACCAATGCATATCTCCTGAGTAAGAGCATTTTCATATTAGTATTTACTCACTTGCAGAGATAGAATGCAATGATGGGTCAAGATGGGAGAAATCCAGGCTCCAATCTGCATTCAGCCACTACATTCACTGGCTGACTTTGGGCCAGTCACTGGCCTGATTCCCATTAAACCAAGACTGGTTTTAACCATTTTTAAGCAAGCACATCATATATCACACTAAGCTCCAAACAAAGAAATCACATTTTTGTTTAGCTTTATGTATGAACCAGAATATTTTATCCCAGCTTAAATTATTCCCCAGGGTGGTTGTGAGGAAAAAAGGAAGAGGGAAAACTACATATAGCACTTAATTCAACTGAATGTCTCTGCTGTTTGCCATGAGGGAAGAAATGTTAATATAGTGATATCAAATTATTTCCCTCCTGCCCCCTCACTATCCATTTACTAGAGAGATGCTAGTTAGTTGCCTTAGAGCAAATGTTTCATGATCAGAGGAATGCTATTCTGTCATACCTCTTGAATCAGAGAGAAAGAAGATTATTTGTATTATATTATTATATAGCACGGTAGATTACAGTAATTGTTGCTCATAGGACATATGATCATTCTACTTTTGCCTCTGCAAGTTTGGATTGTTTCAAAACCTTGACAAACTTATCTGATACAGCAACAGTGGAAGACAGTAACAGAATTTGTGGGTACAGTACATCATAAAAAGCAAATACTTTTCTCCAAACCACTTTCAAATGTCAACTCTTGTAAAAATTACTTTCTCTAGCCCAAGAAAGTGAAGTTCACCTATGCTGTAGCTGAACCCTAGGAATTCTTTTCCCTTTTTGTCTTTTAAAATGCCAGCATATATTAGAAAGTGGAGAACACATACTGGCTAGTGTTCAGCATCTCTGTGATCATCCGTCCAGCCAGAGCATGGGGATCAAGCCCAGAAAACAGCTGATTGCAGAAACGTGGATGACCTGGAAGAAAGAGAAAGAGAACATCTGCTGTGTTCCTTTGGATCTGGGATCAGCCATCCAACTCTGTCGCTTTTACTGAACATAATCCTCTTTCGTAGGAAAAGACTGAAGCTTGTAGCCTTGCACATCAAGAGGAAATGAAATGTGCAAAAGGAAAAGATTTGTTTTTCAAAATAGCCTCCATGGAAGTACTTAATCTTTTCTTTGCCATAACAGGTATTAATGTGAATATTGTTGCAACATGAGCATTTACTAAAGGCTCATTTGTGTTACCAGAACTATCCCTAATATTCCTTAGTGTTTTCCTGAATCTCAGCTTTTTGTTTACATTTCAGTCACCTTCCGATAATTGTGCAAGAATTATTTTAAATTCACTTGCCCTTACACTTAAGAAAATAACTACAGTATGTATCTATAGTTTGAAAAGGAACAGAATCACATCAAATCCTAAGGATTTAGGTCTTTTTCCCTGGACTTCAAACTTAAGTCTCTTGGAACACACCACATTTCAACCCAGAGTTCTCATTCAAGGAGCAAATTAACAGGCTCAAATTATCCTACTTTGGACACATTATGTGAATACCTAGCTCTCTGGAGAAGTCTATACTGCTGGGAAAGGTGAAAGAGAAGACGACGATGACCAGAAGCAAGGTGGATGGACTCAGTTATACTGGCAATGGGTACACCATTGGCAGACCTGAAGGACTAAGTTAGGGAACAGATCATCATGGAGAAAATCTATTTATGTGGTTGCTAAGAGTTGGCACTAACTTCATGGCACATAATCAATCAATCACACACTCATTATTTAAAAAAAGACCATCCAAAGTATAGTAAACTGAGGAATCAACCATCTCAAGATACCAGGTTTTGGAAACCAGCCATAACTGGACTGGAATAATCCTATCTCCTGAGAAGTTCTGAAGCAAGAACTAGACTCTCTCAACCCTTGCAGTGCAGAACACTCACATGTCTTCACACTGTATCTGATAACATCCCGACAGCGTTCCAGCAACCTTTCATGTGGCTCTCCACTGTCTTTTAGATCCAGGTCCAGAATTTGCTGCAGTTCCTCAGGTTCCTTCCAAATACACACCTACCAGCAAGATAGTCAGCTCATGTCTGAAAGGCCATAGGAGGTTGTATACAAGCTGAAAATCTAACAGTGCAACCCTATATCCAGGTTATGCCTCCTGGATGACGAGGGGTTGCTACAAAATTCTATATATCAGCACAAGTGCAAATTCTGCTGCCTGAGGATGTTGTAATGATGCTACTATATTGTCAGAACTTTAAGTCAAATTTCCTAAGCTGGAGCCCTCCCAATGTCTTGTGACTATAAATCCCTGAGATTTCCAGTCAGCACTCCTGACTGGCTGGGACTCTGGGACTTATTGTCTCAACACTCCTTGGAGACACCATACTATAGTATTAAATACAGTAGTAAACTGGGTGTTGGGAGGAGGACTGGAAGAAATGGAGAAAATAGTGGATTATTCCTGATCTAGTTAATGCAAACCAGCTAGGATTAAGAAGTGGTGATTTTTCTGCCATGGCATTACTTTGTTAGCTTGCAAGTAAAATTGAATTTGGGTACCTGGCCCAGGCCATTGCTTGAAGTATACAGATTGGACATCCCAACCCAAGGAAATATGGAATGGCAATTCCTTAAAATATATTGGGGGAATAAGCTCTGAAAACCTTACCTTTTTGGAGGCATCCATCCCTTTTTGAATCCCTTCTTCAAGCATGATCTGGAAGGCTTCCTGCAGGAACTTCTCACCAGCCACCTGATCCAAGCCAGGAGATGACAAAGCATCTTCTGCTGCCATTGTCAAACAGACCTCCTCCTATAACAGGCCAGGGAGCATGACATGGATTAAAACAAGTCCCTGAAGGCAAATCTACCGAGATGTTTCCATGCTGGCATGGTGCATATCTCCAGAAAAAGAATGTTACAGAATGCAAACAGTCATTGTAATCAGGACCACATCAGTTTCCAACTAGTGTCTCTCAATTCTTTGAGTTGGTTCTGGGACAGCTGGTACTTGTTTTTTCCCAGCACCCTTTGCAATGTTTGTGCTAACACAGAGACCTAGCCATCCCTGTTGCATTCATACATTTAACAGTGTGTGGGATCCAACTGTAGTTCATCAGCAGCTAACCTTCCATTAACTTTTTGGTGACAAGGGCAAAGGCATCACTTCCTACTGCGTGGGAGAAGGCAATGGTAAACCACTCCTGTATTTTTACCAAGAAAACCACACGGATAGAGAATATAAAATGATAGAGAAGACCTGAAAGACCAGGTTAGGGACAGATCATTATGCAGAAAATCCATCTATGTGGTTGCTAAGAGTTGACAACGACTTCATGGCTCATAATCAAGCAAGTCAACTTTTGGCACAAGGCCGTCATATGACAATAGTGATAAATGGGGCAGCTGCTAGATGCACTCATGACTGAACAAAGGTATATACAGAGAGCCATTCCTATTCATGCATATTAATTAGACTCACACATTGTGATAAGCCATGTTTAATTTAATCATGGTTTATTGAATACATCACAATGGCTGGGTTTGCAGATCATGCAGAGTCAATCACATATCAGACATTCATGGATACATTCAGTTACACATCTATACATATCAAGGACACTTTTCCCCCATCTTAATCCAGTCTCCATCAGCAAGGAGATACAATATCCCAAAACACTGGATAACATTAGAAATTCTATGCTAAACCAAATTCCATACTCCATTTCAATTATTTGTACTAAGCAGATTTGCATAAATGCTACCTTACATTACTGCTTCACACTTCAAGAAGGCAGACAAAAGCTATATAAAGCACAGTGGATACAGGTAAAAAACAAAATAAATACATTTGTGTCAAATTACAGTATTACAGTAATATACAGTACTTCTAATTTAATTGTATGTTTTCTTATTATACAAATATATTTATATATGTATTTGTTAGACTTATATCCCTCCTTTTGTTTGGGAGCTCAAGGTAGGTAGGTAGGTAGGTAGGTAGGTAGATATTTTTTTAACCAAAATGTGAAAGGAGTTCTGCATGATTTGATTATTGGTAAGGCCTTGAACTTTTATATCAATGAAACAGTGCAATTCTGTGTGAGTCTATTCTGAAGTATTCTTCGCTGAGTCTGAGAAGTGCAGTCCAAGTGTATTTATTTTACCTTAATCTTATTTAAAAACTGGGTTGAGTTAGTTTACTTTCCTTTATCTCCCTAGACCTTCCCTTCCCCGCCCCTTATTACATTCATGCATACATAGGTAGTTTCCTTTTGGGGGTAAGCAATATTATGCAGAGCACAGAAACAGTAAGCCAAAGAAATTGAAATAAGAAAAGGAAATTTGGTTAATACCAGCGTACACAAGCACTATGTACTACACCTCTCCAGACTTTTGAATCCTCACAAACCATATTTGCTTCTGCCACATCTTTCATTACTTTATACATTGTCTTTTGTTCTTTAATTTTCTCATGTCACTTCTTCAGGATCTCATCAGCTTGCTCCAGCTACAACTTTCTCACTCTAAACCCATTCACTTTTTCTTCATATGTTTGCTTAATGATTCAATCCACTGTCAGTCTTTCTGTGTGAACAAACCATCTCAACACACTTATTTCAGACTGGTAGCTCAACTCACATTCATTCCCTATCCAATCATTCTTGACCCGATCTTACTGTTTTACCAGAAACACTTCTTAAGTGTTTGTTCAACACCCAGATGTGCAAAGATTAACACCAGGATTAGCATCAGAGGAACAAACAAACAGCACAATATACCCTAATCAAGGAACTATCAACTCAGTCAATCAACCAAGCAGCAAACAACAGCCCAATCAAGGAACTCCTAAGGGGAGAACACCTCCACCAACACAAGCAGGACAAACCATGGTATATAAACAGAGAGCAAGTCCCACTCCCTTTTCGCACTGCCTAGTCTGGCAATGAAACGTCTGCAAGAAAACAACAAGGCTTAGAGAGCAACAAGGACTCCACTTCTTAAGTATCCCATTCCCCTTGCATTCAACTTATTTGTATGTTTCTTCTATCATACCCAATTTACTTCCATATAATGAAGTGGTCAAAAACACGTTCTTATACACAGCCATTATTGTTCTTTTCAACAAACATTTATTCCTAGTAACAGACCACTACTCATTATTTTTCTACCTGCATTTGCACATCTTAAAATTTGTTCATCTATTTTCAACCAAAATTCAACTACTTGCCCTAGTTTTTCACCATTTATGTATAACAATTGTTAGCTCAATTTTCCCTATCAAACACAACTACCTTGGTCTTTCTTACATTATTTTCACATTCATACTCCTCATTGCATCTTACAATCCGTGAAACATTCATTGCAAATCATTTAGGTTCTCAGTCAACAAAACAGCATCATCTGCATAGAAAACTACACATACATTCTTACACTCAACCAACACCTAAACACCTAAGGGAAAAATAACATTCTTGTAATCATCAAACACTGATGAAATATTCACATATACATTAAACAAGCCTGACAATTACTCCATCAACAAACCACATCCATATTTTAACATTTTTGTAGTTCAACTAACTATTTCTGCAGACTTACAATTTTTCAATATTCTCACAGCATTGATGACTTCTTTTTCATCATTTTTTTTTTCTTGGACACCAAAATTTCAATCTACTCTTCAACATATCACTATCTTTCCCTTACAAATCTCAAAAACACTCCTTTGGGCATTCTCTCATATCAATTTCATCCCAAATAATTTCATCTCACTTTTAATTTTGATTCATTCACTCTGCTGGAAACTAGAAGTGGGACATTCATCAGAATGGGCAGAGTAGAAAAGCTACTACTTTGATGCATTCTGTTCTATTTCTCTTGAACACGCAACCAGCCTTCTATGGCCTCTGAGCATGTAGTGCCCCTCTACATTTGTGTCCATGTGTGTAAGATTTATTAGTCCTTCTACAAATCTTATGGTTCCCCTAAACTTGCTGATAACTCCTTCTTGTGTAGGTTGATACCATTTTGGCTATAATATCTAAAGACAAGCAGACATCCCTTAAGTTTGTTAACAGAGGAGATGATGTTGTTAAACTCTAAATCGCCTAGATTGCGCTAACATAAAAATGATCTATTACTGTACAGGCAATCAAACCAGCATGCCCCTTTCCCTCCCACTTCAACATTCCCCACCTTCCCACAACTTTGAAACCTCATCTTTCCAGCCTTGAAAGTTTAAAAATTGCAAGCTGAAAATTTTAGAGTGATGAAGCTCAAGGAAATTTCAAATTTGCCAGTGTGATTATCTATAGCAGCCCATACCACTTCACCTTCTCTTGCGGAGAGTCAGGTGCGCTGCCTCCCTCTCTCTCCCTCCCAGGGAGACTCCACTGCTTCCTACAGATGAATTATTACAACAGGCAGAGGATGAGCTCCCACGTCTTCAGATGGTCAACGCCTCTGCTAGCTCTATTTTCAGCACGGGAAACTATTTTCAGCCTGCACCGATGCTATTTTGTAGGAGTTTTACTCTCCACATCAGAGGAAGGAAAGAACATAATGCCCAATTACTATGGTTACCTGCCCAATCCTCTGCAGATCTCCACTCTTTTCAGGGACAAAGTACAAAGGGAGTGACCACATAACCAGCAAGTATCATTATATACTGTGGGGGTGAAACTATTTGCATTCTAACGCTGTCCTCTTGATTGCATGCTACAAAAGTCTTTCCCCCCCCCCCCCATAGCTGTTTTACCCTTAAAAAGTACAAGATGGGAGGGGGAGGGGGAGAATACTGTGGGATGCCAAAAGTATATTTATATTTATTTGTGCCAAAAAATAATATCAGTTGCATTCCAGTGGTTCCACATTTTTACTGCTTCTAAATAAGATATATGGGTTATATGTGGGCATACACACAGAAGCACAGAGTGATTTGGGGACCTAAATTTGCATGCAATAACTATAGTAATTGCATTATGCATATGTGCATGCATGCATGCACGCACGCACACACATCCAAAGAACTTCTTTCTCACCTCCAGCAATAAAACATTGTCCAGATATAAGTTCCTCTGCTGGTTCTGGAAAATGTTTGTGTATTCTGTGTCAGTGAACAAAGGGAATTACAAGCCTAGGGATTCTGCTCCTCTGGTTTGACATATTCATGATGGGTATAGCTGAAATCTGCATCATACGGCCAGTTTATTTATTGATTTGTTTGCTTATTCATTCATTAATTTGACTATTCAAGGTTATTCATCCCTCATAATTGGCCTTGCCTGATGGAATTTTCCAGCTATCTGAAGGGCTGCAATTCCCCCTTTTCTACCTTGAGACAAAGGGTACTCAATGGCAAATTTCCACAAATGAGAAGTCCAATAATTCCCCAATTCCTGGTCATAAAAAGATGTAAATCCTACAGTAGCTTAACTCAGTGTTTCTCAACCTTGGCAACTTTAAGATGTGTGGACTTCAACTCCCAGAATGCCCCAGCCAGCATGGCTGGCTGGGGCATTCTGGGAGTTGAAGTCCACACATCTTAAAGTTGCCAAGGTTGAGAAACACTGGCTTAACTGATCATGATCCACACCTAAGTGCTTCTCCTTTGTGCACAAAATAAATCCTCACATCCCACAACCTCAGTTTGAGGATTCAGGTAGACATGATGCAGGAGGGATAGGAGAAGCAAGTTTGACACTTTCCTTCACTAGTGGGGTATCAAACCTTTGGAAGAAAGTCCCAAGTAGGTGCTTTCTTTTTAAATATTTAGCAATAAGTCAAGTAAAGCTGTTCATTTCCACGTGCCCTTGGTGCATGCAGTCCAAGCCTGAAGACATTTACTCAGAATTAAGTCCCACCGAGCTCAACATGTCTTACTTTCCAATAACTGCACTCTGAAATAGACCCTTGTTTGGCTTTGTTTGACCTCTTGCTTGGTTTGCTTTGGGCTTTTTCTTCAACCGTTGTTAAATATTACTCTGCATATTGATTTGTCATCTGATCATGTTTTCAACATGGTTGGAAAAAGCAGGATGAGTGAGTGCACACTGAGATAAGTGTGTCCTCAAACGCATCCTCTTGCACTGCGGGGGGAGATAAGTGTGTCCTGGAGGTTCTGTCTTTCAGGTGTTTCATCTGACACTCAGAAACCCCCCATCCCCGACTTCTTAGGAAGCCTTCGAACAACTGTTCTTCTGTGAAATAGTGAAATAATCTGGACTGAACTATTATTTTTTCAAAACCCTTCTACGCAATCAGTCTTGTAGCACAGGCTGTCCTCTGACTTGCAAAGCCATAAAAGTTCTTGTTTTTCACTGTTACTGTTGCCACCTACCTGGTCAAGCACGGTATCAAACTCAGTAGCAAATCTTTTCCCTCAAAAGCCCTTTCTCCAGGTCTGACTCAAAGTGCTATCTACCAGCCCTTGAACCAGCAGAACATTACAGTATCCCTGCATGAAAATGTGCCCCCATTGCTGATCTCCATCTCCATCCCCGTCCACAGCTGAAGCTCAAATACTTTGGCCACCTAATGCGAAGAGAGGACTCACTGGGAAAGACCCTGATGCTGGGAAAGACTGAAGGCAAAGGGAGAAGGGGACGGCAGAGGATGAGATGGTTAGATAGCATCATAATGAACATGAATTTGAGTAAATTCCGGGAGACAGTGGAGGACAGGAAGGCCTGGCGTGCTATGGTCCATAGGGTCACGAAGAGTCGGACACGACTAAACGACTGAACAACAACAATCCCCGTCCACAAGGACAGTATGGCCAACTGGTGGCGTCCTTGTTTCCTGTATGGAGAGCACACCAAGGAAAGGAATTGGTGGAGTCTCTTGGCTTTGTTTCCCTCCCCTTCCACCAAACATCACCAAATGGCATGAAAACTTCAGAAGAGAGGTAAACCTGTGTTCACCGACAGTTGACAAGTGGGGGGCGGGCAGGCCAGCGGGAGTATTGCACTATGCAGAAGTTTCCCACCTGCCTCCCTCCCATCAGCTGCTGGCTGTTAATCGACCAGCTGTTGGTTGGGCTGACGCTGATCCCTCTTTCAAAGGCAGACCTCTGATCTGGAGATTGGTCCAGAGACTAGGCAAGAGTCACACATGTGAGATGGGCAGCTACACAAATTGAATAAATAAATATAAATAAATAGTTTGAAACATCCCAGCTGTGCCAAAGTCGGCTGAGCCAATGATTGGTGAAGCACATCACCTGATACCCACAGTAAAACTGCTGCCACTTTTCACCTATTGAAGAGGAAAACACCACTTGAACCCAGAAACAGCTGAAGAGAGGAGGTTACGGATTTAACAGAAGTTTAATCTGTATTTATCTTGATAACTTCCTACTGCACACCACAATAAAGCAAGTGGTGCCAGGTTCTTCCCAGCACTGTGACTCTTAGCCGTTTGAACGGTAAAGCTAAATTATGAAGTGTGGTCATAACTGGAAAAATACTGATGTTACAGGAAAATGTCTACCATTAAATGCCACTCAATATAACCAAAAGTTCAGCTGTGGAGCATGTTAAGCAATGATTAAATGATGATAAAAGAAAAGAGGGCTATTAAGTTTGTGTAGCCTTATTTTCTAGTCTGGGGTCTCCCAAATTGGGAGGAATGCCCTGCAGGACGGCATGAAGAAATTTAGGGGATCATGATGAATTTCCAAGGGATGGGGCGGATGGATGGATGGATGGATGGATGGATGGATGGATGGATGGATGGATGGATAGATAGATAGATAGATAGATAGATAGATAGATAGATAGATAGATAGATAGATAGATTGATTTTTGATGTGAAGGTGTGCATGATCAGCCAGTGGAGAAACCATGGTATATTATAAATCATCTAGTTTCTAAAGCTTTTGAAAACATTGATCATGGTACATACACATACATACACATACATATATACATCTTTATTATCGTCTTTGACCAGCATTACAAATAAAAGTTATCACAAGAAACCCATTAACAAGGGAATTGTTATAGTACAACAAAACAATAAACAACATTTAAATCAGAGCTTTGCACAATTGCATGGCTTGGCAAAGGTATTTTGCTACCTGAAATGTAAGTGAGAGGTTAACATCCCTTAGAAGATAATGTACATAACATTTATCTGTATAGCCCTCAAATCTGGGAATAATTGGGGAAAGCAGAGCATTTCTTGGAATATCATAATTATGACAGTGTAAAAAGACATAGGCAAGAGTTTCTACTTCTCTAGAGCCACAAAGGCTCCGAAGTCTTTGCGGATAAAAAAAACAACTTGAAATCTATCCACCATGAGTGCAGAAGGAAAAGCGTTACAACAGGGTGTGGATAAAGCCCATCTATATTTACTCAGAGTTAAATGGTGCAAATACCTTGTAATAGAGGGTTTATGATAGTCTAACATTTGGCGATAAAATTCAGGAGCATTGGCAAGATCGTTCTGATGTCTGATATCCCTGATCTGTTCCTTAACCATTCATTTGATTTGTACAAATATATATGGCCAATCTATTCAGGAGAAAGGCCAAGGCTACAGAATCCAAGTTTGGTACCAGTGAGGCTGGTAGCTGTCTGTCAACAGCAAAGGTAACAACCCTGTAGAATTAATCATAATTCTGAGCCATAAGATTAGAATCCTAATCCAGGCCTGGACCTTAATGCTTGGAACATCAGCTTCAAGCCTCAGGATGCATTAGGGACACATCAGGTCACTTCATACCTACATAAGACAAAGAAAGGAGAACTGCATCATCTGCATAAAGTAAGATTGAAAGATGTCCATCAGCTAATTTGGGCCTATAAGTAATGACTCTTTGAAGAGTTTTAATCAGGGAGTTAATATATGAACCGCCCAGAGTTCCCCGTTGGGGGAGATGGGCAGTCATATAAATTAAATAAATAAATAAATAATAATAATAATATGTGTTAAAAAGTAGTGGGGCTACAATGCATTCTTGCTTCATCCTCTCAGATGTCTGAATAAAATCAGAAAGATCCTCTGCCAAGTCACATCTTACCCTAAGGCCATTTTTTATATAGCTGATAAATTAATAAGAAAACTAATTTATCTATAGACAATCTACCCCAAATTTCCCGAAGTCTTATCCTGGAGACATTATCAAATGTGCTTTGAAATCAATAAAGGCTGCATATAGAGTCAGATCAGAGTGATTTGGATATTTATCCACCAAATGTAAATCTAGGCAGTGGTCTATGGTGGACTGCCCTATCAATTATTCCCCCATCTACCACCCTGGTATGAAATTTAATAAATAAGATACCTAGTGTACTGTTTGCTGATGGTGTTTGATAGGCTAATTGGTCCATAGTTAGCTGGGTCATTCCTGTCACTCTTTTAAAATAGGGGAGCAATTACCCAGTTCTCTGGGAGCTACATGGTTAATAAGTGAGAAGACAGAGGCTGGTGTTGGGGCCCACCAGTTAGAGTTGGACTTGATTAACTTGGCTGGAATGCAGTCACTCCTGGGGGCTTTATAACACTCAAGTTGGTTAATAATCCTTTTTAGCTCCTTGCATGTGACTGGAGCCACTGAGGTAATGAGGATAAAGGCACATCCATCACATAGTCCTCCTTACAAAAGTTTGGCACCTGGCTATAAGAGCACGATATACATCAAATATGTGATGGAATGTGTTCCTGAAGGAGGGGGTGATGTGGTGGATTCCGACACTGATGCTGTTTCCCAGGGGGAGAGAGCATTCCAGACTGATAAGAGACTTCACAGCCCGGACTCTGTTGCTGGGGAGGTTAAGAAGTTCAAGGCAGCCCCTCCCTAGAGCCTTTTGAGTTATTTCCCTTAGCTTAGTGTAGGTAGCCTCAGTCTGGCAAGATTCTGTTCACAGGGTAAGAACAATAAAGAAACTAGAGCTGGAAACCGTTCTCTGAGTGATTCTTGTCCTCAATTCCCTGACAAAATATTTTACTATCTTGAGGGTCATATACATCTAAATGTGACCCAAAGGAACAGAGAGTCACAGTATGCCCCTTCTTCCTCTGAGTAAAATCTCTGGGATACCCTACCTCCAAGGGAGCCATTCCACCCGACTATGTAGAAACCTACCCACCACTCAGAAATTTAAATGAGCCTTAGCTTGATCCCTGATTGGGCCCTGGATAAATTTGTAAGTGAAAGTTAAAGGGAGGTGATTACCTTCAGACCTGGGAACTATGCCAAAGTACTTAAGGCATGGAGCCAATCTCTAGAAAGTAATAAATACTCTGCAGTAGATAATCTATAGTCTGACCAAAATGTGTATTACCCAGGAAAATCACTTATAACAAAGTCATTTAACCTATTAAAAATACCAGCCTTAAGCCAGCTAAATTACATTTTGTATCCTTAAAGGATCTGGACATAAGTGGTGGTTCAATAATTTCTTCAGGAGGACAAGCAAGTACACATATAGAGCTTTGTCATTGCTACCAGTTTTTGCATTAAAATCCCCACTAATTAAGATATATACACAAGGGAATTTATTCAGGCAAAGAGCAAGAAAAGACTCAGGCTGATTCCAGGTTTGGTTGTCCTGCCAATAGAGCTGCTAAGGAAGAGGATAAAAATTGGTACATAGTGAGCAGAACTGGTCAAAAATTAACAAGGCAGATATGGTATTCTCAAACTGAAGTGGCTATTTCACAATTCCAACCACAAGTTGGAAGCTATAAATAGACCAAGCCTCCCTTTCGGTCTGCCACCTCTGAGGATAGCCTTTATAGAGCTAACAGATAAAAATATTTGGGGATTGTAAATTCCCCTAGGATCCATGTCTCCTAAAAGAAAATTATATCAAATTGGGACAAAAATCCAAGGAAATCAGAATCTGCTTGCTTTGAAGCCCAACCACCAATGTTTCATGACAGCATGGTAAGATTGTTGGCAAAGTGTCAATTTACTAAATCCCTCTGGGGGCTATTTTCCACTGACTACACAGGAAAAATAATACTTGGGTTGGTCAAAATAACAATCAAAGGAGATAAGAAGTGAGTCTCATGTTGTTGATTAGAGACAATAGCATCCTGTATTTAAGATTATTCCAAATCAGGGGATATTTTGAGGAAGGAGCAAAGAAGGTCAGACTGAGGGTCAGGATCAGAGAGTTGTCTGTGCTAAGAACTCCTGTGGAAAATGTTTAGCTTGCAAGGAAGAGTGGCAAGGTAAAGATGGAACAACCACTGAGTGAGTAGAATCAGGGTCCATACAAGGAGGAGCTAGTGAGGACAGGCCACTTCCAGTAGGTGTTAGATGGGGAGGGGTCCAATCCTTTGCTTTGAGGAGTGCCACAGGGCTCAACTCTCTCCCTGCTATATAACATCTACATAAACCTGCTGGGTGAAGTCATCTGTTGGCATGAGGTTCATCATGTATCATCATCATCGTGTATCATCATGACGAATCATCAGTAGCTGAGGATACTGAGTTATACATCTCTGCCCCAGGCTGTCCAAGTGATGCCACAGAGGTTCTTTCTCAGTGCCTGGAAGCTGTGAAGATCTGGATGGGGAAGAACAGGCTTTGGCTTGAACCTACCAAGACTGAGTGTCTGTAGGTTTTAGGGCTTCTCAAATCTGGAGATTCTCCATGGTTTGAATATCTTTTCTACGGCCTTCATGGCTGGTCTACCAAGTGCTAGTCTGAAGCGTATTTCTTGACTGCTTGTTTCTTTACTGTTGATGGTTGATCCTAAAAGGCAGAAGCTAGCCACCACTTCAATATGTTCATTGCCAATTTAAGACTGGTTGTTCTACCTGTTGTCATTAGTTTGGTCTTCTTTATATTTAATTTTAGTCCCACTTTTTCACTTTGCTCCTCAACTTTTATTCCTAGAGCTTACAGATCCTTTACAATTTTGGCTATCAACAGTATAGCACAGGTTATTGATGTTTCTTCCTCCAGTTTTAAAACCACATACATCTTCTTCCAATCTAGCTTCCCTTAATATATATTCAGCATTTAAGTTGAATAAATAAGGGGAGAGTATACAGCCTTGTCTCATTCCTTTCCCGACCTGGAGCCAGTCTGCTTCACCATGTTCTGTCCGTACTGTGTCTTCCTGACCTGTATATAAGTTTCTCATGAGGACAATGAGATGTTCTGGGATTCCCATTTTTCTGAGCACATTCCACAGCTTGACATAATCAACACAATCAAAGGCCTTTAGATAATCAATGAAGTACATACTGTAGTGACTTCTTTTTGGTATTCTGTTGTTTGTTTACTGTGTTTCTATTTTTTGTTCGCCTCTCAGAGTTTCACTGATTAAGATGGGTGGCCATATAAATTTGTTTAACTCATTAATAAAGAAAGTATACACAACATTTGTCAGATGTTGCATTGATAGCAAAAATATCTTATTTCAAGGAATGGAGAGTGAATTTTCACAATTCAATGCAAAGATAGCCCTATGGTACCACAAATGTTCTCAGTGTTTGGCCATCAAACATGTAAACATTGTGAAGAACACTGCTTTAATATGAGACTTTTTGCAGCTCTTTGTGTGAACGAGGGAGCAATCCATAAATCATTTTTGTTCCAAACAGTGGTTCAATGATTGTTCAAAGGGTACATGCTTTGAGAATATACAAGCTAAAAGACAAAGTGGAAAATTTCTTGAAGCAGTAGAAGAAAGAAGGATTATATTGTATGTTTACTGATCAAATGTTTCAACTTTTGCTGGCACACTTTGCTGGACTTTTTAACCTCAATTTAAAGCTACAAAACACAATATTACAGCAAATATTATATTGCACCATAATCCCACTGAAGCATTTATGGAAAAAAAATCCAGCTTTTGAAATGCCAAATACTGTACAACCTTTTCCAATATTTCTGTCACTCACGGAAAACTGTAAAAAGAATGTGAAAAACACAACTGTGCTTTACCTGGATTGCTTTGCAGATGAATTCTTCTGTTATTTTCCTGACAATTTTTCTGGTAGTCTCATTCATAAATTAGCATGCAATTTGTTCAGCATTGATGTTGATTCATGCCAGATATACTGCAAGAACAAGCACTTGATTTAAAACAAAAATTGAGTGCAAAATATTGAAAATTCATGTTTGCAGGAAGTTTGAATAAAATATGAATATTTTTATTACGATCACTGACCAGAATTGCAAACAAACACATTAAAAATAAAAATAAAGCAAAAGCAAAATAAACTGCCCAGAGTCCCTCTTTTGGGGAGATGGGCGGTGACGAAATTTGATAAATAAATAAATAAAAAGAACAAAACAAAATATTACAATTGGTGGTAGGTTCGTCAGTGGCTAATAAAAGTCTGTCTAATTTTAAAGGCAGTATAACAAAATTTAGCTACATTCAAAGAGACTGAATCATACTGATCTGATAACTGTTCATAAAAAAGATCAGAATTTCTATTAAAATTGCTGTACTATCAAGTATTATGGTAGACAATTTATGTTTTTTTAGTTTGATCTTTATTATAGTAGACAGGAATATATATAGTAGTAATAGGAAGGAAATAATTAAATAAATTTTATCTTTGGGGGGGAGTTGATTAGGAGGTAGATAGATAGATAGATAGATAGATAGATAGATAGATAGATAGATGATAGATAAATATAAGGGGAGGGAGCAACTATACTTAGTGATTTTTATAATGTGCCAATGGTATGATTTATAGAAATAATGTGATCTTGGTCTAATATTGAGTAAGGGATTGATTATGGATTTGTTGTATATCCTTGCTGTTAAAAGCCAGAAGTCACCTCTTTTTGTAACTTTAAAAAAAATTCTCTTGTGTTTTCACACTTTTTTAGTTCTTTTTTTTCTCTTTGTAGTTTTTTGTTTTTCTGTAGCTTTTAACTCTATTCGAAACTTAATAAAATTCTTATAAAAAAAAAAGATCAGAATTTCCTGGGTGTTTTACCAGGTAAGGAGTTATAAGGCAGGACCTTGAGTTATTTGAGGTTATAGTATAGCAGGACATGAGCTGTAGTTTCAACAGCCCCTTGTCCACAGGGGCATAGTCTCACCTCATAGGGGACTTTTTTGTATCGGCCCTCCAAAACTGCTGTGGGGAGAGCATTGGAGTGTGCTAAAGTTAGTGCTCTTTGGAATTTGGAAACAGTTATGTGGTATAAGTATCTCGTTGGTTTGTAAAAAGGGTCTTGACTGCTGAGAAAAATTATTCTTAGGTAGAGCAGACTGGTCCTGTTGGGCTTCCAGGTCTTGGATACGTTGTTTAATGATGAATGTCCCTCATTAGGAACGCCTTCCTGGAGAAGCCGAGATGTTGAAGTTTTTGTAAGGCTGTCCTGAACCATATTGATTTGTAACTGTCCTCAGTAAGGAAAGAACCCAAACCTGTGGGGAAGAACAGTAACTTCAACCAATGTGCTATGATAAAGGTCCATGCACCTGTTTTGACTTTAGACAGCCCTGCCTCCATCCTTATTACTACATTTGGAACACAAGGGGCTACCTGGAATATAGCCCTTAGGAATTTAGATTGGACCCTTTCCAGAAGACTAAAGGAAGGGTAAGGTCCTAGCTGGGCACTGAAAAGTAGTTGTGCAGGAGCCTTACCTGAATATAGCTTCAGTGCAGCTGGGATATGCTGTGCTCCTCTGGTGAAGTGAAAAGATTGAATTGCGGCCACTGTTTTTTGAGCATTTTGTATGACATAACTTTGGGGTGTGCTGCATTTGGTGGAGCTAGGGAAAACCATGCCCAAATATTTAAAGGATTTCACTTGTTCAATACTATGGCCATTTATCCTCCAGGCGTGCAGTTTAGGTCTCTTTGCAAAGATCAGGATTTTAGTTTTACTATAGTTGATTTCAACTGCTTCCTCAGGGCAGTAATTGGCCAGAGCATTCAGAGCTTGTTTAAATCCAATGAACGTTTGTGATAGAAGTACTATGTCATCTGCATACAACAATGTTGCAATATGTCTGTTTGCTAGTTTTGGGGGGTGATGATGTTCTAATTGATTTATTGTGGCCAAACGTGGATTTATGTACTTTTGGCCAAAGTACCAAAAGTACAGATTAAACAGAAGGGGAGATAAAATACACTCCTACCTCACTCCTCCATAAGTTGGAATATCATTAGTGTGGTGGCCTTGCATACTGCATTGAACTTTGATTCTAGAATTCTTATAAAGATTATGCATAAGCAACAGTAACCGTCTATCAATGGTAGTATTCATAAGCTTAGTCCATAGCCTTGCTCTGGGAACTAGATCGAATATAGACCTAAAATCAATAAATGCAGTATATAATTCTATCTGTGCTCCTGCCCTCTGAAGATGCTGGCCACAGATGCTGGCGAAACGTTAGGAACCACAACTTCCAGAACACGGCCACACAGCCCGGAAGACCCACAACAGCCACAGTATATAATATTGAGCCTGGTTTAGATGCATATTTTTCGGCCAGGTGTTGAAGAATAAGGGCATGTTCATATATAGAATGTCCGGTCCTGAAGCCCGCTTGCTCATCTGCCAATATATGCTCTAGGTCAATCCAGTCAACTAATTTGTTGTGTAAGTGTCTGGCATAGAACTTATTTATTATACTTAAAAGGCTAATAGGCCTATAATTAGCAGGCAGGTCTTGGGTGCCCTTTTTATAAATGGGCACTATGAGGACTAGGCCCCAGTCCTCTTGGATTTGTGCAGTGCAATCAATATTAAGTAAACAGGGAAGCAAGAACTGGGGTCCACCATTCCAAATTATTGTATAATATTTCAGGAGTAATAAAATCACTGCCTGGAGTTTTACCAGGCTTCAGCTGATTTATAAGTGTCTTCATTTCAGCACTTGAAACTGGGGCCCAATTAGGGAGCAGGTTAGCATTAAAATTTAAGTTGAATTTAGGAGACTCTTCTTGTGAATACAATGCTCTAAAGTGGTCCTCCCACACAGATGCAGGTAAGGGGTGGGGAAGTGAGAGGGGCCTGTCAATTGGGTGGGAAGCTATTCCAGTGTCCCTTCTGATGGTGTCAAGCCAGTGAGTCTAGGGCGGCCCCTTCTTCTTTTACCACTGATCAGTCCCAGCATAATTGTCTTTTCGAGTGAGTCGGCTCGCATAACATGACCGAAGTATGACAGTTTTTGTTTGGTGATCTTGGCTTCCAGGGATATTTTTGGTTTGACTCTGTCTAGGACTTCCTTGTTGGTAATCTTTGCTGTCCATGAGATGCATAGTAGTCGTCTCTAGCACCACAATTCAAATGCATCTATCTTTCTCCTATTTGCCTTCCTCAAAGTCCAAGTTTCACAACCATACGTAGCTATTGGAAATATGATTGTATTAACTAGTCTGCATTTGGTTGGGAGGCTGATATCTTTATTCTTCCAGATGTTATTTATGCTGGTCATTGCTGTTCTTCCAAGCACTATACGTCTTCTAATCTCCAGGCTGCAGTCACCCTTTTGATCAATTTTAGAGCCAAGGAAGTTAAACTCCTTCACTGCTTCAATTACCTCGTTGTTGATCTTAACACTGACTTGCACATTCTCTGCCGTTGTCATTATCTTTGTTTTTTTGGTGTTAAGGCGCAATCCAAGTTTTTCACTTTCATCTTTGACTATTAGGATTAGCCGTTCTAGATCTTTTTTACTTTCCGCCAGCAGTGTTGTATCATCTGCATAACGAAGGCTGTTGATGTTCCTACCGCCAATTTTTACCCCAATAGTAGATTCTTCCAGATGTGCCTTTCTCATAACCACTTCTGCATACATGTTTAATGAAGGTGATAGAATACAACCCTGACGAGTGCCTTTTCCAATTTTGAACCATTCTGTGTCTCCATATACTGTCCTTACAGTTGCTTCTTGATCAAAGTACAGAGATCATATCAGTTGGATAAGGTGTGATGATATTCCCATTTCTTTCAAGCAGTTCCAGAGCTTGTCATGATCAACACAGTCTTTTGTATAGTCAATGAAGCACAAGTAAAGGTCTTTTTGGAATTCCCTTGCCTTTTCCATCATCCATCGAAGGTTGGCGAAGTGATCACGCATTCTTCTTCCTTTTTGGAATCCAGCTTGTACATCTGGTAACTCTTTCGATGGTTGAGTTCATACGTTGTTGGATGATCTTCAAGAGAATTTTACTCGCATGTGGTATTAAGGCGATGGTGCAATAGTTTGAACAGACTTTCATGTCACCTTCTTTCGGTATTGGAATAAATACTGACCTTTTCCACTCTTTTGGCCATTGACCAGTCTTCCATGCACTTTGACATAATGTTGTTAATGCTTTTGTTGGCAGTGGTCTCAGTAGCTCTGCTGGTATTCCATCAACTCCAGGGGCTCTGTGGTTTGACATCTGATTGAGTGCCCATTCTACTTCCTCCTCCAAGATATCAGGTTCCAGCTCTGGCAGTTCTTCTTCTCCTGTGCCTTGGTTTTGATTTTCGTTTGTGTAAAGTTGCTCTATATATTCCTGCCACCTTTCTCTGATTGCTTGTTGGTCGTGTAATTCCTGTCCATCATGTCCACTGACTGTTACCTTTCTTGCCATAAAAGGAGCTCTGTCCTTCTTCACATAAGCAAAACACTCCCTTGTACGTCCTTTCTGGGCTGCTTCCTCCAGTTTCCTGCATTGCTCAGCCCAAAATTCTTCTTTGTCTATCCTCGCTTCTCTCTGAAACTTTGCATTTAATCTTCGTACTTCTTCCCTATCACCAATAGCTTTTGCCTTTCTTCTTTTTACTGCAGTTTCTAATGTTGCTTCTGATATCCACTTAGCCAATTTCGTTGGTTTCTTGTAAGCAATATGTTGATGTGCTACTTCATTGACAGTTGCTTTTATTTCCTCCCATAGTTCGTCTGGTTGTCTTTCTGTGGTGTTAAGCAATTCGAATCTGTTCCTAACTTCAACTGCAAATGCAGGAGAAATCCTCTTGACATCGAATTTTTGAATTATAGGTGGTCGTTTGACACTGCAGAACCTTAGCTTCACCTTGGCCACTAGCAGTTCATGGTCTGATCCACAATCTGCACCAGGGAGCGTTTTCACAGCAAGGATGGAACTTTTCCACTTCTGTTGGCATAAAATGTAGTCTATTTGATTACGATATTCTCCACTTGGTGAGATCCAAGTGTATAATCGTTGTTTGGGCTGCTCGAACCACATATTCATTATTCTTAACTCCTGTTCTTGGCATAGCTGAATCAGACATTCTCCTGAATCATTTCGTTCTCCAAGGCCAAACTTACCTACAATTCCTGATTCTTCCATTGCTCCCACTTTCGCATTGAAGTCACCAATGATATAGACAATATCTTTCTTTGGTGTTTGTTTCAGGGTTTCTTCAACGCCAGCATAGAATTCTTCGATTTCCTCTTCTGCTGAAGCCGCAGTGGGTGCATAGATTTGCAGAATGGTAATGTTGCAGGGTTTCCCATTGATACGTATCACCATAATCCTATTGCTAACTCTTTGGTAACTTTCTATGGTCCTGCCAACTCTTTTGTGTAGTATGAAACCTACTCTTCTTCTTCTGATGGTATCATTGCCAGAGAAGTATACGGTGTGGTCATCAGAGCTGAAGAAGCCACTTCCGGTCCAATGAACTTCGCTAATGCCTAGTATATCGATGTTAAGCCGATTCATTTCCTCTTTAACGATGCTCAACTTTCCTAGATGTAATCCATTAACATTCCATGTCCCGATTTTCCATTACAATAGTTTTATTTTATATTCTTTTTGCAAAAATTCTATAAATGGGTTCCATATAAGTTCATAATCTCCCAGTTTTTTTTTGTTTTATTAGAATTGTCAGTCTGTCCATCTGTGCTATTTCCATCGTTTTGATTATCCATTCTTCTATTGAGGGGGTAGCTTCTTCTTTCCAGTGTTTTGCGAAAATAATCCTCGCCGCTGTAGTCAAATGGTATAATATTTTTTTTTGTTCCTTGTTCATCTTCATGTCAATAATTCCCAGTAAATAAGTTTGATTTTTTTTCCATATCCATTTTGAATATTTTACATATATTACCATGAATTTTGCCCCAGTATTTTTTAGTCTTTTGACATGTCCACCAAATGTGATAGAAAGTTCCCACATTTATTTTGCATTTCCAACATATGTTTGATCTTAAACATTTCATTTTATATAATCTCTCAGGAGGCAAATACCATCTAAATATCATTTTATAGTTGTTTTCTCTTAGACTGTTACTTAAAGAAAATTTAATATTTTTCGTCCAAATTCTTTGCCAGTCTTCGTATTTAATTTCTCTATTCAAATTTTCTTCCCACTTTGTCATATACTTTTTAATTTTTATATCTTTATTTTCCAATTCCAATAATTTTTTATATAATTTAGATATTAAATGATCGTTCTCTTTCCATAATATACTATCCCAATTATCTGTTGTTTCCGTGAATTTGAACATCTTTTGGTCTAATTTAAATTGTTCTTTTAGTTGTAAATATTTAAACCAATAACACTCAAATCCTTCTCTTTCTAATTCCTCTCTCGTTTTAATTTCATAATTATTCCCATTAAATTTCAATAAGTTCTTATACCTTATCCATTTTTTATCTTTTGGAATTTCTATTTTGGCATTTGCCTCCTGAGGAGATATCCACAATGGTAATACCGGCAATAAATATTTTTTATATCTGTTCCAAATTCTTAAAATTGATTTCCTAATTCTATGATTCGTAAATGCCTTATTGCTTTTGCTTTTATTATAATATAAAATCCCAATTCACGTTATCAAAGGCTTTTTCTGCGTCCAAGAATAGTAACATTATCTGTTTTTCATTATGTATGTTAGCATATTCTATTAAATTTATTACTGTTCTTTTTTTTTTTAATTTTTTTGAATAATTTTATTAAACATATAAACAATTATACACATACTTACAATGTATACAACATATTTACATTTCAGACATTTTTACAAACAAAATAGACAATAAAGAGATAGGAAACAAACAAAAAAGTTAAATAAAATAAAGAGAAATAAAATAAAAATAAAAAAAATAAAAAGGGAGAAGAAGGGAAAGAAGAGAGGGAGAGAGAAAAAGAGAGAAAGGAAAAAAAAAAGGAAATATATGACAACATATAAACTTTTAAAATACTTCCAGTTTTCTTCTCGAAGAATTTTTTGTTTCATATTGATTTACATAGCTTTTCTTATTCCGTTCCCCCCTTTCCTTTCCCCCCCCCTTTTCATACTTCCTTTTTATAATTATTTCCTTATATTTCATAAGTTTCAATATCTTATTCAATTCAAATCTTCTAATACAATTGCTTTTCTCTTATTTTTTCTTTTACTTATAATTTTATATAATTAAATTAATCATATATTCCTTTTGTATATATTTTAGGAAAGGGTTCCATGTCGATTCATAGTCCTCCAATTCTTCATCTTTCATTAAGTTTGTTAATCTGTCCATTTGAGTAATTTCCATTAGTTTTATGATCCATTCTTCTATTGTCGGAGTATGTTCTTGTTTCCAGTATTGTGCAAAAATGATTCTTGCGGCTGTTGTTAGGTATAATAATAGTTTTTTGCTGCTATTGTTCATCTTTTTTTCCATTAGTCCAAGTAAGTAGATTTCTGGGTTTTTTTCCATATTAGTTTCCAAAATTTTACAAATACATAGATGTATTTTGTCCCAGTATTTTTTTGTTTTTTTACAAGCCCACCATACATGATACATTGTACCAACTTTTGTTTTACATTTCCAACATAAATTTGAATTAATATGCTTCATTTTAAACAACTTCTCAGGAGACATGTACCACCTAAACATCATTTTGTATATATTTTCTTTTAGATTATTGCTCAATGTAAATTTTATATTTTTTGTCCATATATTTTGCCAATTTTCATAGCTAATTTCATGTCTTAAGTTTTCTTCCCATTTAATCATATAATTTTTTATTTTAATGTCATTGGTTTTTATTTCTAATAATTTTTTATATAATTTGGAAATCAAATGGTCATTTTCGTTCCATAATATATTGTCCCATCTTTTTTCTCTCTTCTCAAATTTAAACACTTTTTTATCTAATTTAAATTGTTCTTTTATTTGAAAATATGTAAACCATTGACATATGGAACCCTCTTTTTCTAATTCTTCTCTAAATTTATTACTGTTCTTAAATTATCTTTAATTTGTCTATTTGGTAGAAATCCGTTTTGGTCCCCATTTATCAAATTTTGTAAAAAAAATTTAATCTTTCCGCCAATACAATAGTGAACAGTTTGTAGTCGTTATTTAATAATGAAATTGGTCTATAATTTTGGCATTTTGTTGGATCTTGGTTTTCCTTTGGAATTAAGACTATTTTGGCCTGAGTCCATGATTTTGGTATTTGTTACCTTCCAGAATCGAGTTAAACAATATTTTTAACGGTTCAACCAATTGTTCTTTAAAATGTTTATAATAACCTGTCGATAATCCGTCTTGTCCCGGTGTTTTTCCTGTTTTTAGCTTATCAATTGCATCTAATATCTCTTGAGTTGTAATTGTATTATTAGTTAATTCTTTCTGTTCTTTTGTAAGTTTCCTTAAGTTGCAATTTTGTATATACTGTTCTATTTTTTCTAATGATACTTCCTGTTTTTTATATAGATTTGTATAGTATACATGAAAGGCATTTTTAATTTTGTCATTTTGAATTAAATGCGTGTCATTTTCTCTAATTTTAGAAATTATTTTTTTCTCCCTCTCTTTTCTTAATTTATAAGCCAGCCATCTGCCTGGCTTATTTGCATTTTCAAAATTTTTCTGTTTACTATATTTCAATTTTTTTTCCATATCCTCCGTCATTAGAATTTGGACTTGAATTTGTAATAATTTGATTTGATTTAATAAATCTTCCTTATTGTTGTTATTTTGTAGTTCCTTTTCTTTTTCTTTAATTTGGTCCATAATTATCTGTAATTTTTTAATATTCTTTTTTTTTTGATAACTATT
The DNA here is from genome assembly GCA_023362775.1 of Charina bottae. NCBI lineage: Eukaryota > Metazoa > Chordata > Lepidosauria > Squamata > Charinaidae > Charina > Charina bottae. The sequence goes on from JALMGJ010000002.1 coordinate 159,791,046, forward strand.
TATTGATATAAAATGGCCTCTCATGTATGCCTTACTTGCGTCCCATATTGTTTCTATTTTGACTTCTGTGTCTATAATCCAAAGGAAAAACTCTTGCATTTTTTTTTTAAGATCCAACAAATTTTGTTCATTTTTCAAAATATTTTCATTAAGTCTCCATCTAAAATTTCTGGGCCCTGTTTTTATATTAATTTGTACTGGGTTATGGTCAGATAGTGTTTTAGCCAGAATTGTAGACTCTTTAATTTTATTTTGTAACTTATTTGACATCCATATCATATCCAATCTTGAAAATGATTTGTGTCTGTTTGAATAAAATGTATAGTCTTTTTCATTTTCATTTACTGTTCTCCATGCATCAATTAATGATAGATTTTTAACTATATTAAAGAATTCTTTTGGTAATTTACCATGATTTTTGTTTATTTGACTTTGAGTCTTCTTGTCAATTTTTGGGTCTACAACTCCATTTAAATCTCCCATCAATAACCAATTATTTTGTGTATATTCTGAAGAAATATTTAGTAGTTCTTTATAAAAAAGTTTTTGATTTTTATTGGGAGCATATATACCCATTAACAGCATTTTAGAATTATATATTTCCGTCTCAATGATAATATATCTTCCATTTTCGTCTTCTTTTAAGTAATTTAGGTTTCAAATATGGTTTTATGTATATTACTATTCCATTTTTGTTGTTGTTGTTTGCTGTAATAAATTCTGTTCCTAATTTTTTGTTTTTTAGATATTTTAGATCTGCTTTCCTAATGTGTGTTTCTTGGAGACAAATTATATCTAATTTTAAACTATTTAATATTTGAAATGTACGTTTTCTTTTCACTGGTGAATTGAGTCCATCTATGTTCCATGTAATAATTCTTAAATCACTCATTTGTCAAGAGAGATGTAAATTCTTTAGTATTGGTGGTTTCTCTTTCTTTTTGATGTTGAGTTTTACTTTTTCCTTCCTGCCTCTGGTCTTTTGGTTGTGATATGTCTTTCTCAAGTCTCTTCTGAAAATCTTTTGCTTTTAGAATTGAATTCAGCTTATATCTTTCACCTTTAAATGTTAAACTCCCTCCCTCTGGAGTTTCCCATCTAAAATTTATATTATTTTTCACCAAAAGATCTGTCAAAAATCTGTACTCCTTTCTTCTTTTTAGAATTTTCACCGGTATTTCTTTAAAGATAAGGACATCTTTTCCTCTTATTTCAATTTTTTTATTATATGAAGCCCTTATTATAATATTTCTAGTTTTTTTCTTGCAAATTCTACCAAGATGTCCCTAGGTTTGTTATACATAGCTGCAAACTTTGAGTTGATTCTAAATATTCTTTCTATTTCCTCATCTAGTTTTTCTTCTTCCCATTCTATTAGATTGGCCAACATTGGAATAACAGTATCCCTTATATTATATTCTTTTTCTTCTGGTATCCCTCTCAATCTTATACAGTATTCTTTTTCTTTTAGTTCCAGTAATGTAATATGCTCTTCTTCTTTGTCCAGATTTTCTTCACAACATTCTATTCTTTTTTTCACTTCTCCTATATCTCCCTTTAATTTTTCCTCTATTTGTCCTAATTTCAATTCTAATCTTTTTTCTAACCCTTCTATTTTTTCCTCCAGAACTTTTGTTATGCTTTGGGTGATTGTTTGTGTGGTTTTAACTGTAAATTCCTCCATTATTGCTTTCAGCCATTCTCTTCCCCCCGAGTCTGAATTTCTTCTTCCTTGTAGTTCCTGTCTTCTTGTGGTCATACTCATTTCCAAAAAATATACCAAATATTTAAAGAAGTATTATAAAAGGTATTTTTTCTTTTTCTCCACTTTATCCACTCTTTACCCTTTAATCAAATTCTTAACTTAAGATATAAATATATAGATAGTTATCTTTAACTTGTAATAGACTTATATTTGACTTATCTATATCTATACATATATAAACACATATATTTCTTAAATTATCTAACAAAAAGTGAAAATGAGGTTATTATATTGCTATCTTATACTTAACTTATACTTCTACTTAACGAGTTTGAACACAGATATTATATTCTATAATTCTATTAAGGCAAAATGTCTTCTTCAACTTATTAATTAATTAAATATACCAGTCCAGATGTACATTCACTGTCTATTCACACTCTGGTGATTTTATGTTTGCTCACCCTCCTTTTTACTTGCTTCTTCGTTCAGAAACAATTTTCTTTTTTATCTTGTAGTTCTTTTAAACAGTTTAGTAAAGTAGACAACGACGTTTGTCTATTTCAAGACTCTCACCCGCAGAAACCGACTTTCGCTTTAGGCTTCTCAGCTTGATCTTTATCCGCGAATCCACACCAACACGCTGACAAGACAAGACAACTTTGGATTCGTTTTTCTTTCTCAAGCTTTCCGAAGCCGCCGAAGATTCCTCTCCTTCCGAAAGTGCCAATTCTCCCGCACTTTCTGGAGCCGCTTTTCGCTATTTCTTTTTAAAACGCGGCTTGGTTCTGCGCGATCTCGGATTTTTTCTTCACGGAGCGTCTTCGTTTTCGCTCCAGCCGTCGTCCATCTTTACCGGAAGTCCCATGTCCCGATTTTCAAAACTTTTGTGCAGCGTAGAGATCTCTTTTTGCAAGGGGCCACCTCAGCTTTTGGGGGTCCATTTGGCTTTACCCCGACCACGTCATAACTGCTCTGGCTACTAAGATCACCTCTTTGCTCTTCCCCAGTAGCTTCATTGATACCTCCCAGCCTGGGGGACTCACTGCTTGGTACCATGTCTGTTGTATTTTTGGGTTGCTCCATAAAGTTTTTTGGCAGAGAGTACTGGAGTAGGTTGCCAGGTCTTTCTCCAGGCCAGAGCCATGTTGGCCATGGCTAAGTTATACTTATGCTGTTCACCCCTCCACCATGGTGAGGTATGGTTGGACTTTGGAGGGGTTGTAATAAACACAGCCCCTTATAATCCCCTTTTGAATCTTTAGATTGCCAGGTTGATAGAGGGGGATTGTAACTAGTTCTGGAGGGTATTTCTGGAACTGAGTAAAAAGTGCCTTATCATTTGCCCCCACCCTTGTGTTTAGGTTACCAGAAACTATTACACAAGCAGAGGGGTTATTAAACATAAGGGTACTTATGTATGCAAAGATGCATGATATGATTATGCAAAGATGGGCATGATAAAGGACAAAAAAGGCAGGGACCTAACAGAAGCAGAAGAGATTAAGAAGAGGTGGCAAGAATACACAGAAGAACTATACAAGAAAGATCTTAATATCCCTGATAAATACGATGGTGTGGTCACTGACCTTGAGCCGGACATCCTAGAGAGTGAAGTCAAGTGGGCCTTAGGAAGCATTACTAACAACAAAGCTAGCGGAGAAGACAGTATCCCAGCTGAGCTATTTAAAATCCTAAAAGATGATGCTGTTAAAGTGCTGCACTCAATATGCCAACAAATTTGGAAAACTCAACAGTGGCCACAGGATTGGAAAAGGTCAGTTTACGTTCCAATTCCAAAGAAAGGCAATGCCAAAGAATGTTCAAACTACCGTACAATTGCGCTCATTTCACATGCCAGCAAGGTTATGCTCAAAATCCTACAAGCTAGGCTTCAGCAGCATGTGAACCGAGAACTACCAGAAGTGCAAGCTGGGTTTCGAAGAGGCAGAGGAACTAGAGATCAGATTGCCAACATTCGCTGGATCATGGAAAAAGCAAGAGAGTTCCAGAAAAACATCTACTTCTGCTTCATTGACTACGCTAAAGCCTTTGATTGTGTGGATCACAACAAACTGTGGCAAATTCTTAAAGAGATGGGAGTACCAGACCACCTTACCTGTCTCCTGAGAAACCTGTATGTGGGTCAAGAAGCAACAGTTAGAACCGGACATGGAACAACCGACTGGTTCAAAATTGGGAAAGGAGTACGACAAGGCTGTATATTATCACCCTGCTTATTTAACTTATATGCAGAGTACATCATGAGAAATGCCGGGCTGGATGAATCACAAGCCGGAGTTAAGATTGCCGGGAAAAATATCAACAACCTCAGATATGCAGACGATACCACCCTAATGGCAGAAAGTGAAGAGGAACTAAAGAGCCTCTTGATGAGGGTGAAAGAGGAGAGTGCAAAAGCTGGCTTGAAACTCAACATTAAAAAAACCCAGATCATGGCATCTGGTCCCATCACTTCCTGGCAAATAGAAGGGGAAGAAATGGAAGCAGTGACAGATTTTATTTTCTTGGGCTCCAAGATCACCGCAGACGGTGACTGCAGCCATGAAATTAAAAGACGCTTGCTCCTTGGAAGGAAAGCTATGGCAAACCTAGACAGCATATTAAAAAGCAGAGACATCACCTTGCCGACAAAGGTCCGTATAGTTAAAGCTATGGTTTTTCCAGTAGCAATGTATGGCTGTGAGAGTTGGACCATAAGGAAGGCTGAGCGCCGAAGAATTGATGCTTTCGAGCTGTGGTGCTGGAGAAGACTCTTGAGAGTCCCTTGGACTGCAAGGAGGTCAAACCAGTCAGTCCTAGAGGAAATCAACCCTGACTGCTCATTGGAAGGACAGATGCTGAAGCTGAAGCTCAAATACTTTGGCCACCTAATGAGAAGAGAGGACTCACTGGAAAAGACCCTGATGCTGGGAAAGACTGAGGGCAAAAGGAGAAGGGGACGGCAGAGGATGAGATGGTTAGATAGCATCACCGATGTAATGAACATGAATTTGAGTAAACTCCGAGAGACAGTGGAGGACAGGAAGGCCTGGCGTGCTATGGTCCATGAGGTCACGAAGAGTCGGACACGACTGAACGACTGAACAACAACAACTTATGTATGCTTCGAATTTGGACCATATGCTGTTAAAGTGGGACCTATTTTGAGAAGATGGAAGATAGACATTGACCAATAATAATAGAGTGTTATTTAATTTTAGCAGCACAGACATTGCATAGCACTCCATTGAGTCTAACTGTATAATGTTTGAATGTAGCTTAGTTGAAATTTGTGTACTTAAGCCACCACACAATCTACCTCGTCCTGCTCCAGGAGCTGCTGCAAGTGAGAAAGACTTATACCCACTTATAAACAAGCTGTTATCTAGCCAGGTTCCTTGAAATAGGAGTATGTCAAATTCAGCAACATAATTCATGAAAGCGGAGTCTTTGGATTTAGCATTCCAGTCCGCAATATTCCATGAAAGAATAGGGTTAGGGTTTTAGAGGTATCCAAATGTCCATCTAAGTTTCCAGTAGTGGTCATTGGAAGAGGCAGATCCTCAAGAATGGCGGGAACATGAGTTGGTACATACTGTTTGGTGTTAAGATCAGCTGTCAGAGAAATGGGTGTATTCTGGGTGTCAGAGAAAACAATATCAGTATCAGAAGAGGCAATTCCAGGGATGGCATGAGACCCAAAACCTGTCTCTGAGTGACTGCTAATCAATGAGATATGGATTCTTCTCCCTTGTCAGTTTGATCTTCAGCATCCCCATCTAGCCCCCACAATGATTTGTAAGTATTTTGGGGTGGATACAATTGGGGGCGTGGTGGCTCAGCGGGTAAGACGCCAGGCTTGTAAGATCCCAAGTTTGGAGATTCGAATCCCTAGTCCCGCGTGACGGAGTGAGCTCCTGCACTCGCCCCAGCTCTTGCCAACCTAGCAATTCGAAAGCATGCAAATGCAAGTAGATGAATAGGTACCACCTAGGTGGGAAGGTAACAGCGTTCCACGTGCGTCATGCTGGCCACATGACCTTGGAAGCGTCTTTGGACAACGCTGGCTCTTCGGCTAACAAACGGAGATGAGCACCGGCCCCTAGAGTCGGACACGACTGCACAAATGTGCGGGGAGAACCTTTACTTACAATTGGGGAGTTACTCTATAGGAGGGCATTAGTGTTAAAAGCATTTCCAATTTACCTGAGAGTTAGAGAATCAGAAGCTCATATCATTCTTTGGCTCTCTTCCACATACCTCTATGAAAAATATTTTTCAATTTTACTCACAATAAAAATGAAACAAAGATATTGACTGGGTATCAAAAACAATCTGTCTTATCACTTTTACCTTTCAAACCTTGGGTTTCCCTACATGAAGAAAATACAACATCATCTTTCACGTTATATTTGGATTATTTCTGCTACTTATTTCAGTGGAATTATATTTTTATGAAATTTTTGTTACCAGAAAAGCTGCTTATTTTTAATTAGAAATGAAGTTCATAGCAGCAAGAATAGTGATGATAATAATATATTGGAAGCAGAATATATTGCAATTTTACTAGATAAATAGTATAAAAAGCTTTGGCATATAGTAAAGGCAGAAAAATTAATCAATTTGTTACACTTCTGAATAAAACAATGCAAACTATATTTCTGTTTAAAAAATGGCAAAATTTGAAACTTTTCACCAATCAAAACAACTATAGTTGAGAACTGTTTGCTTCTTATGTTCAGATATGGAAAGATGTGTGCTATGTATATAAAGTTCTAAAATTGGTAGGTAGTGGTTTAAATTAGAAATATTTATAAGAAAGATCTTGAAATTGTTTCAATCATATTGTGTGAACTCTCATATATTGTGAAATCACTTTATGTTATCTTGTTTTTTTGATACTTAATAAAAAAATTAAAAGAAATACATGAAATGCATACCGTGGTTTTGTGTCTTTTAATTTGGGCATTTTGTTAAAACGGAGGGTTGACTTGAATGAAAGGTGGGAAAGAGCATTTCTTTTTAAAAAAAGAATAATTTTTATTGATTTTTTTAAAAAAAAAGAATAAAAGACAATGCAAACTAAACTCAGAAAGGAAAATAAAAATAAAGAGAAAATAGAAAGTGCAAGGAGGAGTATTTCTAAAAGGGAGGAATGCCAAAAAGTTTGGGAATCCCTGATCTAGGCTGTGATAGTATCCCTAATGGAAAAGAAGCAGAGTTTCCCAGTCAAAAGATGTCTGAGTAGGTATAATATACCTTTCTCTGGCAGCCGTCCCTGATCAGGTATACATGATGTTCCACCTCCCTTCCCCTTACCAAGGTGGCGGCAGCAAGGGGGTCACTCGCAGACCTACCAGGAAGTCGCCAGACGCGCGCCTGCGCAAAGCCACCGGAAGCCCCGCAGAGTGTACCGGGTTCCGACATTTCCGCTTCCAGGGCGGCGGTGGCGACAGTGGTGGTGGAAATAGCGGTGGCGGCGGCTTGCCCTGGTCTCCCCAGGAGAGGGGAGCGGGCGTTCCGGGAGCGAAATCAGGTGCGGCGCTGGCCTGCGCGCGCGGCTGTCCCCTGGGAGGGGCACGCGCACGCCTGTGGCCTAGCGCTCGCGGGGCTCGGGCGCTGCGCGTTCATTGTCAGCCCGGGCGGGGAGACGGGGCAGGCGTTTGTTCTCGCTCGGGCGCGCGTCGCGGGACCGTGCATGCTCGTCCACGCGCTCTTCGGGCTCATTCTTCGCTCTCCCCAGCAATACGCCGTGGAGCCGCCCGGGCTACATAGGACCTCGGCTGCCTGTGTGCGGGAACCGGGAGGGGGTGTCTCTTACAAGGCAGGTGTACGATCGAGACTGAGAGGCGGAGCAATGAGCCAGGTCTCTGATTCTTCCCACGAACTCAGACTACTAACCCACTTCAGGCCACGCTGAATTTAGGAGTGTCGGTTTAAATTGCGCTGCAAAGCGCCACGCTGCTTTGCAGTGTAAATTGTAACTGAATTCTAAACTTTCTGCAGGGTTTCATATTGATCTTTGTGGAGCAAAAAGGGTTGTAAATTGTGAAGTAGCTGTTATACAGCATGTTATTTCAAGTTTATCATGTCTTTAGAGATTCTGAAACTTGGAACTATTCGTGGACATGTAAAGAATTAGTTAGGAGCACTGTAAATACACTGGCATTGTTCATAGTTCTGCAGGATCCTCTCTCAGGAGATAACATGATGTTAGAATGGCCTTGTCCTGGAGAAAATGTTGACCCTGATCCTTTAGGAACAAAGAGATCGAAAACATCAAACCTCAACCCAGGCTTGTGTGGACACTAGTATCCATGCTGTGTAGTATTTATTTAAAGGGCCAAAGGTTCTTAATGTTCCAAAATCTATTGAAAAATGAAGGAAAGGCTTTAAATTAGTGATAGGAAATAAGAATTTGTTTTGTATCATATGTTTAATACATTTAAGCCAGACGTCCTTGCGGTTATGTTTTTTGAGCAAGTTTTTGCTGCACTACAATATGCTTTGTTGCTGTTACTGATACGGAAATGCATATAGGCTCTTTCATACCCCCCCTCAACTTTTAGTACTAATCTTTCTTCATTTTTCTGTATTTTTGGTGCTGTTCTCAGTGTCTGTACTATGCCAGCTTACTCTTCTGTGTCATCATAACATATTTGGTTTCTTTGCTGCAGCATTATAAATCAGTATTTCCTAACCCAAGTGCCTTTCACATGTGTAAACTTCAACTCCCAGAATTCCCTACTCAGAATGGTCATTTCTGAAAATTTGGGGAAGTTTCCATAATTGGAGGGCACCCAGTTTGGTGAAGACGATTTTATTGGTGCCTGGGTATTGTAATGCTCATTTACACAATTACGTTGGTTTTGCTAAAGGGCATTACGATGTGTTTCAGTCTGTCAGTAGTGTTAGATTTAAGGCTCTGTTGTGTAGAGTTAAGAACATACTGTTTTTGAGTTTTAAACATGAAATTTTTTTTGCTGAACTGTAATAATGAAGAGACATTATGTGACCTAGCCTATTCACATTAAGGACCATAAACATTACATTAAAAACTAAACAGAATGCTTATGTTTGGAGACTAGGTTGACTTTTGTAGAGGTTTGACTTTGTCTATTTGAGCTACTGCCCTATGACTGTTTTGATGTCAGAATCTGATCCAGACATCCATTGCATATCTAGTGAGAGGGTGATGTAATGTGTTAACATGCTCTGGAAATTGAGATTTTTCAAGGAATAGTCCCAATAGGAAAGAGGAGCATATGAATTACCTTCATTGCATGAGCTTGGCCAGTTGTTTAACTGCAGTATATCTGTTGTCTTGTTTAGATGGACCTTACAAAACATTGTGACTTTCTACATGATCCTTGCTACTGAGGTGGTTTTTTTTAAAAAAAAAAGCAGATAGAAAATTCTTATGTTAATGTTGCATTGTGGTATTGCAGTACAGTAACAGTACAGATCACCCAGGATGATGCACTGGCACAGCGGTTCAGAATTTTGTGTAAGAGCTTGCAGAAGTCGTATATTTTACCACTACTACAGAGATAGGCTCAGCGGGTAAGATGCCAGGCTTGTCAATTGGAAGATTGCAAGTTCAGAGGTTCGAATCCCTAGCCCCGCGTGACGGAGTGAGCTCCCGCACTCGCCCCAGCTCTTGCCAACCTAGCAATTTGAAAGCATGCAAATGCAAGTAGATGAATAGGTACCACTTCGGTGGGTAGGTAACAGCGTTCCACGCGCGTCATGCAGCCGCATGACCACGGAAGCGTCTTCGGACAACGCTGGCTCTTCGGCTAACAAACGGAGATGAGCACCGGCCCCGAGAATCGGACATGACTGCACAAATGTGCGGGGGGTACCTTTACCTTTACAGAGATAGGACTGGGGAACTTAGTAGTAAGCAGAATCCTTTCAAGTTAGTAGACCAGGGATACCAACACCTTTTGCCATTGCAGTACTACTGTCCAGCATGTAATTAACAATAAAAAAAATTGTTCTCACTTTCTCTTCTGAAATACATGTGGTTTTTTTTCCTTAACCAACAGGTGGAAACTGGAGGTGGACACACAGCAATACTGTGGCTTCTGTGCAAGGAGGACCTCAGCATCTTTTCCCCAGCGAGGGCCATCCCGAAGGGGGATTTAGGGTTGGGGTGACTCATCTGCAGGAGCAGCACGGTCTGTAATTTTCCTCAGCTTTTAACAAGGCTGGGAAAACTTGCTGCACACCATTCTGGACTCTCCGACTCCAGAAAGATGTCAACAAAGTGGAAGGTATTGGACGGGACCAGCGCAGAAACGATTTACTGAAAAATCTTTGTAGTCGTAAAATTCTTTCCTGGGCAAGAGAGAGAAAGCGTAAGGACTTGGCGTAATCTCCGTGTTGAGGACTGTCAGACTAACGCGATGGCTCAGGTAACAGGCCCCGGTTCTCCCATCCTGTCCCACAGGAATTCATCATTGAGGAAGTGGCTGCAAAGAGCCATCTGTGATAATCCATTCTGTGTAACGTAAACTGTTCAGCTCTTGATGGTCTGCTCCAGGAGTCAGCATTGCAGAGCTTGGAGTGCTGGACCCTCCTGGTCAAAGTTCTGGGGGTTACCAAGCCATTCTGGCCATCTTCTCGCAGCCATGTTTGGAGAATGTGTTTGCTTTCTCTTACAGCCAACTCCAGTTCAAGCCGGAAGTGTCATTGTATTTTTCTTGTCTTTTGCTCCAAGCCTGGGGGCTTACATGCATGTTTGGAGTAGGGGCTGATGGGAGAGGGAAGAAGAATGCCAAGGCACTTCTACTGCCCCTACCCCATTTTCCACCTCCACGTTGCATCACCAATATTCAGCAGTAGTACCAAAGTTTCTAGGTAGTAGTATTTTTCACAGCAGGGTTTGCAAAAAATAAAGGACAAAGTAAATGTGTAAAGCCTGCGTGAAACTTAATACACATTTTTTTTTGTCTTTTAATCATCTTCAGACTACCCCAAACAAGCCGCCACAAAAATTCAGCTTTGCCACCCGGATTATGTCATCTGCCATGTCCTTTGCAACCCACAGAGGGAAAAAAGGAAAAGTACAGCCACAGTCGTAGGACATTTGACTCTCTCTGTTTCATCCAATACATGAAACTGCATCTTTCTTTGATCTTAAAGCATTGAATCTAATCCAGTGCTTACGGCTTTATTTCTTTTTACATATATTTGATTGATTGATTATTCACAGATTTCCCATTCTCTTTACTTCCCCCCTCACTCCAATTATCAATATGACTTGGAATCTTATAGTCTTAGGAAAATGTTCTTCTACCCCAGCTTTCCATTAGCAGCTATTGCTGCTGCTGCATGTGCCTCTTAAGCTGCTTTTCAAGATCACAGAGTGTCACTCGAGCTTCAAGACACTCAGAGTGTCACTGATTATTGCCCCATCAGGACGCTGGGTATACTGTGGGGAAATTAAGACGTCGGCTCCGACAGTAGCATTTATAGGCATGAGATTGATGTGTTACTGCCTTTCTTTCCTAAGGGTCCTTGGAGAGATGAAAATAACTCATGTGGCCATATCCTCTTATTTTTTTTCCTCACAACAGCAACTCTGTGGGAGGGATGGGGAATGATAATAACTTACTCAACTCATCCAGGGAGCTATCTGGTTGAGGGAGGACTTGAACCCAGGTGTCCTTGGTCCCAATCGAACACTGGAGCCCTTTCACATGAGCTGCCTGTGTCAGCTTTAGTGTCTGAGAGGAGGGGAGCTTTTTAAGCTCCACCTGATGGGCTTCATCCACAGAACTTCCTGACCAGTTTTGCCACTGCGGGCAATGCTTGTTTTTCTTCAGTAAGAGAAAGGGAGGCAAGCAGAATCTCTGCCGGCTGTAAGCTGTGGAGGCTATTGGCAACTAGGGCTTCACTAATCCCACTTCTATTTGTTTCACTGTTCCTGGGGTGGGGTGGGGGGGATTTTGCCCACTTCACTGCCACTCAGGCTGCTGAGGCCCCAGCCAAACCCAACTCCCAATTCTTCACAGTTTTTCTCTTCTCGACTGACCTAGCTCTTCTCTGCAATATTGTACTTCTCTTTCAATAATTGTGATCATCTGTTACCGTGATGCCTTTATTGCGCCCCATTTGTGTGCCAGAGTCTGGCACAAAGTGACCAAGCTGCTGCCATGCTGTAAATCTGTGCCTACGCAGCCGCTGTGCTGCAGATCCATCTACCACATTTGGTGATGAAGTTGAAAGTTGCCCCTTTGTCTTGTGCCTCATTTAAGATGCTGGGGGACAATGAGTCATGCCTTTCATGTTTGTCATCCTCCCTCTCCCATCTCCCTTCTTCTTTCACTTAATGGACATCTTCCACTTTCTTGCCAATCGACATTACTAACTTTGTGTTAATGATTTGTGAGTGAAGCCCCTGGAAGATTATTAAGCTAGGTCTCCTACTTCAGACGTTTCAAAGCTGCAGAGTTTCTGCTGTTCTATGGCTGTTTCTCAACATCTGTCTTTAAATATGAGCAAAACATTGGAAGAAGTAACCAAGTCTGCCTGTATAGTCTCTAGTTCTTTGGAGAAGAAAGGATGGAAATGCTTTTCCTTAGGGAGGCTGACCAATAGCCATGGATTTAATGCTTGCTAGGATAAGTGAATAAAACAAGCACACTTTTATGGTCTAGATGGCAAATGGAAATAACCTTTCATGCCTGCATATATATAATTCCGTCTTTCTTCATGACTCATGCTAGCACAGCTAATAAACAGTAACTTACTAGTTGCCTACAGGAGATAATAATTGCCGCAGGTATCGAAGGAAGGATGTTCAGAAAAGCCAGTCCTTTTTTCTTTGTTTTAAAGGATAGGTAGATGTACACAGAAAGCTGAGTTACTTAGATTCCTGTAGACGTGAAATGATTTCCAAGATATAGAGTGAAAAAGTAGGGGTGTGCAGCTGTTCAGACCCAAAGCAGAAAAGTGTTTCGGAGGTGGCATGGGCATGGTGGTTGTATGTGTTGGCACCTTCTTAAAGAAGCCTTGCCTTTTTCTTGAGGTGCACAGCGGCCATGCACCCCCAGGAAAATACACATTTAAGCTAAGGATCAGGGTGACAGGGTAAGAAGAACTTGTGGCACCCTGTCAGCACTTCCTTCACTCAAACACATTTTCCTGGAATCACATGGCTACTGTGTGGGCCCAGGAAATATGCAGCTATTTTAAGGAGGTGCCAGCAGGTACGGTGAGCCCACCACATTTCATGCACCTTTTTGGGTTTGGATCCAAATAACCGCGCGCCCCTGAAGATACGTATGTGTACAAAATTGGTTTGGGTTTTTCTTTCAAGGAAGCTGTTGAATTAACTTTCCTCAACTGACCTAATGAGAGTCATCTCTCTCATCAGATGTTAATGGTGTTCACCAATCTTTAGTGGTAAACTTCCACAACCTGCGGCAGCGTGACCATATGTCAGATTGTAACCCACACCTTAGAAGGCATGGTTGCAATCTTGTAGGGATGACTAGCTTGGCTGGAATCAACTTGGCCGTATTTGTTGATGTCATTGTGCTTTTTTTCTCTGCAGGCGAGCCTCTTGGCCTGTGAGGGACTCTCTGGTGTTTGCCTGGTGCCAACAGTTGCCAGCAAGAAGATGATGCCGAAACAAAGCTCTAAGCAGGTGGAGAACGGGGAGAGAGGGGGTGCACCGGACATGCTGGTAAGGGCCAGCCCGTTTTCAGCTGTCTGATGCTGCACGTGCACTTCGTTGTTCTCTGTTCCAGGCATGTTGGTGGATGACAGAGCAGAGGAAACAGGATTGGGGGTAGGGAGGCTTGGCTTGTAAATTGCCAGATTAAATTGTAAGCCATTTGTAGCCAGTATCCTCCTTTCTGTCTGCCAGGGTCATCGCAAGGAGAGTGAGAAATCACGTAGTCGAAAGGAAGAAGAAACAGCAGAAGGATCACCTCCTAAAAAATCCCTTAAAAAGGCAGGTAATCTTTCGTTATATGGCCTGGCAAAGTTCTAGCCCTCCACAGAATGGCTGTCCTGTTCTCAGAGACATCAGAGGATGGGGCTAAAGAACAGGTGCTATCACAGAGCTTTCCAAACTTTTCATGTTGGTGACACACTTTTTAGACATCCATCATTTCGCAACACACTCTTACAGCAGGGTACAAGGCAGGCACTAGGACCTGCGCAGCATCACAGCAGGTTTGGAGGCAGGCAGGCACTAGGACCTGCGCGGAATCCTGGCAGGGCTCGGAGCCAGGACGCACCCAGACACTGCAGCCGACACACTAATGTGTCCCGACACACAGTTTGGAAAGCTATGTGCTATCAGTTGGAAGTGAGTCCCCCCCGTCCCCCCCCCCCCCAGATTGGTGAGCAGTGCTGTGGTTTATTTTCAGGAAATGTCTACCTAGTTTCTAGACCTGAAGTGGCTTCCAGTTTAAATACGTGAAACACAGTAACAACAATAATGAAAATGTAGACTGTACAATTCAGTTTTAGAAACAGCTGCAAGAGAAGGGCTTAAAGCAACTGCCTGAGTTTAAAAATCAGGACCAAAGCCTGATTTTTCATGAAAGGCATGATGAAATAAGTATGTGCCAGCCTTCCAAAACTCAACAGAAGGGGTCAGTGGGATTGTTTTTAGTAAGGTATTCCACGGCATGGGTGCCACCCCCAAGAAGGCCTGTCCTCATGTCCACAGCAAGGAAACCTTTGAGCCTGGCATGGCAAAACACGGAGCAGGGCTTCGGGGACTGACTGCAGTGCTTGAGCAGCTTCGTGCATGCGTACAGGCTCCTTCAAACGATCTGGTGCAGAGCTGTTGAGGGCTTAATAATTGATAACCAGTACTTTGCATTGTACTTTGGAAATCAGTCAAAGCCAGTGCAGATGGGGAAAAAACTTGTATAATACGTTCTGAGAAGATGAACATTTAAAACCACTTTGGCTGCTGCCCCTTAAACTACTGGCGTTTCCGCTCACTTTTCAGGGCAGCCTTAGATAGAATCCTAGCCAGATGCTGCCAGGGCGTGAGCTAGACTGGCCAGATCAGAACCAAGGGCTGCAGCTGTTTGCACAAGCAGAAGATAAGCGGAGGCCACAGCAATTCCTACATCCTGTATGAGTAAGCCCATGAACCTTCTGTGGGAATGTATCCCTATCTAGCACAAGCTATAAATCTAATAGTTAACTTCTCCACCAGCTTGATTCTTTAAAATGTTCTCCTTCATGTGTTTCTGAAGAATAAGAAATAGGAGAACTTTATTATTCAGGGTTGTGCAACATCTGTGTCAACCTTCACTAATCTGCTCCCTTCCAAACAGGTCAGCCAGTTATGATCATTATCCCTGGCCAGCATAGTCAGTAGCATTTGTGATCCAACACATCTGGAAGGCAGAAGGTTAGGATTGGCCAGACAAGCTGTCAGCTGCTTGACCATGAGGCGGCTTCCCTCACTTCGTGCCTGCTGCTGCATGTTGTAGGAATCAGCAGCGTCATCCTGTGACCTGTGGTCACAGCAATATGGTTAGTTAGTGCATTTGAATCTACTTTGATTCTTATGCCCTAATTACAAGGCACATAGATATTGTTGCTGCATCCAGCATCAATTGCACTGGGGTAATTCAAATGAAGAATAGGAACTGAGCAAACATTATGCAACCTCCTTTTAAAATAAGCAAGTATGACATTGTCTTTCTATGAAATACAAAAAAACAACAACTCTTGGTGTCTTGTGGAACTGTACTCTGAGCTCAGTAGATAATCTCTGGTGGTAAACCATAAGAATTGAAGAAAATACTATTCAGCTCAAGTAAAAGAGCTTAACAGAAATGGGGCAAAGTGCATTTAACATGTTTAGCTAGAGTTAATGCTGTCAGATTACTTATCTTCCCAAGATTTCTGTTCTGTTTAAAAACTGCCCATCTGCTGATAACAGACTATGATTGATGCTTTGAGACAGATGACAAACGCACAAGGGAGGGCTGGGTTCTTCTCTGGAGAATTTCTCTATAACAGGGCTTTCCAAAGTGCCGCCGCTCGTGACATGCCAGCGGCGGCGCGGGCGGCGTGGGGTGTGTGTGTGGCGGCGCGCGCGCACGGCGGTGCGAGGGGCGTGCGGCGGCGCGCACGTGCATGGCGGATGCTGTGCACGCGCGCGCCGCCGCTTCCGGGTGGTGTGGCGACACACCACGCTGTGTGTGGCGACACACTTTTGTGTTGCGACACACAGTTTGGAAAGCTCTGCTCTATAATGTACAGGACAGTGAAATAAATGGTTGGAGGCAGAGCAGATATTTGCTGGAAGCTGCATGTTAATCATCTGCAAAACAGAGCAGTTCCTTTCCAGAATGTTGCAATTTTACCCAAAACAGGCCAGAGCAGTTTGTGCATTTCTGGAAGTATATCTCCTGAACAGGAAGTGGATTGTGATGCTCCAAGAAAAATTAATTCCTGGTCTGGAGACTCACAAGCCATTCTGCAGTTCTCAGATTCGGAGGAAAAACAGATTGTTTTGCACATGCCTATCATACATTAAGCTAAAAGAGATTAAGTTTAAATGGGCAAATATCTACCCTGTTTCTGGCAAAGATCAACCTATTTCCACTAGTGGTCAAATATTGGATATTTTTGCATTTTTAACAGCAGAAGATATTAATGAATGTGTCTGATTTAAAAAAATCCAGGCAATCAATGTTCTGTACCAAACAAAGTTAAAGGTGCAGTCTATATCAATTATACAAATTTAAAATAGTTACGTGGATTGAGATACTCTTCGTTTTCCTCCACTGAGCTGAACAATTCATTCTGCTTTGGCTTGATGCAGGGAGAGTTGACAATCTATAGAGGAGGCTGAAGTATAAGCACTGAAAAGTGTCTAGTGCAGGGCTTTCCAAAGTTTTCCCGCGGTGACACACCAACCGCCGTTGGTGTGTCACCGTGGGAAAACCCGGAAGTGCCGCCATTGCGGCAGCGCGCAAAAACCCGGAAGCGCTGCTGCCGCTTTCGGGTTTTTGCGCGCCGCCGTTGGTGTGTCGCCGCGGGAAAACCCGAAACTGCTGATGATGATCAGCGCTTCCGGGTTGTGTGGCGACACACCAGACTGTGTGTGGTGACACACTTTTGTGTCGCGACACACAGTTTGGAAAGCTGTGGTCTAGTGGTTAAGGCAACGGGCTAGAAAAGAGGAGTCTGTGAGTTCTAGTCCCGCCTTAGGCATGAAAGCTGGCTGGGTGACCTGGTGGGCCAGTCCCTGTCTCTCAGCCCTAGGAAGGAGCCAATGGCAAACCAGGAGACTCAGAGTTCTAGTCCAGCCTTAGGCAGGAAAGCCAGCTGGGTGACCTTGGGCCAGTCCCTGTCTCTCAGCCCTAGGAAGGAGCCAATGGCAAACCAGGAGACAGAGAGTTCTAGTCCCGCCTTAGGCAGGAAAGCTGGCTGGGTGACCTTGGGCCAGTCACTCACTCTCAGCCCAACTCACCTCACAGGGTTGCTGTTGTGGGGAAAATAGGAGGAGGAAGGAGTATTAGGTATGTTCCTTGCCTTGAGTTATTTGTAAAAATAATAAAGGTGGGATAAAAATTAAAAAAAAAACTCTTGATGGACCTGCAAGCACTCAATTGAAAGATGTGCCTGGATAGGCATGTTGCCTGTTTGCTGAGAAGCTGTTTTATGCTTGCTTCCAGGTAATGGTGATTGAGCAGAATGGATCCTTCCAGGTCCGGATCCCCAAGAACTTTATTTGCGAGCACTGTTTAGGAGCATTCCGGAGCAGCTACCACCTCAAGAGACATATCCTCATCCATACCGGTAAGCATATGGTCATTTGCTCATTGATAGGTTTATCACTGAGCACCTTGCTTTAAAAGATAGACAGTGGAGGACAGATCTTGATCTAGATTGTAAATGATGTAGCAGCACAAAAAGATTTCCATTTCAGTGTGAATGTGAAAGCTTCCTCTGTTATTAATATGTATAATGCAGGTGCAGGTGCTTGAAATACCAAGAACCAGAGAACCCAGCTCCTATCTTCACCCTGGAAGTGGTTTCAGTGATCTAAGTCTTATGACTGGAAAGTGTAGAAAAGGTACTGTAGCTTGAATCATGTCAACTGGATTTCTATTTTCTCAGTGGAAACGTTTTGCTCCTTATCCAAGGAGCTTCTTCAGTCTGGGCAAAGTTAGTAAGGGAATCCTTAAATATGTTGCTGTGTGACCTTACACCTGGGGCTAGGTCATGGTTATTTTGAGATGTTATTTCTAAGTCCCTTTATCATCTAAAGAAGGATCGTTAAGATCACCATGCTGCTGTTGAGCTTGAGAGAAGACAGAGAAGATAGGTGGTTTGAGAGAGGGGTCAAGGAATCCATTTATGCCAACTTGGAAAATCCTTCCTTGAATAGAGGTGGGGGCCTCAGGCACAATCTTTCCCCTATTTTCCTTCCTGCTTTGTCTTCTGTGCCTAGGAAGATTAAGACCATTTCGCAAGCTCAACAGCAGCATGGTGATCTTAACGATCCTTCTTTAGATGATAAAGGGACTTAGAAATAACATCTCAAAATAACCATGACCTAGCCCCAGGTGTAAGGTCACAGAGCAACATATTTAAGGATTCCCTTACTAACTTCGCCCAGACTGAAGAAGCTCCTTGGATAAGGAGCGAAACGTTTCCACTGAGAAAATAGAAATCCAGTTGACATGATTCAAGCTACAGACAATTCCACCTGGATGACTGAGAACCTTCATAGCCATGTAGAAAAGGTAGTTTACTGGCAGTACTGATTGTGATGCAGAGACTTAATTCATCACAACCTGCTGAAGGGTTATCAAATGTTGTTCTCCATTCACTGGAACAACTTCCAACTATTCAGATTATAACAGAATCCTTATGTACCAATGCATCTCCCAAATTCAAGTTTCCTTAATGTTGGGTGGTTTGCGTCATTCAGGGAACAAAAACGTTCCACTGTAATTTACCGTTTAGCTTTAAAACATAATTCCAGTCAGTTGCCCTGTCCTTGTGCTGCCAGTAGGCGGCCCTCTTCCCTTTGAAATGCATCCACCAGAGGTTCAGGCTGGATGCAGGCATCTTAAAGTAATTTGGAAGGCTTAGATTGATAATTATATCAAGGAGAGAGAATTGTTTCCAGGTCTTCATGTAGATTAGCCATGGAACTGGGGCTGTTCTGTAAGCATTACACACCCCTTTCTTCCAAGCATTCCGGATTTGTAGTGTAAACGATGGAGTGGCAAGGTAGCGTTCTCTCACCGTAGGAGAGAGACTCTTGGTTTCTTCCATCTTTCATGTGCCAAAAAGGGGATGGGTTTCCTACTCTGTCCTGAACAAAATATTACCAGTATTGAATTGCCCAGTAGACTGCAGTAGTATGAGGCCTGTGCCTGTCTTGAAAGGGATTCAGAAGAAATGCTTTGGATTTCAGGTGAGCACGGTTCCTCTCTGCTATTCATTAAAGTCACTGGACTTCTTTCAGGCTGCCCCATGGGCCTGAAAAACAATTGCAGCAGCAGCTGATGATGATTTAAGTAGTTGACCCATTCAAGTTAATGTGATTCTTAAATTAGCCACATTTTTTTTTATCACTTTCATATGCGACCCTGAAAAAAGTCAGACTTTTCTTTAAATAAATAGCACGGAGTTTGCATATGGCCTGAAGCCCTTCTCCCAAATCCTGGATCATTTTTGAAACATGCAATAAGTACTAAACCTTCCTGCCTATCTCAGCACTGAATCTCTGGAGTGTGTTTATCTTTACAATTAAATAAAGGCAGAATTTTTATCTGTGTGGAGTCATGGAAGAGAACCATCTATTCCTTCTGACCTGGGACTGTAAGGAACAGCTTCATCCATTTCTTTTCTGGAAAACCGCATGCAGGAGTAGCAGCTTCCTCCATGCCGAAATATACTTGCCAAAATAGTATCCAACTGTTGATGAACTAGGGACTGGGGCTTCCACCTTCAGGACCAGGGCCTGTGTAGCAGAGAGAAAAGTGTTTATTAGTTAGGAGCAAGAACAGTGAGAATGGGCGCTGCATTTTCATTTGGGTCTGGAGTGTGCTGCAGCATACAATCCACCAAGAACATCTCTTGCTTCAGTGGCTTAGATGTCTACCCTAGGAATCCTGTCTCTGTGCGGCTAGATCTTTGCTTAGAAGGATTCTTGTCACCTTGTGCCCTCCAAAAGTCTAGGGCTTACCACTGTGGAAATAAGGAGCTCCTCCCTACCCCCTGTTACAGGAGAGAAGCCTTTTGAGTGTGATGTATGCGACATGCGCTTCATCCAGAAGTACCACCTGGAGCGCCACAAACGTGTCCATAGTGGGGAGAAGCCGTATCAGTGTGAGCGCTGCCTGCAGGTAAGGCCTCTTCCCATTTGTCTTACGTTTAGAGTGGAAACCTTGCCGGGGTGTGTGTGTCAAGACTTTGCATCAGCATAGTCCCAGGGTCCCTCCTTGTGGGGGAGATGGGCGGGATACAAATGAGATAGATAGATGATAGATAGATAGATAGATAGATAGATAGATAGATAGATAGATAGATAGATAGCACTGCTGCCTGTGTCCATCTGTGGTCTGCCTCCCAGATGCATCTGCCAGAACCCCCTCAGCATTCCCCCAAACCTCCCCCCCTTGACCGGCTTGTGCAACTGCAAGCTGTGTCCACGTCCCTCCGGATTACTGCTGCTCCATCCCTTCCCGTCCAGAGAACTTGCTCATGTGCGTGGCTGCAAGCCCATCTCCTCTCCTTCCACCACCCCCCACAGCCAGCCCCATTCACTGTCCTTGTGGAGCCACACCAATCCTATCCCTGCCCCTCTCACTGGCCTTGCTTCTTCGAGCTACTGCCCTGTCCTCATCTTTGCCCCGGTGCTCACCACTATTTTTCATCCCCCCAAAAAAGCCCCCAACTCCCCCACTCCCTTGTGCCTCTCTTGTTTCTGCTGGGAAGCCTTCTCATTTTAAAGTATGTCCTTTCCCGTTTCTCTTTCTGACTTCCACGCGTGAGGCTGTAGCAGGTATTCCAGTCTTCACCGTCAGAGAACTAGGCAGTCACCCAGGGTTCATCTTCCTTTTCTTAGCAGAATGTCAGTTTATATTAAGGTGGGACTGAGCAACACGTCGGGCTGAATTTCATTCAGTTTAATTAATTTCACAATTAAATTTTTCAAGGACTAAGTTGAGAGGCTTGGATACAAAATGAAGTAACTGTATTTAAGTAATGTCATTTTTAAAGCTGGAAAATGGATCTATTTTAAAGCTGGGAATGAGTGGATTGTGAGAAATTAAACAACTGGTGGAGAAACCAGTCAACTTTAATCAGTAATTGTTAATATAATTAAACTTTTGTTTGAGTAGTGGCCCATCTCTTTTGTTCAGTCCATGCTCTTCTCCTAGAGCACGGCCCTTGACAGTCTATTCAGAGGCCAGCTTAGCCCACCTGAAGTTACACACTTTCTTTACATGTGCTAAGGAAATTCTGTCAGCTGCGGCTTTTGTTGTCATTCCAGTATTGTGATCTGGCATTCCTAAGGAAGGGTCCAGAGTTTCCTGCACTAGTTTGAACTGCCCAGCCTGCATTTTAGTTGGAGGTTTCCAATTGAGGTTCAACCCTAGGTTTGTTTGATTTTTATCCTCTGGAAAGTCAGTGTGGGGTTCAGAGCACTCCTTCCTCTAACCTTTTCCTCAATGATAACCCTACAGGTAGTCCTTGAGTTACGACCACAATTGGGACCGGAATTTCCATCGTAAGTCAATGCGGTCGTAAGTGATAACTGGACCCAATTTTACGACCATTTTTATGACGGCCGTTAAGTGAATCACCATGACCATTAAGCGAATCCAGCTTCCCCAATGGGCGTTTTTTGCTGGAAAATGGCAAAAAAGTCACAAAACACGATCATGTGACCGCAGGACGCTGCAACCAGTTGTAAATGCGAGCCAGTTGCCAAGGCCCGAAATGCGATCATGTGACTGTGGGGGGTGGTGCGACGTTTTGCAAGGCTTGGAAGTGCTTTACAGGCCATAAAGCACCCACTCCGAGGCCGTCAAAACTTCAGACCATTGTTAAATGAACGGTCGTAAGTCAAGGTCTACCTGTACAAGAGGTTGGATGGAGAAAGTGTAACTCCTCCAAAGTGAGCTTCCCTGATTGAAGGAGGATTTGACGCAGGATCTCCCTGCCTCCAGTCCCAACCCCCCCCTGCCCCACGTTGGCTTTTCTATTCCACTGACTCAGAACGCAGGGTTTGCAGCTTTGCTCTTGGTTTTGTGTAGGCCCTTGCCTCCCTGGTCGTCACGCCTGGGTGTCTTAACCTCCTTTCCCTTCCGCAGAGCTTCTCCAGGACAGACCGGTTGCTGAGACACAAACGGATGTGCCAGGGTTGCCCCAGCAAAGCGTCCGACTCACAGCTACTGCTTTAGGGTCAGGCCAGGGAAGAGGCATTTAGGAGGAGCTGGAAAGTCCACCAGACGCTCTGGGAGTGGGCCTGTTCACCCGCTTGCTTTTTGCGCCTGAGTTCCCCTGCTGGGCCTGCTCCTGTGGAAGGGGCAGGGCCGAGTGGGCCCAGACTTCAGCTGCGGACTTGACACTGTAAATAAATTGAGGACAAAGCAGGGCTGACTCCCAGCCATTGGGAAGCTCGCTGCAGTTGTGGATGAACTTCGCTGGGGTGCGCTTTTTGTTTCTGTTTAGTTTTTTGAAAGGATCACCATCTGCCTCAGGAAGGGCTTTGAAAGCCCTGCTGGGCCTCCTGCGAGCCGTTCCGACCAGATCCAGTGCTCTCGATCCACGGATGATCTGCCAGCTGGCCTGACCTTTGGGCTTGCAAAGGTGGGAGAGCAACAGGCAAATATTTGATGAAAACAGTGACCACCACCAGTCAAGCTGTAAACTATTTTGCGGAGCTTATCCATGAAAGGAACGGAAAGGAGGGATTAACAGCAGCAGGATACTGAGGCCTGGGGTCGCAGCAGTCTGTCTCGTTTAAGCTTGGCCGTGAGGTCTGCAGAACTTTTTTCTTTTCGTGCTATTCTCTTAACAGCGATTTGTGATTCGGTTCCATTCTCGACCTTCAGGTTCCAAGAAACAAGGGCTGCAGAAGGTGATGTGTGCTGTTGGGTAAACACAGAAGTCTGCCTTGGATGTGCTCCTCCTGGCAAGGTGCAGTTGATATCCAGCTGGCTGGAAGGCTCTGTTTTCTCCTTCCCAGGAGAGGAGGACCCTTGCGTGTAGTCCCTTCGCTTTCCCTTGTAAATAGCCAGCCATTCAGGACCTACCGTTACATGTCCCTCCAGAGGACATGCAGAGCTTTCTTAGGGGGCAATCCTGTTTTCGTAAACATGTGAAAAGCCAGCTCTAGTCCAAGAGCACTTGCCTCCCAAGCCTCATGCTGAAGAACTGCAGTCTCTTTGGGGGAGAATGGAGAAGGAACTCTGGCCTCTTGATACGTCTCTTGGAATAAAATACTTGAGGACTAAGGGTCAGCATTCCCACACACCATTAATTCTGATTGCTCCTGGGTGGTTTTGTTGAAGTTTGGAAATAAGGCTCTTTCCCAATATGCAAATTTTTGTATATGCTATTATTTCGGCTTAGTTACAACAGGCAGTCATAAGTCTGCAAGGAAAGCAGGAACCTCCAAAACCTCTTGTCCCTCGTTGCATTCACAGAGAAGTAGTGGTCTTTCTATAGGGCACAGCTTTCCAAACTCTGTGTCGCGACACAAAAGAGTGTCGCCTGTGGGGCCCAGGTGTGTCGCGTCAAAACCCGGAAGCGCTGATGGTGCACCACTGCGGGCCATCAGCGCTTCCAGGTTTTCGCACGGCGCACAAGGACACAACCACCGCTGCAGCGCGCTAAAATCCGGAAGCGCCGCAGTGGCGGCGGCGTGCAAAAACCGAAGGCAGTGGCGGCGCTTTCGGGGTTTTGCGCGCCACAGCAGCGGTGCTTCTGGGTTTTTGCACGCCACCACAGCGGTGGCGCTTCCGGGTTTTCTCGCGCGCTGCTGTTGGTGTGTCGCCGCGGGAAAACTTTGGAAAGCCCTGCTATAGGGCAAGTAATAATTTGTCTCTGGGCCTGGAAACTACATGTTAGGAACAGGCATCTCCGTCTGAATGGTAGATACAAATCTCATGTGTGCTTCAAATACATCCCTCCCTGAGTTAACTTCTCCTGAGTTTCCCATACACGCCTTGGTTTAAGCCAGGTTTAAGCCGAGGGCTGCATCGGTAGAGAAATTGTGGTCTTTGTTTGGTCATGCTGGGGAGATTATTCTTGAGGGGCTGCATTTCTGCCCATGCAACTAGAAAGGCTTAATAAATAGAGATGGGATGCTTTAGCTGAGTGTTTTTCCAACTTGGCAATTTTAAGTTGTGTGGACTTCAACTCCCAGCATACTGGCTGGAGAATTCTGGGAGCTGAAGTCCACACATCTTAAAGTTGCCACGTTTGAAAAACACTGCTTTAGATCAAGATTGTTGTCCCCCCCAAATTCAACCATGTAAGAGATTCCAGTGTACTAGCAAAAGGCATTGTTCTGCCTAGGGATCATGGGAGTTGTAGTCCAACAAATCTGGAGTATATTAGCTTGGGGAATGTTACTGTAGAGGAGATCATATTTTTTATAAAAGAGCTCTTGATTCCCCTCCTTGTGCATTGGAAAAGCCAATATTTCATTCCCAGCCTCATTACGTTTCCGAAATTAGTAACATCAACTTCTAT
Source organism: Charina bottae (assembly GCA_023362775.1). Taxonomy (NCBI): domain Eukaryota; kingdom Metazoa; phylum Chordata; class Lepidosauria; order Squamata; family Charinaidae; genus Charina; species Charina bottae. The sequence goes on from JALMGJ010000002.1 coordinate 159,815,479, forward strand.
TCTGCAGTTCATAGGAATGATTAGGGCATCCCACAACTCTAGAAATTCTGGCTTGTTGCTGTTTTGGTGAGGCTGATAAAAATTAAAATGGCTGCTCTTTAAAAAGAACATACCGCCGTATGTCTTTCAGTTTCCTGAGGACTGTTTTTCCCCAAAAGGAAATAAAATAATTGCTGTAGAAAAAGTTTGAGGAAATGTAGATATTTAGAAAGAAAGTGGAAAGGAAATTGGGATGTGACTGTTTCAAGGGGAAGTAGCAATGTGCTCAGCTGGGGGGAAAAATCTTGCTTAAGCAGAAGAAACCTCTTTGTCAAGTACTAGACGTTGTTTTTCTGTCCCTTTCTAGCTAATCCTCTGGCATTAAACCAGTAATTGAGACATGGCATTACAAAGCATATTCACTGTTGCCTAGTGTTTCCCCAAGCGGCGAGCTGAATCTCTTGAGTGAACTTCCTCATACTGCCGACTCCTTTATGTGCCAAGCAGAGTAAGGACTCGGGTGGTTTTGATCCCTCTAAAGCATGTGCAACTGTAGTAGTGCAAGGATGTGTTTTGCTTAGGCTCTGCATCTTGCAAGGGTGCTGGGAGTTATTAACACTAATGCTGGGAGAGGAATTCTTCAAGTTGCTGCACACTCGTGGCCAGCGCAGCCATTTAACACTCATCTGTATAGGCATTAATTGGTGGTGTGCCAATCTTGTTGTCTAGCTCTCTCTTCCTGTTCAGGAGTGAAAGGGGAAAAAAATGCTAACCTCAAAAACAAGCTGCACGTGACTTTCATTGCTGGATTTTGCTTGGAAGCGGACTGTAGTGTTGGAAGAACAGGATGGGAGAGAAGGCGGGCCTGGTGGGCCGGGTTGATGCTGCTTCCGTTTTCTGTTGCAGCCATCTTCATAGTGGGGTTGGTGTGTGGCCAGCTTATAGCTCATGCACTTCTCCAAACTACCATCTCAGCTTAGTGAATTATGCTCTACTCTGATACGTTCACAATTCTCCACAAGAATGTTTTCTAAAACAAAAATCCATAGTTTTTCAAGTGGCTAGAAACAAAAAGCTTTTGTGAAGTACTTTAGATTATGTGTTTGCCCTCCTTATGCTCAAGGAGCTAAATACTGCAGGTGACAATTTTTCAGAAAGAGTAACCAGAACAATTCAGGGAGTGATTTTAATAATTGGGCAGAGTAATATGGTTGAAACATTTTCTGTTAGAAGAAATAATCGCCTGCAGGCAGAAAGTTAGCAAAGCAGGGGGAAAATAGTTTTCTATGGAAGGAGGTTTCCTTTAAACAAATAGCTTGACCCACCCCAAATAAATTGATAGCATCTATTAATTGCTGCTGGTCCATCTGAACTAGAAATTGCATGCAGTAGGTATAATTGCACTAAGTTCTTTGCATTTTTTCTTTATGGAGATGAAATTCAAAGGAAGTGAAACTTGACTGGAAGTTTCACTGATTGCCACTCTTTAAAATGCAAGGGACCAAAACCATTTCAGAGTGAAATTTGTTTGTTCAGACAGAACCATGAAGAGGCAGTGAGGTGAAAAGAAGACTAATTTGTTGAAGGTTGAGGAAAGTGAGACTTAACACATAGGTAAAAACAATGTAACATTTTAAAATATTCTTCACAATACCAGTGCAATGGATGCAGCAAAGAGTTAGATGAATTGGATGGCTTGGCAATTCCAGGTAGTAGCAGACTGGAAAATGGGTTCTGCATAAATGTTGACCTGTCTACTGTTGTGGAGATGGGCAGTGATAAATTCGAATAATAAATAAATAAATAAAAATAGTCTCTGGCAGTTTTTTTCAACCTTGGCAACTTTAAGATGTGTGGACTTCAACTCCTAGAATTCCCTAGCTGACGGGGGGAATTCTGGGAGTTGAAGTCCATGCATCTGAAAGTTGCCAAGGTTGAGAAACCCTGGTCTATGGCAATACCTCTCTTGGATGCAGAGAAGCCAATCTTCAGAGAGTATGTGCCATGCTTTTCCCCTGTATCTTTGCCCAACCTGAATGTGTTCCTTATAGGCAGTCCCCAGGATATGCAAGTCCAGACTTGTGTAATTCTGACCTGCAAGAGGGAGTCAACCTGACGGACACTGTTTTGTGTGTGTGCAAAATGGCAGCAGCGTGCAAGCCAACCTGTGCAAAAGTCAGGTGGGCTGGAACCTTTGTGTAACCCAAGGAGTGCCTGTATCGGTGTTGCACTAAAGGGCAGCTGGGGGCAAGTTTCAGAAGGAGCTTTATTTGCCTGTGCCCCACCTACTTTCCTCCATGGAAGTCAGAAATCCCACTCTGTCAGTGGATGCCGTTGGGCACTGTTGCTATTCCCCTTCCTTTTCCTGGGGGCTGGTAGCAGAAGGGCGGATCGTACTGGTCGCGTGGAGGGGGTGCCTTAAGGTGCTTTCTGATGTGCTGCTGGTGGTCTTCATTTAGGAATGTGGTTCAAATAGGAAGAAAACAAAAAGGATCTTTTCCTGCAGTTCATACTGGCTTTCACATAGTCCACCTGAAAGGAAGAAAAATTATAGCACTTCAGCCTGACCAGAGAACCTGTGGACTTCATGGGAAGGTCCAGTATCTTTTTCTAAAATAATTTATTTTCCTTCCCTTTTAACTTGCTTATTTTGCCGGGAAGGGAATTGGGGCAGGGGTGTGTTACCCAAGGACAGGATCACTTTTAAATTGTAGTTTTTATAAGATGCTATAAACTTGTATCTTTTTACCATTACAGCGTGGTGTCTTTTCCTTTCTGTGTGTGTGGTCTCTCTCAGCAATCAAAATAAACTCTGCTTGCCTTCCCTCCCAACCCTTAGCTTCACTGCTCCTCCATGCCATTAACGTGGGTGTTACCTATTCTTTGACCTTATTCTGCCGTATGCTCGGATGAAGGGCCAGCAGTGGAACACGGGCCCAGAGCAGATGGCGCAGAACTGTCTTCACCAGCTCTGGATGATCTTTTTGTTTGCTGGGCTGCATTCCGGTGGTGGACCAGGTCATAGCCAGAGTCGGCGGGGCTCGCTTTCAAAGATGTGAAGTCCCTGGTCCACGCTGATAGGCAGTAGCTCTCTGGGCTTTCGGGCAGAAATCCTTCAGGCTCTAGATCTCGGATAAAATGCATTCCTTAGAAAGAAGGAAAGATACATTTGCCAGGTTCATGTTACAATATGTGCAGCAGCTAGCCATGAGAGCTGCTCAGAATATCACTGCAAGCGTGCTGGGGGGAAGAGGAAAGTGGTGGGTTGGCCATGCCCCGATCAGTGGTTGTGCTGGAAACTAACCTACAGTTCTGGTTCCTAAACTTCCAAGTTGATGGTTCCAATAATAATAATAATAATAATAATAATAATAATAATAAGTAATGGTGGAGATGGGCGGTGATAAATCCAAATACCCAACTTCCAACCTATTGGTGGACTACAAAAACTCCAACCCACCTAATTGCATTGGAAGGAGGAGGTGTCTGCTTCTGTTGGAGCGTTTCACCTTTGCTGAGTTAGAATGCCTCCTGTCTACCCTTGAGTCATCAGTAAATTATGCCAGCATGAAATTTGGTGCCCTCTTGGTGATCCCTGTCTTGCCTCAGTTGTGTCTGTTCCAAGCCACTCTAAATGATGCTGTTTCCTGTGCAGCACATGATAAGCAAAATTGATTCCCCCATCTTTGTTGTCTTCCATCCTCAGCACATCCTCAGCTGGCAGGTAGAACAGCGTTGCAACAGGGGTGGGGTGGATCTGCTTGCTGGAGTCTCCCCATTGGTGTCACAAAAGGAGCTCAGTCACAAGCAGCATTTTTAATTAGAAATTCTTTCCCATTCCTTTCCTTCCATTATACAGGTAGTCCTTGTTTAGCGACTGCCTCATACAGTGACCGTTCACAGTTACAACAGTGCTGAAAAAGTAACTTTGTGACCTTGCATTTACGACAAGGAAAGGAAGGAAAGGTGAAGTAAGATCATAAGCACAATCACTGTTTCACTTAGTGACTGCTTTGCTTAAAGAATGAGTTGCCGGTCCCAATTGTAGTCACTAAATGAGGACTATCTGTATAGGCAGCAAATGTTGACTTCCAGATTCCTCCATGTTTTGTTAGGGAGGCAATGAGGAGGGGCTGGGTCTTGTCATTCCACCATTATTTCAGCATTGTGCTAAATTAGTACGGTCACAGAGTTAAAGCATTTGTAATGCTGCTCATTGAACAGTTTAGTGCTATTTGTGCAACTCTGATAGACCATGGTTTAACTTTTAAAGGTTGGGGCCGGTGCTCATCTCCATTTGTTAGCTGAAGAGCCAGCGCTGTCCAAAGACGCTTCCGCGGTCATGTGGCCGGCATAACGCGTGCGGAACGCTGTTACCATCCCACCGAAGTGGTACCTATTCATCTACTTGCATTTGCATGCTTTCGAATTGCTAGGTTGGCAAGAGCTGGGGCGAGTGCGGGAGCTCACTCCGTCACGCGGGGCTAAGGATTCGAACCTCCGAACTTGCGACCTTCTGATCGACAAGCCTGGCATCTTACCCGCTGAGCCACCACGCCCCTTGGTTTAACTTTACTGCCTGACAATTGCTTCCAACATTCCATGTTATATTACATTTTATGAGTAGACATGCCTGTGGCCAAGAAGCATTTGTACACAGCTACAGCAGGATTGCCAAGAGAGTGCAAGGAGAACCTCAATGCTAAAAGATACAGCTCTGCCAGGCTTGTGTGAACCTGAAGGCCCATTGGCTACTGTGTCCATCCTCTAGGGATTCAAGAGCAGAACAGTGGCAGACAAGGTTGACTGGGCCCAAAGCTTGAAATGATCCCTATGACTCCGTGACTTCATCTCAATAGGTGGCAGTGCCTAATAAGAGTTTAAGCACCTTGTGGCTGTTGTTGAGGCCACCAATAGAGCTAAGGACAACTTATTTTATTCATGGGCTGGAGGTGAAATGAAAGCCACACCACAGGGACCCATCCGAAAGAGCTTTCCAGGGCAAGTTTGTACCATAGGGAGATGCAAGTGAGGAATGACCCAGAAAGCCAGTTTGGTCTAGCAGTTAAGGTGCTGGGCTAGAAACCAGGAGTCTGTGAGTTCTAGTCCCGCCTTAGGCATGAAAGCCAGCTGGTCGACCTTGGGCCAGTCCCTCCCTCTCAGCCCTGGGAAGGAGCCAATGGCAAACCAGGAGTCTGTGAGTTCTAGTCCCGCCTTAGGCAGGAAAGCCGGCTGGGTGACCTTGGGCCAGTCACTCTCTCTCAGCCCTGGGAAGGAGCCAATGGCAAACCAGGAGACTGAGAGTTCTAGTCCCGCCTTAGGCAGGAAAGCCGGCTGGGTGACCTTGGGCCAGTCACTCACTCTCAGCCCAACTCACCTCACAGGGTTGCTGTTGTGGGGAAAATAGGAGGAGGAAGGAGTATTAGGTATGTTTGCCGCCTTGAGTTATTTATAAAAATAATAAAGGAGGGATAAAAATATCTAAAAAAAAAATACTGCAGCTTTTCAGGGCCCTTATCAATTTCCTTTTGTGTTTCCAAGCACAAAACACATAAGGTCAGCTAGATTAAATCAGCTAGAGAGGTGACATGTGGTTGGGTCCTGGCGATTATAAGTTCGTCCTTGAGTGAGGGGGTGTTCCCGGCTGCCTTTAAGGAGGCGCTGGTGCACCCCCTCCTCAAAAAACCGTCTTTGGACCCTACTATTCTGGGCAATTTTCGCCCAGTCTCCCACCTTCCCTTTTTAGGAAAGGTGGTTGAGAAGGTGGTGGCATTGCAACTCCAGAGGATTCTGGAAGAAACGGATTATCTGGACCCTTTTCAGTCAGGTTTCAGGCCAGGATATGGGACAGAGACTGCATTGGTCGCGCTTATGGATGATCTCTGGCGAGGGCGGGATGGAGGGAGTGCGTCCATCCTGGCTCTCTTAGGTCTCTCAGCGGCTTTTGATACCGTCGACCATGGTATACTGTTGGGGCGGCTCAGGGAGTTGGGGGCGGGCGGCGTGGTTTTGCGCTGGTTCGCCTCCTTCCTCCAGGGCCGTTCCCAGTCGGTGTTGATAGGGGAGGAGAGAGCTGACCCGCGACCCCTGTCTTGTGGGGTGCCACAGGGATCGGTTCTCTCTCCTCTCCTGTTCAACATCTACATGAAGCCGCTGGGCGAGATCATCCGTCACCACGGGATGAGGTATCACCAATATGCTGATGATACCCAGTTATACATCTCCATCCCGGGTGAAGTAGGTGATGCGGTCGATGCCCTATCTCAGTGTCTGGAGGCTGTGGGGGTCTGGATGGGGAACAACAGGCTTCAACTGAACCCTGGTAAGACGGAGTGGCTGTGGATTGATGGCCCCCCTAGATCCGGGAAGTTGTCATCTTTGGTTCTGGGTGGGGTTGCATTACCTCACTCAAATCCAGTGCGGAATCTGGGGGTCCTCCTGGACTCGCGACTCCTGCTCGAAGAGCAGGTGGCAGTCGTGGCCAGGAGGGCCTTTGCACAACTTCGAGTTGTGCGCCAGTTACGCCCTTTCCTGGATCAGGAGGCCCTCCGAACAGTCACTCATGCCCTTGTCATCTCCCGCATAGACTACTGTAATGCGCTCTACATGGGGCTACCCCTGAAGAGTATCCGGAAGCTTCAGCTGGTACAGAATGCGGCGGCGCGAGCAGTTGCGGGTGCCATAAGATCGGCACATGTAACACCTCTGCTATGCGAGCTGCATTGGTTGCCAGTTTGCTTCCGGGTCCAATTCAAGGTGTTGGTGATTACCTTTAAAGCCCTATATGGCATAGGACCAGGGTACCTGAGGGACCGTCTCATCCCGATAACGTCAGCCCGCCCCACCCGTGCGTGCAGAGAGGGCATGCTTCGGACCCCCTCAACAAGAGAATTCCATCTAGCGGGGTCCAGGAGGCGTGCTTTCTCTGCGACAGCCCCCGCCTTATGGAACATCTTGCCCCCGGAGGTGAGACTGGCCCCTTCACTCCTGGCCTTTCGGAAGGCCCTTAAGACCTGGCTCTGCCGCCTGGCCTGGGACAACGGAGGTGGTAGTGCCTCCTGGGGTTGGCTGGCCCCGTAGCAATAACCTATGCTACGGTCCCCAATCCAACTTGGATTCTATTTTATTTTATTTTATATCTGGATTTATTTTTATACATCTTCTACTTTGTATGGTTTTAAATATTTTAAATTTTTAAGTCTTAATTATTGTAACCCGCCCAGAGTCCCTTGTATGGGAGATGGGCGGGGAATAAATTAAATTAAATTAAATTAAATTAAATTAAATAAATAAATAAATAAATAAATAAATAAATTTCAAGTAAAGCACAGTACAATAAAGGTTTTATTGGTTGAACACTGAGATTTTGCTACAGATGTTGATTCATTATTTCAATCCTATTTGAGATTATCGATCTACATCTACGGCTTGCTCAGGGGAAGGTTCTCATGCAGGTGTCTCTGCTCGAAAGTCATACAGTATCTCCCCCAGCTGTTGGCACAGTGTTTTCCAGCTGTGTTTGCAATGTTTGTGCTACTGGGGGTTGATGACTGTTGTGGCACTCTTGAACTTGAAGTTGTTCACCTGGAAAAAGAAATCAGAACAGGGCAAAGTGTAGATGCTTAATTTGTAGCTCAGGTCAGTGGGAAGCAACTTCATCTGCAAGTGGGGCCATCTTTGAAAAGGCCCCGTTTCTACTTCCCCAGAACTCACTCTGAAGCCACCTCAGAAAGGAAGGTTCCGTACAATTTTAGGCTACATTGGTATGACACACTAAACCACAAGCTAGCTAACCTACGTCTAGAAATTAGGGTTAATTGAGTAAACTGCAGTTTGTGCCACACAGCCCCCAAGTTGCTTTCAGAGCAAGATTGCTCCAACTGACATCACCGGTTAGAACATCTCAATCCCTAGAGAACCGAGAGTAGTCTGTGTGCTTTTGTGCAAAAGATCTTCATAGTTTGTGCTACAGTTAACTGAATAGCACTAAAAGGCCTTGAGGCACCAACGCTAAACTTATCTCAGATAGACTAAATTGCCTTGTTGTTATAACTTAAAGCTACGCCCATCCATGTAAAGCTGAGTGAAGTTTGGGACCCTATAATTCCTGACTGTAGAGACTGGAGCAGAGCAGAGCTGTAGCCCAACTCCAAGAGGGTCCCAAGCTGCCCCTGTCCTCAGTGGCAGGTAGAAGAGCAGCACTGCTGCTCAGCATGTAGGGTTAGGAACACGCAACGCAGTGCCCCCCACATGCTTGCTTGAGATAAATGTGGCTCTCGGAAACCCTGCTTGGCAGCATTGCCGACACCAGGAATGGGGGTAGCTTGCAATCAGACTCTTTTTAGCATAGTATATAAGCAATTTGCACAATCTCTGCACGTTTTACATTTTCCAGGTGGTAGAGCTCTGTCCCTCGAATTATCTGCAGGTGTTTTCCCAGGGGAAAAGCATACCTTTGGGGCAGATTCTTCTTCAGCATGGCCTTGCAAGTTAAAGAAGCTTTGAAGGGCACTGACCTCAGACCACTTGGCACTTTTTTGTCCTCTTTCAAAGCGTCTGAACTGTCTCCGGTCATAGATCTCCACAACACCACGGGACAGGGCAAGGAGAAGCACCCCTATGATCACCACCGCCAGCGCCCACAGCACCACTGGCATCAATGTCAGCTGCCTGGTATTGGTATCTGGCATTGGCAGGGTAGAAAGAAAGGAGGCATGGGAACCCCTAAGTTACCAACACTCCCACCAGGAATCGGAGAAGCTATCTTCCCTTCAATAAACGATAACGATAAAATAGTTAAGAGCAGAGACATCACACTGGCAACAAAGGTCCGCATAGTTAAAGCAATGGTATTCCCCGTAGTAACCTATGGCTGTGAGAGCTGGACCATAAGGAAGGCTGAGCGAAGGAAGAGAGATACTTTTGAACTGTGGTGTTGGAGGAAAATTCTGAGAGTGCCTTGGACTGCAAGAAGATCAAACCAGTCCATACTCCAGGAAATAAAGCCAGACTGCTCACTTGAGGGAATGATATTAAAGGCAAAACTGAAGTACTTTGGCCACATAATGAGAAGACAGGACACCCTGGAGAAGATGCTGATGCTAGGGAAAGTGGAAGGCAAAAGGAAGAGGGGCCGACCAAGGGCAAGATGGATGGATGATATTCTGGAGGTGACGGACTCAACCGTGGGGGAGCTGGGGGTGGCGACGGCCGACAGGAAGCTCTGGCGTGGGCTGGTCCATGAAGTCACGAAGAGTCGGAAGCGACTGAACGAATAAACAACAAAATCTTCCCTTCCTTTGCTATCTCCTCCCCTCTCCCTCTTCTGTTGTGGCCACCTGTCCAGTGTCTTGCTAGGTTAGCATCCATGCTCACTTCCCAGTAGCAGGGCTTCCAACTCTCTTTCTTCCTTGGTACAGAGTGTACCAAGATTAAACACTCTCTTTTTCTTTGGCAGACTGTTTGGAGGATATCGATTTGGGGCAGTCTATGTTATAGCCACCTACAGGGTTAGACTCGTAGATTTGCCAGAGGCTCCACTTTTCAGGAGTGGAATACGAGGGAAAAGCTTTCTACCTCCACCGTCTCTGCTTGTGCTCTGCTCCCCAAATAGGCCGAAGAGCAACACTGGAAAGCTGCCACGTCCGCTGATGACATTTCTATAGTATTACCAGTGAATGTGATCCTTTAGAAGAACTCGGGGGTCCCCGTTGAAGAGACTGCAGTCTTCATTTTGGCAGTGGGAACTATGTGCTGGGTTCACCTATTGCACTAAATGTGATTGGCTTAATTGTGATTGCCAGTTAACCAAAGATTTGTCAGCGTTAACCAAACCGGAACAAAAGGCTTTGTGCAATGTGTGAACCCAGCCATTGTCCTCATTCATCTTTGTGTACAGTTGCTAGCAAGTGTTTACATCTAACGATGATTTGGGGTAGGGGAAGAATGATACCTCTTTCTAGTTCAGAGTTAGCAAGATGAACACTGAGGGAATTTGTGCATGCAAAGTGCCATCTAGAGCCAATAAGTATGCAAAAAAAAAAAAAAGCTTTTTTGCATAGACTTACAGCAGGGGTACCCAACCTTTTTGGCACCAGGGACCAGTCATGGAAGACAATTTTTCCACGGACCGGTGGGCGGGGTTTGCAGGCGGGAGCCAATCACATGGATGGGGGCGGGGTTTGCAGGCAGGAGCCAATTGCACGGACGGGGGCGGGGTGTGCAGGCGGGAGCCAATCGCACGAACCACCACCGCTCACCTTCCTAACAGGCCGTGGCCCACTAGCGGCCCACAGGTTGGGGACCCCTGCCTTACAGGATCACAGCAATGGGCTATCAAGGGGTGAATGGTGTATGAAAGCATACGGACTAGATTTACATATCATACTAAGACATAATGTGAGTTGCTTATCTGTGGCCTGGTGCAATGGGAAAACCCAGTGAGTTGTGGTTTATTCAGCAAAACATAGTTAGTGAGCAGTTGGTTTAGAAATGTGATTCTGCCAGAGTGCCTTACAGAGAGGCACAGAGACTTCCTTTGCCTGCTATAGCATAACAGGATGCCTATTAGGTAAGAAGATCCCTGGGTCTGGATCCCACTGGAGGCCCAACACCTTGTTTCCCAGCATGGCATGAAACCAGCTGTTTCTGGGAAGCCCCAACAGGGCCGACTTCTTCCCCTGGCAACTCACCCTTTCTGTCATTCACCGTGAGGAGGACGCTGCCTGTCTTGTCCCTCTCAATGAGGTAGATGAGCAGGCGTCCGTCTCCTGCCTTCATCTGGCACCATCTCTCATCCACGGGGGCCACCAACACCCTCACCGTTTGGCCGCAGGAGCTGCTACAGTTCCAACTCAGCGGTCCGGTCCCAAAAGCCTTGCACTCGGCACAATCCCTGCCAACAGACGGTACAGCTTTTTAAATTGGGGGCTTTTATTTACTCTTGCTTGGTGTGAAGAGTCTCTCTCTCTCTCTCTCTCACACACACACACACAGACACACACACACAATACACAAATTGCTAGCACCAATGGAGAACTGTTTGATCACCTGGGCAGTTACTGCAGCTAAATCTGGTACAACCACTTGTTGATTGGGGTGGGGGGAGATAACTTTTTCCCATTGGCTCATGATACATTGATTTATTTTGCTTATGAAATAAATAAAACACGCACCAAACTTTCCTTAATTTGTTCACCCAGATTCCTTCTCTGTATCAGTAGAACCTGCATGAAGCCCTGATAACATTCAACGGCAAAGATGAGCACGTGTTCTGAAGGTGGTTTTTAATTATGCAGGATGCCTCAAGTTGCAAACTATGATTGAGACCACCTATACGTCTGATGATAAACAAGCACACAAACAAACCTAAAAGGGGCAGATTTTATTTCACATAACTGTAGTTTGGCTTCCCTCCAGCCCAATACAGTATGATCACACAGAAAAAATTCCTTCCGTAGTGAGGCTCTAACACTCCAATTTACTTATTAAACGGGGTGAGAGTTACTAAAATAGTTAAAGAGAAATGCAAGCGGATACGGTGTCATTGTAACTCAGTGAAGCCCAATGCCGTCTTCCCGAAGCTGGCATCTTCTAAAAGTGCTAGGACTGCAGCTCTGAGTATTGTCAATATAAAAACTCATGTGGAGCATCGTCTACAAAAACTTTTGCCCCAGTCATAAATGCCTTCATCTTTAAGGCCACTTTTTGAGACCTTGGTCTTTGAGTAGTGCATTGAGTTTTACAATTCAAAAAGCAGGCAGGGACAGGACAAAAATTAAAAATGTGATTTAATTTACATTTACTTAAATGAGTTAAAGAGAGTTCGTATGTTTACTCTCCATTTAGTTGTTGATGTCCACTTCTGTCACTTAAAATTTTGAGGCAGCCTTGGGTGATGCTCTAGGGACCCACAATTCAGTAGATCAGGGGTGGGGAACCTTTTTTCTGCCAAGGGCCATTTGGATATTTATAACCGGGGGGCGGGGGGCGGGGTTTCTGGGATTTCCGGGGGCTGGGGGCCGGAGTTTGCGGGCGGGAGCCAATCACAAGCACTGGGGGGCAGGGTTTGCGGGCAGGAGCCAATCGCGTGGAAGGGGCGGGGTTTGCGGGCGGGAGCCCCGCGGGCCTTAGGCAGGAGCCCCACGGGCCTTATACGGCCCACAGGCCTGACGTTACCCACCCCTGCAGTAGATACAGACAATCCTAGCATCTCAGCTTTTGCAACCCTGCTTTAGGCTGTGCCAAGATCCTGCTCTGTCTGTTTCACTGATGCCCGCCTGTATTCCAGCTAAAGTTTCTCAAGATGCCAACTTGCTCAAGGAAACTTGCATTGTGAGTACCCAGTGCTCCTGTGCAGTATTGATAAACAACTGAAAAGTGCAATCATTTGCCAGTGTGTTTACTGGCCTGGCACCTAGTACCTAGCCCCGCGTGACAGAATGAGCTCCCGTGCTCGCCCCAGCTATTGCCAACCTAGCAATTTGAAAGCATGCAAATGCAAGTAGATGAATAGGGACCACTTCGGTGGGATGGTAACAGCGTTCCGCGCGCGTCATGCCGGCCACATGACCGCAGAAGCGTCTTCGGACAACGCTGGCTCTTTGGCTAACAAACGGAGATGAGCACTGGCCCCTAGAGTCAGACACGACTGCACAAATGTGCGGGGGGAATCTTTACCTTTACCTTTTTACTGGCCTGGCAGATGTTTAAAGAGGTGATTTTTTTTCCCCTGGACTTTCTCTCCACAGCTTAGGCCACAGCTTAATTTGACTCATGTTGCAGCGATGGTGTGCCAGTGAAGGGCAAAGGGAAAAGCAAGTAAACCTCTAGAAGGCCAATTGGTTCATTACCACACAGTTGAGCTCTTCTCCAAGAAAAGCCACCTCTTGTAGTTCATTCCTCAGTTTGGATCCAACATGAAATCTTTTCAATCTTTTCTTTTGAGGGAGATGGGCGGTGATGAAATTTGATTGATTGATTGATTGATTGATTGATAAATCTATCATCCATCCATCCATCCATCCATCCATCCATCCATCCATCCTTACTATTTTAGTTTGCTACTTTCTTTGTGTGAGAGCCACTTTGGTGTAGTGGTTAAGGCACCAGGCTAGAAAACAAGAGACAGAGAGTTCTAGTCCTGCCTTAGGCACGAAGCCAGTTGGGGGACCTTGGGCCAGTCACTCTCTCTCAGCCCTAGGAAGGAGGCAAGGGCAAACCATTTCTGAAATCTTGCCAAGAAAATTGCAGTGACTAATCCAGACAGTTGCCAGGAGCCAAGCCTGACTCAAAGGCACCAACACTTTCTTTGTACGATTTATGTCCTAATTTTCCTCCAGGAGTAAAAGGAGGCATTTAAAGCAATCCCTTCCCTTTCCAACAACCCAAACTGGGTGGAGAGAGCATGGCTGGCCCAAAACCACCCAGGTAGTTTCCATGGCTGAGGGTGGACGTAAACCTTGGTCTCCCTGCGCCAACCTCTGAATGGCTTCACCACACCAGTTGCTGAGCAGCTTCCCTCCCCCCTGGCCATAAGGACCCTCTTCTGTTTGTTAGGGTTATGGTGTTTGCATTCTCACCAGAAAAGACAGTCCAGGTTCCCTGCCAGGTGTACAACCGCTTCATTTTCCTTGCAATGCCAGAAAGGTGCCTGAAGGCAGGACCGTTCCTGTGTTGCTCTAGGTGTGCTAATTACAACTCAGGTCACAAGCTGCCCAGGCCTGTTGCATTACTGACCACACAAACATGAGCTTTCAAGAACTCAAAGAAGCAGTTTCCTCCTGTCCCTCGGGTTACAAAGAGTCAGAGGTGACTAGGGACCGAATTAGAGAATTCGGAATGATTCCTGATTTCTTTTCCTTCACCTCCTCTTCTCCCTTCCCCTGACGTGCAGAATAAGGCCTTTTTATATCTTCTTCCTATGCCACTCAGTAAACAGACTGCAACCGGTTTGAGTCAGCATCCAACAGTGTAACCTGCCTCAAACCTGGCCAAAGTATGTGGTAAGGGTCCTCTCCTCAACCCTCATCAGGATGGTGGCAATGTCCTTTGCTGAATGAAGCCCCCCTGCTTCAAAGGAGCCATGAACATGCAGCGAGAGGACCCTGCGCCAGCCACTGACTTCCCTCCGCTGAATCCCTCCCCTTGGCCTCACCTGTGCTCCCCACAGGGCATCTGGCGGTCAGCACAGTGGCTGCCCAACCACCCAATGTCACACTGGCATCGGTTGCAGACACAATGTCCGTGCCCATTGCATATCTTGCCCTCTTCGGTGCATCCACTGGTATCCAGGCTGCACTCACACGCACTGCCGGTGTAGTTGGCGTGGCACTGGCAATGGCCACATCTGCACTGCCCGTTACCTGTTGGCAGGAGACAAGCAGTCAGTCTGGCGGAGTTCTTTCCATTGTGGGGAAAATGCCCACTTAAATAGGAAACCGAGGTGTTTGAAGATAGATGCAACCAAGTATCTTTTATTGGCATGCACAACTACAGGTAGGTCCTGATTACTGCGAGTTCAAATAGTGCAATATTCAATTTCGTGCAAATTACAAACTGATAGCAGGTCGCGTTTAACGCAAGCCAAAATTCAGTTAATGCAAGGCCAGCGCGTGTGCAGTTGCTGTTGGGGTTTTAGACGCTAATCGTCGTGTGTGCAGAATGAAGAAAAGGAAGGTTCCATTCGAGGAAAGCACAAAAAAGAAAAGGCTCATTTTGAAGAGCTACAACAGAATTCAGGAGATAGCAGGCACACTTTGGATATGAGTTTATCCTCCATCTTGGCCTTTGTTCAATTTATTTATTTATTTATTTATTGTTTGTTTGTTTGTTTATTTATTTAAAATATTTATGAGATCTATCTATCTAGAAGATTGATAGGAATAAGAATTAGACATTTGTTTATTTTGCTTTCTATAACTACTCTGTGACTGCTAAAAATAAATTTAAGTTGTAAGTATATTCTTTTAATCTTTTGCTGTTATATTTCATTAATAAACTTATAAAAAAATTTATTTAAAAATGTTCATTGCCTATTTCCACAGAGATGGGACCAATTACCCTATTTTACCCATAGAAATATCACTTCGAATAGTGCAAATTCAAATAATGCAATCATTTCATGGGATTCCTTATCAGCACTAATCGAGACCCCTGTACAAAGCCCACAAGGTTACAGGTTATATTCCCTCTGCAGTGATACATAGGACTTAGAAAAGCAGTGTAAATTATAAAATGATCTTTGCTACAGGAATGCAGGATCTGATAACATGGGGTGACCTTTCTTTGGGCTGACCTGGTGCCTCTTCATTCTGCTCTTTCATGGAGACTCTAAGTCCGTCTTTTCTACTGATACTAGCAACTTCTAACATGAGCAATGTCCTTTATTGTACCCATATATCCCTTTACACCACAGAAAAGACAGCAATCTGGGTTTTCTTATCTGTTTCCTGACCCCCACCCCCCACCCCCAGGGTCATCAGGCAGTTTCAATTTGCTTGCTCTACCTAATATGCATGTCAGCATAGATTAGGATAGAATATTATTTGTCCCCCACATTTCCGAGCACCATCCCACCCACAAATCCTCCCTCCTCTCCAAGCTACTGGCTTTACAGATTTCTACTGGCATTGCCTGAATACTTTCAAGCATAACCATGAGGTGGAGGACTAGAAATACTATTTCTTTTTAAAGGAAAATGAGTGCTTAGGCCAGAGCTTTCCAAACTGTGTGTCGGCTGCAGTGTCTGGGTGTGTCGGGGCTGCTACTGCCTCCAAGCCCTGCCAGGATTCTGCACAGGTCCTAGTGCCTGCCTTGTGCCTTGCTACCTCCAAACCTGCTGTGATTCCATGCAGGTCCTAGTGCCTGCCTTGTGCCTCCAAACCTGCCAGGATTCCGCGCAGGTCCTAGTGCCTCCCTTGTGCCCTGCTGTAAGAGTGTGTTGCGAAATGATGCATGTCTAAAAAGTGTGTCACCAACATGAAAAGTTTGGAAAGCTCTGGCTTAGGCAGTAGAATTGTATGCTCAATATACCACAATATTTTGTGAGTGAGAGTGGCGGGAGGGGGTCCAGGATTGTATGGGACTGAGAGAGTACCTAACCCTGAGTGAGAGACAGGGTAGGTAAGAGTGACTGTTTGCCCCTTTGTGGCTAGTGAGAGAGGCCACAGGGGACATAGTGAGTGATTGGATTGGGAATGGAATGGGGTGGTTGAGGCTTTCCAGCGCCGAGAGCTTTCGCTGGTTGCGCTGGTGGCCTACGACTCCCCAGGAAGATTGAGAGTGAAAGGATGGATAGATGGAAGAGATCCCTGCTTAGATCCAGGTTTTCGAGGGCTCCGGGAGTGGAGGCGACCGGGCCAGGGAACTCTGGGGACGGTAATGTGGGTAATGCAATCGAGGTGGTGACGGGCAGGAGATATTATGACGGGAACCAGAGGACAGGCCATCTTCGGGGAAGGCGCCCCCGATGTTTAGTATCGGTGGCGCGTTCCGGTCCTCTGAGTTCAACCCCAGGCTCTGGACAGCAGATCCTTGAGGGCTCCGGTTTTCGGCTGCTGCTACTCAATGCCAGGTCAGTAAACAACAAAGCCCCTCTCATAAGTGAATTAATCACGGAGAGAGGGGCTGACCTGGCGTGTGTTACTGAGACCTGGCTGGGCCCAGAGGGAGGGGTAGCCCTCTCGGAAATGTGCCCAGCTGGATTTCAGGTGTGGCACCAGCCGAGAGACCGGGGCAGGGGAGGAGGGGTGGCAGTTATCATCAGAGAGTCTTTGATGGCTTTCAGGGGCCTTGCTCCACAAGTATCCGGATGTGAGACCCTGTTTTTCAAGTTGGGTGCCCGTGAACAGTTGGGAGTGTTGCTATTGTACCAGCCTCCCTGCTGCGTAGCAACCTCCCTGCCTGAGCTGCTGGAGGCCGTCTCGGGGTTGGCGGTGGAGTTCCCCAGGCTTATGGTCTTGGGGGATTTTAACCTGCCGTCCCTGGGACGTGCCTCGGAAGCAGCTCGGGAGTTCATGGCTACCATGGCAGCCATGGGCCTGTCCCAGATTATTCGGGACCCGACTCGAGACAGTGGACTCACCCCGGATTTGGTTTTCTTGTCAGAGCAATGGCAAAGTGACCTGAGGGGAAAGTTAGAACTATCCCCGTTGTCATGGTCAGATCACGTCCTGATTTCCTTAAGATTCTCTTATGCCGCCCCACTCCGCAGGGAGGCAGGACCTATTCGATTGGTCCGCCCCCGGCGACTTATGGACCCAATGAGGTTTCAGAGGGAGCTGGGGGTAATACCTGAAGATCTGCTGCACGGTCCAGCGGAGGCATTGGCTGCAGCCTGGAACAGGGAGGTGGCCAGTGCCTTGGACAGGACCGCGCCGATGTGACCTCTCCAACCCCATTCGACCCGTCACTCCCCGTGGTTTACGGAGGAGTTGAGGGCCTTGAAGAGGGTGAAGAGACGTCTAGAGCGCCGCTGGAGAAAAACGAAGGCGGAATCGGACCGAACACAATCTAGAGCCGCTATTAAGGCCTACCTTGTGGCGGTAAGAGCGGCGAAACGTGAATATTTCTCCGCCCTTATTGCATCCTCAGAATGCCGTCCAACGGCCCTGTTCAAGATTACTCGATCTCTCTTGGGTAGGGTGGTATCGACCACCCACCTGCAGGGCCGTGCGGAAGAATTTGCTGAGCATCTGCAGGATAAAATCGCTCGGATTCGGTCTAAGTTGGACTCCATGCGTGAAATGCAGTCTGGGGAGATGCCGGGAGAATGGTCTTGCCCTGTTATCTGGGAACGATTTGATCCTGTTGGACCTGAGGAAGTGGACAGGATCCTTCAAATTGTTAATTCCACCACATGTGATTTAGATCCCTGCCCTTCCTGGCTGGTGAAATCAGCCAGGGAGGTGACATGTGGATGGGTCCAGGCCATGATGAATACATCCTTGGCGGAGGGGGTGGTTCCAACTGCCTTTAAAGAGGCACTGGTGCACCCCCTCCTCAAGAAGCCAGCCCTGGACCCTACCATCCTGGACAATTTTCGTCCAGTCTCCCACCTCCCCTTTTTGGGAAAGGTGGTTGAGAAAGTGGTGGTGTTGCAACTTCAAAGGACCCTGGATGAAGCGGATTATCTAGATCCTTTTCAGTCAAGTTTCAGGCCGGGATATGGGACGGAGACTGCATTGGTCGCGCTTACAGATGATCTCTGGCAGGAGCGGGATGGTGGTAGTGCATCCATCCTTGCTCTCTTGGATCTCTCAGCGGCATTCGATACCATCGACCATGGTATCCTGTTAGGGCGGCTTAGGGAGTTGGGGGTGGGCAGCGTAGTTTTGCGCTGGTTCACCTCCTTCCTCCGAGGCCGATCCCAGTCGGTGGTAATAGGAGAGGAGAGATCTGACCCTCGGCCCCTCTTGTGTGGGGTGCCGCAGGGTTCGGTTCTCTCTCCTCTCCTATTTAACATCTACATGAAACCGCTGGGCGAGGTCATCCGACACCATGGGATGAGGTATCATCAGTATGCGGATGATACTCAATTGTACATCTCCATCCCTGGTGAAGTAAGTGATGCAGTGACAACCCTGTCCCAGTGCCTGGGGGCTGTGAGGGCCTGGATGGGGAAAAACAGGCTACAATTGAACCCTAGCAAGAACGAGTGGCTGTGGATTGATGGCCTAGCGTCTTCTGGGAAATTATCATCTTTGGTTCTTGATGAGGTAGCACTGCCCCATTCGGAACCGGTGTGCAACTTGGGGGTCCTTCTAGACTCACGACTCCTGCTCGAAGAGCAGGTGGCAGTCGTGGCTAGGAGGGCTTTTGCACAACTTCGGTTGGTGCGCCAGTTGCGCCCATTCCTGGATCGCGACGCCCTCCGAACAGTCACTCATGCTCTCGTCATCTCCCATGTAGATTATTGCAATGCGCTCTACATGGGGCTACCCTTGAAGACTATCCGGAAGCTTCAGCTAGTGTAGAATGCGGCCGCGCGAGCAATTTTGGGTGCACCAAAATCTGCACACATAACACCTCTGCTCCGCGAGCTGCATTGGGTGCCGGTCTGCTTCCGGGTACAATTCAAGGTGTTGGTTATTACCTTTAAAGCCCTACATGGCATGGGGCCAGAATACCTGAAGGACCGTCTTATCCCCATTTTATCGACCCGCCCCACCAGGTCATTCAGAGAGGGCCTGCTATGAACCCCATCAATTAAAGAATGTCATCGGATGGGGTCTAGGAGGCGGGCCTTCTCTGTGGTAGTGCCCACACTGTGGAACATCTTGCCCCCAGAGTTGAGGCAGATCTCCTCCCTCCCAACCTTTAGGAAAGAGCTGAAGACCTGGTTCTGCCGCCTGGCATGGGAAGGAGGAAAGGATAGTTCCTCATGGGGGTGGTTAATTCCTTAATTTATTGTCCTTTGTTTAATTCCATCTCCATCTGGATTTATAATTATTTATTAATTTATATATTGTACATTGATGTTTTATCCTGTTTTAATCTATTTTATTGTAAACCGCCCAGAGTTCCCCGTTGGGGGAGATGGGCGGTTATATAAATTTAATTAAATAAATAAATAAATAAAAATATTTTCAGTGCATTAATATAAAGGAAACATTCATCATAATGATAGTGAGTTATGCATTTATAACTCTGTTATGCACTGTTATAAGTTATAACATATCAGTGATGTTACCTAGTTGGGCAATGAAACATCTGCAAGCAAACCACCAAGCTCAGAGAGCACCAAGGACTCCACAGTTCAACCCTGAGCTACAGAGATTCTCTTCTATTGGAGAGTAATAGTATCTTTAATCTTAGAGAAGCGCCATGTTTTTACCTGCACAGAGCTGCCCATTATGTCGTTCACAGGCAACGTTGTCACACCTGCAGAAGGGCCCACTTGCTAGGGCCACAGCTTCTGAGTCGGGCAGTTCCTCTTTCCTGCAATCACAGTGCCGGCCAACATAGCCTTCATGACATCTAGAACAGAGAGGACAAATGGGCTGTGGGCATGAGCCAAACAGCGCTGCTGAGCCAACGGTTGGCTTGCATGGCTCCATCCCCACCAACTTCCTACCTCTCCAAGCTGAAATAGCTACAACCCTTCAACCACGACTGAGCTGGGGTTAATCCTTAGTCTAGGTATCCGCAGGAGAGGGGAGAAAAGGGAAGGGGAACTCCACTACTGCTGTGACACATGGGTATTGTAATTCAACTGTTGAATTTTGAAAGCTTTTTCAAAACTTTCTCATGAAATGATCCCTGTAAGTTCTGAACTGATGCTGAACTAAATAAAAATCTTTTCCTTTTAAACTCAAAGGCATCTCTGAATGCAGCTGCCTGTTACAGATGACTGCTTGATCTCTGCCAACACACCACTGGGCTCTCTGCTTTGTCTGCTTCCCAGTTCTGTTGTCTTTACCCCCAACTCTTCTTCATGTGGCACAATTGGGCATCTAACCACCTTCAAGGGCAATCATAAACAGCAAAGAATTTAGCATGGATGGCCTCTGAGGACATACATTTGAGCCTTCTTAGATCAGTTTAGGAAAAAAAGATACTTGGTTAGGGCATTAAAGGTAAAGGTTCCCCCGCACAGTCATGTCTGACTCTAGGGGCTGGTGCTCATCTCCGTTTGTTAGCCGAAGAGCCAGCGTTGTCCGAAGACGCTTCCACAGTCATGTAGCCACATGACGCGCGCGGAACGCTGTTACCTTCCCACCGAAGTGGTACCTATTAATCTACTTGCATTTGCATGCTTTTGAATTGCTAGGTTGGCAAGAGCTTGGGCGAGTGCGGGAGCTCACTCCGTCACGCGGGGCTAGGGATTCGAACCTCCGAACTTGCGATCTTCCGATCGACAAGCCTGGCGTCTTACCCGCTGAGCCACCACGCCCCTTTTAGGTTAGGGCATTACCCCAGAGGTAATGGGGTTTGAGCCTCCTCCAGATTTTCCTAAGGGAAACCATCCTTTTTTAAACATTTCAAATCAAATGTTTAAATACTGTATATATGTACCTGTCATCCTTTATTACAGAAAAATAAACACGGAATCTGGCAAAATTTATGGGTGACCTCAGGATTATATATTATATTACCATATAATGTTGTTTCTAGATGTAATCCAGATACTCCTTTTCCTTCACTGGGTTCAGTGAGAAGATAAATGTGAGATTTGGAGTTAGTCTAAATGGTCACTTAGAAACTTTTTGCAGTTTTGCAGTTTTGTAATCAATAATTTTGATTGTATAGATTGGGTTTGGTCAAAAAGAAGGCTTAGGCAAAAAAAACCAACAAAACTGCTGGAAGTAATATTGCTTGTTCTGGTAAGTTAAGTGCTTCTTCTGAATAGGAACAGCCACTTGGGAATGAGGATTTCACTTCTTTACTCTTCTCAGAGATGTTTTATAATCGGGTCTTCCAGGAAGACACTACAAGTCCGGTTTGAGCTGCTGGATCTGGTTCAGGATTCTGAAGAAATTGGCAACTTCCTTTGGAGAAACCAAATGAGACAAGATCAAGTAGCCAAAGAACAGCAGGAAGGTAACACCTGAACAAGGTACTGTAGATGAAAAGGCTCCAGCAATCACACATAGATTTCTTTTTTAGGAAAGTCTTCTTTTTATGCAGGCTGATTGCTCTTCCTTCTTCAACCTTTGCTTCCCTCATTTGTAGCAGAAGTTTTGGCATAGAACTGGCCTCTGCTATATTCCTGCAGTTCCTGGAGCTTTCTTCTCACTTTTCTTCACCGGTCTTGGAATACCAATCCTTGAAGAAGATTTACATCCCAAGACTATGCTTCATGAAGGCAGAAGAGCAGACAGTGAAATCAATATTATACAGGTATCGCAAGATTTCTGACCTGGCCCTTATTCCAGGCAAAGGAAGAAATGGGCTTTTGAGCATTTATTGTTCTGCAACAATAAATATGAGTGAAATGTTCAACATATTTTCCAGGGTGGATAACCAATTTGGTGGTTATTGTGGTGACTAGATTGCGGAGTTCAATCATTACAGTTATATTTTGAGGGGGAGGATGATATTCAGATCATCAGTTGGCTTTTGAGGTGATGGGGAGAGTATCATAGTTAAAGGATATCTTCCTTGTTGAAGGAGGAGTGACATCTAGTCCTACATTCTTTGCTACTACCTGTCACCTTTTATCTGATTTTTCCTTCTTCTCTTATTTTCCCTGCCATCCTCCCTATGGTCTACTTCTTCCTCTGTTCGTTCACATTTTCTTCTCTTCTCACCCAGTCTTACAAAACATTGTGGGTTGATGCAGAGCGGCTGCTTGTACAGAAATTAAAACAAGAACAACTTAAATCCTGGAAGGAGGTTATGGTGGTAAAATAGATGTCAGAGGGAAATGAATGGTGCCTGGTCTGAGGACTGGCTGCGGACCTGTCATGGGGAGCCCAGTTCCAGCCTAGGCCCAGGGAAACTGAGAAGTCAAGACCTCTGGAGAGAATTCTAGATTTGGGGTGCTGCTGGGGCCTTTGAGTCAATCTTGACTCCTGGTGACTGCCTGGACAAGTCCATGCAATTTTCTCGGCAGCATTTTCGGAGGCATTCTTTAGCATTCATTGTAGCATTGATACATTCCTATTGTACACTGTTTAATTTTCTTGTTGTTTTGTTGTTTATTCGTTCAGTCGCTTCCGACTCTTCGTGACTTCATGGACCAGCCCACGCCAGAGCTTCCTGCTGGCCGTCGCCACCCCCAGCTCCCCCACGGTCGAGTCCGTCACCTCCAGAATATCATCCATCCATCTTGCCCTTGGTCGGCCCCTCTTCCTTTTGCCTTCCACTTTCCCTAGCATCGGCATCTTCTCCAGGGTATCCTGTCTTCTCATTATGTGGCCAAAGTACTTCAGTTTTGCCTTTAATATCATTCCCTCAAGTGAGCAGTCTGGCTTTATTTCCTGGAGGATGGACTGGTTTGATCTTCTTGCAGTCCAAGGCACTCTCAGAATTTTCCTTTAATTTTACTATCAGCCTTTTAGCCACACTCTGGAATGAAGAAAAGCCTCCTTCAAGTCAGGCTTGACTCCTGGTGGCTTGTTGGACACATCAGTGGCAACCAGGAGGATTTTGCTATTGCCCTCTTTCAGGACAGCGTGTTTCCTTTTGTTTTGTTGACTTCCCAGGCTAAATCTATAGCCCTGGGATGTCCTGGTAGTCTCTCATCCAAGTACTAATCAGGTCTGATTCTGCCTAGCTTGTTAAGATCTTTGACTATTACTACTCAGCAAGGCAGCTTTTAAAAAACACAGTGAAATAAGTCAAATAAATACCGGCAGATGCCACAGGTGAGGTTGCCGTGTCCACCAGAGCAATAGTGCGCATCGGGTTGGGTGTCTCCACATTGGCACTCACAGGCGGTTGACAGCTCTACTTGGACTTCCTCTCCCACTCCCAATACTCGCAGCACCAGCTTCTGGGACTCAGGTAGGCAAGCGGTTGCCATTATCTTCACTGTGAATTGCACCTTGGGAAGACAGGTGAATGAGAGGGACACCATGGGTATCCCGCATAAGTGATAAATCTGAGACAATCCAGATGTTGCCAAACTCCAACTCCCAGCATCCCTCTATCCACGCTAATTAGACTGTTGGAACTGTAACACCGCAACCTCTTTGAGAGCCCCTCCTGAGAGACGCTTGGAGCCAGCAGAAGCTCTTAACCTAAAGGCTCACCAAGTGGTTGACAGACACATCGCTGCACTCTCCACCCTTTGTCTGTCCATAGGCTTCTGAGTCCCCACAATGGGAGTCATAAGCAATGGAGATCCCAGGAGGAAGCTCTGAGAAATGTCCCAGTTTCACTGTGGAGATGAGGTTCTGTGGAAAAACAGACAAGTAGAATGTGGCATGAGTGGGCTTCAGACTCGATGGTACAACACTGCAAAGCGAGGCAGAAAAGAGGAGTGCTCACGCATGCTCTTGCTAGCAGACACAATGACTACAGAGTGTCTGTGCTTCAAAACTCAGCTCAATTATTTGCTTTAAGAAAGCCACAATTTCTTTCTATCATGGGAGCATCGCATTGATTACTTGACAGTAAACGTGATTGGGATAATGTACATACCTTTGTCAGAACAAAATGGGATAAAACCATTATAAGTCAGTTAATCAGGCCACCAAAACAAAAACAGCACACCAAATAATAGCCTATTTATTTGTATCCCCTCTGTCCTGCAGGAGCTCAGCATAGCATCCATAGCATTCTTCATCCCATTTTCCCCACAAAAACTACCCTCTGAGGTAGGTGGGGCTGGGAGAGAATGACTGGCACAAAATCACTCAGTGAGTTTCTATGGCTGAGGGTGAAGTAGAACCTGGATATCCCCAGTGCTAGTCCAGTACCTTAACCACTACACCACCCTAGAACTTATTTGTGGGGAATGGCTGAAAAAGAGGAGGGAATTCTGCCCTGGCCACATTCCTGTTCTGTGCATGGAGGTGGGAACTTTTTTCTTCCAGTGTTTAACTAGGTTTGCATCAACACACAGGTGGAGCAGAGCCCGCCATCCACTCTCTGCCTGTTCATTCACTTGCCTGCATATGGTTCCTTGTCTTCTCTTGCACTTGGGGAGTGTTTGAATACAAGGCAGTGTTTCTAACTTCTGGGCAGGATCCTTCTCAACTTCACTCACCATTGGATCCAAGAATATCCAAAACAAACTCTGAAAATTTGCCCTAGACTGGAAGAGCTGTATAAGGAAGCCTTCTCTGATATACAGCCCATGCAAGGGGCTCAGATAGCTTTCTACATTATCTCCCATCTTCAACAGCTTACAAAGGCTGCTTATTTTCTGTTAGGAAGAGGGCACTGAGCCCCTTCAGGCCATTTTCTGAGTAATGCTCAAGTAGATGGTAGCACTGGATAAGTGGTCTCTCCCCTAGGAAGTGATCAGGATTAGTTTCAGATGAGCCAGGCTGCCCCATGTCCTCACTTTATAGGCATCTTCTATGAGCTGCACCACATTCCTGGAGTCCGACTTTAGTTCCCCCACCACTGACTTTGGAATAAGCTTGCTCAGCTCCTAGAGAGGAGAGGAAAATGTGAGAGGGAGATGTGTGCCCCCTCCCCAATAGCCCAAGTGAATCTCCCCTCCCCACTCTTGAATTCAGCAGTCACCTTATATAGGGAGAGCCTAGAGCCGGTCACGGCAAATATGGGCTGGATGTTGGATTTGGACAACACTTCAGCCAAGTGCCCAATAGAAGGATAGTCCTGCAAAGAGACAGAGGCTGTAGTTACAGGGCCAGATGGCTCCCCTTCATTTCTTGTTTTTTCTAGTAACCTCCCCTTCCTTCTTATCAGGACTTCAGATAGAATCCAGGAGCTTTGGTGCCCTTCCTTCCAAGCCAAATGTTGTGAACTTACTCCCCACCCCCACCCCCAAAAAGCAGAGGTGTACGCAGCAACTGATTGAATTGACATTACTTACATCAGACTCCTGAAGGGCATGGAATGTTTAATCTCTTTAAAGGCCATGGGTAGAACTAGAGCACGGAGACAGAGTGCATGTTTTTTTGTATGCAGAAGGTGTGATTCACTTCCTGGCATCTCCAGTGGGCATGGGCTTGGACAGAAGGACTGGGAAAGGCTGTTCCCCAAAGCTTTAGAGAGCCCCTCTCATACAGGCCGTGTACTAGGCCAGAAGGACCAGTGGCTTGACCGAGTCAAAATCAGTGTCAGATGTTTGTAAGTATAGGTCCCTCTCTGCTTTACTGCTAAATCGGGGAAAGCATAAATGTGACAAATAGAAATAAATACACAACCACTGCCAAACTAGCAGCTTATTTCCATTGTGATGTTACAGTTCCCCTAGCCACTATGGAGAGACAGGGAATAGCATGACATTGTGATGATCTAGAGATCAGTAGGCTGCACAAAGGTGGAGTGGGGAGGTAGATGGACAGCTGTCATTCTTGGTGGCAATGATCCCATCATCAAGTGAAGGGCTAAGGATATGCTCATAGAGTAAGCCAGGGCTAGGCAACCTGACATGCTCCAGATGTGTGTCAATTCTCATAGCCTCTAATTTTTTACTATGTTGGTCAAGGCTAATGGGAGTTGTTAGTGGGCACTTGGTTACTTACTACTTTAGCAAACTTAAAGTAAAGGTAAAGGTTCCCCCCGCACATTTGTGCAGTCGTGTCCGACTCTAGGGGCCGGTGCTCATCTCCGTTTGTTAGCCGAAGAGCCAGCGTTGTCCGAAGACGCTTCGATGGTCATGTGG
This sequence comes from Charina bottae, assembly GCA_023362775.1. Lineage (NCBI taxonomy): Eukaryota > Metazoa > Chordata > Lepidosauria > Squamata > Charinaidae > Charina > Charina bottae. The sequence continues at coordinate 159,841,706 of JALMGJ010000002.1, forward strand.
CCGGCATGACGCGCGCGGAACGCTGTTACCTACCCACCGAAGTGGTACCTATTCATCTACTTGCATTTGCATGCTTTCGAATTGCTAGGTTGGCAAGAGCTGGAGCTAGTGCAGGAGCTCACTCCGTCACGCGGGGCTAGGGATGTGGCTAGGGATGTGAAGGGGCGTGGTGGCTCAGTGGGTAAGACGCCAGGCTTGTCGATCGGAAGATCGCAAGTTCAGAGAGGTTAGCAAACTTACATTCAATGTTATTGTTCATAACATTGGAAAGTACAACAAATTTTCACTCCCCTTTTCCTCAGCTAACAACTAGACATTGCTATGAGGAAAACATGTTTGATGGTTGTGTGATGGGTTCAGTGTGATGGGTTCAGAGGTAGGCATAGTAGACAATCCAAAGTACCCAATGGCCCACACATTTACCTTTCTCCCTGTTCTTCCTTCCCCATTGACTTCACAACCCAAAGCATTTCCACCATGGGCTATAAGTGGAAGCACTTCTTCACCATTTCCCCCTCACAGGATTTCAATCAATATGGGTTGGGAGGTTTTGCAATCCTTTTGTTCTCTCCAAATTCCAGCTGGATCAGTGCAGGGGATTCGGGTTCTGCTTCAATATATCCTTCTGCAATCTGATGCTCTTCAGATGCATGAGACTTCAACTCCCAGAATGCCTCTACTAGAGTTGAAATCCAATGTATCTGGAAGATACCAGGTTGGAGAAGACCATGCTACTGAAAAATGTAATTGTTCAGCATGTACCCCTGTGAGTCCCAGGTTTCAGTATTGTAGAGATTGCACTTCCATTTGTCTTCTAAGTAATCTCAGTCTCTTTTCAGGAAGCTGAGAAAGGAACCTACATAGAGATGACTTTTGCTGTATACACCACTGGCATCCAGGTGGCAGCGCCCATCATTAGGCATATAGATCCCTCCCAGTTTTCCATCCCCTGCAGTGTGGTAGGTGCCATCTGAAGTGAAAACCAGCAGACTTGTCACATTACGCCAGCCAATCTGCTCCTGAAAAGAGAGAGGAAGGGTCAGATGAGTTTCCCCACAATCAAGCCTTTCAAAACAGCAAATCCCATTTCACCAACATTTTGGATCCGAATACTTACATGTGCAGACTTGCCATGTTGCATATTCAGGAGAGGCTAAGACAGCATTTGCATAAAGCTCAGATCAAAGTTCAAGATCTGTTAGACCTACCAATATCAAAACTCAGATTTTGTCACTTAGTCTAGCCTTTAGAACAGGATTTCCGAGTGAAAAACAGCAAGCAAATCTAAGATAGCAGTCATCAAAGTTTGAACTACATTGTGACTCTCAGACTGTGGGCCGGCAATGAAATTTGTGAAATTCTGCTTCTGACTGAGAAAAATTAGCAGTGGCTTCCGGGTGAGGATCTATGGTGGACTAGACATCCCTGAAGGAGTGGGGCAGCATTGCAATGGAGATTGCAGTGGAAAGACTGTGCAGCCAGACGGTGAATTCCGGCCAGCGCTGCCTTTCCAGAGAAAGGAGAGATCGTGAGATTGCCTACTTGAACTCCGAACAGCTGTTTTTGCAGTCAACTCGTGAGTTGAGCGGCTGGGAGTTGAAGGATTTCAATCAAGCTCACAGCCATAATGCAGCCTATATGGACACAAGGTTTGCAAAAGCCTCACTTTCTTAAACACTTTCAGATGTAATGTTTAGATGTACAGCTAAAGAGAGATTTTCTGAGTGGCAGGATAAGAGAAATCCACTTGATGAGTCAACATTCTTTCTGGATTAAAAAGGGGAAAAAAGGGTTTCAAAGATTTAAAAACTTTTGGCAAAAGGCTTAACAAGGATTGGATGTAAGAAAGTTTAAAACAGATAAAGGGGATAGTAATTTCGAAAGATTACTTTTTGATGAAAGTGCTTTTGAACAAATTGGAATTAAAACAGACAAACGGACCGGACCTTCATGGGAATGTTTGTTGTTTACTATTAAAGAGTGCAGACAATTGGTGGATTTTACAAAACAAAAGTTAAAGGTAATATGAGCCAGACAGTGATGCTGACTGTAACTATGGAGTGCCATTTGAGATGGAGGTATTAAGGGCACAGGAAGACAAAACAGAAAAAAAGGGGGGAAGCTTGCCTTTTACTCTTTCCCTTGTAATCAAGACACTTTCACTTTTAGATTACAATATTAAAATGGCAACCACTAGAAAAGTGGCAAAAACAGCAGAGGGGAGGAGAGGATCACTAGAGCAACCTGCAGAAAGAGGAATTACACCAGAATTGCTGAGAAAAAGAAGAAATTAAGAGGATGGAAAGCTCTGTAAAACAAATGTCTGGAGATGTAAAGCAAGTTAATGACAAAGTGGAAATTCTGGAGAGTAAGACAGAAGTTATGGACAGAGAGCTGGAAAAAGACTTAGATAATTTGGCACTTCTGGAACAGAGAGAGAAGGAATTTTGTCTGAGATTTAGAGCAATTCCAGAGGATTCTGGTGAAGATATTAGAGAAAAGGTTATTAAAGCTTTAGCAAATTTTTTGGAATGGGATGAGGAAGATACAGAGGCAGAAATTGATAAAATATATGGAATAAATACAAGATTTGTGAAAATAAGAAATGTTCCAAGGGATGTCTTGATGCACTTTGTCAGGAAGAAGACAAGAGATCAAGTTTTGCAGCAACATTTTAATATAAGACTGAAGATTGATAATACAGATTTAATTGTTCTTAAAGAACTTACTATTAGAATTTTGCGTAAGAGAAAAGAGTTCTTTTTTTGAATGATAGACTAAAACAGAAAAAGATTCCATTTCGATGGGACAAGTTAGAAGGTGTGATTTTTACTTTTAAACAGCAGAGGTTTTGACTGAATTTGGTCCAGAAGGCGAGAGCATTGCAACATGGGCACAATTCATACAAGCATGTCAAAGGACAGAGGATTGCAAACCCCTGGGTCGGAGGTCCCTTGCCAGCACATGCCTCACTGTCATTGAAGGCACCGGAATTACAGAATTAATTATCTACCCAGGGCTGCTGCCACACCCACCTTGCAAATGGCTGCCTGCATGATCGCATCAAAGCCTCCTTCTGCGTCATCCAGGTTGGCCGAGATGCGCTGCTGACCAACCCTGCTCTCAAACTCACTGGCGTTGTCGGTGAGAGCTAGCACGTGCCTGTAGCTGAACGCCGACTGGCAGTTCTCGTTCGAGTTTTGGCAGGGATTTTTCCGTCTGGAGGGAACCGTGTTCACATAAGGCAGCGCGGTCTTGTCCACAAAGGCACCAAACCCTACAAGGAAGAGATCCTCTGTCTTCAGCCCGTGTACCCATTGCAAAACTGCTCATGAGTTCCCAATGTTTTCTCTTCTGCACACAGTCCTAAAGTCGGGGTGGGGGGCAACCTTAGTCACCAGGACCACATGCTGCCCTTAAACCCTGCTCTGGGGCCGTTATAGCCTCCTACACGTACAGTTACCAAAGATGGGAGAGGTGAGTTAATACAAAAGTGGGATGCACAGAAAAATTAGGGCAAGACCTGGAATAAGTTCATGCACTAAAAAAAAAATCAAACTCTCAAACCTCTAGGGCAGTATTTCTCAACCTTGGCAACTTTAAGACGTGTGGACTTCAACTCCCAGAATTCCCCTGGCTGGGGAATTCTGGGAGTTGAAGTCCACACGTCTTAAAGTTCGAATGCATTTGCAATGCTCAGGTCAGTTTGCAAGAGTTGCAAAGAAAACATTCTCATCCAAGAAATGAAACAATACAAAAGCCCAACATATGAACCTGTAAAGAAAACTTTCTAGGTAAGGGCTAGTCAGCAAGGATGCAAGGCCTTTTCATCTAGCAACTGTATCAAAGAACTCAGATGCTAGGAAAGGCATCCTCACTTCATTTAAAAAATATTAAAATAAACAGGTCCAAAGTCAAAATAATTCTAGTGTAAGTGTATTGTTGGAATACTTTTTACATCTTTTCTTCTAAGGCTTGCACTAACCTATGATGCCTTTTCTATTCCTTCTGTTTCCCCATTCATAGTTTCGACTACTTACCAATCTTCACTGAGGTGGTAACTTTGCGCAGGGCAGCCATCAAGTTACGTCCCAGTTGCTTGACCTTCTCCAGGTCATCCTTCATGGAGTAGGACAAGTCCATGAGGTAGTAGAGGTCCACAGGATAACCCTCAGCCCGTTTGAAGCGGACAGTGAAGCTCTGTTCCTTTCCTACAGGCAGAGAATCAGAAGGGAGGGAGGAAGATGCGCCTGGCCTAGGATGGGACGGGGGGAACCTTGCCATTGGCACACTATTCAGACTAGGCAACCAAGTGCTCTTCAGATTCCTCACCGTCTGGATAGTGGCCTTGCAGATCCTTTCCAATAAAAGTACCTACCAGGCCGAAGCCGAAGAACGATTCTTTGAGGTGACAGTTGAGTAATGCTCTCGTGGTACGTGTTATCTCTCAGAGGCCTGTCCTCCAAAATGTGCTGATTGCCCTGGGGATCCATGATCTCACCGGGAGGGCAGCCACGATGCTCCAGCTCCAGCCGAGGGGCACAGCGCCCGGCGTCAGACGCTCCTGCTTGCACAAAATCCTGGGAAGAACGAGGAGGCAGTCGTTCCCAGCACTGCCTCACTGCACCACACTTTTCAGAACTGCCATAGCAGAACAGCAGTGGGATGTCGCTCGTCCTTCTAAACATCCCACGCTTTCAAACCAGGGGAACAGAAACTTGAGGCAATGGTTTTTAGAGACATTCCCATATAGCAAAACAGAGAAACCTTCCAAATGGCCATTGAAGTCCATTAGAAGGAACTGGAATTTCATACTACGGCATTCATTATTCATTTTAGTATGTCCCACCTATATTCATGATCTTGCAGCACTGATTGCCCTCACGTTCAGAAGGAACATGACAGCTGGAAATGGGGCACCGGAAGTCACAGTTTATAACTTGCCTGCCTAAAAACAGGGTGGGGTGGGGGGTTAAAATTCAGCATCTTGAGAACATCAACTTAAAAAAAAATCTGCTGCTTTAAATGGCCTCGAAAAGCACTCCCAATTAAAAATATTGCAATGAGAAGTATTTATAAAAGCGGCAGGGTGGTGGGCACCGCCTTGGAAGAGGCGGATGTGAGAGAAGGCGGCACATCTCCTTTAAGAACAAACCCTACTGTGAGAAGTGTAGATCCCAAAGCCAAAAAGTCTGCTTTTTCACATGCAGAAGGCAAAGCCTATACATGACTTTCCAAGTCAGAGTTCTTCAATTGACCAATAAGCCTAGCTTTAAAAGGCTTGCAGAGATGCTTTGGAAAAAAAGAGGAAGGACATATGAATTTCAGCATTCACGGAGAGACAGGTGAAAGGAAGGAACTGCTGACTGTGGCCATCATTCTGACCTATCCCACAAGTATGGCCATCAGTAGGCTGACCATATTTCCTTGAGATGAAAACGGAACCCTAACCTACCCACGGCTCGCCGGACAAAGTGCACGCACTCCGTCTAACAGCCTCGCCGGCAGCGCTTTCCCTGCGGCGCCCCAGAAAACGGGGCGGGTGGGCGCTCTCTCATTGAGAACGGGACAAAATGGACATTTTTATTAAAACGACAGGATGGTCGGGAATTGTTTAAAAAACGGGACTGTCCCATTCAAAACGGGACGTATGGTCAGCCTAGCCATCAGGAAGCAGCTGACAAATGGATAGCAAACAAACAGGTATCCCTCTGCTTAAGGCGCAGCATTCATTCCGGTACAGAATCATACATTCCCCAATCAGATTTGATTCTTTCAAAAGGACATACATGAATAACCCTGGCACGGGCACAGCAGCCATCTCCTAAGAGCAAAAGGGGGCAATCTGTGCCCCCCCCCCAGCCCTCCGAGGCTTAGCATATGGCATCTGCAGATGGAGAAAATCCTCCCTATCTCCCACTGCTCTTCCCCCCTTCTCCCTCTCCCCACTGCCAGGCCGATAAGCCAAGGAGGCCGCTTCCTATCAGCTCTATTGCAGGGCTCTCCTCTTTCTCTAGGTGAAAAAGAAATAGAAAACCCCACCGATCCGACCACAAGTCTGCTTGCCTTTTAAACTCTGCAAGAGCCAGATAAGTTAACGTTCCGCACCCATCCTTCCAAAGAGGCTGACACCAGCTTGTCCATGAGACAGAAACAAGAAGGCACCGTTCAGCTTATCAGGGCAAGAGTCAGGGGTCACCTCTGTTGGGCACTTGCCAAGGCCCACGTCCCTGCAGGGGAACGGTACCAACCCTTAGACCTCCTGGGCATTTCTACTTTCTGTTTCCTGCCCTGGTTCTAATTACCTGCTGGATTCAAAATTGTGACAAGAACACCTCCCGCCACTTCCATTGGGCTCTTCTCCGGCCAGCCGTAGCAGTGGCAAGGGGTGATGGCTCCATTTTGAAAGGGTCTGGGAACTTCTTGCCCGAAGACTGATAACTTCTGCCTGCCTCTTCCATTACTCCTACTGAAAGTATTATGCTCATCGTTTTCTTGAATGCAAATTAGAGATTTTGGGTGCAGTCAAATAGATTAAACAGGGGAGCAGCAAAATTCTCATCAAGGTTTTTTGATATTGGTATTTGCTTTAAATGTTATTAACTTTCTGTGGGGTTCTAAGAAAGCTAAAACCCTGAGATCCCTGTCAATCCTAATGCGGGCTGATCATGTTTTGTTTCAGGTTAGTTTGGTGGAGTCGATGACAAGAACTGCAGTTTTGTTCGCAATGTTGTTTTAGATGAAAAATGTGCTTAAAAACATGGAAAACGGAAAACCAAAATGGGAAATCTCGTAGCTGGGGGCCAGATTTAGATGTCTGTGATAACTTGCAGTGTTGTTGTTTTTTAAACTTCCTCAAGATTCAAGCCTTCGTTTCTTGGAAAAGGTGGAGAAAGCACCAGAGCTAAACGGAGAGGGGCTAATTAGGATTCCCCCTGGTCAAAAGACAGGGTTTCAGCATTAAAAGTAGCAGAAACAGAACATTTTATGTAAATTAACTTATATAAGCTGCAGAATTTGTCTTGTCTTGATAAGACATTACAGGTAGTCCTCGACTTACAACTATTCATTTAGCAACCATTTGAAGTTACAACTTAACAGCCATGTGATTCACTTAGCAACTGTGGCAAAAAAGGTCGTAAAATTGGGCACGGCTCACTTAATGACCACCTCGCTTAGTGACGGAAGTTCTGGTCTCAATTGTGATTGTAAGTCAAGGACTACCTGTATATATTTGAACCTAGATAATACCCAGCCCAGTTTGAAGCTTTCACTCACAGAACTAAAAATGTAGTTGTCTCTATTAGTTCTGTCCTCCAGATGCAAATCCTTCCATCATGGAATAGTCTGATCCCAAATCAGTGGTTTCAAGACTGGAATAGACTGTCTAAAGAATTCTGAAGCACCTGAAACAGCCTGCTTTGGAGTTGGGGCGTTCTGTGGGTTTTGGCAGGTCCTGTTGGAAACAACTGTTTCTGCCCACATGTGCACCCAGGCATGCACACGTGTGCACACTCACACACATACACACCCACTGATATACAGTACTCTGAAAGAATGTGATCATGAATACTGTTTCATTTTGCCCAAGGATATATGTGGAATGCTTCAGAGGCCTAGGAGAGCTTTCCAGGAGATGGGTTTTTTGTCTCCTCAGTGACGTTACATAAAAAGAAATACCAGGATTCGGTGATGATTGCGTTCAGCATTTCCCTGCCCCTCCAAGTGGCAGCTGGATGTAGAGCGAGCATGTGCACAAAGCTAAACAAATTTACAAAACGTTTCCAGAAGGATGGTGGAACATAAGGGAGGAAATCGAGGTGAGGCTCCATCACAGCTCTCATCTCTTCAGAGTGTAAAGTTGTTTAACTCACCAAAACTTTAATGAATACATTCCCACCACCTTTTTAAAAAAAAGGTAGACAGTTCCATGCAATGCACCAGAGTTTTAGGGCTGAGGGCAAGCTATAAAAGCACAATTATTGCTTTACCGTCTGGCTGATTGAGGTGAGTTTTCCCCCTCCCAATTCAGGTCTGACAAAGCAATGCACCTGGGGCAGGAAAACCCTCGTGTCTGCAATATCCTGACATTTGGCGGCAAAGAACTGGTTTTCAGTAACTCGAGTGTTAATTCAGCCAGGGGTTAAAGTTGGCGCACTAAGCCTCTGACCAGCTTAGCCCCCTATTTTTCCCTTTTAGAAGCCCTCTAAGCCCCCAAATGCAAGAGAAAGGGGCCCCCCGTTTCAGCCCTGCCCCTCTGAGCATAGCACTTCATTACGCTGATGCCCTTGGAAGTCCTCAGAGGGACCACCAACCACAAAAAGATGGTCTGGCCCTAGGAGATAATGTCACAAAAGATGGTATTTAAGCACACAATGCACACAAGCGGTTGGGCAGGATGTGGTGAATTCTGTCACTGTGACTGGGGTAGCACCTGGGAGACTTTCCGGCCATTATAGTGACTCTTTTACCAAAGGTGGGGGCGCTGCTTCTGGGGGAACCGGGGCTGCCTTCGCTATGGAAATCATGGTGCCAATCTTTTAGGAGATTACTTTGCCCAAAGAAAGTTTCCCCCCACTCTTGCATGGAGAGCCAGAGCTAGATAGAGATGTCAGCTGAAGCTGTATGCCTGAAAACTGCCACTGTCTTAGTTCCCCACATAGTGCTCAAGAAAGGGGGCTGGTATGGAGAACATAGCAACGGAGGAACCCTGTAATTCATTAGGAGATTATAAAAAACGTTCTCAGCACATTCTCTTCCAAACTGAAGGCCTGGGCCTGGGGAAGCTCTGCTTCTTCAGCACAAATGTGGATTTTTGCCATTGCTCTGTGGTGAAAGTCCTCCGTTTGCACTCAGAGGTATTTCTCTAATATTAATTCGATATTTTTAAAGATTGGTGAAGGGGCAGTGGTACAAAACAGGAATGAGCGAAGGAAATACCCTGCTTTGTAGAAAGGCCTGTCCTGTTGCATGCTGCCTCAACGGGGCTTAAATTCGTTATTTTTAGACAATGGTGCTTTGAGTAGGAGTGTTGCCTTTTCTTTTTCCTGGCTGTGGATCTCATACAAGTGTAGGCCAAGCACACTGCACTGCATACATGGAGAAAGCAACAGTGAATGAATTTGGGCTTGCCAGGCAGATGCAATCAGGTACATAAGGCCAGTACCAAGGACGTCTGCACTACAGCCAGGGAGGTCAGCGGATATAACTTGAGTCCCAGGTTTTTTTTTTAAAAAATCCAATCAGAAAGTGGCAAAAAGAATTTAAATAAATAAAAATGGCATTTTAATTATGCCTTGCTGGCAAAAACCAGGCCAGCAGCCCGACTATTCTCAGCAGAAAACAAGCCATCTGGGCTGGCCGGCCTGTTTTTGGGCTGGCAAGCAAGGAACGAGATGTGCTTTTGCAGCATCTGAGCATGTGCAGTGATATCACTACGCAAGCCCCACCTTGCAGCAGCACACAATACAGGCACATGTGGGGCGGGGCCTCACCCTAATTTGTCCTGCTTTGCTGCAGACACCAATTGGGAAGCATGTTCTGGTTGGAAGGTCCTTTCGGGGTGGGGTGGGGGGTCTAAATAGATTCTAGGGGACCCAGCTTCTGCAGCAGTGAGGTGGAGGAGCTAGGGTGGATCAGGGGAGAGCAGATAATAAAGAGGGATCTGGATGGCTCTCACCGTGTGTCAAGGCTGCAAAAAATGTGCACCACGTCCTGTTGCATATTCCTATTGTGCTTCATCTGAAGAACAACCCCAAATGAGATTAGGAAAAGCCCAAATCGTAGGGTGCTCCAGTCTGAAGACTTTGCCAGCCAAACAACCACAGCACTTTGGTAGCCTCCAGCTTCCCACGGTTGCTTGGAGTGGGCAGCTGCTGTTGTAAACTCTTGCTGACTCAATCTTCACGCATATACTGAGAGTGAAAGGGCAAGGGGTGAATCGGAGAGCAGCCGTGCCACTTGATATCTGCTGATGTTGCTGCCTTCAAGGAAATCTCGCACCTTGGCCAAAGAGCGCAGCTGCCTGGCTTGGCTTGGCTTGGCTTGGCTTGGCTTGGCTTGGCTTGGCTTGGCTTGGCTCTGGGTGGGGCTGGGGGCTGGGGGCTGGGGGCTGGGGGCTGGGGGCTGGGCTGGGCTGGGCTGAGAACTCCTCAACTCAGAAGCCCAAAGGTTCCTCCTCAAGGCTGACCCTCCAGCCCAAGTGGCTACTCGAGGGGCAAATCAGTGAGCCACGGGGAGGGAAGAGATACAAAGCAGAAAGGCAGCAGGTTCAGGTAACGTAAGCGGCCTCCTGCTTCAGATTGCTAGAAAGGTATTCTTTTTTGTCACCTCTTCGCTGGCTAGAGAAGAGAGTGTTGCAGAGCATACCCAGACTGCCTGTTCTCTCTTGGCCACACGGTATCAAACCCACATCTTTCCGCTCTGGATGCCGGCCGGTCTTAGACCCAACGCATTCTGAGCCCCTCTAAGGTGGTGTCGGAAACGGGACAGGGAGGGGAATGCACGGCAAGAGAGACTCACGAGACTGAGGACTCACCAGCTGCTTGCACCAGGCACAACTGGGGTGGGACTGAATGCACTCATGGCAGGAAGGTTGAGGCTGGCAGGATCCTGCAAAAGAAACACAAACAACCACAATGAGGCCTGTCTCTCCCTCTGCCAGGCCACTCAAGTCTTTCTTCCTCTCTTTCCTGTTTTCCCTTCCTCATTCTACTTTCCAACAATCCATCAGGTTGCACAGACCCCATTTGCTTTCGGGGACCAACTTCCTGAAGAAGCCCTAAGGTGAGGATGCATGAGGTGGCGTAGGGTAAAGCCATCCCCTCGGGAAATGGATTGGGGTGCCATCCGTCGCATTTTCAATCTGGCACTCTGCTGGTGGCAAGCAGGACTAGCTAGGAGCGGCCCTTCTATGATCGCTGCCTGGCTGTCATGGGGAACTTGCAACTACTTGAATTTCAAGGTTTTGGATATATTTATATTACATGTTTACAATAATGTATATTATGTCTGTGTCTGTGCATTTATTTATTTATTTATTTAATTAATTAATTCTAGGCTAAATCGTGCTAAGACAGTAGGTATAAATTTGTTAAACCAAAACTTGTTCATTTTTTCTCATCCCAGTGTCTTAAAAAGAAAAAAAAAGAGCAGCCTCCCTCTTTGAGAATATTGGAAAGTAAGCATATAAAAGCTTAAATGATAACGGGGATAACTTGCATGAAAGCTTCCCATCTACAGTTGGCGACAGGGTCTGTCTGGACTGTGAGGCTTGCAAGCAGAAATCTGCCTTTGAAAGGGGTTTCGCTGTCTAGCATCCAAGTCACTCAACACGTGAGCGTGCGATGCAGGTATTAGTGGCCCACGGGCTGGAACTAGAGGAAGCCTTCCACCAAATTCTCCTTAGACTCTTTCCTAGATTCTCTAGACCTTCTCCTTTTCCAGTTCTAAATTCCTCTTCCTCCAAATACAATAATAGCAGAATTGTTGTTGTTGTTCAGTCGTTTAGTCGTGTCCGACTCTTCGTGACCTCATGGACCATCGCACGCCAGGCCTCCCTGTCCTCCACTGTCTCCCGGAGTTTGCTCAAGTTCATGTTCATTGCATCGGTGATGCTATCTATCCATCTCATCCTCTGCCGTCCCCTTCTCCTTTTGCCTTCAGTCTTTCCCAGCATCAGGGTCTTTTCAAGTGAGTCTTCTCTTCGCATTAGGTGGCCAAAGTATTTGAGCTTCAGCTTCAGCATCTGTCCTTCCAATGAGCAGTCAGGGTTGATTTCCTTTAGGATTGACTGGTTTGACCTCCTTGCAGTCCAAGGGACTCTCAAGAGTCTTCTCCAGCACCACAGTTCGAAAGCATCAATTCTTCGGCACTCAGCCTTCCTTATGGTCCAACTCTCACAGCCATACATTACTACTGGGAAAACCATAGCTTTAACTATACGGACCTTTGTCGGCACAATAACATAATAATAATGCAAAAGTTCCCCACAGCTGATAAATCTGGCCATTACCCCAGTTTGTTGACATCCTTTCCTGATCGTCTCCTCTTTCAACATGACTTTTCCATCTTGGAAATCTCTAAGTCCCCTGAACAAACAACATCTCTAGCTATCAAATGGATGCCAAGCTCAGGCCAGTGTAGCTGCATGGGAACCAGTTTCACTGAATCCAGAGACACACAACAACTGAGCAACTGCATGTTGGATTATGCTGTGGGCAAAAAAGGTTGTTCTTTGGGAAAGCAAATCAATACAGAGTTGCAACGTGGCCAAAATTTGGAACTCTATCTCTCCACACAGGTCCCACCAGTTCCCCACTTTACCAGTCTTTGCTATCTTCTCCCCATACGTCATTCCTTGGAGCATAAGCAGAATCCCCAGGCTCACAGTCCATCCATCAGAAAGCATGGCCTGGAAAGCAATGGGAGGAAGGGGAAAGAAAGGAAGGAAGGGAAAGAAAAGAAAAAAAGAGAAGAGAAGAGAAGAGAAGAGAAGAGAAGAGAAGACAAAGAGGGATTTTTTTTTAATTTGCTTTCTTCCTCACCCAAAGAGCAAGATGTTAAGATCACTGTCGGGTAGAAGCGGGGGAGGGTCTAAAACCTAGTGGTTGAACATGTGTTTTGCATGTGAAAGTCCCAGGTCCAATCCCTGACATGTCTAGAGGGTGGTGTTTTTTTTTAAAGATAAAGTAGCAAAGTTGTGAAAAAAATCTGCTTGAAAACCCAGAGGCACTTGCCAATCAGAGTTGGTCATGCTGGACTAGACAGCCAAATTGTCTCATCCAAAGAGACTACAGATGTTCTGAGTTGGTCAGCTTTATAAATATGATTTATAAATAAAGGAACCCAACTTCAGGTAGCTTCCTAAGAATTTACTCATCCCATTTTGGGGTCCATGAATATATTTTACAGCCTGAAAATGCAAAGACTCATAGGCTGCTCGATCATGATTTCTCCTCTCTCTCTCTCTCCTTATAACTGTTGCACACATACAGTATTCTCTGTGTTGCCACCCAGAAGGACACATTGTGAGAAGAGCATTGGGATAAGGGGGTCAGTTGCTCTAGAATGGAAGGGTTTTTAGTGCTGATGCCTCCTTTGTATGAATTCATTCACAATAGTGCCATATTCATGCTTATTCATTGCCATCTAAATTTAATCCATTGGGAAATGTAACGAAATGATGCAAAACTGTATTTCAACAACTTTTTTTTCTGTACAACATAATAAGTCAAAATACGCATTTGAAACAAGAAGTGAACTACTTGCCCCTTAGAGTTATTTTCTTCATAGACAACAGTTAGGAAGTATCATGGAAAGTTATTCTTATGCCGCGGCTCGAAGAAAATCAAAGCTAAAAACACTCCACCCTAACTGTTTCTACTCAAAGTATTTTTGGAAATAAGTGGTGGGGGTTTTTTTCACGGATAAAAAAAATAACTAAATCGTTGCTCAGTGTTCCACAAAATAGAAACAAAACAAAATTAAAAACCATGCCAGAAGTGTATGCATACTTAAAATGATTCTCACATAACTTAAATAAGTAAAACTAGAAAAAATGAAATAAAATCAAAGCAACTAAAATATTCACCAGGTTAAATTTCTGAGACTCTCTTCTCCACTGCAAAAAATACTGCATTTTCCTGAAAATAACCACATTATTTAATTATCATCTGCTGAGTTGCCCTCTCTTCACAGTTTCCAATACTCAATCAGAAAAGTGTTCCCTTTGCCTGTTTTATGAGGAATGCTGTAAAGCACTATCAAAATCTTTTAGTTTTTGAACTGCAGGGATGTACGTGCTAAATAAAAGGTTTGTTACAAAATTATAACCTCACCAAACCCCAAATTTATCAGTAAGGGAATTGTATTCTGCAAACGCTCAGAGACTACACTGTTTTTAGAGTTCTTGTCCTGGGATCCACAAGTCCTATTAATAGAAACAATTTCTGGAACTGCCTCCACAACTTCCAACTTCTGGTTGGAAATGAAAATTTCTCTCATTCCCCAAGAACCACACTACAAAATTACCAAACTTGTTACTTCAACACACCCATTTCTTTCCTTGAAAAAGAATTAGCCCAGTCACATAGTGCAGTGGTAATTTTTAAAAATTACTATTTCATTGCTTTACTATGACTACAAAACAGAAGAGAAACAAAACATAGGAATACAAGTTTTAAAAGGGGAAATTAAAAAAACCCAAAGAAGTTTAAGTAAAATAACAATAGTTACAACTCTGTGAACATTGCTGCCATTCTATTTTTAAACAATAAATTGAACCCTGGCTACATGGGATCATATTGCCAGTCTTTTCTTTACACCAAAAGAGGAGCCAAGTCAAAGGGCTGCCATACTGTTCAGCCAACTTTTGGCAACTGGTACACAAATGTCTCTCTAGCAACACATGATGATCTTTTTAGCAACAGTCCAGGCACAGTCTATATAAAATTCTTCACTGAGGAATTTTAAATCTTTGGAATATAGTTTAACAGAATGTTAGCATCTTTAACTGATATCTTTTTCCCAAGCACCTGGTTCACCATAAGAAGAATATTCAACCACTGCAAGGCAACCAAACCATGCATTTTAATGTATCTTCAAATTTATTACATCTCCAATGTAAGGAGGGCAACTTACCCTTTTAAAACATCCACTGAGGGGTCTAATAAATCTGAAAGAAATCTTTTGATAAATAGAACTCAGTTTAAAATCATAGGAAATATATTTCACATTTTTAAAAGTCTGAAACCATAGATTGTTTAAAATAGGAAGTTCCAATTCTCTATCCCAGATTTTATATGAATTATCTATGTTTAATTTAGTTAAGTTTTTAAATTGTCAATGAAACTGAATTGTTGATTTAACCTTTAAACAAAAACTTTATCTAGTATATTCAGAACCATGGGATTCTGAGGTAAGCCAGAGCATCTGGTCCAGAGAATGTAATAAATATTCTACCTCAGTGTATTGCCATTTAACAATTTTTGGCAAGTTATATATATTTATTTTGTAACTTTTCAAAAGTTTTGAAAGTACCATTAACAATTAGCTGATCAAGAGGAATGATCTTTTCAGCCAATACATTGCAGAACAAGTTCTGGAAATCTTTAAATAAGGATGATCTCAGATGATCAGTTTCTCATGGGAACTGGAATCAGATTTGAATTTCTTTCCCAGTCTCACCCAGACAGTCTAAGATGACTGCAGAAGTCAGGCATCTAGTCTCTCCTAGCCAAAATGACCACAGAGGGCAGTACCAGGCAAGTAGAAAGGAGGGGGTATGCCCGCACCATCCTAAAGTGGCCAATATGGACCAGAGAGATCCCAGCCCCTGAATACTGTATGTCATCACCATCATCATTAATGAAGCATGTAGATTTTCTCCACGGTGCCAGGAGAAGAGTAAACACTAAACTGAAACAGCAAAACACAGGTGTAAGCTGCTTCTGTGATTGATTGACTGACTGACTGACTGACTGAGTGATTGATTGATTGATTGTTTTCATCATATTTATATAGCCACCCATCTCACAAAACGTGATGGGCTGGGAATAAGATGAAGGCAGCATCATGCGGACATAGCCTTTATGAACAGTTAGCATTTCAATATAGAAAAGTGTCCAGTTGCACCTTGCATAGAAGTAAGAACCATTTGACCAACATTAATTTAACAGCTTTCTGTTCAGCAATGCAGCCTCCTCTATCCCTCGTAGGAGGATTTGCAAAGCATAGTCCCATAAACCACTTCTCCTATCTGACTCAATGCTGTTGTGTTTCCAAAGGACTGTAAGTAGTTGTTTGACTACTAATCAGAAGGAAGCACAATTCAATCATTCTTCTCTGACCTCTTTTGGAAGTAAAATATGATTGGGGCAATGAACAGTCCAACTCTTATGAAAGCGTAATTTCATGAGCCTTATTCACAGGTAAATGTGCAAGTGTAAAAGAAGTTATTTAACAGCCATTGCTCAATTTTCCTGCCCCACCCTACTCAACAGGAAGCAATATAGTAGGTTGAATCTGCAAAAATGTCTTTTAAAGGTAAAGAAATCCTTTAAATAAAGATGAAAGAAACAGATAACCTAGAAAACTTGAAAGTGTAATAGAACTGTACAACACCAGGGATTATGTGGATTCTCTTTAAAGAGTGAGCGAACAAAGGGTGCCAATTGCAAAGAGAAAAGAATTAAATCATAGCTCTGGGTTCTAAAACTTGGTTTTTGACCAAGTGAGTTAGGGAAGCACCAACTGTTTAGACATCGGTGTATACATATGGCAGCAAACATATAGAGAACGAACAGAAGTTCCTTTCTGTCCTAATCATTTTTCTTACTTATGAAGGACGTGTCTTCACCATGGCATGACAGTGCAATTGCCATTATAAAAGAAACACACACTTCATCATTTAAACTGCTGTCCTTCTGCCATTTAGCAGGTAATAAGGGAGCGATGTGGATTTAATTCATCCGAAGCAGTGCAGAAATCTTTTAGCTTGCCCAATTCTGAAAATAAAGCACTGCATGGTTCTGGTGACTCATTAAACTCATGCCTAAAAGCTCAGCTAAAACTGCTTTTAGTGTTAATTTCTGTTGTATTGGCTTTCTGATAAGTATTTTGCTTGAGGTTAGTGGGTAGTAACAGATGCTACCACAGCACACACCTGCTGTGGCATCAAAAACAGAGGGTGTGAAGATATTTCCAGGCCAAAAAGACTCAATATGTAAGTATTTTCTTTGAGATCTGAAAATAGAACCGTTATTGTTATTTGTGTATACATTAAAGAAAGTATTTAAGAATGATTCTTAGCAGAGGCAGATTTAACTTTCAAGGATGTTCTTGGTATTTCTGTCTCCATGGCAAATGCTGCTAGAGATATTATAGACCTGCAGATAGAATAAAAGCAAATGCGGATAAACTTGCAATAACATGCAAACAGAGAGAAAAGGGTCAAAATGTACTGTGCTAGCATTGTGACCAGGGTTTACACACACATCAGTTCAGTGCAGAGCTGAAGGAAGAAATCTGTGGAAGAGGCAGTATAATTGGACACATTCACAAAGACTGTCACTCGGGGAAAAGCAACCCATTTGTTAAAAAGACACAAGCAAGCCATTACCTAACAGGAGTGCTGGGATGCCATTACAGGTACAGATAGTCCTTGCTTAACAACCATTCGTTTAACGACAGTTCGGAGATATGACAGGGCTAAAAAAAGTACTTACGACTCATCCTCAAAGTTACAATTGTTGCAGCACCCCTGTGGTCACATTATCGCTTGCATTTACAACCAGTTGCAGCATCCTGCGGTCACATGATCGTGATTTGCAACATTCCCAGCCAGCTTCCGACAAGCCAGATCAATAGGGAACCATTGATTTGCATAATGACCACCATGATTTGCTTAATGACCACAAGATTCGCTTAACAACCATGGTAAAAATGGTCGTAAAATCGGGTCCCGTCACATGATACCTCGCTTAATGACTGCATCACTTAGCGACTGAAATTCTTGTCCCAATTATGGTCGTTAAGCGAGGACTACCTGTAGGAATTTGATAATGAAAATGAAACAGGAATAGCAGTATGGAAATTGACAGCATGAGAGACTAGCAATACAATATGGCTTACACCAAAAGTGAATGGCAAAACTGTATCAGAGCAATTAGACACTGCTTGGGTTGAATCAATTGTATCACAGTGTGAATTCGACAGCTTTTTCTAAACACAAGACATCCAAAATGCACTCTGGGGTCCTGATTGGCAGAGAAACTGCTGCTGGATTGGAGTTCCACTGCATATTACACTTCCCATCATGGAGACGACTGAGAGTAAACCGAAAGAGGTATTAGATGATACTGTGCCTATGTTCAAGGATGGCATTGGCACACTCAAGCACATCAAAAGTAAAATAGCATGTCAGGAAAATGCCTCATCCAAGTTTCACAAGGCACATCTAGCTCCATATGCCTTATGCCAAAAGGTAGAAGCTGAACTAGACTGCATAGAAGCTGAGTGAGGTTATTCGTCCAAAAGTTGATTGTAGCCCATGGGCTACCCCAAGGGTTCCAGTAAAGTACAGAATTGCCAGGATTTGAAAGTTACTATTAATTCACTATCACAGGCCAACTTTACTGGGAGAGAACATCTCATCAAAGCAGAGCTAGCAAAGGCTTATTAATAGATGGAAACAAAGTAAGATTCCAAGATGTTTCCCACCATAAACGCACAAGGGTTATATCATTATAGCAGACTTCTTTTTGGAGAAGCACCTGCACCAGTCCTTTGGCTGAAAGCCACCGACCAAGTGCTCCAAGGCTCTCTAGGTAGCCAGAGCTCCACGGCTGCTGTAGAAATTAGATGTATCCGCAAAACCTCAAGGAAATGTTGCAGAGATTGGTGGGGTCCAGCTTTTGAGCATGACACAACAAAGGTGAGTTCTTTAAAGCTAGTATTGTATATTGCAGTCATTAATATACAAAGCCTCCACAGGTAGGCAGCGAAAATTCAAACATTCATGGATGTTCCAAGGCCACAAGGTACCTCACAGCTGCAATCTTTTTTAGCGTTGTCAATAATGATAACAACAACAACAACAACAACAACAGATTTCTGCCAAATTTAGTTACCATGATATATTTTGGGGGAGGAAAAAAACAGAAGTAAAGGAAATAGTGATCTCAGATACAATGGTCACACATAATGCCCTGCACTTACTAGTAAAATTGGCGTGTGATGCCTCACACTATTGCAGGGCTGCAGCAGTAATGTCACATGTCATGAATGCCAGCAGGGAACACCTCGCAGCTTTTGCATCACGCCCACAGCTGTAGAAAAAGAATTATGCACAGAGGCAGAGAAGCATGGCGCTTGATAGGGAGAACCAACCCTTTCATCCAGTACTTCTCCATAAGGGAGTTTATCCTTATCACAGGTTATCAGCCACAACTGTCAATCTTCAGTCCAGGGAAAGCTGTTGTGTTGACAGCTATTTATTTATTTATTTATTTATTTATTTATTTATTTATTTATTTATTTATTGTTTCAATTTATTCCCCGCCCATCTCCCATGCAAGGGACTCTGGGCGGCTTACAACAATTAAAATTTAAAAAACTATACAATCAAAATCTTTAATACAATTAAAAGCTATTCTGTGAGGACTGAGAGTCTTCTTCGTGTCCAGGCTGAAAGCTTAAGTGTTACACATCTTGAAATAGTAAAGATTAAGGCACTAGCTCCTGGTTTTGTTTGGTGGCCAACCAACAAATTGAAGAACTTGCGCTGAGTGGCTCAGGTTGCCACCATGTCCGAAGGATGCCGAAACCAGCACTACTTTGTCCCTTAGGAGGACTCTGCAGAACCATTTATGGGTACGAGCTTTTTAGTGGTGGTGAAGGAATATTTAAAATGGCCAGAGGTGTTTCCAATGACTTCAAGAACAGCCACGCATACCAAAGGTGTATTGAGATAACTTTTTGTGGGAACAAATGTTTCCAAGCAATTAGTAAATGACAATGCACCACACTTCGCAGCTGAACAATTTTAGACATTTCTGAAAAAGAATGGGATCAGACATAGTTTCGGCTCGGTATTACGTGGCTACACATGTTGTAAGATTTGTTCAGAGCTTCAAGAATGCTTTGTGAGCAATGCCTGGAGAAAATATCACATGGGATCAAAAGCTTGCAAGTTTTCTATTAGCATGTCACAATACAGTGCATACCACAAATGAAACACCAGCTATTGGGCAACCGTGTCACATTGAAATACAACACTTGTCCAGTTGACAATCCGTACTAGTAAGAGACAGTAGTGGGAAGTGCACATGGACAACCAGAAGAACTAGAGTTCTTTTTCTTATACCGTAGCAATTGCTCCTGATAAGATTTGGAGATGACATAGTGACCGGCTGAGGGGAACAGGGATACAGAAAGAAGGCATTGTGCCTAACATGGTTGGAGACTCAACTGCAATTGTTTAGTTACTACCAGTAGCACCTATCCCCAAGATAGACGCTGATGGTTGTTCCACAGTCATCAATATCATTGGACACTTTGGGTATCCTGTTTGGTGTGACAGATGTTACCCTGTTTGCATAAAAAAAGCTTAGTGCCTAGATTTGTAAATATAATAGGATCTTCCCTTGGGGGGAAGGCTGTAGTGCAGAGCTTTCCAAACTTTTCATGTTGGTGACACACTTTTTAGACATGCATCATTTTGCGACACAGTAATTCAGTTTTACTAGCAAACCGGAGGTTAAACTATCTAACTTATAAGAGATATGGACACATACATAATTGTAATAGCGAAATGTATGGGGACACAACATATCTCATGAAAACAGAGTTCGCCTTTACAGCAGGGCAAGGCTTGGACAGACAGAGCTCCCCTCTTACAGCAGGGCACAAGGCAGGCACTAGGACCTGCGCGGAATCACAGCAGGTTTGGAGGCAGCAAGGCACAAGGCAGGCACTAGGACCTGCGCGGAATCACAGCAGGTTTGGAGGAAGCCAGGCACAAGGCAGGCACTAGGACCTGTGCGGAATCACAGCAGGTTTGGAGGAAGCCAGGCACAGGGCAGGCACTAGGACCTGTGCGGAATCACAGCAGGTTTGGAGGAAGCCAGGCACAAGGCAGGCACTAGGACCTGCGCGGAATCACAGCAGGTTTGGAGGAAGCCAGGCACAAGGCAGGCACTAGGACCTGCGCGGAATCACAGCAGGTTTGGAGGAAGCCAGGCACAGGGCAGGCACTAGGACCTGTGCGGAATCACAGCAGGTTTGGAGGCAGCAAGGCACAAGGCAGGCACTAGGACCTGCGCGGAATCCTGGCAGGGCAGGTTTGGAGGCAGCCAGGCACAAGGCAGGCACTAGGACCTGCGCGGAATCCTGGCAGGGCAGGTTTGGAGGCAGCCAGGCACAAGGCAGGCACTAGGACCTGCGCGGAATCCTGGCAGGGCAGGTTTGGAGGCAGCCAGGCACAAGGCAGGCACTAGGACCTGCGCGGAATCCTGGCAGGGCAGGTTTGGAGGCAGCAAGGCACAAGGCAGGCACTAGGACCTGCGCGGAATCCTGGCAGGGCTCAGAGGCAGCAGCAAGGCGCTTGAGGCTCTGAGCGTCCGACTCAGAGGTTTCTCATTACGTTCGCACAACGCACCTACACACTGCAGCCAACACACTAACGTGTCGTGACACACAGTTTGGAAAGCTCTGCTGTAGTGCATTATTGTTATTATTGGTTGATTAAGCTGGTCTGTGATCTTACATGGTTGCTTTATTACCTTGGCCTGCTTGCATATGTTATAATTCTTGAAGGCTCCAAGGAGTTAGGTCTTCTAGAAATTTCAATAAAGGAAGCTACAGAAAAAAAAAACCCAAATTCTGATTCAAGCGTCTTTTGTTTGACTAATAGTAAGGACACAACAGGATCCACTTCTGCTAAAACTAGAGCAACAAAGAGGTGGTGGTGAGCGACTAGTCCTTTTAAAGATGCTGCACACAACTGGATCTATTTGGCAAAGTGTTTGGGTTATGGAAAGAACCCTCTTTCCTTACAAGCTGAACATTTCTTTGGAATAACATTTGGGACCTGGGGAGTTTGTCTCTATTTGGCTTACATTGACTAAATGATCAAAATTACAGTTTTCAAAAATGAACTTGCTTTCATAGAAAAAGGCAGAGTTGCTTAGCTGCATGTGGTGATGTAATGTGAAAAATCAAGACATTTCCTGATCAAGACATTTCCTCTGTGAAATATTCATCTCTGTTCAGCGAGCGTCTTGTTTTTACTCAAGCATTAGTTACTCATTTTACTTGTTTTGTATGAAGTGGTTTTATAGATACGGGTGTGGTTGGGCTTATGCTTCCCATCATGCCAATGAGTTTAGTCCCTGGTAATTTCAGAGTCACAGATCTCAGGGAGTAGATAATGGGACATAGAGCAGGCAATTGTGTGTTTCCACCTACTGTCACCACCTGCTTCAAGATCAAAAGATCACATCTTCCACTTCACCCATTCAATCATCCTGTCAATTCAAAATCAGGATGATAAAACGAGGAAGGATGTTGTGATTAGTTAACAGAGTAGCTGGCTTTTTGGACACACCCCTCTCTATCCCTCCCCAGAACTGATACATAATGATAAGAGCCTCAGATACATATCTATTTTTGAAAAAGGTTATTTCTCTTTTCTTACAGCAGATTTCGATAAATAATGCATCATAGTGCAACTAAGGTGGTTTCTGCTGCCTGTACACATTTGGAATATATCTTCTCTGGTTTTTTTCCCCCTTTTGGCAAAGTTGCTACTGTAACTTTTTTTTCCTCTTTTGCTTCCAGAGATTCAAATCACATCTCTGCCTTTCTCTTCTAAATATTTCCCGGTACTTCACTGACTTTGAAGACAGCAGGGACAGATTGGACACTGTCCATGTGACCATTCAAAGTGCAATATTTCATGCCCCTTTGTGTTCCCCGTTTTAAATCAATGAAATAATCTAGCAAACCCGGTTGTGGATCAGAATCCCTTAAAAAGGGTTGGGACAAGTCCCTGTTGGTGTCCTGACTTCGGGCGTAGAAATAACACGCTGAGGCTGGAATCAAGCTCTAGTGATTTATTATCCTACTACCCTAACAGAATCCAGCTAAACTAATACGGCTTGACAAAGTCCAGAATCTAGGGCGGGGCTTTCTTGAGTCTCTTGGGAGGGAAAGATAGATTCTCAGTACTACGCATGCGTTTCCCTTCCTGGAGGGAGCCCCCTCCTTCGCTGCCCGTTATCTCCCTGACAGTTGGTAAATATAGCAAGGCAGGTATTGCAGGCTGACAATATTGCTGACTGACCTTGTTGGAGTTCGGAAGCTAAGCAGGGCTGGTTCCACTTAGTCTTGAATGGACTGCCAGGGAATACAAGGGCTGTAGGTAGTGGTATAAGTATAACAAAAGAGGTGAAGGCACTTACCTTGGACCTGCGGGCAAGGGGCAGCAGCCCCCGTGGGGAGGGGAGTTTAAAAAGAGCAAGATGGCGGAAGTGGCATTGTGATGCAAGCCACACCCCTTTCGTATGAGTGGGAATTGCACTGCAAGGCCACTTCCCTCTCCTTGCCTTTTTTTTTTTTTTTGACCCTACAGGCTCCCCCTTGCCACCCACTCCTTGCTCCGTGCCTACAACAAACCTAATCGTGGGGTTAGGCTACAACGTCTGGGCTGCAAAAATCCAGATTAGCCCACATTGCTGGTCCCTTTTCTGCAACAAGGCTAACGTAGGGCACTGTCATCCCTTACATCCCGTGGGCCAAATTAAGGAAAGGGACTGGTAGATTCCAGGGGATTCATTTCCTTTCCCACTGCTGCTGGTAGGAAAGCAACTACCAATCCCTCTCCCTAACATAGATTGAGTAGGGTAGAATAATTAAGCAAATAATTATGACAATGGGTATAGCTACCTGTTAAGGCTGCTGCCCATCCCGCTTTACTGCATGCCCCTCCTCTGTGCCTGTGACCTGCCACCTTTGACAGGCTACTTTTGAACAGAGGCTTAGCACTGTTTCAAAAGAGTGCCAGAGCCTTGTTCAGGAATAGCCAGGCTGGCACACTCACCACATGGGTGTGTGGATGGTGAAATAGGATCAATAACGAGTGAGGGCTGCCCTCCAGTATTGCTGCAATGTCAGCGTTGGCAGCAGGTGACCCCAAAATCCTTTTCTTTCCCCATGGGCTGGCAGCACCCCATGTGAGAGCCAGTTTTTACACAGTTACAAACAACCTGATACCAGGCCAGACAAGAGACAGATAGAAACTCTCCTTTCTGTCCAAAAGAGAACGGCTTCTAGTTCTTTATACCATGCAGAGAGAAGAAGGAAGTGCCGGAATCTGAGCATTAACTTCGCCATAAATAGGGCTTGCTTTTAATATGCAGCATTTGCTGGAATTCGTTGATGACGGTGCCTTAGTTTTTCTACAATAAATCTACTTAACAGAGCTTTTTTGTCCTTGGAAGTCTGCTTTTGCAGTTTCTTGCATAGCTAGTCAAATCAAGCCTAACACCCAAAAGTAGCCAATGGATGAAATTGTGATTGGCCCACACATAATAACGAAGTGCTATCCCTAACCTCTGGTGCCACCAAAGCCAGAAAGGAGCGGGCAAAACGGCACAGTTATCCCACCAAAGATGGCAGAAGTAATAGGAACTGCAGCTGCATGATACTGGTCCCAGAAGCATTGGCGAATCCGGTTGTGTTCATGCAAAAGTCCTCAGAAATAATACAAGCAGTGAAAACAGTAAAAATATTGCCACATGAAACCCCCTTGTAGCAGAAATAGCAGAAAACCTGTAGGCCACCCAATGGTGACAGAACTAGCAACACATGGTTTGCAGAACCTGACGCTCTTCCCCTGTTTAAATCAGTCTGAACAACACAGGTCTAGCACTCTTTCCGAAGATTGCTCAATCCATGTTTTTCAGGAACCTGCATAAGATTTGGCAAGAGCTTTGAAAAGTAACCTGCAGGAATTGCACAGGGCCAGTGCCTCTGCTTTCAGTCTTCACAAAAACCGAATCTGATTGCAGTGTGCTGCAGAACACTGATGGTAGAAGTGGGCTGCAGGGGTGCGGCAGACAGACTCGGTGCATTACTGACTAGGTACCACTGGGTGGGAGCAAAGGGATATTCTTTGTGGCCACTTAGCGGTCATCTGGAGTTTTGCAGCCCAGATTTACTAAGTAGTACCAACACAATATCCTGCTGCCTCCTTACCCCCAAGAACTGATTGTATGTGCAAGCCCGGGCACCAGAACAGGTTGTAATTTCAAATGCAGCCACTAGCTATTTAAGGTAAAGGTAAAGGTTCCCCCCGCACATTTGTGCAGTCGTGTCCGACTCTAGGGGCCGGTGCTCATCTCCGTTTGTTAGCTGAAGAGCCAGCGTTGTCCAAAGACGCTTCCGCAGTCATGTGGCCGGCATGACGCGCACGGAACACTGTTACTTTCCCACCGAAGTGGTACCTATTCATCTACTTGCATTTGCATGCTTTCAAATTGCTAGGCTGGCAAGAGCTGGGGATAGTGCGGGAGCTCACTCCATCACGCGGGGCTAGGGATTTGAACCTCCGAACTTGCGATCTTCCGATTGACAAGCCTGGCATCTTACCTGCTGAGCCATCACGCCCCTTATATTTATTATTTACCAGATGACTAATGTTGGGATAAGAGTCCATCTGAGAGGCTTTCCATGAGACCCTTATACCCATAACTTCTCCCATTGGATCTTTCTCCCGCTTTTGCTCTGACTTGCTGCCATATGGTGCTGCCCTTATTTTGACATTCAGTACATGGTAAGCAAAATGGTTACTAAATTCTCTGGCTTTGCTGTCCTCCCTTTTTTTAGTATATCATTACCCCTGGATAAAAAAATGTATATGTGTCTTTTGCTAGATCTGTCTTTATTTATTCTACTTCACCCTCCATCTTGTTCTCTGTTGCTTCTTTTCTTTAGATCTTACCCTTAATTTTTGAGTTCTTTTCCTAGGGTTTTACTGCTTGTTCCCACCTGTGTTCCCCACAGTCACCCGTTGGCTTATCAGAAATGCGGTCCTACCACTGTGCGCTGGGGAGGAATATCTGCACAGCCATTCCAAGACGGCAGCTCCACCGGGCTTCTGGAAAGGCAATGAGGAATGTGCTGGATGCGCCAGACATGGGAGCTGTGAGAGGAGGCCCAGGGGCCTCCTTGGCTCTTCTCTCAGACAAAGCAGACACAAGACGGAAGCAGTCAAGGCTAACTGGAGATCAGAGGGAAGGAGGCCACACCCACTTCAGCCTAAAACAGCCAATGACTGCCTCTCTGGTCACAGCTGCTACTGGTCCCTCGATTTTGCCTCCCGTATAACGGTGGTGAGGCGCAACAGCTTTTACACACCTCACAGCTGTTGTTGGAATTATTTATTTGACTTGCCTCCCACCATAACTGGGTGGGTTCCCAATGGTTAACAAACATAAATAGGTCACATCAAATGTCCAGGTTAAAACGTCAATAAAGAAAAATTCTCCAAATCTCAAAGCAACAGCAAATGCAAAAAATAAAATGAGAACAAGAATAAAACATTCCAGGCGGCAACCGCTCACTCCCCAAAGGCTCTCAGGAAAAGCTCTGCCTTTGAGCATCTTCCGAAAGGACGACTCCGACTCGAGGAGGCCAGCCTGATCTCAGCCAAGAGGCTGTTCCAAGGATCAGGCCCTGCCACAGAAAAGCAAAGCCGCTGGGCCTCAGCCTCCCTCCCTCCCCCGCTGTTAGGGTGCTTTCAATTAAGGGAGAAAACCCTGTTTTAATATCAGAACAGCCAAGGATGACTAAACACTGGCTCACGCATAGGCTGAGGATGAGATGTAGGCAACTCATGGGGACATGGGAGAAAAAAGGGCCGTGGTTAAGGACAGAGGGGAAAGCCCAACATCGGTTGCATTTGCTTGCAAAATTGAATCAGTCTGATTTGCAGTTTTAAATTCCTTAGAAATTGCTTAGATGAAATGAATCATCCTCGCCCATTCCCTCGCCTGTTCTATAGAATGAAAATATACATAAATCATACATTCAAATTATTTTTAACTTTACATGAATTATCTCAGGCAAAAGAAGCAGGGCGCATTTGGGGAGCGAGTTTTGGTTCTGTCACATCATGCAACAAAGGCTGTGCCTAAAGCACCTTTGCGAGACAGGATCCTGTTGAACTTAGCAGGATGAAGAAGCACGCTTCTTAAAATTTCCCTGAAAAATAGGGATGATGAGAAGAATACACCTGGATCTATGAGTAACAGGCTGGTGATTTTCAGTAGGTAAGCTCTCTGACTCTCAATTGTTTAACAGCAATAACAGAATTACGTGTTCATTTCACTGAAATTTAGAGAACTTGGAATAACCAGAAGTGAACTTCTGTGTAAAAGAACTGCTCAATACTGATACTAAAAACAAAGTTTAATGTTCAGAGACACTCTATGTTTAAACCTAAGAGATACGTCAATAATAATAATGATAATAATAATGTGGAAATTTGCATGCTTAAGCAATAATGTCTTCTACAATAATAATAGTAATCATTTATATCACACTTAAAAACTAAGCACAGAATAGTAAAGGAAATATCAATTGAATTAGAATATACAATTGCAATTGTGACGGCCGACAGGAAGCTCTGACGTGGGCTGGTCCATGAAGTCACAAAGAGTCGGAAGCGACTGAACA
The DNA here is from genome assembly GCA_023362775.1 of Charina bottae. NCBI lineage: Eukaryota > Metazoa > Chordata > Lepidosauria > Squamata > Charinaidae > Charina > Charina bottae. The sequence continues at coordinate 159,868,943 of JALMGJ010000002.1, forward strand.
AATAAACAACAACAACATACAATTGCAAAGTAGACATATTAAAAATCTAGGCAACTCTAATTCTAAGTGAATAGTGCAATACTAACCAAGTGGCCACTTTACAATAGAAATAATAGATAAACAGGACCCTATAAATCCTAATAGCAATATGTAACTAATTAATTAAATTGCGTAATGCATCATGCACAACGTGATTTGCAGAAGTCTCTAGTCAGTAGGTCACTGCAGGGAAAAGCACTTAGCCAAACTTAACCAATCTTAAGAAAAGCATTAAGCAGGGCTAGACATGATTAGTAGTATGTGGATAGGATACCATCAGGAAATCCCATAGCTGTAGGGATTTAAAAATAATGTCCAGAAAAAGGTCATACAGTGGCCCAGAAAGCTACATAGACGCTTCTATGAATTTTCCAGGAGTTGCACCCAACTCAAAAGAGCCTTCACCTACTTAGATTGAGGATCTTGAGATAATGGTGATACCAGTAACAACAACCAGCAAGCTTAGATCTGCCTAACCCAAATGCATGGACTAGAATAAATTGTGGATAATTGCCCTGTTTGAATCAATATGCTTTATATTCTTCTTTTAATCAAACAGAGGTATAAAACATCTTGCTATTTGACACAGCAGAACAGTGTTTCTCAACCTTAGCAGTTTTAAGATGCGTGGACTTTAAGATGTGTGGACATTAGCTGGCTGGGGAATTCTGGGAGTTGAAGTCCATACATCTTAAAGTTGCTGAGGTTGAGAAACACTGCAGTAGAAAGTACAGAGGAGAGGAAAGAGCAAGGGGTGATGCCATGGGAAGAAACATGAGCTCCATCCCAAACCTCCCAAAGATCCTTTCCTCCTGAGGTTCAACCCTGTGGTAAAAAATTGATCAAATATTTCTCTGCAGCTAACAGGGCTAGAAATGTGTTTTTCCTCCTCCTCCTCCTCCTCCTCCTCCTCCTCCTCATTTTTTTTAAGGGGAAGACAATTGTACTTCCTAATGGTAAAAGACACCATAGAACTAGAAAGGAGCCATTAGATTAATTCTGAGCAAAAAAATAAACAATAAAATAAACAAAGGATCTGGGTATTTCCAAAGAAAAGGTCTGCTTCTCACTTTACATTTTAAAACTTAAAATAGAAGAGGAGCTTGAAATTTCCACTGCCAGTTAGTAAAAACATACAGTCCCGCCTCCAGCTGCTTGAGTTTCCCGCAGCACTATAAGAGTGTTGATGGATTGGGGCTCTAAGGGACAAAGGTAATCACTGAGCCTTTTGTACATTCCATAAAACATAGTACAACTAAGCTAAAGAACTGCTGGTGCAGGCTTAGCATTGAAAGAATGGATACTGGAAATATAAGCATCCAGTTTAATTGTGAAAACAATCATAGCTTTCCTTCAAATGAGATATTTGTAAAATGACAGGAAAACCACAGCAAATTTAGAGAACAGGATTGTATTTGCAGACACACACACACACACACACACACACACACACAATAGAAGATAACTTCATAACTGATTGGACATTCTAAAGGCCCATCTAACGAAAAAAATTCTAGAGCAACTGATTTCAAAAGTGTTTTAACTCATCATTGGCGATCACTCGTAGCCGAGTAAGATTGTCTTCCAAAGGTAAAATTTTAACGGTGGATCCGTAAGTGGCTATAAAGGCCAATTCTGGATCCGCACAACCTTTTCTACAGTATATACAGCACATTATAGCAAAAATTGGATTTGGACCCAGACACTTGGATAGACATGTTCTGTTTTATCATATGGCCACAAGAACACAATGCCTCATTTGCAAATTGCAAATAACTAAGTCCCAATTTACAATGACATTGGAAAGACAAATAAAGCACTTTATCCATCAAAATTACTGTACGTTAGTGAAATTGAAGACATCCCAGAGATAATGAGGATTTCATTATTATAAGTAGCATAAATACCTATGGTTTGTATGAAGAGGTTCAGAATTAGTACGTAGACTACGCTACTCTTTTAATTTACACACCTAAGAATGTGAGAGCAAATTCTCCTCTTCAGCATTTACAGTAGCCAAAGAGAAAACTGCAGGGCAGAATTCGGGCTTGGAGATGTTGCTTGCATGTTTTTCAACAATTGTTGAGATCCATCACCCAGAGCTTGGTGCAAAAGATGGACACCGTGAATTGTTCTGAGGACCAGAACTCAGAATCTTTCCAATTTCCTTAATCTCAGCAAAATCATTTAAAATTTGGGTAGATGTTTTCCTGCTGCTCTTGTTAATAAACTGGAAGTGGGAAAGATGTGCACTGTAAGTCTGTTACAAACCAGATTCAGATCAGTCTCTTCCCACTCCTACTAATGTGGAGTGTATGTCATTGTATGTTGTACTGCAGGTGGACGTATATCTTTTAAGCATGGAGGGTCCTTTTAGAAATCAGCCATTTACCGAGTTGGGAAGACAAGTAATTCTTTAAAATATAAGGGTGCTTACACTGTGCCTGAAACCTCACATTTTCATTCTTAAACACCAGAGTTGAAAAACATGACATGCCAAGAGGAAGGGAAAGTGGGGGTGGGGGAGAGATTTACAGTAAGATTGTCATTCATCAAAATGTGCTTCCCTTCCTTATTTGGACCCCACTGTGTGACTGCCAGCTACTGGCCAGTGTGACTGTGCTATTAGCTGCAGTGATCAAAATTCATTTTTGGTTTTTTTTTCTCACACAGTGGTGCCCTTAAAAAGTACAAAAACAAACCCCCAGCAAATAGCAGTTGCGTTCACTTCTCCCCTTCTTGTACGCAGTTTGAGACAAAATCTTTCCACGCCTTGCAAATAAAAACAAACAAACAGCCTTGGAGTAACTAGAACTTACCATATTCCACCCCTTTGCACACCTGGTTCCTGTATAAGAGCTGCCTGGGACAGAGGGATCCCCCTTGGCAGAGGAACAGTAGAAGATCCTTAGTTTTCTTTCCCAGTTCAAAGGAGCAGTAACAGCGTCGATCAGACACTTCCTCCAGTTGTTCTCAATTCTGCTGGTGTGTACATCTTTCCTTCTCTTCTACGGGCTGAAAAGAAAGCAGAGAGGTCACGCAAGGGGACATCCCCTGTCCTTGAAGCAACTTCACAAGAGGGAGCTCAGAGTTGAACAGAGAGCAAGAAAGAGTTGGTGATGGGAGGAAGTTTAACAGATGAAGCTTTTCTTGGCAAGGGGAGAAGCATGACTTATCACAGCCCCCTACAATCTCTCTCCCCCAACCTGTGGTCTTGCGGATTAGCAATGCTGCTGGGAGTGTGCACATCTGGAGGCACCAAGTCAGAGAGGCTCTTTTATCACTTGCTAAGGGTCAGCTCATGATCACGTGGAGCTGCCCTGTTTTTTTTTTTTTTTAAAGAAGACAGACATTAAACTGGTGAAATTCTAGGTTGTGAAAAACTCTGCCCGTTGGGTACCAATCTATCACTGGCAATTGTTGAGGGTAAAGGAGCCTTGTCAATTTAAAGCCAAATAAAGTAGCAATTGCAACCAGCAAGATGGTTTCACTTATTGGGGGAGGAAAGAAGGGGTCCTGAAAAATAAGGCTGCTGCAGCTTTCGGACCTGAATTCATTCTCACAAATTCATTCTCCTTGAGACTTTTTTACCCTGTTTGTTTGGTAGAGCAGCTCATGGCATTATTGGGTGGTTACACTTTTCCCTGTTGTCTTTGTTCATGCTGCAGCTAACTAAATGCCACTCTCCTGCTGAAAATGATCACAAAATGATCAATAGCGGGGAGCTGACCATTGAAAAGTTTCCCCATAAAAGGAGAAGGGACTGAGGAAGAAAGAAGAGTGGGAAAAGGAGACCTAGCAAAGGTTTTAGTTACAAATTCAAGCAGGCAGGGGGGTCTGCAGGGTGTGGCCAAAAAAGGCAAGATGGTAGCCACAATGGTACAGACAAGGCTCCCCCCGTTGGCCATTTGCAACACACCTAAAAAAGAGGCAGAGCCTTGATCGCACCGTGGTGGCTGCAACCTTGACTTTTTTGACCACATCCTGCAGACACCCCTACCACGTACCGTTGTAATTGAAGCAATACAGATGAGTTGCTGCTGTTTCTGCCTTTGACAGCCTCAACCAGGGTAGCTAGAGAGAAGGGAGCCGGAGCTGCATCCAAGGAAGAGGAAGCCTTGAGCAACTCCGTATCAATCAATCCCAGGTCTTCATAGGCATTACGTGATGCTAATTTGACCTGCATTCCTTAAAGGGGAAAAAGGGAACACGAGTGAAAGAGGGAAACCCCTTTTTAAAATTAAGATGGAAAGGTCACCAAATCCACCTGTAGGTTTATAATGCAAATAGGTTCCAACTCTTCCTAGACATATTATCAAATCTCCCCACAGCTACATAGTTGCATTCAGTGTATCAGCCCTCCTTCCCACAGAAAATTCATCTGCACCACACAGATTTCTTACTTTTGTGTGGATTTGTGAGGAACAGCCCCCTTTAGCTATTCATGGACAGAATTGGGTAAATTATTTTGCAATGTTATAATTTTCTTCTGCATCGCACCCTTGGGATATTCGAGAAGCAGCTCACAAGCTACAGCAGAGTTTCTCAACTTGGCAACTTTAAGATGGGTAGACTTCAACTCCCAGAATTCACAATCCACAATCCAATTCACCATCCATTCCTCCATTATTGGTGTTTCTGTAGTCTTCCATCTTTGTGCATATAATAGCCTCACTGCAGCTACCATATACTGTATATGACCTATGGTATACCATTTATTTATTTATTTATTTATTTACTTACTTACTTACTACTTAATTTTTATTCCGCCTTTATTATTTTTATAAATAACTCAAGGCGGCAAAATACTCCTTCCTCCTCCTCTTTTCCCCACAACAGCAACCCTGTGAGGTGAGTTGGGCTGAGAGAGAGTGACTGGCCCAGGGTCACCCAGCCGGCTTTCATGCCTCAGGCGGGACTAGAACTCTCAGTCTCCTGGTTTCCCATTGGCTCCTTCCTAGGGCTGAGAGACAGGGACTGGCCCAAAGTCACCCAGCCGGCTTTCATGCCTAAGGCGGGACTAGAACTCACAGACTCCTGGTTTCTAGCCCAGCACCTTAATCACTAGACCAAACTGGCTCTATGATACCATATCGTCCATGAGTTTTTTCCAGTTGAGTGTCCAAAGTCCTAATTAAAAAAGTTCCGGTTTCATTTGAATGTTAATTTTTTAAAACTGTCTGCATCACCATATGTATTTGTGTCCAGTATCTTTTCACTTTTTCACAAGTCTATCACTTTGCCATTTTGACCACCTCATCACACTGGTTTTCTAGTGAGTGGAATTGGAGTTACCAGAGGAAAATAAATAAGGTTGCAGCCTATAAAGTACATATAAAAAGAAGAAAGTACCTTGTGGGATTCAGAGAGAAAAAGGATGATAAAAAACAAAATTTAAAAATGAGTTTAAGAAAGGGCAAAAGTACGTCTTGTTTCACAATGAATATAGCGAAGTCAGATATTTATTTCACCACTTTGGTCATATGTCGATGAAGGTTCTCAGTCATCCAGGTTGAACAGTCTGTGGCTTGAATCATGTCAACTGGATTTCTATTTTCTCAGTAGAAACGTTTCACTCCTTATCCAAGGAGCTTCTTCAGTCTGAGTAAAGTTAGTAAGGGAATCCTTAAATATGTTTCTAGGGTGGCTGTGTGACCTTGCACCTGGGGCTAGGTCATGGTTATATTGAGATGTTTATTTCTAAGTCCCTTTATCATCTAAAGGAGGATTGTTAAGATTACCCTGCTGCTGTAACCTTTCCCCTATCTTCCTTCCTGCTTTGTCTTCTGTGCCTAGGAAGATTAAGACCATTTCGCAAGCTCAACAGCAGCAGGGTAATCTTAACGATCCTCCTTTAGATGATAAAGGGACTTAGAAATAAACATCTCAATATAACCATGACCTAGCCCCAGGTGCAAGGTCACACAGCCACCCTAGAAACATATTTAAGGATTCCCTTACTAACTTTACTCAGACTGAAGAAGCTCCTTGGATAAGGAGTGAAACGTTTCTACTGAGAAAATAGAAATCCAGTTGACATGATTCAAGCCACAGACCACTTTGGTCAGTTTTTCCTACCATGGCACCCTTCAGAGCACAGCTCCCATAATTGCCAGCCAACATCCCATAGCCAGCTAGCTCAACAGATATGCTGAAGGGATGCAAAGGTGAATTTGCTTATTTATTACATCATTGTGTACAGACAAAATCAAGAATTAAATCTGTGTCCAAAAATGAATAAGTAAGCAACAAAAGAAGCACCAGGATTGCAGACAATCTCATTTTTTTTTTGTTGTTGTTTGTTTTATAAATTTTATTAAGATTTTCAAATATACAAAGTTAAAAATTGAAAATGAAACAGAAATAGAAATACAAATCAAAAAGAAAAGAAAAGAAAAGTGTAGTAAAGTAAAAGAAAGAAAGAAAAGACAAACATAGAAATTAGATCTGTAGCTTGAATCATGTCAACTGGATTTCTATTTTCTCAGTGGAAACGTTTCGCTCCTTATCCAAGGAGCTTCTTCAGTCTGAGCAAAGTTAGTAAGGGAATCCTTAAATATGTTTCTAGGTGGCTGTGTGACCTTACACCTGGGGCTAGGTCATGGTTATTTTGATATTTTATATTATTTCTAAGTCCCTTTATCATCTAAAGGAGGATCGTTAAGATCACCATGCTGCTGTTGAGCTTGCGAAATGGTCTTAATCTTCTTAGGCACAGAAGACAAAGCAGGAAGGAAAATAGGGGAAAGATTCTGCCTGAGGCCCCCACCTCTATTCAAGGAAGGATTTTCCAAGTTGGCATAAATGGATTCCTTGACCCCTCTCTCAAACCACCTATCTTCTCTGTCTAAAATGTGAACATTAATGTCCTCAAATGAGTGTCCTTTTTCCTTTAGATGAAGATAAACTGCTGACTCTGGTCCTGTGGTGTTACTTCTCCTGTGTTGGGCCATCCCGAGGATTCTGGTTTAAATGGTATTCGTACCTGTAATATATTTTGCATCAATGAATGTATCTCAGTCCAAAATTCTTTTGCAATATTGCAAGTCCACCACATATGGTAAAAAGACCCTTCTTGTTTTATACATTTCCAACATAAGTTGGAGATGTTCCTGTACATTTTTGAGAGTTTTTGTGGGGTCATGTACCATCGATACATCATCTTGTAAAAGTTTTCTTTTAAATTATAGCACAAGGTAAATTTTAATCCTTTAGTCCACATATCTTCCCATTGTTGAAGTTGTATATTGTTTGCCCAATATTTTTTGCCCATTGAATTATACAGTCTTTAACTTGTTCCTCCACCATTTCTCCTTTTAACAATAATTTATACATTTTAGCAATCAAGTGTTCATCAGTTTCACATAGTTGTATTTCAAATTCTGATTTAGTTTGTTCAAATTCCAATTTTTTTTTATCTAACTTAAATTTCTCTATAAGTTGCATATAGGAAAGCCATTGAAAAGTATATCCTTCTTGAGCAAGTTCTTCTTTTGATTTTGTTACATAATGCCCTTGTTCTTTTTTTAAAAAGCCCTTATATGTCAACCACTTGTCCTTATTTCTTATTTCTGTTCTATAGAATGCTTCTTGCATAGAAATCCATAAAGGTCTCTTATAACATAAAGTTTATTTATATTTATTCCAAATTCTCAACAAATATCTTCTAATATAATGATTTTTAAAGTCCACATTAACTGTAGCCTTATCATACCACAGATATCCATGCCATCCAAATCTTAATTCATGTCCTTCCAAATTTAATAATTTTTCATTTTTCAAAACAATCCATTCCTTAAGCCATACCAAACCACAGGCTGCATGATATAATTTCAAATCCGGGAGTCCTAGACCTCCTCTTTCTTTTGAATCTTGCAAGACCTTATATTTTATTCTTGGTTTTTTTCCTTGCCAAATAAATTTAGAAATATCTTTCTGCCACTGTTTAAACGGTTCCTCTGATGTCAATATAGGTAGTGTTTGAAAAAGGTATAGAATTCGTGGTAATATATTCATTTTAATCACTGATATTCTACCCAATAATGATAATTGTAACTTTCCCCATCGATCAAAATCTTTTTTAATGTCTGTCCAAAGTGGAGTATAGTTATTTTGAAATAGTTTAACATTCTTCGATGTTAAGTAAACTCCCAAATATTTTACTTTTTTCTCCATAGAGTATCCCGTCATTTCTCTCTGTTTCTCTTGTTGATGTTAATTCATATTCTTAGTCAAAACTTTTGTTTTTTGTAAGTTAACTTTGAACCCTGCTAACGACCCGAAGTCTTTCAGTTTCTGCATCAATAATTCAATTCCATCCAGTGGATTCTCTAAGGTAATGACTAGATCGTCAGCAAAGGCTCTTAATTTATAAACTTCCTTTTTAACTCTAATGCCGTGGATACCATTATCTTGTCTAATATCTCTAAGTAAAACTTCTAAAACCAATATAAACAGGAGTGGAGATAAAGGACATCCTTGTCTTGTACCTTTTTGTATTTCACATGGTTTACTAAATTCTCCGTTAACAATTATTTTTGCATGTTGAGGTGTATATATTGATTTAATCCACTTAATAAAATTTCCTCCAAAATTCATAGTCTCCAATACTTTAAACATAAAGGACCAGTTTAAGTTGTCAAACGCTTTTTCCGCATCTATGAATATCAAAGCAGTTTGTTTTTCATTATGTTGTTCTAAATACTCCAGGACATCCAAAACATTTCTAATATTGTCTCTAATTTGTCTTTTAGGTAAAAATCCTGCTTGATCTTGATGAATAAAATTTCCAAGAATATTTTTCAATCTTTCGGCCAATATTGTTGTAAATATCTTGTAGTCATTATTCAAAAGTGATATTGGTCTATAATTCTTTGTTGAATTCAAATTTAGCTGTTCCTTCGGAATCAATGTAATATGGGCCTCTTTCCATGTTTCTGGCATAATTCCTGTTTTCAAAATCGAATTCATAGTTTTCTGAAGGGGTATACATAGTTCATCTTCGAAATATTTATAATAGGCTGCCGATAAGCCATCCGGTCCTGGCGCTTTTCCACTATTAATTTTCTTAAAAGCCATTGTCATTTCTTCTTTTGTTATAGGATTGTTAAGTATTGTTCTTTGTTCATCATTTAAAGCAGTTAATCTTTGCTTACTCATATATTCATCAATTTCAGCTAATTGAACATCCTGTTTTTTATACAATGCTGTGTAATAGGAATGAAAAGCTTCTTGTATATCCACTTTATTCACTAAAGTTTTCCCTTCATGTTGTATATTAGAAATTATATTTTTTTGTCTTTGTTTTCTTAATTTATAGGCTAACCATCTTCCTGGTTTATTTGCAAATTCAAAGTATTTCTGTTTCATAAATCTCATTTGAGTCTCTATTTCCTGTACCAAGATCATCAATATTTGTTTTTGTAGAAATTTAATTTGAGTTGTCAATGTATTATCCATTGGTTTATCCCTCAGACATTTCTCTTTACTTTTAATTTCATCCAAAATCAATTGAATTTTTTCTCGCTTCTTTCTTCTCATTTGAGCATTATATTGAATAAAATAACCCCTCACATAAGCTTTACTTGCATCCCAAACTATTTGAGTACTAGTGTCCTTGTTTAAGTTCAATGAAAAGTATTATCTTAGCCTTTTCTTACATGTATCAACAACATCTTCTTTCTGAAAAATTGACTCATTTAACCTCCATCGAAATATGTTCCTTTTCCCTTTAATAGTTAACAGTACGGGGTTATGATCTGATAGAGTTTTAGATAGTATTTCAACCTTATTAACATCCATCATTAAAGTTTTAGAAATCAAAAACATGTCTATTCTAGAAAATGATTTATATCTCTCTGAGTAATATGTATATTCTTTAGAGTTCCCGTTCATAATTCTCCAAATATCTTGTAAATCCAACATGTCTTTCAAATCAAAGAAAGTTTGGGGTAGTTTTCCCTGAGTGGGTTTCACATTTTTTTGTGAATGTCTATCTTCCATTGGGAGACAATCTCGTTTGTAGCAATAAATTTTGTTTCATGCAACTGTCTAACGAGTCTGCCTGTAATGTATCTCTGTCAGTTGGGAGAAGGGCCGTAGCCGAGTTCCTAAGTCTCGTCCCCAGCATACTGTATCCTGATAGAGCTTGGAGCCGGGTGGGGGAACACGTGAGGGAGACGCCTGCCTGAAAATCAAGATCCCCTTGACAATCTAGGGAGGAAGAGAGTGCAGAAAGCTAAAATGCTGAGGTAGATGGTCCAGAAGACAGCTTCTTATGCTCCTGATTATTTTAACTCAAGCTTAGCAACATGGTCTTTGGGAGATTACTTGCAGCCCTTAAAATGGCGGCCGGGGGTGGGGGGACTGTGTGCAGCTCCAAGTCCCAGGGCCCTGCATTCTCCAAGTCCACCACGTGCCCAGCTGTCCCCTGCCTTCCACAATATGGCACTTCCCCCCCCCCCACGCAAACCGCTAGCCAGAGAAAAGATATCTTAATTTTTGTGGCTGACCCCAAGATAGCACTCTAGCCCAATTTGCATTAAAAACAATGAGGTTTTTGGAAGCACTTAACTTTGGGGGGGGGACCTCCACACACAGCATTTGCACTGCTCCTGGGTTAGGTGTGCAGCTGGGATCCCCCATCATTGCACCCGTTCCTGGCTCAACTCTGGTGCAAGACAAAGCTCTCTGAATTCCCTTTTCCCTTGGAGTTGCTGGAGGCTCTTTCTCAGTTGACAAAGACTCGGTCTAACCTTGCGTTTTGGTTCCTCTTGGTAGAGGATGCTTTGTGATGTTGCGAAAACATGAGCTGATGAAGAGCCACTAGTTCAGGTTTTTTTGAAGGTGCCAAATGTTGTGAGAGACGCTAATACTTTTCTTGTATTTTACTGACTGCTCTTCTCTTTCATCCTCTTCTCCTCTTCTTGATATACAAAACAAAGCCGTATGTTTGAGGACACACATTGCAACTTTTCTTTGACTCCCTAACACACTTTTTTTTGTTTTATTTTAACCTGATAATTTTAATTGTTATTAACACCTTTAATTCTAACGGGGGGGGGGGGACAAATCAAAACACGTTTCCATCATTTTGTTCAAGGGGGTTGCTATTCTTTTCACTTTTCTGCTGTAATAAGTCATAGGTCCCAAACATTCCCAGAGGCTCACAAGTTATAGTTTATTATGAGAAAGAGCAGATTCAGAATTGATTCTTCCACATTTGTGAGGAAGGCTGGCTGTGTGAGGAACAGCCCCTCTTAGCTATTCATGGAAAGAATTGGGTAAATTAGTTTGCAATGTCATAATTTGCTTCTGCATCACACCCTTATAGGGGTGTGGTGGCTCAGTGGGTGAGACGCCAGGCTTGCTGATCGGAAGATCGCAAGTTCGGAGGTTCGAATCCCTAGCCCCGCATGATGGAGTGAGCTCCCGCACTCTCCTCAGCTCTTGCCAACCTAGCAATTCAAAAGCATGCAAATGCAAGGAGATTAATAGGTACCACTTCGGTGGGAAGGTAACAGCGTTCCGCGCGCGTCATGCTGGCCACATGACCGCGGAAGCGTCTTCGGACAGCGCTGGCTCTTCAGCTAACAAACGGAGATGAGCACCGGCCCCTAGAGTCGGACACGACTGCACAAATGTGCAGGGGGAACCTTTACCTTTTTATCACACCCTTGGGATATTTGAGAAGCAGCTCGCAAGCTAGAGAAACCCCAATGAAGTTACTTATTTTCCCTTCCTCCATGCATGAGGATTTGTACACATACTTAGATCTGCCCCATGAAGTGAATTTTAAGCTTCCCTTCCATATTTAATTTTGCCTGCATCCATCCTTCCTTCCTTCCTTCCTTCCTTCCTTCCTTCCTTCCTTCCTTCCTTCCTTCCTTCCTTCCTTCCTTCCCAGTTTTTTATGTAATGTTTTTTTCTTCAGGGGATGTAGCTGGTTCTTCTTCCATGCAGTTTTATCTTCATCGCAAAACAAGGAGAAGTGATACAAAAGGAGAAACTTGCCCTGGGTCATCTTAGTAAGCTTTGTGGCAAGTCTTAACTAAATTTTCTCTATGCCTGGGCTGACATTTTAACCACCACACTACATCATTTCAGTACTATTCTCAAGAGTTGAACTTAAGGTTGCTGACTTTTCAGCCAATTGCCGGATTCATGATTTTAACATCAGCTTGTATTGAAGCATACTTCTTTCTGTGATATGAAATGTACTCACTTCAACAAATAGGATTTTGTTACAGGCACAGGAGCAGGCATGGCCAAATGATTTTGAACCCATGGCAACAGGAGCTGAAGGACTTCTGTTGTGTAGCACAACTCCAGATAGTCACCAGCAAAGGGTAAGGGGTTTTTTAATCTCATTTCTGCCTTCTGATGGCCATTCAGAGCTTTGCAACTCAGATCTGGTAGCCCTAACTTGTGCAAAAGGTGCTTAAGAGCCCAAGAGCAGGCAATTCTTAACTCCTCTGCATCTTTGTTTTAGTTAATCCTGAGCTGCAGTCAAGATGCAGTTTGAAACAAAAGGACTTTTGGTAACTATCAAACCTATTCTATGGATATAGTTAATCAAAATCTTTTATTTTGCTTAAAACAAATTGCTATGAGCCATGGATTTACTTAATTATAGTTTGTCAAATAAGCCACAGTTGCTAGGGTTCACACACAGTAATCCATATACCATCATTCATTGGCGATCACTCGTAGCCGAGTAAGATTGTCTTCCAAAGGTAAAATTTTAACAGTGGATCCGTAAGTGGCTATAAAGGCCAATTCTGGATCCACACAACCTCCCACAATGAGGGCATAGGTTTCCGGGTGGGAGACGGTCATGATGAGGGTTTGCCTGACATGCCTTCCTTTTAGCTCTTTTCTCCTTTTCGCCCTGTACTCGTGCTTCTTCAAAGTCCATAGCGCCATTAATAAAGGCTGACCTCCAATTGAAACGCTCATGAGTTAGGGCTTCCCAGTTCTCAATGCTGATATTACATTTTTTAAAATTAGCTTTGAGAGTATCTTTGAATCTCTTTTGCTGTCCAACAATATTCCGTTTTCCATTCTTAAGTTGGGAGTAAAGTAGCTGCTTTGGAAGACGATGGTCAGGCATTCGAACAACATGACCGGTCCAGCGAAGTTGATGTTGGATGATCATTGTTTCAATGCTGGTGGTTTTCGCTTCTTCTAATACGCTAACATTAGTCTGCCTATCTTCCCAAGTAATTTGCAGAATTTTTCGGAGGCAGCGTTGATGGAATCTTTCAAGAAGTTGGAGGTGGCGTTTGTAGAGGGTCCATGTTTCACAGGCGTACAGAAGGGTTGGTAGTACAATGGCTTTGTAAACAAGCATTTTGGTCTCCCTGCGAATGTCCCGATCCTCAAACACTCTACATTTCATTCGGGAGAAAGTCTACGTGTCATAATAGCAGTATTCACACAGCACACTAAAAGCAAGCAATGTATTGTTTCGGCAATGCATCCAATTATGGTAATGCACCCCGGCTCCAAATGTGCAAATGAAGGGCATGGAAATGCGGTGATGCAACTTACTTGGCTGGGACATGAGATGCACCTACACAAAACTTTCATTCTGAACAGCAAAATGGGAATTTATGGCTTGGTGTATTGCACAAATTGTGACTTATTCAACAAACCATATTTAAACCAATTCCAGTATGGTGGAATGTGTGAGTTGGATGTAGTGCTCTGGAACGTCCACCAAAGCTGCATTGGCACTCTAGCTTCTGTTAACTTACGGTCATTTTATGAGGCCCCAGAAGTCTTCCATCTCATTGTCACCTTCCTGTGCTTTCCCATAACTTTTTCCATCCTTTATTCTTTCTTCAGAAAAAGTGGAATCAATCCTCCTTCCAAGCTGAAAGTATTCTAGGATCTCACATGATAACTGATTATTTATGGCCAGGTTATACAGTATTAATGCATTTTCCCATACTTTTTTGACCACCTGCATGGCACATTCTTTTATGTACAGTATGACATAAAGATCCAATTAACTGGTGATTGGGAGTACACAACCTTCCTTGGGAATTACTAAGGCCACAATAGCTTGTTTTTTAATTGCTATGCAGATATTACGGCATCAGCAATAAAGCATGATTTATTTCTGCCTGTTAGGTAGCAATTACAGGTTCCAAGAACAGTACAAGCTGCATTTCTGTTGATCGGCAGTTCTTTAAATTACTCTGAATGGGATATAACAGCAAAATCTGTTGTGATGCAGTATGAAGGGGCATGCCAGCTCTGACAAATAATTCCTGTATGTCTACATCCATTGGAGGCTGAGGGGAAAGACTTGCGTGAGTGAGAGGAACGAAATTCATGAGAGTGAGAATGAACACCAAGTGCATACGTGATAGTGCGTGACAGTAGTGTGTGAGTGGGAGGAAATGCTTGCCTGAGGATGTGGTGGGGAAAATACAGGCCTCAGCTGTTGCCAGAGTCCGAATGGTAAATACAGCTGCTCCCCCATCCTCTCCTCCCCATCTCAAATTGTGTAGTAACCATTATCCCATGAAACAGAAAATCCTACAGGCATTTGCCCCTCTACCCGGGGATAAACATGCAATAATAATAAAGCAGATAACTAACCCATTCATGGCACCCAAACTCTGCTGCCTGAGACAACTGTCTTCATTCTGGCTAATGGTAGGGCTGGCCCTGGGAAAATCCGTGAGCTGCTGAAAGATTTCTCCCATCATACTAAGATTAGCCATGTTTTAATGAATAAACCACAAGTAGCTGTGTTTATTCCACCATGCTAATGCTGTATCCGCTGCTAATCCGTTAGCACATAGCTTTCCAAACTGTGTGTCGGGACACGTTAGTGCAGGGCTTTCCAAAGTGCCGCCGCTGGTGATACACCAGCGGCAGCTGCACGGCGGCGGCGCGGGGGCGCGCGCGCACGGCGGCGACACAAGACGGTGTGCGGCGGCGCGCGCATGGCGGCGGCACAGGGAGGCATGCGATGGCACAGGGGGACGTGCGGCGGCGCGCGCACGCACAGCGGCAGCGCGGGGGGCATGCGGCGGCGCGTGGGGGCATGTGGTGGCGCGCGTGTGCATGGCGGCGGCGGCGGCTGCCGCTTCCACCGTGCACATGCGCGCCGCCGCTTCCGGGTGGTGTGGCGACACACCACGCTGTGTGTGGCGACACACTTTTGTGTCGCGACACACAGTTTGGAAAGCTCTGTGTTAGTGTGTCGGCTGCAGTGTCTGGGTGTGTTGCGGCTGCTGCTGCCTCCTGGCTTCCAGGCAGGTCCTAGTGCCTGCCTTGTGCCTTGCTGCCTCCAAACCTGCTGTGATTCCGCGCAGGTCCTAGTGCCTGCCTTGTGCCTGGCTGCCTCCAAACCTGCCCTGCCAGGATTCCACGCAGGTCCTAGTGCCTGCCTTGTGCCCTGCTGCCTCCAAACCTGCTGTGATTCCGCGCAGGTCCTAGTGCCTGCCTTGTGCCCTGCTGTAAGAGTGTGTCGCGAAATGATGCATATCTAAAAAGTGTGTCACCAACATGAAAAGTTTGGAAAGCTCTGCGTTAGCATGTTGTATGGATCCAGCCTAACCACCCTTGCATCACACAAACATACACACTGGGGAGAAACCAAGGAGATTTTACACTTGCATTCACACAACATATACAGCCCTAAAGCGGTTTGCTTGGTTATGGTTTACCATATTGTGGGCACCCAACTGTTGTGATTTGTAAACCATGGTTTTCCACTGAATAATTATGAGAACCCACAGGCAATTGGAATTTAGTCAATGAATCATAGTTCTGCATATATGAGAACAGCTGGAAAGTCTGGGTTATTTTTAAAATTACTCTGGGGCTCCTGTGCCCTTTTGGAGACTCCTTCTGATCTCACCCTTCAGCCTGAGGACGAAGAGCGCTGCATCCCAGGATGTACCCTTGCCTGAACCCAGAGAAGCAGCCCCTCCAACGAAGCCTGCTTCCTGATAGAAAGAACATTAAAAAAAAAACCAACCTTCACCATGTATTCATATTGTGTACAATATATTCCAGATTTCAATCCATTTTCCCCAAGATCTACCTTGGCCACTGAGTAGCTCGAGAAAGGCTTGGCTGTAGGGTGGGCTTTTCAGAGAAGTTTCCCGAGAACATTGCTTCCTAAACTTGGTTGGCCGCTTGAGCTACCAATGAAGGCCCAGCTATAAGGACCAGATGAAAAAGAAAGAGCATCTTCCAAGCAAGGTCTATTTGAAGGAGGAATCGGGAAGGGGAGCTGCCCAACTAGGTGAGACAGGTGGAAGGGCCTTTTCCTTTGACTCAGCCCTTCTCCTTTCTTTACTCCAGTTGAAATGGCTCGGGCCCAAGCTCTAAGTGCCGTGCTCCTGTATCTCTCTCCTCCCTCCTAAATGCTCTAATCCACGGGCTACAAGTTTATACACCAGAGGACAATTGGAGCTAACCCATTCCCTCTTGGGTATGTAATTTTCCTCTTCTGTTACTTCTCTTACTCTGTTCTCTTCGTGTTACTTCATTGAGTTCATTGAACTGCAGTCAACCATTTGTGTGCCAACTCAGCAGGGTTAGACCTGATTAATACTTGGATGGGTGACCATCTGGAAATTCCCAAGGCATTAGGTTAAATTGGGCAATTGAAAAAAAAAACATCACAGAAGAGGGAAATGGCAAACTACTTCCACAGTGTTGCCAGGAAAAACTATATGGAGATGACATGAAATCACTAGGAATCAAGAAAAGAAGCAAGGTAAACTACCTTTTCCTTGCTGCTTTTCCTGATTGGGACCTTGAACTTTAGTAATATTCCTACAAAAAATACTCATTCAAGGCGACTTGGCCTTTATGAACTCACTTAAATCCAAATTGGAAATTCCTCTTGCAGTTTCTAGCATTCTATATTTAGCCCAGGTCCAGTCTGAAAGGCACCTCACTGAAGCCTAGAGAGGTCTTGGTTTCTCGATCTGGCCCAGGTGTGCCTTTCTTCTACCCCTGAGGGCAGCAGATAGGCTCAAAGGCCCAAACTCACACAGCCCTTGGCCTGTTGTCCAATATCTGGCTGCAGTTTCCCATAATCTGCTGTGTGGTTTGGGGCAACTACAGTACCACCCTTTGTCAAATGATAGAGCTGGTCCTAGGCAGTGCTGTTTAATTTTATTTATTTGTTTGTTTGTTTGTTTGTTTTCTATCCCGCCTTTCGGGGAACATACCTAATACTCCTTCCTCCTCCTGTTTTCCCCACAAGAACAACCCTGTGAGGTGGGTTGGGCTGAGAGACAGGGACTGGCCCAAGGTCACCCAGCCGGCTTTCCTGCGTAAGGCGGGACTAGAACTCTCAGTCTCCTGGTTTCCCATTGGCTCCTTCCTAGGGCTGAGAGAGGGACTGGCCCAAGGTCACCCAGCCGGCTTTCCTGCGTAAGGCGGGACTAGAACTCTCAGTCTCCTGGTTTCCCATTGGCTCCTTCCTAGGGCTGAGAGAGGGACTGGCCCAAGGTCACCCAGCCGGCTTTCATGCCTAAGGCAGGACTAGAACTCTCAATCTCCTGGTTTTCCATTGGCTCCTTCCTAGGGCTGAGAGACAGGGACTGGCCCAAGGTCACCCAGCCGGCTTTCACCCTTTCTGTATCAATCGATCCACTCCATACTAAATATGAAGGTACAATGTTGGGGAAGACTGCTGTGTAGCAGGACATACAGCCCTGCGATCAGTATTACTTTGGTTTAGTGCAAAATGCTCATGCCCAAAGTGAACCACAGAGGTGTTCCCTGAATGGTCACTGAAGTGTGAATGGGGCAGAACAGCTAAATTTTTACTTCTGTTTCATCAAAGAGCCTGGACTATGGAAAGGGAGTTGGAGAAAGAAGACTGACAGGTCAATTTGTAGAGAACTGAATTACAGGAACAGTGTATACACATGCACACACAAATTATGTTCCTCAAATTGTCCCTGTAAAGAAGACAGTAATTGGCTATGATTGAGAGAGGGAATTTGAGCTGTCCTTTGCCATCACAGAAGCACTAGCAGCATCTGGTGGACAATGTGCAAAATTACAAGCCACATTTGCTTAACTTGAATTCAGCCCTTGCCTCTTGGGTTTATTATGGGACACAGGTAGGGCAAAAGCTTATAGTCCAGGAATTTAATGGGGGGGGGGGGGGAAATCCAGCTATTTTTAAAAGACACATGCAAGTAGAAATCTGTCAATCAGTTGGGAAGGTTAGCTGGATCCAGCATAAATCTCTTCTGCACATTGAACTAACTCAGCAGCCATTGGCAAGTCCTGTTTTCAGTTTCAGTTCCCCAATGCAGGATGTACATTGTTGCCCCCAGTACTGGCCTCCCTTTCAAGCACATTGTGGACATTAAACGATAATGAGGTGATCTACATGAAATGTTTTAAACATTGAAAAAGTTATAGTTTATGATACCTGCTTTTTAAAAAATATGACCCCCCCCCCTTCCCTAACATGGTGAGTAAAACAAAAAAACAGCTGGTGACTTGTTAGACATGGCCATGTAAGTCTCTTGGCAACTGTATGAAACTGGTTTTCCACTGCATTCTTCAGGAATGTTTTTTTGACTTCCCAGTCCAGTCTACCACCAAGGGATTTCCTAGTGGTCTCCCATCCCACCACTAACCAGATTCATTTGGCATTTTGAGATTAGCTATGTTTGGCGTGGTGGCTCAGCGGGTAAGACACCAGGCTTGTCGATCGGAAGATCACAGGTTCAGAGGTTCGAATCCCTAGCCCCGCGTGACGGAGTGAGCTCCCGCACTCGCCCCAGCTCTTGCCAACCTAGCAATTCGAAAGCATGCAAATGCAAGTAGATGAATAGGTACCACTTCGGTGGGAAGGTAACAGCGTTCCACGCGCATCATGCGGCCACATGACCGTGGAAGCGTCTTCGGACAGCGCTGGCTCTTCGGCTAACAAACGGAGATGAGCACCGGCCCCTAGAGTCGGACACGGCTGCACAAATGTGTGGGGGGAACCTTTACTTTATGTTTGGCTCATAAGCTTAAGCAGGAGAAAAGTTGGTGCTTACCCTGGTACTCATCCAAAACACCCAGAGACCACTATTTTTGGATGGGGGAGCATAACAATTACAATCTTTTCACTTCTCCTGGAGGTGTTTGCTGCATGGGGACAATAGGCATTGTGGTGCAATTTATTTGGAAGGTGCAACGCTGGAGAAAGCTGCTATATAGCAAGACAGTCAGCCCTGCGATCAATGTTGTTTGGCTTAGTGCCAAGTAATCACAACCAAACTATAACTAAAATATATTAAAAAGAATGACTGAGGTATTCCCTGAATGGCCGGTGAGGTGAGAAGGGGGCAGAACAGCTATGGAGACTTTCTATCGGATATAGTTGTTCAAATGCTAAGGAGAATTGGCATCTTAATTTTGCTCATAGTCACGTAAAAAGGGGTGCAGCTTGCCCCAGAGAGCTGAGACTATTTCTGCTACAACTCCACTTTTGCACAGCGGTTACAAGCACTAGTAACATGTTGGCCCTTTTTCTGTGAGAATGCACAAATACATCTCTTGCCTCTCCTCCATGGAGCATAAGACAGCATGCGTCTTTCCCCCCCCCCCCGCCCCAACTTTATTTTATTCTCACAATCCTGGGAGGTGGATTATGTCCCACAAGATGGGCATGGGCTTGACTCTCCTCAGCCCCCTAACCAAGATAGGTGAAGATGGGTACTTAGCATATCCTTTGTGTTCCAACAATTGTTGTTGTTGTTGTTGATTTGTTCAGTTGCTTCCCACTCTTCCTGACTTCATGGACCAGCCCATGCCAGAGCTTCCTGTCGGCCATCACCATCCCCAGCTCCCCCACGGTTGAGTCCATCACCTCCAGAATATCATCCATCCATCTTGCCCTTGGTCGGCCCCTCTTCCTTTTGCCTTCCACTTTCCCTAGCATCAGCATCCTCTCCAGGGTATCCTGTCTTCTCATTATGTGGCCAGAGTACTTCAGTTTTGCCTTTAATATCATTCCCTCAAGTGAGCAGTCTGGCTTTATTTCCTGGAGTATGGACTGTTTTGATCTTCTTGCAGTCCAAGGCACTCTCAGAATTTTCCTCCAACACCACAGTTCAAAAGCATCTATCTTCCTTCGCTCAGCCTTTCTTATGGTCCAGCTCTCGCAGCCATAGGTTACTACGGGGAATACCATTGCCTTAACTATGCGGACCTTTGTTGTCAGTGTGATGTCTCTGCTCTTAACTATTTTATCAAGATTTGTCATTGCTCTCCTCCCAAGAAGTAGACGCCTTCTGATTTCCTGGTTCCTGGCTGCAGTCAGCGTCTGCAGTAATCTTTGTGCCTAGAAATACAAAGTCTGTCACTGCCTCCACGTTTTCTCCCTCTATTTGTCAGTCATCAATCAAGCTGGTTGCCATAATCTTGTTTTTTTTGAGGTTTAACTGCAACCCAGCTTTTGCACTTTCTTCTTTCACCTTCCTCATAAGGCTCCTCAGCTCCTCCTCGCTTTCAGCCATCAAAGTGGTATCATCTGCATATCTGAGATTGTTAATGTTTCTTCCAGTGATTTAAACTCCAGCCTTGGCTTCCTCAAGCCCAGCATGTCGCATGATGTGTTCTGCGTACAGGTTGAATAGGTAGGTTGAATAGGTATCATATTATATTCGTTCCAACAATAAGCAGCCATATAGCTTTACTCCAGGCTTCAGCCTTGGCCATTCCTAATCATTTCACGACAGCATCTGCTATTCAGAGCAAGCTCCGTTGATTGCAGGGACTTTATTTAGTTTTCATGATTAATAGCTTCTAATTTTTTCTAATTTCTTTTTTTAATGATGGTATCTACATTGGTAACCATTATTGCATCAGGTGATGCTAAAGTCACCGGGTTATTTGTGGAATATTCCTGCCTTCTGTGATTACTGCGTGGACTTCATCTCCCAGAATTCATTAGCCAGCATGCATCTGAAAGTTGCTACGGTTGAGAAACACTGCTCTATAGAAGTAATGGAATGGTTAAGGATCGATCTGTAAATAAAAGTGCCTTCAAATGGCCCCAGATGCAGCATCTCTTTTTCTCCAAGTATTTCTCCATTGTATTTCAATATGCATTTCAATATAAGGTGGCTTCTGTACCTGTGAAGGAAAAGAAGTGCATGGTTGAAAGCACCCCTCTGCACCCAGAGGCAGCAGTGCTGAAACCGCCCAACTGGCATGGCTGCTGCCCGGCAGAAACAGCCCCATCCCCACCCTTCCCAAAGCCAAGCTCAGCTTAGCCCACCCCACCCCCCAAAAGGGATAGGAGAGTCACTACCATCCTGCCTCTGCCAGAAAACCCGAAGGACCGCTCAATCCTTCCAGCCCGCCAAGAGCCCCAGACGGACTAGCGTAGACTAACCTCATCTGCATCCATGATGGCCTTCCAGCCAGCTGGTTGGCCACACAAAACTCCTTCGTGGGTGGTATAACAGAGTCCACAGCTGGTTAGTTTAGCCACACCCTGGCTTTCTCGAGGACGTGCCAATGCCCGTAGCCAGCTAGGTTAGGCCACCTTGCCTTGCTCAGAGGGAAAGCTAACCCAGAAATTGTGTGGCTGATTGGAAGGGCGAGAGAAGAAAAACCTGCAGCTGAAAGAGGAAACGAGGCACCTTTTGCAGCAACAGGCAATGAGCAGGGCTCTGGCATCCAGCTGCCAGGACCACAAGCCGCGGCAGCGGCCACAATTCTGCTCGATCCCTGCCTGGAGTTTGACGCTTAGCAGCACTCCTGCTTAAAACTCAGCTTGGCAGCATCTTTGCGCTGCAGCTTGATATACATGAGCAGCAACCAGGCTGAGGCTGCACAAAGTCCCCAACGTGGGCAAGAAGCCATGAAAAAGGGGCGAGTGAGTCAAAGGCCAAAGGTGTTGGGCCAGCTCCTTAGAACTGGGAAGGTGAAGTTAACCCTGTCCAGCCACCTCAGAGGTCATCTATTGGGGAAAGTGTGAAATGCAATAAAAGTTTTTGGAAAGCCTCCATCCACCCTGCTGTCTGTCCAGTCCAAGCCAAAAGACCCCCCCCCCCGCCCCAGTAATCAAAACCACAAAGATTAAAGAAAAAAAAAATGAAAGGTAGGTGATCCGACTGCTACTGAAATGGGGGCAGAATCAGAATCTGCCTCAGAAAGTGCCTGGCATCAAAGTCCTGCTCGCGTGGGACTTACTTCCTCAGCACTGCAGAGGAGAAAGAAACCAATTCAAAGGAGGTCTTTGACTTTCCATCACTTTATTTTGTAAAAATAGAAAAGCCCCCCTTCTGCGGCACAGCTGGGAGGGCAGGGGCAGGGGAGTCCTCTAAAATACCATGGAAAGCTGGTTATGTAAACATCCAAGAAGGGCCTCACCCTTTTTTTTTCCTATCCCACCCCACCACAAACAGACCCCATTTTAAGGCCCGGGGTATTTATTTTGACAGCTTATTTTAGGGGGGGGGGGAACCAAGACAGTTCAGCAGAGGCCCTGTCCCTTGGTGGGTTGTAATCTGTCATCACCTGCTCTTACAGGGGGAAGGGGCCAAGATAACTCCCTTTACTACCCATTCCCTGGTGTAAACGTAAGTAAATAAATAAAACCTCCTAAAGCAGTGTTTCTCCACCTTGGCAACTTTCAGATGTGTGGACTTCAACTCCCAGAATCCCCCAGCCAGCTATGGGGGGGGGGAGTTGAAGTCCACACATCTGAAAGTTGCCAAGGTGGAGAAACACTATCCTAAAGGGTTGCTCTGTTCGTGGCCAGTAAGGGAAAGCAGCATCTTTAGCTGCCGAGGGAGCAAAAAGGATATCTAACTTGTTCCACCCTGCACCCTCTCCCAGAGGCAAGGCCCCCTCCCCTTTTCTCCATGATCAGGAGCTGGTATGGGTGAAAACATTAAGCAAAGGGCCAGAACCCTGATGTAACAATTCCTTCCCACCCACCCCCCACACCTTTGTAGTGTTTGGGTTTTTACAAATTTCTATTGCTGGGGCGGGGGTGGGGATGGGGGTGGGGGGAGTCTTTTGGGACACTCTTGCCCTCTAGGGATAAGGAAGAGCATGTGCTGGACTTAGGTTTCGTCCCTGGCATTGTGGGAGGGGAGCAAGGCGGCCTCCTCTAGGCCTGGGGAGGGAACTCAAGCTTCCTGGAGCAGGAGGGGTCCTCCGGCTCCATCAAAGTGCTGCAGAAAGAGAAGGCAAGGCAAGTCAGGGCAAGCCGCGACCACCCACACGGCTTGCGTTTTCCTAGAGGGCAACCGACTTCTCCTTGGCAGGGGCGGAAGGGGGCCCTGAGGGACAGCAAACAGGTTCAAGTCTGTAACTCTGCACCCCACACCGCCCCTATTTTCGTGATCTCTTTGGTATCTAGTGTCCTTTGGGGTCTGTTTCCCAGAATTCTTAGCACCGGGGTCATAAGCATCCCAAGCAACAGATACAACCCCCCCCCGCCCCAACCCTGCTATACCTCTGCCTCGGGATGGGGAAGGCAGTGGGAAGGACCACCGCCCCTCCCTAAATCCCACTGTGGGGTCGGCTCACTGCCCTGCGATAATAACACATTAGCACTTTATAAAGCGAACCGAACGAAGCCCCCCCAAGGATTCGCATAGCCTGCCGGAATCCATCAGAGACGGGTATTAATACAAGCACACCCTAAAGACGACGCGTGTAGGGATGTGTAGGTAGAAGTCCTGCCTTTGTCTTCTCCATCCCCCAACATTATTGGTCCAAGGTCTCTTGTGTGCAATGGGGAGAGGACGGGCTCTATGTCCCTCTGCTGGTCTTCCGATTCTTGAATAAATAGCATCCTGGGCGCCTGGGTTCCTGGCTTGCAAGGCAGACGGATGAAGTGGATTTCAGACCGGGTTAAAGGGAGGAACCGAGAACCACTCGTTAAGGAGTCTCTGTTGGCTCTTGGGGTGCCCCTTTTCTCAGAGGCCAGTTCAGGGGAGGGAAATTGCACATCTGGAGCTCATCCCGTTTTGAAAAGGAGGGTCTCCAAGTCGAAGCCCCTTGGGGGCTTCCCAGGGTCTGAACATTTGGCTTGAAGCTGCTTGACTCAACTGGACAGGCAACCTGGGGACTTTGGCAAAGCTCTGGGGTTGGGAGAAAAGGCTTCTGAATAGACATCCAAGGCCCCAAAGGAAAAGATTAAGGCAAGAGGCATCCAGCCCACGTCACCAAACACAGAGGAGGAGAGGGGGACGGGCTGTGGCTGCCTCCTAGCTGATCCCGAGTGCTGTCCTGATGCCCGACTCTGGCGGATGAGCCAAGAGCAGGAAAGGCAAGCACAAAACTGTGTCCTGGAGGAAACAGGCCGTGGGAAGGCAGAGGTGAGGCACGGAAAAGGATCTTCTCCCAGCCTTTCTCAGCCTAGATCCTGGCTTCCTTGAGGTGCTAGGGGGCCTCCTCTTGGCTTTTGGTGTCGGCTGGGCTCTCCTCAGTGCTCGGGGCTTCTGCCGAAGTTGGAGGTTGTGACAGCTCATCTTCAAACATTTCAGGATTTTCCAGCATCTCTCGGATGAGTGGCGGCATGGGACCAGGGATCTCCATCTTCAAGGTGATGGCCCGTTCAGCACCTGTTGAAGAGGGAAATGGGTAGAATAGGTTGGTGGGAGGTTTACCATCAAACAGACCAGGTATTTTTCACCAAGGACATTTGCCATGAGCTGCTCATTGATACTAGCGCAAACTCAGGGCAGCTACCAATGTCTTCTAGCACTTCAGTACACACATTGGCTGTCTGCACATATATTTCTACATCCAAGACTCTTCATAGCCTCCCTGGGAGGAATCAAACACTTTTAGCGAAGGAGGTATGTCAAAGCTCCGGAGAAAGTGCTACATGAAAACTCCTCTGTCCATTGCTTTTAGAAGAGTCCACCCATCCACCACCCATTAGAGCAGGGTTTCTCAACCTTGGCAACTTTAAGATGTCTGGACTTCAACTCCCAGAATTCCCCAGCCAGCATGACTGGCTAGGGAATTCTGGCCGTTGAAGTCCAGACGTCTTAAAGTTGCCAAGGTTGAGAAACACTGCATTAGAGGATATGCTATGCGCAAATGGAGGAGTCAACCAGATCAGCATGGTTCCTCCACAATGCAGTGAGCAAAACAGTGACAGCAAGTAAAAATAGAACAAATTTACAACTCTTCTACCATAAGTCTTTGGTTCCTAGATTGACACTTCTTAGAGACTGCTTCAGGCATCTCAGAAGTGCCCCATGACAAAACCTCCAAATATTCACACCCCAGAGCTCACATCCAATGATCTTACACTCCCAAACGAGAATATTCTGTTCACCTTTGGTACTGATCCCCCGCAGGTCAGTAATTTTCATCAGCATGCGGGGGAACATGTAAGGCTTGTTGGGCCGACGTCGGCGCGCATAGATCTTCAACGCTTCCAGCAATGGTTCCTGCAACTTATCCACCTTTTCTGGCTCTTCCAGGTCCATTCGATCTGTGGGGAGAAGAAAGACCATGATTTGTTTGTTCTGTTGTTTTGACCATTCTAGGATGTCTTGACTGTTTCACAGAATATATGGAATTTCAGTTTTCATCTCCAGATGAACCATTTTGATCCTTATTGATGGCAGGGCAAACAAACTGAAAAATTTAGCGCAGTAGGAAGCATCTTAGGTGGGGTTTCTGCTTGACACGAGCTCCAGACAACACACTTCACGGTCCTTTCCTTTTTGTCATTACGCACTTACTTTTTTCTTTCCCCTCCCTATTTCTCCGTGAGCCTTTCAAAAGAGGGAATGGGATCCCAGTACCATGTCAGGAAAAAAAATAAACAAGAGCTGGCTTTTCAAAAATTCTCCACCTAATCCACCAGGAGAGAAATTGGGTGGATGATTTCTCCAGGGGAAGGAGAAATTCTCCAATGAATTTTTCAAGGTAGACCTCTCCCTGCAGATGAATTGTAGCACTGCCACTGAAAACACCTTATGGGAGGACTCCCTTGTAATGTCTTCCCCAGAGGCCGGGTTGAACTGCATTGAATCTAAGGTAGAAATGACTGTATAGTAAAAGACAGCATATTCACACACATGCACACACCCTACTTCATCACTACATATTTAAAAACATCATATCTGCTCATGCTCAATTACCTTCTCCCATGAAAGTATTTCTAAAGCAAATTCTCTGTCATCAAAATGAATGAGATCTGATAGAAAAAATAGAAAAGAATACAGCTCTCTTTATGTGACCATACATACAGATTGGTCTGTCTAGGGCAGGGTTTCTCAACCAGGGTTCCGTGGACCCCTAGGGTTCCACGAGAGGTCACTAGGGGTTCCCTGGGAGATCACAATTTATTTAAAAAATTACTTCAAATTCGGGCAACTTGACATTAAAGATGTAAGCTTCATCCCTTATTTTTAGTTTAAGAACACTGTTCATGCATATATACAGGCCTAGACATGAAACAAATATAATAATTTTGTAACTTCTGGCTTATATTTGAGCCTGAATGTGCAGGGGTTCCCCGAGGCCTGAAAAATATTTCAAGGGCCCGTCCAGGGTCAAAAAGTTGAGAAAGGCTGGTCTAGGGCATGTATCTATACCTCCTGCTTTCAATTTAGAAATCATTTCATTTTATTACTACCAGTTTTTAGACTTCAAGATGGCCCACTTCCCTGTAATAATTCCAGGGATGACTAATGCCCTTTCTTCTTTTCCCTGCTTCATCCCTACAGATGCATGGCGATGTTCTAGGTTTTTTTTCAGTGCCGTGTGATTTAATTTTCTCTTCTTTAGAATTTGATATTGTGAGTTATCCCTTTTACTGGCCGGTAGTTATGAGAGATTAACTGAAAAGCGGAATTGTCTCCTCAGCAAATGCACTTTAAAGTTAAGGGGTGTGTGTGTGAGAGCAAATACACAAGGTTCCTGGACTCCCTGGTTGCAAGCATAGAAGATCATCCTCTGCCGCCTTGTTCTAAGCCTCTTCCATTTGCGTTGCCGTTCCCCTGCCTATGAAGAAAAGAAGACCTTGCCCCTCTTCTGAGATTCAGAGCATTGATGGCTGTTGTGGGTCTTCTGGGCTGTGTGGCCGTGTTCTGGAAGTTGTGGTTCCTAACATTTCACCAGCATCTGTGGCCAGCATCTTCAGAGGGCAGGAGCACAGACAGAAGCGAAATCTCTGTGCCCAGGTAGCCCGGAAGACCCACAACAACCATCGAACTCCGGCCGTGAAAGCCTTCGACAATACATTCAGAGCATTATTCTCCAAAGCAAAGTTTCCATTCCCTTCCAGCCCACATGGAAAAGACGGGGGCTGCAATCGAGCTTTTACCTCCACAGATGAGGCAGATCGCGCTGAGCAGGCCTGTCTCAGTGTCATCCATTTCGAGAGGAAGCAATTGCCCAGCAAAGGCAAAAACCAGATCAGTGAGGGGCCCAAAGCCAGCATTATGCATTTGGGTACGGTTCAGGGTCAGCCCATCTGAGAAGGTCATCGTGTCCTGCTCTGGGGTGTAGCGGATACAAATACGGAGCATCTGCGGAGGTGGAGAGGACAGAAATAAAGTCACTGGAGAAACATATTCTAGGGAGAGAAGTCTTTTTTTCTCTTGTTTATTTCTTGTACTCTTATAATATCCAATAAAGAAGCTCTCTGGGCTGCATACGTGTTTTGAAAATTTTCACTGTGCAAAATGCAGTTTCCTGAGAACGTCAGCCTTTCCAATAAATTTTGGCCTTTCATCCTACAATTATATGCTTGGAAAATGCTCAGCAAAACCTCAGTGACCAGACTTGAAGCTGAGCAAACATTCTTGCCAAAAAGAAGAAAAGCGTGGAGGGGTACAGCTTCTCACGCTTCTGCCTAGCTCCTCGCTCCTCCCCAGCATTCACAGAGGCATGAATTATTCAAGCACGTGTTTAAATGTGCATTACGTAGACCAGTGTTTCTCAACCTTGGCCACTTTAACATGTGTGGACTCCAACTCCCAGAATTCCCCAGCCAGCAAGTGGCCAAGGTTGAGAAACACTGACTTAGACACACTGCTACACTGGGGATCACCTTGGAACAGAGGTCTTTAAAAAAACCCTCTTGCCTCTGTTTACGGCCGAATGTATACCCACCCTATGTCCATGCAGGCCACCCCCCAGCTCCCCCCAAGTGCTGTGGCTCTGTCCCTCACCAGGATGTCCAAGCACGCTGCCTTGAGCAAAGTAATCTGGTCAGCAATGCTCAGGCTGGTGAAGCCTGGCAGGCGTTTGGCAAACTCTACAATCTTGATGATGCATTTGGTAGCCAGTTCGCTGAATTTGTCCCACAGCCCCAGGTCCAGCTGTACTCTGTGATCAGCACTGGAGTTCTGGAAGAAAGGAGAAGTCAGGCATTACAGTTGCTTTCTCTTTCTCTTTCTCTTCCTCCACCCCTCGCTTCTCCGTCTGTGTACATACACAGGAGGGTATCTCCAGGAGTCAGCATTCCTGCTCTGTCCCTTCCAGTGGTCCCCCACAGCTGAGCAGCTACAAGTAGTTTGGGACTACAAATCCCAGGATCTCCGTTACGGCTAAGGATTATGGGAGTTGCAGTCCCAAGACGCAGCCAACAGGCTGGGCACTGTGCTGGAAAATGCTGGTGCAGATAGATAGCCAACACTGCAGCAGCCAGTTTTAGCCTCCGAAAGGAAATGTGGAAACAGATAAATTATTTTATCTTTACCCTATGGGTATTTTTCTCTGTTGTCTTCTCTTCCCCACCCTTCTCCCCTTCCATTTTCCCTTCTTCTTAAAAATAATAACAACTCTAAACAATTCATCACAAGAACAGTGTTGAAGAAAAGTGGTAGTACTACCTTTGCTGCTAACTTCAGGTCTGAGCACATGGCAGATTTAGGAATTCCCACATGAGGGATGGGGACACTGTGATCCTCCAAATGTCGGACTACAACTCCAGTGCTGCTTTTCATTGCTGGCTGGACCGAGGGAGTTGGCATCTTAACCACCTAGAGCAGGGTTTCTCAACTTTGGCAGCTTGAAGATGTGTGGACTTCAACTCCCAAAATTCCCTAGCCAGAAACACTGACCTAAAGGGTCACAGCTGCCCTGGATTGGTATATTTTCACTTAATTGTAATATGCACCATTAATAGCCTGAGAGAATTGTACTAAGTACTATGTTCTGTTGTGTCCTGTATTCTCTTACCAGATTGCTTGAAGTAAACGTTTTATATGTTAAAAGGAAGAGGCTTGAATTGTGGGTGGTTTTGCATGGCATTGAAGGTTAGTTACTGAAAAAGCTACGAATATATTTGAAGGAAATAAGGAATTCATGAAAATAAATGGAATATTTAGCAGTTGGTTCAACACAGCAGGGAATAAGACAGGGCTGTGTGATGTCTCCTTTGTTGTTTAATGAATTTCTGGATAAATGTATAAGGAATCGTGGTGACCTTAAATGAGAACTGATTGGGAATATGATTGTCTCTGTATTTTTTTAATGCAGATGATATCATGTTGTTGGTGAGAACCCTAATGATTTGTTGTGAACTTTGGACAGTTTGTATGATGTTATGAGAAGTATGGATCTCAAAATTAATCTATCGAAGATGAAGGTATCTGTGTCTGACAGAAAAAAATGGAGTGAATGAATGATTCCAAGTTACATATACTGTACATGGCAAAAAACTAGAACAAGCAGATGAATTCATGTACCTTAGTAAAGTTTTTAGTAAAGACAGGAAAATGGATGGAGAAATTTTAAGTGTTGTGTACTGGAGGAAGGGTAGTGGGTATCATGTGATGGAGGAAATAAATGTTTGTCATGAGAATGCTGTGTACAGTGATTTAACAGACCTCCATTTAATGGACTTAAGATCCATTTTGCATTTGGATTTCACCATCGAAATAATGCATAAGTCTATTATTTCTATGGTCTGTCTGGGGGTAATTGATATTTTATGTCATCTGCATCAATTTACATCAGTTGCGTAATTGCATAATTACACAAATGATTAACATTGATGCAAATGACATGCAAACATCACTTGTGTAATTACACATTATGTAAAATGCATCAATTACATAAATTTGGATTTAATAGACATTCAGATTTAACAGTCACCTTTTCTCCCTAAATGATCTATTCAACTGAGGTTTTATTGTATAAGGCTATGTTTTGGCTACTTCGTTATAGAGAAGTGAGATTAGGCTATGTCAGGAGAAACTTAGTAAGAAGGAAGTAAGGACACTAAGAAGTGTGTGTGGTACAACAAGAAACAATGAGGTCAAGAATAAATGGATACTAAATGAAAGTTGAATACAAAAGGGAGGGACCAATATGAAAGAAGTACCTTGAAGTGGTTTGGTAATAAAAAGACAACAAATGGATGGAATTGCAAAAACAAGATTATGAAGGGAGCAGAACAGGTTGAGAGGAAGAGAAAGTCCAAGAAAGTTGGTTGGGTGGAACTGATGAGATCCTCCAAAAGAGAAAGATGAGAAGTTTACAAAACAACGGACTATGTATGAAGCACTGTATGGACATGCTTTTAATTTATTTGACTTACTATTGCTTACTCTTTTTGTATGCTCTGCATAACATTGCTCATCCTGAAAGGGAACAGCATGACGGGATGTATGTACATGTATAGATTAGTGATTAATCTTGGACAGATAAGAAATAGTGCTTGATCTTTGGATATGGATTTCTTTTTTCTTTCGTCTTGCTGCTCTGATCATTGTCCTATCTCCATGGCTGCCTTTATCAAGTTTTAAACTAACTAGAGTTAAAATTAACAGGTTTGTTCAGATTTCTGATGACAAAGCTTGTTGTGGCAGGGTAAGACAGAAGTAAAGCTTCTACATTCCTCCTTGTGGTTTAGCAGAGGAGGAGGGAAAGCACACCAGCCCAGAGGTTTTAATTTGTGGTTTAGCTCTCCAGCATAATATGCTATCAAACAAAACATTTAGTCTCACAACTCAGATACGATTCTGTGGGTTTGGTCAAGGCTAGAAAGGCCCAGTGCTTTCTAATGGGTCCTGCACTTTAGAGTCATTATATTCTCCAAGGAGTAGGTTACAGTCATTACCGTGGTGTATTTGC
Source organism: Charina bottae (assembly GCA_023362775.1). NCBI lineage: Eukaryota > Metazoa > Chordata > Lepidosauria > Squamata > Charinaidae > Charina > Charina bottae. Next base: position 159,900,050 of record JALMGJ010000002.1, read on the forward strand.
CCAACTGGCAAAGGGACGGGAAGGTTTCCTGATGAGCTTTGCTGACCTTCTGGATGAGCTCTTCCAGTTCAGGTGTCATTTCATAGCTATCTACCACCACTTCCTCTTTCACATCCTTTTTCTTCTTGTTGCGGTCATTCCTCACAGCTGAAAGGGGAGAGAGAGCAAAAGTGGTGGAAAAGGATATTTTTAACTGACCATATCAATTTCCTTAAAGGTGAGGCTTTAATTTATGTCTCCAGAAAAGACCATGGAGGGTTAAGGCTGAAACGTTGCCATAACATTCTCAGGCCATACACTAGAAGTGGGAGTGCTGGATGGCCTCTGAGATCGCTCTTCCCCAGGAGGCAGCATAGTGCCTACAATCCTGATCTTTCACATCGCTGAAGCAAACGCGTGCAAAAAGCAGGAGAAAGGCAACCCAGTACTCTGCGGATGCTTTTGAACTTCAATTCCCACCAGATCTGGCCAGCACAGCCATTGGCAAGGCTTGTGGGAGCTGTAATCCAAAACAGCTGGAGGGCACGAGGTGGCCTGTTCCTCCTACAAAATATCTTCAGATAGTTTGCCAACTCTTTTTTTCCCTACAGGCTGTCCTCTCTTAAGCCTCAATTGCTGTATTGCATTGTTTAGGACTATCATATCTGGGCTGTAAATATCTGGGCGACCACTAAATGGCAACAAAGAGTTAGAGACAATGAAAGCAGTTGGTAGTTTAAATAGTTGTTAACCTCTAAGGCAGTGTTTCTCAACATTGGCAACTTGAAGATGGGTGGACTTCAACTCCCAGAGTTCCCCAGCCAGCATGAATTTTAACTAGTGTAGCTTCTCACATTGCTACACCTTGGAGAACAGAAAAATTATTCAGCCCTTTGCAAACTATCCCATGCCATGCTCTTTTCTTTCTCTTTTTCAGCATAATGACCTGCTTGGGATTCCAGATTCCACGCCTCTGCCATCTCCCTAACCTCTAAGCCATGCAGTAAATTCTTCAACCCCAAAGAGGCTATCACAGAATTATTCTGAGAATGGTGCTCAGTCAGAGGTAAACTGAAAGGACCAAACAAAGGGCTGGATAGAGAGGCACAGAGATGTTGGACAGGTTGGGAAAGGAGGATGGGTAGGATTGCTGTAGCTCTCTTCACCCAACAAACAGAACTGTTGCTTTCTTCAGTGTAGAGCAATAACCAAGGTCAGAGCTTCTCCAATGGCTGGACAGAACCCATCTTTCGTAGTGTGGATCCACTGACTGAACAAAGCTCATTAACAGTAACCTGTGAGGTTCTTGACTTTTCCTCATCCTAGACATAGCATATTCCATGTTTGCAGGCTCAAGCAAGACAAATCCAACCTTAAGTAGCTTCCTACAGCTAGGAGGTTCAGGGCATTCTGTACTTTGTGTGGCAAGATGTTCCACTGTGTGATGGCAAGTATTTGAGAAATGTTGTTGAGCTCAAATGGGTTGGGGACCCTCAACAAACCCACCCTAGAAGAATGTGTAGAAGAGGCCAAATCTAATAGCAGAGATGACCCTGCAGGTACTTCTAACCCAAGCCATGTGGGGCATTAAAGGTAATAACCAGCACTCTGAATTGGACCCAGAAACAAATCAGTAACCAGTACAGCAGCTACAGCACCAGTCTTACCTGACTGTATCTGTTATCAATGGCTAGCAGATGAGCCACTACACTTAGGGCCAACTAAAGCTTATGATTTGTCTTCAGAGGTAGCCCGATGTAATGGGCAGAAAAAATAACCTTGAGGAACAGGAGGAAGAGCCGCAACCAAGACAACAGTCAGATAAAAGAAATCTGAGTCCGGGGCAGAAATGTAATCTGAGAAAGTGTCTCAGAGAAGACCCTCCCTAGTTCTCATGAAGATGGAGGGAGGGAGGGGATAAGCACATTTAGTTTTGCAAGATCCTGTTACGGTAACCTTATACTGTAATAAAGGTAGTATTAGCATTCATAACTTTGGTTTCCTAGTCTGATCTACCTTGAAGGGCTGACATCCTATGACTCAAACAGGTTGGAGGAAAAATAGGAGAAAGGTGCACTGTTTTGAGCTCCTGTACAAAAGGCAGGATATAAATCACACAAATAAATAAATCCAACCAATCAGCAATTGAATCACCAGCCAAAGCTGGGCAAAGGCTCGCCAGACACGGTCTCTAACAGGAATCGTGCTCCCATCTAGTACTGGCCAACAGCAACTCCATCTTACAAATATTCTATTGAGCTTGTTTTGACCTCTCCAAGCACTGAGTCAAGACTTTTTTGAACCTGTTCCTAGCCACAATACTCAAGGTAGAATTTGACCAATGCAGAATCAAGTGGAACTATTGTCATGATTTGGAAACCATACTTTTGTTGATTGAGCATAGTTAGCTTTAGCTATCATTTAAGCCAATTGAACGGATATGGGTCTGTATCTGGATGGCTGCGTTAATACAATTTGCTTAATCTGGTTACTTAATCAACCCATTTTTTGGATTTGCACATTACAACAAACCATTAACTAACCAAAAGGACTGGTTCACACAATCTAACCAAGGTTAAAATTAACCATGCTGGGGATGTTTTAGGAATACGGTGTTTAGATATGTAAGAGCTCTGGTTAAGCATGCCATGTGAACACAACTGATGAGTGTTTGCTTAGGAACTGCCTCAGGTTCCATCATGCAAAAATAGCGGAGGATACCTAAAATAAACAGTCTCTGGTGGTAATTTTAAACTCGCCTCTCCCACACTGCTAGAGAGGAAAGAGAAAGAGAACAACAAACATGAATTAAGCGAAACCTGTAATTGGGAAATTGATAGTAATTACTAATTTGCCTTTCTGCACTTTCCCATGTCAGAAAACTTAGCAAGTGTAAAGCTTCCCAAACGGCATAAGAGCATTACAATACTTAGAGCTTAGGTTCTACAGGCACTTTTCCAAAACAGTTCAGAGTAGTTATTAACTACTTGGAAATATTACTTATCCTATTATATTCTAATCAGATAGGTTTTTTTAGAGAGAGAGTTGAGAATGGGAGAGGTTTATATTGCAACCTCAACTTGTCACTGACAGAGCAAGAAAGATACGTAACTAATCTACTCTTCATGCTACTTTTTAAAATACAAATCAGAATTATTAAAGAGCACTGTACAGGACAGTCCTATGTCTCCATTATGCACAATGTCCTAGGAATAAGCCTCATGAATGAAACAGGACTTGCATCTGAGTAGAAACACATTTGGCCACCTAATGCGAAGAGAGGACTCCCTGGAAAAGACCCTGATGCTGGGAAAGACTGAAGGCAAAAGGAGAAGGGGACGGCAGAGGATGAGATGGTTAGATAGCATCACTGATGTAATGAACATGAACTTGAGTAAACTCCGGGAGACAGTGGAGGACAGGAAGGCCTGGCGTGCTATGGTCCGTGGGGTCACGAAGAGTCGGACACGACTAAACGACTGAACAACAACAACAACAAGAAACACATAGGAATATGTTCTTAGCCACTCTTCTGGTTTTTTTCTGTGCATGGTTATGGAAAGAGCAGGGATTTTAATCCAAGCTCTGCAGTGACAAAGGCTGTTTTAGAAGGGCATTTCAAGGCACGGTGGTCATATGGATACTTTCCTTGTCTGGGAAGGCAACAAGCGGACATCTGTCTGGTCCCTACCCAAGGCTACCCACCGCTTCACAGATCAGCTGGACTGCAGGGTGCCAAAATGGGGAGAGTTTCTCTATCGCTATCCCCACTAGCTTCAGATGTCTCAAAATAAGAAGCCTGGGCCCTCTGGGCAAGGCATCCGGAGGCGGCCCCATTAGGGGCTTCTCCTGCGTTGGCACGCGGGGGAAGTTCTACCCGCTCTCCCTGATTCTTCTCAGCCAGGGTACCCTCCTTCCCCCTCTTCTGAAGCCTGCCAGCACTCCTTCCTCACCGAGAGTCCTGGGTTGCGTGTGCACTCTCATCGGCCTGAGCCTTCTCAGGCTGCCCTTCCTGTTCACCCCTGGATAAAGCGCCAGGGATCTGGGAACAGGATACGCCAATCGGCAGGATATACACTTATAGCGGCAGTCAGCACAATGCTGGGGGGAGTGGAGCGGGGGGCTGCCAGCCCAGGCATACCGCTCTCTGGAGGGGGCTTTGCGTGCAGACAACACCACTCCACGGCCTTCGGGGAGCTCCCTCCTAATCTCTCCCCCCCCCCAACTAGTCTTTTTCTTTTCTTTTTAACAACGAAAGGTGTGGAGGCTACCCGGTTTCAGAGAATGCATCTAGCCGAGAGCCGTTTCCCTGTGCGTGGTCCCAAGCCCCATCTGAGCCTAGATGGGCTACGGAGGGAAAGGGGAAAAGCCTGGGCTGGCTCAGATCCCTTAGGCCATCCGTTTCCTGTCTCTGCAGTGACAACCCATCGGGATAACATTCTTCTTCGTAGTTCCCCCCCCCCTTGACACCACGATCCCCTGGCCCCATCCTCTCCCCCCGCCTCTCCCTTTAAAGTGACAGGCCCTCGGAAATAAATCGCCAGGTTTTGAGACCTAGACGTTCCTAATTAGGGGCTCTTAAAGAGGCGGTGATTAATGTGGGTCCTGGCTAAGGCCAGGGCAAAGACATGCCTAAGCAGCTGGGAGTAAAAGCAACAGCCGCTGAGAGGCACTCTGTCTCTGAAAGGGCTGGGCGCTTGACAGCCCTCTTAAAGGGGCAGCAGAGAACTCCGATTCGACCTCCAAGGGACGCTGGTTGATTTGTGGCTCCTCCAAGACAGGACTCTTTGGGCATCATTGCCCCCCAGCCCCTGCTCCCTGCCCATTACGGAATATCAACATGGGTTGTTGCTTTCGTTGCTCCTCCCACCCCATCCAGGGGGGGAAATTGCCATCATCGCTATGGTTTCTGAAAATCCACATGTGTCTTTTCAGTTTGGAGCATTTTCGTTCAAGGGAAAATCCATCTGAAAGCGATGCCACAGAAGAAAAACGTTACGGAGAAACCAGATACAAAAAGCAGATGGCTACCCAGGGGTCTGCAGGAACCAAAGATCCCTGGGAAAGATTTGTGTGAATTCTCCTAGGTGCATGTATGACCGTATCACAGCAACACAGCCGTTGGTAATAGGCATAAAAATTGGGTATCCTGTGCATAGGGTGTAAAAGCAATGCTGGCTTGTGGGGGGAACTGCAGGAGAATCATACGCACAAGCCGTTCTTTAAAGCAATGTGGTTTTAGGCTTTGGGATATATGGAATAAATGTGCACGTCCAACTGTGTCTGTATATGTGTACACCCAGATATGGTTTGCCGTTGGACACACTTGTATTCATCATACAGAGTTAAATAGTTTATGTCCATGTCCTGGGGGAACATGAGAAAACTGTTTAGGTACTATCAATAAATATTTAAATAACTATTTATGAAATGTCTACAATGGGGGCATATTTAGCAATTAAGTAAGTACAGTCCCTATACTTCACCCTTCCAAAGCAGACATGCCCTGTGGCCAATTCACACAGTGATTCCTCTAAAGGTCCACATCCTCCCCACTTTCTTTTCTTTCTTGATGCATCCCAGTCTCCTTTGCTATCATTTATGGGCTTCCAACCTGCAGGAAAAAGGATGTTGGACTGGGGAAGCCATTGGTCTGATGAGCTGCAGCAGGGCCCTTTGCGTACTTTTAACTTTCTTTCTTTGTCTCTTATGTGCACTGTTTGATTCCAAGAACAGACGTGTTCATGCTGCTTCCCTTTACGCTTTTAGATCCCCTTCTCAAAAACCATTTCTTTCACAACTATGAACGTACAGTAGCTTTATATTTTCAGGGCTGTTCCTTGCAGTCAGCCTTGCTGTGTCTCATTCCCAGGCTTTTTCCAGCTCACACCTACATTACGTGCACCCCAGCAACATTTAACAAGGGTAGCCCCTTTGGCATTAGCTTTCTACCAGCCCCCAGAAGACATAAACCAGCCCTCTGGCTGGTTCCCTGTGGTGTCTGCAAATTCTGGGTTTTGACGTTCTACAGATATGGAGGTCACAAGATCCTTTAGAAGGGATCTATTTTAACTTACTTATTGTTGTATCTGAATTAATTATATTTTATTGTAAACCGCCCAGAGTCCCCCTTGGGGGAGTGGGTGGTGATAAATCGAATAAATAAATAAATCTGCCATTCAAACTCTGGTGGAAGGACTCACCTTCTTTGGACATGCCAACCTCAAAGCACTTCTGTAGGCGACAATACTGGCAGCGGTTGCGAGTAACCTTGTTAATCTGACAGTTCTTGTCCCGGTGGCAGGTGTAGACCATGTTTTTCTGAATACTTCGGCGAAAGAAACCCTAAGAGTCATAGAGAGAAGAGTTACAAGTGACCAGGAAGATTGAGGTGGAACAATGCGTGGCATGGAGATCGTTTCAAGCAAGACTCTTTCCTAATGCCAGCTATGTTGGCTGGCACTGTGTTCACATGGCTGTGTTCTCACACAGTCCTAAACTATGGCTTGCTTTAACCAAGTTCAACTGAATGAACTGACTATAGTAATTGATTGGGTCCTTACAATGCATTAAAATGCAAACATGGTTCACCACCCACAAGGGCTGCCTTCACACAGAACACTCTCCCAAAATCAAACCACACAGGCTTAGCCCAACAGGAGCAACCAGTGACTGTTTCAGTTGGGGACTCCTATTTAAAGGTGTTTATTTAGCACAGGGTAAAGGCAACCTGATACCCTCTGGATGTTTTGAACTACATTTCCCACAATGCCTTTTCTTTGGCCTGGTTGATTGGAACTTGTGGGTGTTGTGATTCAGCCACACTTGGAAGGAATATCTCGTTTCTTACCAGCACAAGCCTTATGGCCCATTAATTGATTAGAACCTTGGGGTGTACATGCATTATGACATGTAACAAGGCAACCAGCTGTCTAAGGGTAGGCCAGATTATCAGCTATTCTTGCTTAGTACTGTCTTCTCCCACATGCATCCCCTCCCCAAGGTACTCAGGCAGGAGAAACTTCTCCTAGTGCTGCAGTGTCCTTTTATAAGAGAGCAGTTTTCCTCAATTCAGGTCCTTCCCTATGCCTCAGAATAATAACTCCCATTGGTCCCAACCAGCATGAACAATTATTGGAGTTCATGAGAACTGTAGTCCAAAGCCTCTGAAAGGTACTGGGTTGGAGAAGACTGACATAGGAGCTAAAAGGCATGAACCCAGGAAGTTCTGAGTCCACGTATCTCCTTAGCTAAGTTACATAATTGGATGACTTTAGGCAAGCTACTTTCCCTTGGATCCATCTGCAGTATTGGGATGGTCGTACGAGCCTATTTTAGAGGAGCGTTGTCAAATATTACTGAGATAATATTACATATGCTAATTATTAGGATTGTAGAGACCGCACCTGGGAACTGAGCAATGCAAACAGTTCCAACGAAAAAGGACAAATATAATTAGTCTGTTCCAGTGCCAGTACTAGAGAGCTAGTTTGGTGTTGTGGTTAAGGCACCAGGCTAGAAACCAGGAGACTGAGAGTTCTAGGCCCGCCTTAGGCACAAAGCCAGCTGGGTGACCTTGGGCCAGTCACTTTCTCTCAGCCCTAGGAAGGAGGCAAAGGCAAACCACTTCTGAAATCTTGTCAAGAAAACTGCAGGGACTAGTCTAGGCAGTTGCCAGGAGTCAGCACTGACTTGAAGGCACACACAAAAAAAGTGCCAATACAGGACTCCTGCTGGCTGATAACTGAAATCCAACACAATTGGGAGGACATCCAGTTTCTGTCTGGAATCATGCAGATATGTTAAGTGTAGCCTTACAATCCAGCCACTGACCTCAGAAACCTTTGGCTGGTCAGAAAATCTGGGTGGCCTTCAACAGCCCTGGCTCAACTCTCTAATATTATTCAAAGGCCTGTAGATTTCTCTACTAAAATATAGGTGGAATTTCTGCAACAAGCAACTCTAGATTCCACCACTGGACTGAAGGATGCAAGTCAGTGTACATTTGCTTGTTTTGCACATTTCATCTTGCTTGCATAATCTGCTCTGGGTGTTGGCATGCAGCAACTTGGAATTCCCTGCTGTAACATTCTTTGGCAGAGGAAGGAGGTCTGGGTGAAGTAGCCAACCACACCCTCCTAGCTGAACAGAGGCAGGAGTCATGATGCCTGCCTCAACTCAGGATGTGTGCTGTGGAGGCTATGGGGGCAGGCACTTGGGAAATGCAACCCCCAAACTCAGAAATTGGAAAGCAGATGGGAGTCCAGGATGTTCCCTTCACTTACCTTGCAGCCCTCGCAGGAGCTGACCCCATAATGGTATCCAGAGGACTTGTCATTGCAGACAAAACAAGGCTTGTAGACACGCGGGGGTGGGGGTGGAGAGGGAGAGCTAGGCACCATCTCCTCAGAACTTGTACTCTGGGTCTCCACCGCTGTAGAGGGAAACAAGAATGCATGAGAGAGAGATTTTGATTTCCTACAAGCAGAGCTTTCCAAACTGTGTGTCGCGACACAAAAGTGTGTCGCCACACACAGCGTGGTGTGTCGCCACACCACCCGGAAGCGGCGCCATGCGCGTGCACGGCAGCAGCAGCTGCCGCCGCAGCCATGCACACGCGCGCCGCCGCATGCCCCCCCGCGCCACCACTGCGCACGCGCGTGCTACCGCACACCCCCTGCGCCGCCGCCGTGCGCGCACGCGCCGCCCCCGCCGCCGCCGCTGATGTGTCGCCAGCGGCGGCACTTTGGAAAGCCCTGTCCTACAAGGGTGGGGGGAGTGTCAGAAAGAGAGCACAAGTAGTGGCAAAATGGGGTTTTTTAAAAAAATTCCTAATCCAAAACTTAAGGGGAAGAGAACAGGATAATCAAAGGGAATAGAACAATTAAACTTGGAAGAAGGTGTTGTTACAGACATGGCTCTTTCTCTTCTCTTCCTTTTTAGCTGCACACAGCATGGAATTGCATGTTTCTACTTGGCCAGAGGGTGTTGGACATCTAAGAAAAGGTGAGTAATAATAGGATCCTGTGACAGATGGGATTTTCTTCTCAAACCTACCTGGATGCATTGAATGATGCATGCTGGCACCAAAAAAATCCAACATTTACCTATAAGTGTTATCAGACTCCTGATTTTTGAATAAACATCAGTGGCATCTGAGCTGGCAGGAAAGGAATCTTGGAGTCACCGTGGATTCCTCAATGAAAATGTCAACCCAGTGCTCAGATACTGCCAAAAGTCCAATCTGATGCTTGAAATAATTAGGAAGGGAATTGGAAATAGAACTGCTGATATAATAATGCTCCTATACAAATCTATGGAGACACCATACTTTGAGGATTATGTACTTTTGACCACTATACCTTAAGAAGGCTATTACAGAATTAAGAAAAAAGGTTCGAAACAAGGCAACCAAAATGATCAGGGGGCTGCAATAGCTCCACTACAAGGAAAATTCACTGAAGCTAAATGCAAGAGGACTCAGGATCAGCAGAAAGAAATGCATACTTTTTACACAACACCTTAGTTAAACTATGGAATCTGCTACCAGCAGCTGTAGCAACAGCAGCCAATTCAGGCCATTTTAAGAGGGAACTGGACAAGTTCACGGAAGTTCAAGATATCAGTGGCTACTAAGAGTGATGGCTGTTAATTACTCCTGAATACTAGTCAGGTTCACTGGTTGCTGTGAAGCAGTAGTGGGGTCCAAGCTTGTGAGCTTCCCAAATGCATCCAATTGGATGTTGCGTAACAGAGAATGCTGAACTAGATGGTCCTATATGGTGTCAGGGAGATAACGGGCGGAGATGGAGGGGGCTCCCTCCAGGAAGGGAAACGCATGCGTAGTACTGAGACTCTATGTTTCCCTCCCAAGAGGCTCAAGAAAGCCCCGCCCTAGATTGAGGACTCTATCTCTTGGGCAGTGCCAAGTTGTGTCCGTTTAGCTGGATTCTGTTTAGGGGTTAGGATAATAAACATCAGAGCTTTGATCTCAAGTCTCAGCGTGTTTTTCCTGCACCCGTAGTCAGGACATATGGCCTGATCCCACCGGGCTCTTTGCACACTGTCATATATTCCTCCTGGCAGGGGATCATAGATTGGGTGTTTGTGTGTGATTCCATCATTAATACACCACAATTATATAGAAAGCTTCATCTCTGCCCTTCTATCTTCAAGAAGTCAAGGCAACATCCTCAGTACTCCCTCTTCAATTTTCTCTTGTGAGGGAAGTTAGGTGGAGAAATCATGCCTAGTCCAAAACTATTCAGCAAAACTTCATGGCTGCGTGGTGGCTTGAACTATGTTGGGTATTTCCAGTCAAACAAAATCACTATAATATGCCAGCTCTCAAACTGATTTGGGAAGAAGCATGTTCAGGAAGAGCTGCTACTTCAATGATCATCCATCAACCCACGTGTGATCTTTGTTGGCAATTGTACTTTATTCAGTTTGGGATCAGGATCCAAACCCACACAGATTATCCCATGCTATGCTGCAACTGAACGAGAAAATCTGTACCAATCCATGAAAGAGATGACATGCTGGCTTGGTGGGGAGGCAGAAGGAAAAGGAAGTTCAGAAGGCAGAAAAAAGTCCCAAAAGTTTGAGGAAGACTGTTCAAACATGAGCAGCAGACCAATCAGATGGACAGAGGTATAACCATGGCAAATAATATACATACATACATACATACATACATACATACATACATAATTTATAATATGCTTTAAATGTTTTGCTCTATTTCTAGACATAACACAAAAGTCATAACTCTAAAAAACATTTTCTGGCACCTAAAAAGCTAATAGATTATTTGCAGGATGGGTCTGAGAGAGCTAGAGCCCACTTTATCAACAGGTACACGAATAATTTATTTAATAATGTATCAATAAAAATTTACGCTACAGGAAATACATTTTCACTCATCTAATTAATTAGGCTCCAGTCCATGAAACTTCATACCACAGTTACTCAGGATCAATTTTATTACAGCCTTTAACCAGAAAAGTAACCACAGTTATTTAGCTTTGACGATGCCATATCTGTGTGCTCATTCTCTGAGCCACAAACTAGCAAACCATCCTTTAGCCTAATTTGCTCTATGAAACCTGCCTGCTTGGATAGTTTACACTTCAGCGTGTAAACAGCATGAACATGCAGTCACTTATTTATTTATTTATTTATCAAATTTCGTCACCACCCATCTCCCTCAAAAGAGGGCGGTTTACAGTAAAGCTAAAAAAGACTAAAATACAATAAAAACAAGATATCTTAAATATAAATATAAAATAGCATCCAGGATGGCAATATTAAAAGTTCTGATTTAAATTCATAAGTACACGGGAACCACTTTAAGGCGCTAGCCACCCCCAGGATTGCCTACCTCCCTTCCCGACCCAAGCGAGGTGGCAGAGCCAGGTCTTTAACCCTTTCCGGAAGGCCAGGAGAGAGGGGGCCTGCCTCACCTCTGGGGGAAGAGTGTTCCACAGGGTGGGGGCCACGGCAGAGAAGGCCCTCTTCCTGGACCCTGCCAATCGACAATCTCTCATGGACGGGGTCCGTAACATGCCTCCTCTGCCTGACTGGGTGGGACGGGTCAATGTAATGGGGGTGAGAAGGTCCCTCAGGTAACCTGGACCCATGCCATGTAGGGCTTCAAAGGTGATAACCAACACCTTGAATTGGACCCGGAAGCAAACTGGCACCCAGTGCAGCTGGCGCAGCAAAGGTGTTACGTGCGCCATCCTTGGGACACCCAAAACTGCTCGCGCAGCTGCATTCTGAACCAGCTGTAGCTTCCGGATACTCTTCAAGGGTAGCCCCATGTAGAGCGCATTGCAATAGTCTATACAGGACATGACTAGGGCACGAGGGACTGACCAGAGGGCCTCCTGATCCAGGAAGGGGCGGAGCTGGTAAACTGCTTGGATAGTTTACATTTCAGCATGTAAACAGCATGAACGTGCAGCCCAGCCACCCCCCAGAGTTGGCAAACAGCCAAAGGAATTATATTGGTATGGTTTGTAACCCAAGGTATGCTGCTCAGCCCTCTAGTTAGCTTAATATAGCTATTTTACTAAAACAAAAGAAATAAAAACACCAAACACCAAGAACTCACAAAACAGATCCCCCAAATTCCAGCTCTGTCCCCTCTGGTGATATCCTTGCCATGTTTCCTGTAATCATTGACAGGAAAAAGTATGGAAAAGAGTTTGCTCCTGCCTACTAAATCATAAACCATGGATTTCGAACCAAATGGTTGGGTACGTGCATTACACTAAACCAACATCAATCCAATCATGTGATGGCTTTGCTTGATACAGGAACCCAACTTCAGTGGAGTCACTGTTCTTCTGGAGTTCCTGCTGTTCTCATTTCAATGTACAGATGAGGACACTGAGAGGAAGAAGAATCCCTTGCTAAAGGCCGTATCAAGGCTGAAGACAGTCTGGAATTTCAATATTCCTGGTCCACATTCAGTATTTTAGGGCAGGAGAGCACAAACGTATTTCAGGAAGAAATCAACCAATACTGGGAATAAATGACTTGTCCAGACTTAGAATGAGTTGGGATAGCAGAAGCAATGAGCTGGTTGGGTAATCCTTATTACAATGAAAAGCCTAACTCAACATTAGTATGATGAACTTCCCTGGGAAGAAGCGAATGTTCAAAGATTTTTAGCCCTAAAGTCCATGCCTCTTGCCCTTGTCATGACCCACAGTGCCTGGACAGAGCTCTTTCAGCCCAAACTGCATTTTTCCACCTGCATTTTCCCCCACCACCCCCAACCCAGGCAAAGCATAAAACTGCTTGCAATTCTAGCTTTCAACAGAGACTGAATTTCCTGTGTCAAGGCCCTAAATGCCACATTCCAGGACAAACAGGTTGGAATTGTTACCAGAGCCTTGTAACATAATCCCTTTCCTTGGGGGAGGGAAGAAAAGAATAAGCCTGTCCCAAAAGAAACAGAGGAGGAACAGCCTTCCTCAGCCTGGGACCCTCCAGATCTGGAATGATGGAAGCTGTAGTCCAGTTCATTTGAAGGGTATCTGGTTTGGCTGGGTTTAAAAAATCCCAGCTAGTCTATTTCCTTTCAAAGTCCTGCAAAAAATGGTTTCCCACCTCCAGGATGGTGGTGCCCTTTCCTCTTGCCAAATATGAATTAAGGGTGATATAGGACTATTGTATATATAAAAATAAAGCATACTTCCACAATTACAAGCATTTCATTAATCCAATTCTCAGTTAAACATTAACTACATCCTCCTCTTTTTCTAGCTGCAATTCTGCATAACTCTGCAATGCACTGGTTTTTAGCTTCTTGATAATTTCAGTGCTTCTGTTGAAATACACCAGTCCTCCCCAGCCTCATAGGCCCCAGATATGTCAGGGTCCCTGAATTTCCAGCTGAGAACTCTGGCAGCTATAGGCACAGCATAACTGGAGGGCACCTGGTTGGGGAAAGGCAGGCTGATGTTTGTTCATCTGGTCAGGCAAAGGCACCTTGTTTCAGAATATTCAGTTCTATTCAGTTTTGAAAAAGAACACTGAATTAGAGATGGTGTGTTTGAAAACCAGAGATCAGTCCTAATCTGCTCATGTCAGGAAACACAACACCAAAACTTTGCATTTTTTTCTAGAAGCTGTCAAAGTGATCTGAGGAGGATAGAATTGTGTAGGGAATACCCTGCTTACAAAATGAACAGACTGCTAAAAACAGCGGCAGGAATGAATGGAAACCCAAATCCTCCTTCATCCCCCGTTTTACCTTCCTGCTATCAGCAATATCTCCCAATCCTGGCTCCAGCACAAACAATATTTGCAAAAGGAAAACAGCACTTCACAGACACTCCACTACAATAGATAACTAGCATATACAAAGTCCAAGCAACCACTATATCTCTTGGACTCACAGTGACCCTACAATAAACAAATCCAGCTTTTGCCAAATAACCGTTCAATGAATATTCAGCACTCAAAACCTCCTGTAGTATGTGTATTTCTCTTTCAACTTTATAAATGTCCAGGAAACCATCCAAGTCATACAACCTGTGGCCAGGTAATAGCTCTGCAAGAAGTCTTCCACCTGACCTGAAGTGCTGAAGATTCTTTGCAAAGATTTCTGCAGAAAGCAAAACATGCAATGTGGTACTGAACATGGCATTCCTCTTAAGAAAACCAATTTCTAGCTTTTTCAGCGATGAAGATGCTAGATAATGCCCAGTACAATCTCAGAAACTCAGAAAGGGGTGTCTGATTAACAAATATTCTGAGTAATCAGTAAAGGCATCAATGCCTTTTACTAAATTAAAAAGAATGTATTTTCACAAAAGCAAAATGATTTTTTAAATTTCCCACATGTTATTCTTACTCAGTTTGCCCCTTTCGTTTATTTAACCCTATACTGTCTATTCAAACCAGCAACTTCCCCACAGTTGTAATCCAGGGTTTTCCACAGCTTTTCAATTTGCTGAGATTCTTTGAGCTAGAGTTGCTGAGAATTGCACTTTATGTGCAATTTACACATCTATGCAAGCAAAGGGAGGAAATACTTAAATATTTTTTGACCGCAGGCCTATTCTGACATAAAATATGATGTAATCTTCTTTCCACAATGTTAATCCTGGAAAAGAATAATGGTGTATTTTACTAGGAATGGACACTGCAATTCTCATACCTCCCTACTCCTCTGTAAAATCTGAAACAGCTTTTTTTTTCCATACATGGTGACTGGGCTTAATATAATGTAATATTAAGTTATAATTTATTGAATAAGCCACAATTGGCTACAAGCCATGATCTGCAAGCCATAATGGCTGAGTTTACACAACAAGCTATGCTAAACTCAGAGAAAGTGCATTATGACTTAGCGTGAATATAAACTGATGGTGCTTCTCCCCATAATGCCGAAACAGCCCAAGGGAAAAGGAGAGAGGAGGGGAAAGCACACAACTATACACTGCTGTCACCTATTTCTACACAGAGTAGAGTTATATATCTGTACTTTGCACATGCACTGGCACACCTTTTCCCATTAAGACCTTGCCACCAGTGGTACAGAATCAGGTGAAGTGCATGACCGCACTGGTAGAACTGTGGATATATTCCATGCTGAAAGCTTACCACAGATTACAGTTTGCTGGTAATGGGAGAGGGGTGTACTCTAGCCCCAGGGACATCTAAAATTTCAGCCTAAAGCTCTGTTTGCACAACACTTTAAGCCATAAACCAGCGTTAACAAATCATAATTGCCGTGTTCAGTTAAAATGCTAATTCAAAACAAAAAGCACATGATGACCTACTAGTTCCCATAACACGACAAGACTATGATTTGTTTAGTTTGTGCTTCACCACAGCAGCTTGCAAACCAGGATTCCCGATTCAACAGGTTTTGTGAAAACAGCCTAAATATGTGTTGGAGTTTGACACATTCTCCTATCTTGCGTAACCTCTTGTTGATGCATTTCAGGACTGTTATTTTCCAATGTTACACATTTTAGTACTTGTCAGCACTTGCCCTGATCAGCTTTTTGGTGATAATAGGGGACTGCACCAACCAGCTGCTTGCTGTTAACTCCTAACAGCTGATCAAGAGTGGCAGTAGCTCCTGATTAAATAACTCTTCTTTCAACCAACAAGATTTATCTAGTCAGTTAGATAAACAAGTTCCTTCTATATTGCAATGCTAGTAGTAAGCAAACCATAGTGTGGAATTAAACATGTGCTTCTATTACAGACATATTTTAGGTGCTTAAATCTTACCCACCATGACTAAATACATTTCAGGTAGTCCTTGCTTACCGACTGCCTCATTTAGCAACCATTTGAAGTTACGATGGTGTAAAAAACCCAGCTTTACAACCAATCCTTGCATTTATGACCATCACAGTGTCCCGCGGTCACGTGATCACCATTTGCGTGCTTCCCCACCACCGAGAAAAGCAGAGTTAATGAAGAATGTGGAAGTAAAATCGCAAGTAGCAGTCATGTGATGTTTCGCTTAATGACAGCAGTGACTTGCTTAACAACCAAATGGGAAGTAATGTCGTAAGTCCATTGCAGTCACGTGATTTTCCACTTAGCGACAATGGCACTTAGCAACTGAGTTGCTGATCCCAATTGTGGCCATTAAGCAAGGGCTACCTATAATATTAATAGATACTCTCTCTCCAAAACTGGAAGCAGAGGGAAGTCCATACTCAATTACAGGAGAATATATGCAATGCATGTTGTAGTCTCCAGGTTAAATCTTTGCACTCTTAACCTAGGATCTTACTAAGACCTTAGAGAACTGCTACAAAACAAGGTTGAATTAAATGGATCCATGGTCAGACTCAGTTACATAGCATTAATTGCAGATTTGTTTCATATATATGCTAGGTTGATATAGGACACAGATGATGATTCTGGCCACATCGTTTGCATATAGGCAATGACTTGTATGGGACTCCTTGCACATCAGTTGCAGTTTCTCTGCCGTGCAAATTTTCCTCTCGCGAAAGTTAGCATTTTCCATTCCAGTGCATAAAGCCAAATCAAAGCAGCTCTTCATTGTATGCCCTTGATGTGCTATTGTCATGCCAGTTTCCCACAGCCGTGTTCACAACATATGTTGAACCATGAACTGGCCAGCCCTCTTTTAGCCTAGTGTGTTGTGCAAGCCCAGCCCATGTGGTGAGTTTATGGTTTAATGAGTTGTGTAGAACTGAGCAATTGGGTTAACTGAACAAACCATTGTTATATTAATCGTGGGCAAGTGCAGTCACAGCCCTGAAGTACGAAGACTTCACGTACATGTTCAAGAGCCACAGATGAGCTACATAGATGTTTGAGAATGCACAGCTGTTGATAGCGTTAATGTGTTTGCTGCAGGAAAACCTCAAATAAAACTTCTGCAAACAAGATGGCAGGATAAAGTAGAAATTAGCGTTCAATGCCTGATCATATTTGGGGGTGGGGTGGGGATGGGGGGTGGTATTAAGAGAACACTTAAAAGCAGCTTCATGATTTCTTCCATTTCCCTATAGGTGAACAGAATATCCATTTAAAAATTGCACCATAGGTGACAGCGTCACACAAACCTGCCAGTCCACAATTCAGCAGTGCAGTTGCAGGCTGCTGTTTGGGGAGAGTTCCAGGAACAACTATCTTAATCCTGGTAGCCCAAAGCAAAGGATAGTCACCTTGCACAGAGGGAAGAAAAGTACCGACTTGGCCCCCCAAGCTTCCCCGCTTCTTCCAAGAAGCCCTTTTCTTTATTATACGCCTGCTTTTCCCCATAAGAGAACTAAGAGGCTCTCATGCAGTGACTCAGATTGTGAATGCTGCCTTAGCTAAGTATGTTCTCTAAGCAACTGTTTCCAAGGGATGCCTCTTCAGGGAACTCTTGGATTCAAACAGTTGGAGAAATGTCCCCTCTGCCAGATCGGACCATACTGGGTCCCACAGATTTGTTCCTTGCCCTTGGCTCTGGTGCAGGAGCAGCTTGTGGTGGACCTGCAGAAACAACTCCCTGGGGTCTGGAGAACTGACTAAAACATTGCCAAACTGCTGGAAGAGTGCTGGGGAACCAGTCTCTCTTCAGAAATTGCTACGCTCTAGTTCCCATCACGCCTAACCATTGTTGATGCTAGCTAGAGCTAAGGAAAGGGAGACCAACTTCTGAAGGGCCAGAGATTCCTCAGGACAGGCCTGAAGGTGGTTTATAGACTCAACTACCAATAGAGGAGAATAGATGTAGCTCAGGGTTGAACTGTGGAGTCCTTGGTGCTCTCTGAGCTTGGTGGCTTGCTTGCAGATGTGCAGTGATGATGTTACCTAGTCGGGTAATGGAATGTCTGCACGCAAACCACCAAGCTCAGAGAGAGAGCACCAAGGACTCCACAGAACCAGTACTCTTAACGAAATGTTAAATGCCCTCAGACTTCGATGAGGGCATTTAATGAGGATTGGTAAGGAATGTTGACTTAGAGGTTGACTCCAAGCCACTAAGCATACAAATCTCTGGCTTTCATCTGGTTCATAGGCAGCAATGCAATAAGAGTAGGAGGGGTGATAAGAATGATGGGAGGAGGGAAAAAAGGTACCTCAGGGATAGCCCTACATTTATTTTATGCTGGTGCTCCCCCGCCCCCTCCAGACCTAAGAGAAATTCCTGGGAAGTGGTGTTTATTATCCTTTCTATAGACCCCAAAGGCTCTTACGTTTGGCAAGGGGTACTACATCATTTGGGGTTTTGAGAGCCTGCCAAGGGCATTCACCCAAAATGGCTCCCACTGGAGGCTTATTCCCATGATGGCATGATGGGCGTGACAAGTCACAAAACACCAGAAGGCAAACTTGTAGGATGTTCCTTACTACTCACTCCAACCTTCCAGGATTCTCCCTCAATCCCAACTTAACTTTTTGTTTTATTTCTGAACAGATTGGCACCTTTGTAAACAAAGAATTGGGTGGCAGTTACCCACCATTTTTATTTACTAAGAATGTATGTGGCGCCTGAGGCTTTCTTGTAAATAAAGATACTGCAGACTGGTGCTTTCCTTTCCAAATGCTCACTTCTTTTTCTTTTTTAAAGAATTGATTAAAAATTGAAATTGGTGGGACAGAAAGGCAGAGATACAGTATGCCAAGAGAGAGGACCACTAGGAAGCATTAGCATTCATAGGTGCCACTCTGGAAACTCCTATGTTAGTAGGCAACAATTCAAGAGGAGGTAGAGATTTGAAGGACTATCGGCAAAAGCATAATTAAACGAAATAGCTTGGACCCCCCCCCCCCCCCGTCTAAGGCCATGACAAAAATTTGTAGAGAGCAAGACTGGCAGGGGGATGTCTCGATCGGGTAGCCAGCAAAGTCCTTACATTAGCAATACCTTTCTGAGGCTGAAAAGCAAACACTTGCTTCAACTAGGAAGGTTCGCTTTGAGAGATCAGTTAACTTGGATGTTCAGGCAGTTTGGGTTTGCAGCCTGGAAGCTACTCTGGATGCCTGGAACTCCGTCTACCGGACATGAAAAAGGGCTGGTGTCACAAGAAGGCATCAAAGCCCGACCTCTGGGAGCCCCAGCTTCGGGCACGTAAATTGGGACCCTATGCTTTCAGGTGGCTTGATTCAGCCCCAGCCTACCTCACAAGATTTTGAAAGCCAATGAAATAAAAATAAATGTATTGTCGAAGGCCTTCACGGCCGGAGTTCGATGGCTGTTGTGGGTCTTCCGGGCTGTGTGGCCGTGTTCTGGAAGTTGTGGTTCCTAACGTTTCGCCAGCATCTGTGGCCGGCATCTTCAGAGGGCAGGAGCAATAATAAAATAAAATAATAAATAAAAATAAGTTTAGGCATTTGGATAGTGCAGCAGAAATGGCACTATCTAATCTTCTAGAAGTCAGTGAGGAGTCTCTCTCTAAGTATTCTCCCAGCTTTGATCTATATTCCAACACCATCCCTCTCCTCCCCAAAATACTTTCCTGCAGAAGTGTTTTAGGTCTTCCCTCTGCTGAATTCCTGCTTAGCAATTCTGCCTTCTACTCTCTCCCAACTGGAAATCCCAGCCTCCCCAGGGGTCCTCAACAGCATCAGAGAAGAAGAAGGGACAATTAAAAGCTCACAGATTTTAACCCTCTGCATTATCCTCTTCTCTTCGATAAGACAATAGGGGTTGGGAGGCTGTTCCCTTGGCTCCAGCAGTGCATGACTGACTCCCCAGGGCCAGAGAAGATAGAGGCAGACAAAAGGGGGCCCAGCCAGGTGATTAGATCTCAGTGGGAGCCTTTATTTACCTGAAACCAGCCCATGGAGACAGGGATGTGTGTGGAAAAGCTGGTGAGAATTTTAAAAAGACGAATAAGAGAGAAGGAATGCAAGATCACACACATACCCAGTAGGCTTTCCCTGTCATCACTCAGGATAATCTGCAGCCCCAACTCCTCAAGTTCTTTAAACTAGACATCAAAGGTACTTTTCCTAACATCACCAAGGAGATTTAAAATAGGTAAAATAGGTGTACCGGTAAACAAACATTTATGCCACATAGGAATAATGCAGTATGGAAAGATGGATATATCTACGGTACAGAAATAACATCATGCTGTAAGTGTCTGAAAAAGATAATAGTTGTCTGCAGTTTTTGTGGTCACAATTTCAATAGAGCACCTAAGAGAAACAGGATGGATACCCTGCTTTATTGTCCCCATTCTGCCTTTAGCAGAAAATGAAGATTTTTGCTTCAAGAAGATAAACATTAACACTATGTGGATTGGCCCTTAGGGATCAGGGGAACTATTAAATATTGGGGCAACCTTAAAGTCATTCTGAATTGAGTCAATTGTCAAAGTGAGCTTTTGTGCTCTGCTGATCTCTCCTTCAAGCTTATGTTATGTGTTCAAAGCAGATATTCAAAATAAAAAAATAAAGATCTGTATGAAAGAAATATTGGTCTGGTTATTGAGTCCTATTCACAATAAAGAACCCCATTAAGTTGCCATTCTTTTTCATTCTTTTTTAATGAAGGCAAATGGTTGGAAAAATGAAGAAACTGACATCTACATATACTTTTATTAAAACAGCAATCTCTGTATAGTACATAGCGCCTTACAGAGTTTCATGGGCAAAAGTTCCTTGTCCTCAAAAATCTTTGAATTAGTCCCTTTCCAGATTGGCAAGCTCTTCTTTTTGGAAAGTTACCTGCCCTGGAACAGGACCTGAAAAATCACATCAGCAGTACATTGAAGGACAAGCATTTTCACAGAAGTTAAACTAAGTCCACTTCATAACTCATAAAAAAGACCATTGAAATACCCATAGATTATGGCTTTCATGAATAAAAAGTCCTACCTAAAGATATATGTAATCTACACATAGCAGATAAAAGCCAACATATAATGTGTGCAGAAGAGATGATGGTGTACAGTATTTTTTCCCACAACTTCTGCATGAACTGCTGCGTTTTAGCTTGTATAATACTGTGTCAAATGATAGGTGTCCACATTTGGCAGGCTCCCATACCAATTAGGAAGAATGGCCAATAACAGAAGTGTCACTGGTTTCACTATGCAGTTCAGCAACTGGGAGGCAACTGGGCTATTTCCAGTTAAACATTGGATTCCTTCTCCATCCCAGCCAGAACAGAGGAACTGTACAACCATTGTTTCCTTTTCTGTCCTCTCTCTTTCTCTCTGGCTTTTTATGATTTAAGTAAATTGCACATGTGTACAGATATGAGAAACTGGGAAATAAAGAAAAGGAACCAATTGAAGCTGATCATATCTGCTTCTGGGGTTGTTTTCAAACCAAACTGTGGAGGGGGAGGAGAAACTGTATTAAAAACTTTGCTTCTTTTCATTTTCCCTAGTATTTTTGTTGTTGTTGTTCAGTCCTTTAGACAGTAACCAATTCTCCCCTATGCGAATGCAGTCTTGCAAATGATCTCTAAGAGGCAAATGAGGAATTGAGGTCCAGCACATTGTATCCCTCTGCTGTCAAACTTTTTACATTGCTTGTTGGGCATTTGTAGCCCTGAAACACATAATCAAAAGTTACTCACAAATAAGAACTGTAGACAAGTGTCCTATACTGTAAGACAAATTGAAGGGCTTATTTGTGAGTAGATCTGATTATGGTGAGGCATGCCACCCTATCATTTCCTGTCAACACACTTGCAGAAACCGTGTTCTTTGATGTACTGGTCCCAGGCATGCAGAAAATATTAGCATCTTTTAATTAAGGACTAGTGTCCTCTAGTCCTTAAAATTCGGTGAAGGCCCCTAAATAAGAACACTTCCCAGAACAGGATATAAAAAGCAGATTAGCTGACTTTAGGAAAAAACAGCTGGTGTGAGCAGACTCAAACATTTTCACACACTCAAAATCAGATCAACTGTATCCTATTGGATTCTCTGACTGCACTTAAGACAATCAAATATATATACATATACATATACATATACATATACATCTTTATTTTTTTATAAATAACTCAAGGTGGCGAACATACCTAATACTCCTTCCTCCTCCTATTTTCCCCACAACAACAACCCTGTGAGGTGAGTTGGGCTGAGTGTGTGTGACTGGCCCATGGTCTCCCAGCCGGCTATACCACAACTACTTAGATCCACACTTATAACAACACTGTACACTTTGATTTATGACCTATTTTTCTTTATAAACTCATTTACATCCTGCCCCTTTTCTATCTTGAGCAAAAAGCTCTTTTCATGGAGTTCTCAGCAGGCCCTCATCCAACATGGGCCTGCCAGTTTCAATGAGGCTGCTCCTTCATGTTCCTTCAGACAATAGAAGTGGAAGAGTTCCTTACTTATGTTATGAAATATTGGCTAAGAAAGAAACAGAATATTGGCCTGCAAACAAAGAAATGAAGTCCAGATGAGGACACAGATGGGAAATCACAAGGAGCTCCATGTTTAGTTGCTTTGTGTTTTCTAAAGAAAGAGAAGGATAAACTGTAAGAATGAAATAAAATAATCAAAGATGTGGGACTTCACAAAGTACGAGAAATAATTCTGCAGACATAACAATTTCCCTAGTAGAGTTCAATTTCTGTGTTGGGGGAAAAAAAGTTCCTAACCCTTTGCTGTTTGGTGCAATAAACTAACATGTAACATGGAAGGCATGAGAAGTAGCAACGGCAGGTGTCATATTTTATTTATTTGCATCTGGCTGTTTTGTATGTGGCAAAAAGGGCATCCATGTTCCATCTTTGTCCCTTTCTCACACAAATTTCTCACAGACTGGGAAAACCGAGTTGGAGAACCCCCTTCCACCGGGAATGAGCAAAGTCCCCGCAGGCAGCCTGGGACAGACTGCTGATTTCTTTGAGCCCCGGCACAAACTTGTTTTCCTGGCCTCCCCTTTTGCCTTAGACAGCTCCCAGCTTGCTGCCCAAAGCCACACACCATGAAATGATCCCTCCGTAGCCAAAGGACGAATGCCAAGGCCACCCAACGTTCCTCGGCACATGGCTGCTGGACGAAGCCAGGCTGTCGGGCTTCTGAGGCATCATTAAATGAGATCAAGAGCGTGTTCTGCAACAGGTGGGAGCAGAGGGCAGGAAATAAATACCACAGCAGGACAGGGCTCTCCCGCCTCCTTGGGTAGAGGGGAAGAGCTGGCCGGGCCATAAATTCCCCTGCGCTGACAGTGATCGGATGCTCCAACAGAAGGAACAAACCCAGGCACGTTCCCAGGGGGCAGGAGGCCACCGCACCTTCACTGAAACGGGACAGGCGGCATGAAATATAGCTGACACCCCCACAGGACTCTTCTCTCCAGCCGAGCCCTGGCCCTTGGAGAGCAGCTGAAGGCAGGAAATACTAATAGGTAGCCTAATTTTTTGTTGTTGGGTTACCACACATGGCAGAGTTTCTAATATTTCTTTTTTTTATATATATAATAATTTTATTAAGTTTTACAATACATGTTAAAAGTTAGAATAAAGAAAAGAAATAGAATAGAAATACAAAGTAAGAAAAAAGGGTAAAGAAAAAGTGAAGTTGAAAAATAATAAACAAAGAAAGTATAGAAAATAGATGTCCTCCAATCTATCTTTGAACTTAAGGTACAATAATTAATTTTAAATGTTAGTCCTTCATATAATACACAGGAACTTTTCTTTGTCATATGTCTTTTAATTTCTATAATCCAATCTTCTGATCTTCATATGAGTTTCTAATATTTCAATAGCCAACAGAAGGCATAAGATACGTCAGAACCTTGAAGAGTTTTTTTCCCCTTTGATTCTGTGGAAGAAGATGACCAAATTTCACCTGTTATCCTGTCAGACTGCAGGGGAGAGCCATCTTTTTCCAATCCTTCCCGTGGAAATTGACTAATCACCTCACTCCCTACAGTTACTTAAGAGTGTCAGGCAAAAAAGTTCAGCATAGCCCTTCAACTGCTCTGCGGCTTTCATTACAAGCAGGTTTGTTTGATTTTTTTTAAGTGGGAACATGTACGTTCATAAACATTATCCTCCTCTGCACCCACAGCCAGAAGTGGAACAGTCTGGAGTTTCTGCCACCTCGTGTTGTACAATTTGAAAACTCATGTTTGACAGATAAGGAATCCAGACTTCATTTTAAATGTATAGGTGCACACTACACTTGCATATGTGGGCATGTGTGATATGAGAATTAATGGTTATCTCAGTAGCTTGTTTTCATTCCACTACACATGCAGCAGCTTGATGGAGTGGTTAAAGTACCAGGCTAGAAACTGGGAGACTGTGAGTTCTAGTCCCGACTTAGGCACAAAGCCAGCTGGGTGACCTTGGGCCAGTCACTCTCTCTCAGCCCTGGGAAGGAGGCAATGGCACACCACTTCTGAAAATCTTCCCAAGAAAACTGCAGGGACTTGTCCAGACACTTGCTAGGAGTCAAGACTGACTCGAAGGTACACACACATACACACATACAAAATCAGATATTGAAAACCCAAAACAGAACAACCATTCTACACTATAAGATGCATATAGATGGAACATGAACTGGAAGATGTCAGCTGGATCATACGCTTTGAGATGGAGAGATTTGAATATATAGGAAATTGCCATATACGAAGATCTGATTTACTGTACTTATCTTCATAGCTTCTGTTCTTATTACACTGTAACCTGACCCTGTTTCATTGAAGATATGAGAAAACAACCATGAGCGGATCAACCATGCAATGTGTGTGCTGTAATACTGAACAGCAAAGGCTGGATTTTATTATTTGTTTAGAATTTCCCAGTGCAAAATTTATTCCAACTACGCTGGCCAGATTTTTGTAGGAAGCCAGCAAGGGAGCAGGATGACAAAGAAACATCTCACCATTTGTCCTCCACATATAAAACTCAGGTATACTGTCTCTGAACATGGCAGTTTCATTCAGTACTATGTAGATTGAGAATACATGTTAAGTTACCATGTCCTAAGCTGAGGACATTAAAGAATGGTTCTGTACCACTGCATTTTTTTTCAAACCACAAATGTTTTTCTGCACAATGTACTCATTCAGTCCCAGTCAGAGGGAAACAAACAAAAAATCTCTTTACCCCAAAATAGCTTTTGCTGGATAGAAGCTACAGTTGAGTCACTCCTTCTGGGATTCATTAAAACATGCAAACTCTCTTACTCTGCACAGTTACACTCTGTGTTTCTTTGCACACTGGGTTTGGATTCTTATACCATCTTATTTGTAGCCACTGTTTGCAGAGGGAGAGGCCCTGATAGA
Source organism: Charina bottae (assembly GCA_023362775.1). Lineage (NCBI taxonomy): Eukaryota > Metazoa > Chordata > Lepidosauria > Squamata > Charinaidae > Charina > Charina bottae. Next base: position 159,925,256 of record JALMGJ010000002.1, read on the forward strand.
TAAACTGATGATATTCTCATACATGTCTAGGATCTGGACACCAGTTCAACAAGATTTACTACTATAAAAATCCCCAAAGGTAGGCATTCTGGTCTGATGATTTATTTAAAGCATTGGTAAACTGTCTTTCCACATAGGGTAGGTACACAATAATAAACATGGGCATCCAATTAAAACAAATGTCAACACATGTAAAACCCATTAAAATAGTTTAAAAATAGCAAGAAGGCAGCAGTAGTCTATAGCAGTAAAACCTGAAAAAGGAGTTAGGGCAGAAATCAAAGCCCAGTTGTATGCATTACCTTTGCACCTGAACATCTCTGGCTGGAAATCACTGGGAATTAAAGCCTTCTTTTACACATTACTTTTGCACCTTTGTATTCCTAAGTCACAGGTTCTCAGCATTTCCAGGTAGCGTTGGGAAAAATACCTGTCTGAAATCCTGGACAGCGGTCATTAGTAGGAACCTTCCATACCAAGGTAGATGGGCAAAGGTCTGGCTTGGACAGCATCTTATTAACATGTAGTTAGGTTGTAACAACAACTGGTAAGGCAGCATTCTTTAATATGGTGCCCTCCAGATGTCTTGAACCACAAGAAATGGCAGTGCTATTTGGGAAGGACAAAAACCATAATCCACTACATCTGAAGAATACTGGGTGGGGGAAGGCCATGGTAAAATCAACTTTCATATTCATGGATGACATTTCTATTCAATGTGTTAGTTCTATTTGTGTTTAACAACCACAACAATGCATTCCTTTTTTATTTGCTTCTGATCTTATTACATTGGTCTGTACATCCATCTACCTCAGTCCCTCTGCTAAAATACCTACCAGCTTCATAATATTTTTACCTGCTAGCCTGTAAATGTGCATGCTGCAACAATTTAAGTTGCCACAAATAATCTACCAGCCTATAAAGTGGAAAAGTCTAGTGCCGTGAATGCTATCTTGCCCTGAAGAATGGCACTCCCAATATTGGGAGGCAACTGGCTTGTGGGGGGGAACTATCTAACTTTCTCTGGTGTAGATGCTCATAGCATATTCTTCTGTCTTCTTGAGTGGGGTTACAAGGATAGTTACATATTGAACAATGAATGTAATGTACAGCTCAATACCTATAAACCAAAAGCATTGTAGTAGGCATTATTTTATCACTCTTCACTCTGAGCTTTTAAATAACACTATTTCCTTGACATTGTAATTATCAGCTATTTTTTTAAAAAAAATAACATGCTATTAACATATTATTTAAGCACATCTTTGTTATACTGCTATGGTACTTGAACCTTACTTTTCAAAACTAAATAAGAAAAAAACTTTTCTGGTCATTATTACTTTTAACATTCCAAATCTGTATTTTGTTTCTTGTCATTTCATGGGTAGTAATAGCCAAACATGTTTAAGTTAATGACCAGCTTAAAACTAGCTAAATACTTGTGGCTTTTAAAGAAATATTCTTTATTTTTTTCAAAAAATGACTTCCTAGCAGACTGTTGCCCTTCTCATCCCCAGTGGCAAGTCTCCACCTTGGTGTGGATGGAACACAACAGAATGAAAATACAGAAGGTATGCACTTTTCAGGATAAAATGGAAAATCAATGGCAATTCCACCTGTAGTTGACTGGTAGTGAAGAAGTAGGAGCCATCCTGCTGGAAACAGATTGAAACTGGGGTTGCTAAATTGCTCCCAGTTGAAAAGATTGTAGCATTACCGATCAAAAGGCACACACCCTTGTTATGTCCTTAACAGAGTTTGGCTGCTTTGGCCAAGAATGATGGCAGACGTGGTAGAAAGATATCAAGAGAATTACAAATAGAGAATATTGTCTGAACTCCTTATAAAAGCCCATGAATGAAGACTTGCATGGCTGCAGTCCTGGGCCCTGAATTTGGGAAACTGGCTTCCAAATAAGGTATTTGTGGCATCCACTGAAAATGGGCTCTGATTTAAAATATCTTGGCAAACCAGGTGGCAGGATAATGTATCATAGTAGAAGACTGCTAGAAATTTCAAGAACAGAAAGGAAACTGTAAGATTCTTCCAGAAACCTTGGAAAGATGTTGTTTGCACTTTTATTGTCCATTCCAGACAGGGTTCATACATGGCTGGTTCCACAAATCACACTGAGCTATGTATTAAGAATTGTGTATTGTATAAATCACACTACATGCAAAGCCACAATATTTACTTATTTATTTATTTATTTATTTATTTATTTATTTAAATTTTTAGCCCGCCTTTATTTTCATAAATAACTCAAGGCGGCGAACATACCTAATACTCCTTCCTCCTCCTATTTTCCCCACAACAACAACCCTAATGGCTGGCTGCTGGTGATGGTGGTGGTAGTTACCGCTGCTGCTGCTGCTGCTATTTGCAACAATTATGATGATGGTGATGATGGCAAGTCGCATCCCACTTTTCTGCCCCAGAAATAGACTCTACTGGCTTGGATTAATGTTTTGGTCCACACAACACATTAATCCAAAACTAAAAAAAAAATCATAGCTTGGCTTAATGTGATGTATGAACCCAGTCAATCTCTGTTCCCCTAGCAAAATGATCTTCAACCAGGCTCCTTCCAGATGTCATTGGCACTCAACTGTCATTAGCCTTAGCTAGCCAGTATGACTGATCAGCAGGAATAACTGGATTTGAGGTGCAAGACATTTGGAGAAGAATTGGAAAAGGCTATGCACTGCTTTAATATCTGCTAAGGCCAGGGATCTTACTAATGTCAGCTGATCTGTCTTTCAGTCCAAGAAATGATTCTGGCATCCCTGGTCTTAAATGCAAGCCATCAAGGCATCCTCAAACATGAGTGCCCTCTGGGCATTTTCTCCCTGTGTGGATTGCTAGTGGAACCTATCTGAAGAAATCAGCAAAGAAATTCAGAAAACAGGTGAATTACAGACAGATGGCTGCTTGGCAGAAAGTCTAAATGAAAACACACAATTGTTTGAGAAAGACTTCAGCCAAAATCTTTCACAAACATACACACATACATACATACATACATACACACACACTACATCTAATCAATCACAACTCATCCAACCTGGCATCTTATGGAATGGAAACTATGCAGCCCAGAGAATTAGCTTGCCCACGGCTGCCACAGAAAATGATGGCAATGCTAGGACAAAGGCTGAACAACTTTGACTCCCCCTCAAGCCCCCTGCTTAAACCTCTCTCCTCACGGATTATAAAAACTGTCTTAGGCCACTGAGTTGTATTCTCACCCAAGGCCTTGGACAACTGCAGACTCCAAAATCAAAGAGATCTCTACAAGCCCACGTGCTGGCAGTATGCTTTGGGGTCCATAAGCAAAGGAAGAAAGGGAAATACATGTTGAAAATCCACACAGAGAAATCAGAAAAAATCCTCCCTCCACTACGCCTGTAACAGTTAGGGGGACTGTACAGACCACTCAGCCTTAGTAATCTGACCCAGTAAAACAACTGAAATAGGAGGAACGTAGGCCTCTCCACCAAATGTATTACTTGAAGAAAGCCCGCTTAAAGAACCTCATCCCTGAATCTTTCTACAATCCTTCAGTGGAAAATGGGACCCAAGAGTTCTGGCTGACTCTCACAGCAAGGCAGACACAGGATGGGTCTTCAGCTGGAGCATTTGCATGCCAAGTATCTTCCCTGCCAGTGGCTTATTGTTCTCCCCCCCCCCACTGTATACTTAACCCCCTTTAATTTCTCTCTGAGATTTCAGAGCCCCCCAATGACTAGATTGCACCATGAATTCCTTTCGTTCAGCCCTCATTCATGCCCGACCAGGATTCCTCGTCTATAACAGTGTCACTCAAACTCCCAATTCTCTGCCATCCGCCCAGCTGACTCGGGAAGGAGAGAGAAGGCCTTGTTTATCAAAGTATCAGAAACCACATTCAAGCTTACATGAGGCTCTCTCAAGCTGTTGTCAGGCCAAGCTCTTATCAGGCCTGTTATTTCCTGGACAGCACCACATTTTAGCCCTAACTTAATCCTCTCTAAATAGCTTCTGTACACACCCATTGAAATGGCCTGGAGGAACCAGGCAGGGACAGCAAAGAAAGAGGATAACTCTCTGCCCAATCTATCTGTCTCTCTGTGTTTATAAACTATCCAAGCATCCCCTGTGGGACATAGGGAGCAACAAATGCCTTAATTGTCAAGGAAGGAAATGCATCTGGAGATAGAAACCAACCAGCAGTGTCCAGAGAATGTGGGCCCCTGGAAGATTTTGCATTTCTAGAGGCAGCATCATTTCAGCAAAAACTCTAACAATTTCAGCTGTGACTTCGAGCTCTCTAACCATTGTCAGTCCCTTCTTCTAGGGTCCATGGACACCCCCTTTGGAGAGACTCTACTTCAGATGGACAAAAAGATAGATAGAGCATTCAAACTCACTGTTGAAACTCTCTGGCTTGAGTATAATTTCACTGTGCTAGTTAAAATTTCCCCAGGCTTTCTACTTATGTGTTTTTGATATAGCCAAATTTTGGTAGGATCTTGAACCGTCTCGGTAGCTGATTGTAGGCTGTAGTATTCAAACCAATTTAGATTCATTTTGTTCTGGTCTTCCACTGCTGATTTTTTATTGCTTTTTCTATTCCTAGTTTTTGAATATCTGTTTTGATATTACTAGAATTATGTGAATATTATTGATTTGATATGTAAAATAACTTTGCAGATGGGTAGTAGGACAATATTGTCAATTAATAAATAGAATGTGTGTTGGGATTTATTTCTACAAACACAACGCTCCCTAGTATGGTGTTCCATCCCTCCCATCCTATAACCACCAATAACAGAGAAACAAAACAGTATGAAAGCCAATCATGCACAGCTATTTGGTGTCCTCAAAATACAAGTATCACCCAGAAGGAGAGGCAGGAGATGTTCAGCAATTCCCAGAAGAAGCAAGGGGGGCGGGGGGAACCATCTGGATTATACCACTCATGGAGGCCAAATCTTCCCATCTCTACACAAAGGAGATCCCAGGACAACTTCTTAGAATACATTATCCAAACTGCACAACTCCACATGTAAGAAAAGATATGATTCTCATTTCTCCATTCAGTTCCCCAACTCTATAAAAAAGGAATAAGAATAATATAATAATTGCAAGAAGGTCTACAAACCTCCCCCCCCCCAAAGGATTAAGTCAGGGGTTCTCAAACTGTGGGATTGGATGCCCTGGGGGTCATAAGCAACTTAGCATTTGTCTAAGAAACCTGACCAGCCTTGTGCAGGCAGAGGAGGAGCACCATCAAAATCTGCTCCTTACTTTGCCTGCACAAATCTCAGTAGGCAGTTGCAGTGCTACAAAGCTTGAGATATATGATCCACAGATTAAAATTTGATTTTTAAAAGTAAGTGATATATTTATTTCTTGCCCTACCCTAACCCCATTGAGATCATTAATTTTATTCATAGGGGAGATGTCACATAAATTCATGTATTATGGTACCACAAAGTTTGAGAATCCCCGGATTAAAGAGTTTACCCTCCAAGTAAACTCAACTCTGGCCTCCAGGCAGTATGTCCATGTAGGTGTTTTTTTCAAACAACAATGGAGATGCATTTCACCATTATCTTATTCCAGGAAGTTTTTTTTTAAGTTAGTTGCCTAGCCTACAGCCCTGGGAGTTCTTGGTGGTCTCTCATCCAAGAATTCCAGTTAGTTTTTTGAGAAAGTCAAGTTAGCTAGTTGCTGCCACAAAATTGGCAAAAAAGGTCTGGGCAAATTCTATCAACCATTTTTAGTTAGAATAGGCATTTAGTTAAATGGCAGTCTACTTCTAAAGGCCTGATTTGTAAAATGGATCAATTCAGAAAGGTTTATCTGCAGGATAACTGGATGCTTGATGAGATGGGTTTACACTGCAAAGCAATTCTTATACTTTTAGTACTAATGAGTAGGTGAATTCATTTAAGTTTTTAGGTCATGATGCATTATTGAAGTAGCACACAGAATACCTTTCTAATAAATTTACACTGCATAACTTCATTGATGCTTTCTAACCAGGACTGGAGAACATGGAAAATTACACCATAAATGGGGTCTATGCAAAACAGTGACTGATGGGACATACAGACTTCAAGCACAAGTTTCTGTGAAATAAATTTCCCCTTTATTTATTTGTTTGTTTATTAAACTTACATAGCTACCAATTGGAAAGACTCCAAGCAGTCTATATTTTATCAGTATTTTTGTCTCAGATGAAGAGTCATTAGAGGCTGCAACTCTGAGATTTGTGACAAAATCAAATAATAATAATAATAATAATAATAATATATTAAACTTGTATGCCACTTGACTCCCTACAACTCCCATCTTTTAGCTGAATTTCCTTTAGTACACTGGATGAGTAGGTGAATTCATTTAAGTTTTTAGGTCATGATGCATTATTGAAGTAGCACACAGAATACCTTTCTAATAAATTTACACTGCATAACTTCGTTGATGCTTTCTAACCAGGACTGGAGAACATGGAAAATTACACCATAAATGGGGTCTATGCAAAACAGTGACTGATGGGACATACAGACTTCAAGCACAAGTTTCTGTGAAATAAATTTCCCCTTTATTTATTTGTTTGTTTATTAAACTTACATAGCTACCAATTGGAAAGACTCCAAGCAGTCTATATTTTATCAGTATTTTTGTCTCAGATGAAGAGTCATTAGAGGCTGCAACTCTGAGATTTGTGACAAAATGAAATAATATAATATAATAATAATAATAGTAATAATAATAATAATAATAATAATAATAATAATAATAATAATAATATATTAAACTTGTATGCCACTTGACTCCCTACAACTCCCATCTTTCAGCTGAATTTCCTTTAGTACACTGGATTTTCATTGTGGCTTTAATTTTTTCAAGTCAGTTATGAAAACTAGATTGTTGAGGATCAGTTCTCTTGCTAAAAATACTCTTTTTTAATTAAAAAAGAAATTTATAGGATGCAAAACTCCTCTGAATACAACATACACACAACTCTGGGATGTTGCAAGAAGGCCCTCTTGAATGATAACAAAAGAAATAATGATTCTCCTCCATTTGTCTTGCTCATTCAAAGTGATCTAATCTTATATAATGTTTGCTGGCTTCCTTACAGATTCTGTGTGTCCCCAGTTCTGCTATAATATTCGTACTTAAGAAATCTTGAAAGTGGACCTGCGTTGCTTTCAGTTGCTAGAGTTAAGATTTTAAATCTCTACGCTTGTACTTTTAAGCTGATAGGGTTTTTTTTATAACTCATGTGTTTCAGATTATCATATGATGTGTAGCTATGAGTTTATATCCTATTACAGGCAAGACATTATTAAATATGATTTAAAAACCCTCCAAGCTATTGTTCTGAAAAATATCTTCACATGCATAGCCAATGTTAAAAATGCAACTGGTACCGTTTTCAGAGTGGTGCTTATATATGTGAGGCCTATAAATTGAGAAGAACAGCGATCTATCCACCCACATATGCTTGATTTTGAATTAAGTGATATCAGATTAAGAAATGGTTACTCGGCCTCATCTCTTATTGGGCCCCAGTCGGCAGGGCAGAGCACAGGCCTTCCTACTCTGGATAGGATCCCCCTCAAAAGACATCTGCATAGGCAGACATACCCTTAAATGGATGGCCTTGGTGAACAAGCATTTCAGAGTGGTAAACATATGCACCCTGTTCTGGGCTAAAGCAAGCCAAAGGTTAAAAGTGGCCAATGCCAGAGCAGGACCATCCATTCACACAGCGTCTTTGTCCTGAACACGCAGCTTTGGTGATGCACCTCTTGCCTCTGATCTACCAATAAGGAGACTGGCAATCGAAAAGGTCCGGCTCCTCAATAGTCTCTCGCGGGCATAAGTGGCAGCTGCTCAGTGCTTTTAGCCCCAGACTGTGCCCAGCACCGCCCCAGCCAGGGGCCATCTGCTCTCTCCAACTCAGGGCCCCTGATCCTGTTCCTCCACAAATGCCGCCTAGGTCAGTTTGAGAAGGAGGGGTCATTGGAGAGCTTTAAAAGACTAAATTACTGAAATTGAGGAAATTCCTACCCTCGCTCGCTGGAGCTTCAAACAAGCCATTTATAACCAGCCGTAAAATGTTTGCAGCTGGGATGCTATATAAACCATTTGTCTCAGCAATGGCATTCCTGACGCTACAGAGTATGTCCCACACATGGAAATAGATGTTCCCTCAGAAATACCCACTCCCACACAGAGGACTGGCTCTCCTGTTAGGTAAAGGGAGAAAACAAGGGGGCAGTCCTCCTGAATTGGGCAAAGAAGCCCCCCTATGCCCCCAAAGCAAGTTACCACCCACATAAATGATGGGGGCTCAATTACAAGGGTTGATTCTAGTAAAGATTCCCTCAGGCGGACAACATGGGCACAGTCCTGTAGTTTTCTTAAAATTAATACGAATTCGTTTGCTATGGCTTTCTTCAGAAATGTTTTTTTTAATTTTTCATTCTAGTCTATGGGCCACGGATTTCCTGGTGGTCTCCCATCCAAGTACGATCTAGATCCAACTCTACTTAGCTTTTCGGGATCAGCCAGGGTGGGCTAGGGCTCTCACCTCCTTAGGCCTTGTATTAAAGTGTTCGTGAGGTCAAGCTAACCCCTGGTGATTATGCAGAACATCTATATGGTTTTCTTGGTGACAGTATGGAAATGATTTGCCACTGCCACCTTACAAGGTTTTCTGTTTTTAATTTCTTCACTTAGTTGACAGCTCTGGGATTTCCTGGTGATCGCCCATCCAATTCTATACACAATCCCATCCCACAGTACTTACATGCTCTCCTCAGAGATTACATCCCTCTAGTCACAGACACACAACATGCTCCTTATATTTACACATTAGTATAGCCGCAAGAGACAGCAATATACATTCCAATATTTTGCACCCAGGGCACGGGTATATTATATTCTTATATAAATACAGTATTGCACCATACATATAGATCAAAATAAACAAATGAGATTCTCAAGTTGGGAAATTTCTCGTCTATTAGAAATTTTGGGGCTTGTGCAGTGGAAAACATAATCATGTGATATTTAAAAACCTACATTTACTATTTTAGCCATCAGTGCTGTCAGAAACAAAATTACATAGCCAAAAAGTTCAATTAATGTTTTCTACAACTTCATGGTACCTACATGAAAAATAAGTGTCCTAGCCTACTTTAGGTTCCATCATGTCTAAAACTTGTAACATCTTCCTGCATAGGAACAGAACAGATTGGTGAATGAAGCTGCTCATTTTCTCTTACAACAATATAAATAAGAGAGTTATTTCTTATTTCAGCTGAAGGGCAATTTTGGTAAATAACGCTTTTTAAAGCTAATCTACCTCTCAAGACTGTTGAAAAAAAAGGAGATTTACTAAGAAACTTTAGTAAAGCACCCTAATATTACCAATCACAGTTTCCCACCATTGCAGAGGGTCATATCATAGGGGCCAGACTAGTGTTCCAATGACTGATATAACTTGTCAAATCCACATATCTTGATTAGACAAAGTTAGGCAAAACTAAAATGGCCTGTCAGGTGTGGCCTTGGTACTTTGTGTAGCAGTTTATGTGATCAGAGGATGGCATGCTGTGAATACAGAAACTCATTTGACCTTATTTTCTGCAATCAAGTTCTAATGCATACCTTTCCAAACTGTGTGTCACGACACACTGCTGTGTCGCGTCCAGGGCCCAAGTGTGTCATGGGGAAACCCGGAAGAGGAGGCCATGCACCACGTGGAGTCCCGCCCAGCACTTGCCGCGCCACCGGTCCCTGCTCTGTGCCCAGCTCTCGCCGCAGAACCCAGGTAAGGTGCCAACCCGGCAGGGCCGCAACTGGGGGGGCAGGGATGCAACTAGGCCACCGCGTTGGGGGGTGGGGGGTGCAGGGACGTGACTAGGCCGCCACGCTGGGGGATGGGGGTGCAGCCGCCACGCTGGGGGAGGTACAGGCGGGAGCCAATCACGTGGGCCGGGGGGCTGGGTTTGGAGCCAGGAGCCAATCCCGTGGGCCGGGGGGCGGGGACCCCTCATTACTGTGTCACAAAATTATGGATGGCTAAAAGGTGTGTCACCAACATGAAAAGTTTGGAAAGCCCTGTTCTAATGTTTCAAGCAACACTGTAAAATGCCATGCTTCATTGTAGGCACTCACATAAAACGATCCTATAAAGTTAAGTTCGGTGAAGCTACTAGTCCTCATTATATATTTGATTTTATTCATTTGCTTTACCATTCATACTTAAATTGCTGCATGTCATCAACCCAGAAGGGATATACAAAATCAATGCTCTTCAGTATGTAAAAGATTCTCTGCCTGGAGGCAATTCTTATTTGCAAGTGTATGTATTGCATGTATTGCCAGTTTGGTCTAGTGCAGGGCTTTCCAAAGTTTTCCCGCGGCGACACACCAACCGGCATTGGTGTGTCGCCGTGGGAAAAGCCGGAAGTGCCGCTGTTGCGGCAGCGCGCAAAAACCCGGAAGCGCTGCTGCCGCTTTCGTGTTTTTGCACGCCGCCATTGGTGTGTCGCCGCGGGAAAACCCGGAAGCGCTGATGATGATCAGCGCTTCCGGGTTGTGTGGCAACACACCAGACTGTGTGTGGCGACACACTTTTGTGTCGCGACACAGTTTGGAAAGCTCTGGTCTAGTGGTTAAGGTGCTGGGCTAGAAACCAAGAGTCTGTGAGTTCTAGTCCCGCCTTAGGCATGAAAGCCGGCTGGGTGACCTTGGGCCAGTCCCTGTCTCTCAGCCCTAGGAAGGAGCCAATGGCAAAACAGGAGACTGAGAGTTCTAGTCCCGCCTTAGGCATGAAAGCCGGCTGGGTGACCTTGGGCCAGTCCCTGTCTCTCAGCCCTAGGAAGGAGCCAATAGCAAACCAGGAGACTGAGAGTTCTAGTCCCGCCTTAGGCATGAAAGCCGGCTGGGTGACTTTGTGCCAGTCACTCTCTCTCAGCCCAGCTCACCTCACAGGGTGGTTGTTGTGGGGAAAATAGGAGGAGGAAGGAGTATTAGGTATGTTTGCCACCTTGAGTTATTTATAAAAATAATAAAGGCGGGATAGAAAATAAATAAATAAATAAAATGTATGATGGGTTCATTCGTGATTGCTGACATTCGCTAAAGCAGCTACAACTTTCTCCTGATTGCTCCCTGAATTCCCACTTCATTGCAAACCTGGAGTATCACAAATGCAAGACTATATAAACCTGATAAATAAATAAAAATAAAAGACAGATGAAACATCATACTAGAAATGTGTTCACAAAAACGTAAGACCTGAGGCAGAGGTGCATTGCTCTCTGTCTGCAGTTACTTCTGCAAAAAAAAAAAAAAGGGGGGGGCTAAGTTACAGTACTGGTTAACCAAGACAATCTTGGTGACATCAGGATGCACTGATGTATATCTATGCGTATGTGTTATGGGAGTCAATTCAGAGAAGCATTGTGTCATACAGTTTCAGCTGACATAAAATCATCAGGAAACCCTTTTTCTATATTGCATTTCCATCACCGTGTTATCGCTGTTGTTAGTTCTTCTGATCATGTGCACTCTTTCACCCTAAAGAGGAATTATGAGTCCTTTGGGGAAAGAAACCCACTCAGTTCTAGATTCTGAAAAACAGTGTGAAGTGCAGGCGGGTGCCAAGTACATAAATCCGCTTCCTTCAACCCACTGTCCTCTTGACGTATTGGGGCAAAGCATAGAACCCATGGCTAAAGGCTAAGGATTAGGGGAGTTGTAGTCCCAGTTTACCTGGAGGGCAACAGCTTGAAAAGGTGGGATTTAAATATAGCGCATACAGGCCACCTGTAGAATGAGCAGGAAGTAAAGCATTGTGTCTGGCTCCCGTTTATAATATGAGGAGGTACCCCAACTAAAGTTTGCTTCAAAACTATGCCCAGGAAGCTTAAATTCCTTGGCTATAAAAATGCACCCACCCTACTCATGCCCAGAGGCACTCCCTACTACTTATTTCTGGTCAGTCGGAAGAGGAGAAGGAGAAGAAGAATTAGTAGTAGTAGTAGTAGTAGTAGTAGTAGTAGTAGTAGGGTTTTAAATGATCCCAGACAGGCCTTTCTCCCATTCAAACCGTTCTAATGAAATTGCTGTTCCCCTGCAATGTCAGTTCGGATTATTATTACTATTTTCCTGTCCTCCTACGGGGATGGGTCTTCTTGCTCCTCCGCAGTTTAGGCAAACGCTCCGGGAAGGGCCGAGATTATCCAGGAAGCGTTTTGATTTCCAGCAGCCAGCGAAAGAGTTAAAGCGCCACATTTCCAGCTCGGCGCTTGGGCAGCCAGGGTAGGGTCGGGTGGGGCCGCTCCAAATGAAAGCGCTTTGAAAGCGAGCGAGCGCGAGCTCCCATCGGGCGGGGGGGGGGGGAAGAAGAAGGGGCTCAAGCCTCAAAACTCCACCCCCAGGTATTCCCCTGCGACGCGGCTCTCAGCCCCCACCCGCTCGGCGTGTGTATATAAATATACATCTAAGACTTCTTTTTTTCCAAGTTGTAAACACCCGTGATGGGTGCCAAGAAAAAAAGAGAAGAAAGCGGGGAAGGAGGGAAGCGATCTGGCAGCTGCTGAAAGAGAAAAGGGAACGCAGGAGGATCCGCTGGGGACACCCTTGGGTGTTTGACAGATCTGTCCGCCACCTCCGCCTCCACTTCCAGATTCTCCAGGGGGTCTGAAAATAAAGACATCGCTTCGCCTTTCCCCCCGCGCCAGCCTGACTGGTCTGCCCCACTTCTGGATCCACTTGCATCTAATGGTGGGCGGCAAACTTCAAGATTGCACACTGGCGCGCGCATTGTATAACACCCTCTCCCCCAAAAAGGGGGGAATGAAAGTTAAAATCAGTCCTCAGCTGTCTGGCTTTTGAAGGATGAACGCCACCGCCGCCTCCTCTCCCACTTCCAGATTCAGCATAGGCTCCCCCAGATATCACTCCTCTGTACCCACACTCAGGTCCTTAAAAAAATAAAGAAAAGGAACTTCAAAGTCTCCCCCTCATCTGGTGTTCATAACGAGCTTCCAAGTCAAGACAAAGAGCCAGAAACTGGAGGTATTCCCCAGTTCCCAAGAAAGTGAACTCCCTCCCGAGATCAGAAACGAAGGAGGCGGCTACAAATGTTCCTGAGCTACAACCACGCATGTCCTCCTCCCATCAAAAGACAGCGGGGTGGAGGGAGCGAGGGAATTACTTCGCTCGTCGTATCCCCTCTTTTGCAACTCTGGAGTTCCAAAGCAGGAAACCAAAAGTTGGAAAATTCGGTTCGAATCCACCAAGCAAGTCCGCCTACGCAGCAAACAGCGCCCTCTAGCATGATGCCCCTCAGATCCACTCGTGCTCAAGGCCCACGCGCGATTTATTCTATACGTTGCTATATATCCACAACCCCACCCACGTCAACACTATTGAGAAACCGAACCCATTACCGCAATTCATCCCCCCACCCCCCCGCCGCCAATATCGACCAGCACGATCGGCGACAGTCCACCTACATTGTAGGCTGGCCGGCTGGGGCCACCCGAAGGGATCCAAGCCCAAGGAAAACGGACTGATGCTCGACTTCCGCAGCATGCAAGCGCTCCGGTTAGTAACATCGTAGAGCTGTCGCGGCGTGACGGCGAACGCCTCCATGCAGTCGTACATCTTCACCCTCCGGAATCCGCTTTCAGTGGAAATAGGCGGCGGAGGAGGATATGGTGGCGAAAATAAGGATGGTGATGGTGATGATGATGCTACTAATAGTGAGCTTGAGGTGGTGATCCAGGAAGAAAAGGAAATGTTCGCCGCCCTCCCGGAGAGGCGGCGGGAGGGGGGGAAGAGGAGGAAAAATTCGGGCTGCTATCAAACGGGTCCGCTCGCGCGCGCGCGCGCGCGCGCCACCTTCTCTGCTCCCCGAGTGAAATACACGTCCCGCGTGAAGTTGGGAGCTGAGAAGTCCCGGCTTTTCGATCGCTTCAGCTTGCCCGCTGAAGAAGCTATTACCTTGCCGCGAAAGCGGCTAAGGACTCCCCAATTTGTGGGTGTGGCTTCGGAGCGAAAGGGGCCGGGCCATGTGGGACGGATACACAAAATCTGACTACACACAGCAGTCACATAGGGGGGCATAACACGCCGAGGAGGACCTAGGAAACGCGCCCAAACACTGATTTGGCAAGCACGCAACGAGGAAACAATAGGCAAACACGCGCGCGCACACGTAGGCAGGGCTGTTGTTGGCTGCTGTGTGTGTGTGGGTTTGGTTTTTTTTTTCCTCCTTTCTGCTGCTGCTTCTCTTTTCCCAAGCCGCACCCACGACGGCACTCAGAGTGCAGCAAGCAGAAGATTGCGAAGTTTAGCAAACTTACCAGCTGGTGCGTACAGATTTACTCAGAGAATTGCACGGAACTGAGAGCTGAGCAAACACGCGTGCATTCAGGAGGCAAGACTGACAGAATGCCCACCTAGGGAACGCCACATTTATAATCCGCGAGAAGCCGGCCCTATCAGTCGACTGAGTTCAGTAGACCTATAAAAGAAACCGATTTGGGGATAAGGTAGGGAGCAGGGATTAAGTGTGGCCTGATACAGTCTGGTCTGGCCTTCCAGGTTAGCTCCCCATTTCAATTGTGTTGGAAGGTGCTGTCCCATGATGGAGGTTGAATAACTATGAAAGTTGATCCCAGGGGAGTTTTCACCCTGCTACAAATAGCTGGTTCTTGTATGCCAGCAAAATGAATTAACTGGAAAAAGGTCTCACACTTCTGTATTCACAGAGGGGGAATGACTGAAAAGAAGACATAAGCCTACCCTGAAAGGTGGGAGGGAAAATAGGTACCTTTCCTTTACAATCCTGTAAGAAGCTTGGCAAAAGTTACGAGCAGAGAGCTAATACAGGGAAGTGAACTGGAGTCCACATAGAATAAATACAAAGTAACACATCAGCAACTCAAGGTTGGGGGATGGGTAGTAATAGTCCAGGAGCATCTTCAGTGTAGGAAGGGGCTTTGGATCCATCCCATGCATGGCTAGAATCAACTTTAAGCAGGACTACTGCAAGTGATACAGAGCATTCAGAAGAGTACTTGAAATGGATGTATATTCTACTCATTATGTCTTAATGATCGTCACAGAGATCCCCAGCAGATAAATTCCTCATGGCCAATTCACAGCATAGAAAGCAGATTCTCCTCTTCCCACGTCCACATAGTTATGTAGAACAGGAATTTAGTTCTGAAATCCAACACTTAATCCAAAATCAAGGGATGGGATTTTGGAAAGCTACCCAAATAATTATTCTTTTGTGCATATAAAAAAATAAACCAACCCTGAACTCAAAACATATCTTGCTGCTTTTGTGCATATAATCAGGATAGTTAAAGAGATAAATAATTCCATATTGTAAATGCATGTTTTATTCACTTAAAAAAACATAGCGAGTACAGTATCTGGGCTCAGCAGTGGAATCTGAATTTAATTAATGGAACTAAAACAGTGTGATACTGATTTATGTGAATACTACATTCCCATGTCACAGCACAGCGCAAATTCATTCTTTACCACATTCAGATGTACAGTCTCTCATTTTCTCTCCCAGCCAGTCTCTCAAGTCACTTTAAGCAATTTTGTAATGGAGCAGTATAATATAGAGCTGTAAATTGGCCATGTGGTCAGTGGAGGAATCACTTTTTCACATGCAAAATCCCTTCTGGATCTATAATTTATAATTTATAATATATAATTTATAATATATAATTTATAATATAATAATTTGGCCCTGTGAATGGGGCCAGAGCTTGATATGCAGAAATCAACAAATGAAACTTTTCAGTGTTTATATAACAAATTAAACCTATTTAATCTATTAGTCTAAAATATAGGGATTCAAAAATTGGTGACTCTAGTGGCTACCTATAGATAGATAATTCCTGCCTGTCACAGGTAACAATGTTATAAAATAAATGTTATATATATAAAACCATTCAGTTCTTTCTGACCTGGTTCATATATTACATGCACCATGGTTATAGACAGAGTGGTGCAATGGATAAGATGATGGACTAGGACTGGGAGGCTCAGGTTCAAGTCTGTCCTCAGCCGTGGAAAGTCATCGAGCCCAATGCACCACTCGGGGGTCTTAGAGAAAAATGGAATACTACGTACCAGTGTTTCTCAACCTCGGCAACTTTAAGATGAGTGGACTTCAACTCCCAGAATTCCCCAGACAGCCATGCTGGGAATTCTGGGAGTTGAAGTCCACACATCTTAAAGTTGCCGAGGTTGAGAAACATTAATGTACACTGCTTCAGGCTGCCGGAGGAGAGGTGGGGTAATGAGGTATAAAAAGCCTTTCAAAAAGCCTTTGATAAAGTCCCTCATCCAAGACTTCTCGGTAAGCCTAAAAGCCATGAAAAAGGGGGCAGGTGCTCTTGTGGATAAGCTACTGGCTAAAGAATAGAAAATAAGGGGTAGGAGTAAATGGATATTTCTCACAAAGGAGGGGTGGAACTTTGGGGTCCTCCTAGGACCGGTGCTTTTCAACACATGTATAAATGATCTGGAATTGGGTGTGACTAATGGAATAGTCAGGTTTGCTGGTGACATTAAGTTGTTCAGAGTGGTAAAAACAGTAAGGGACTGCAAAGAGCTCCAAAGGAATCTGCACATTAGGGGAATGGGCATCAAAATGGCAGATGTCATTCAACGTGAGCAAGTGTAAAGTGATGCACATTGGTGCCAAAAATCCTAGCTAGTTGCACAAACTAATGGGATCAGAGCTAGCAGTGACTGATGAGGAAAGAGACTTTGGAGTAATGGTAATCAATTGAGTGAAGGTGTCGACACCATGTACGTCAGCCGTAGAAAAGGCCAGCAGCATGTTAGGGATAAGAAGAACTAGTATGGAAAATAGGGATGCCAATATTATAATGCCCTTATATAAATCAATGGTGCAACTGCACCTGGAATATTGTGTGCACTTCTGGTCACTGCATCTCAAAAGGGATATAGTGGAGCTAGAGAAGGTTCAGAGGAGGGCAACGAAGATGATCAAGGGGCTGGAGCACCTTCGCTATGAGGAAAGCTTGCCACATTTGGGGCTTTTAGTCTAGAAAGGGGGCGAACAAGAGGGGATATGATTGAGGTATATAAAATTATGCATGGTGTGGATAAAGTGGACAAGAAGCTGTTTTCTCCTTCCCAAAATATAGTACCAGAGGTCACCCAATGAAACTGAATCCAGGAAGAATCAGGACAGACGAAAGGAAATATTTTTTTACACAATGTGTAATCAAACTTTGGAATTTGCTACCACAAGATGTGGTATTGACTACCAGCTTGGGTAAAGGGTTGGACCAATTCATGGAAGTCAACCGGATCAGTGGCTATTAGCCTTGATGGCAGTGTGACTGCCTCTGAAGGCCATCTGCTGGGAGACTAGTGGACTTCCTTGTGCAGTTGGTTGGCCACTGTGAGAACCGATTCATTCATTCATTCATTCATTCATTCATTCATTCATTCATTCAATCAATCAATCAATCAATCAATCAATCAATTTATATAGCTGGCTAGATGGTCCAGGGGTCCAATCCAGCAGGGCACTGCTTATGTCCTAACAAATAAATGGTTTGGTTAGCCATGACACAATTGGCTAGGTTCATACAACATATTAAGCCATAAACCATGGTTTACAAACTACAATAGCTGGTTTACACAACAAGCCAAAACCAAAATCCCACATTATGGCTTAGTGCATATCTCTTTCTCTCCAACACCTGCAAAAGTAGGTAATAAATATTGTTGAGCTAAATATTATTATATTTGGCATGCAGACTCTTGAAAGGACTTTCATCAGGTAAAAGGGGGCAAATTAATCCAAGGTTACTTTATATTAGTCACATATATTAGTCAAAATTGTGGCCTTTCTGAAATAAAATGGACTAATAAATAATCCAACAAAACTGACAACAACATATATACAAACACAGAGACAGACACACTCAAGTCTTATCATGTCTCACATGAGCACAAGAAGCTAAACTGTGATGTACTCAGAGTACCTCCATTCTCACACACACAGATCCATCCATCCATCCATCCATCCATCCATCCATCCATCCATCTATTCTGTGTCGTCCCAAACCTTTTTCAGCCCCAAGGCCACAATTATGACCTTTAATGGACAAACACTTTGCTTTTGACCTTTGCTTTTTCTGCAAATCTCACTCCAAACCCCAAGCCAGTCTTGATCAAGTAAGTGATGTGACAACAAAACCATTTGAAATAAGAACTTAGAAAGTTCATCTGAGTAGCTAAATAAGATGCCCAAGCTCTCAATGGATCTGGGAACCTTCCTCACTAAAAATCCTGAACAAAACTCAGTCTCGCTGTATCAAAATAAAAGCTTGCAAAGATAAATATGCAGCCCTAACTTTTTTGCTGCTGTGGTAGCTAGATTATCTACATTGGGAAGAGAGTGGGAAATATTCTGAGGGTATTGATTTGCTGATAAATAACCATGGGCACATACTTCCCACCCTCCCTTATGGAGGGCCCACTGGCACATCCCCTAGAATCTGATCAAGACTGATCTGGTCACATGAATACACCTCCCCAAAAAGGGAGAGGGGAAAGCACAATAACGTTTACACGCCATGGCTCTGTGGCCATTTAAACAGAAAAACTGGAGATTTTTCTAGAATGTGAAAGATTAATATAAGATTGTTTAAATCTTGAGATCAATCCCATGTTGTAGGATCAAGGGGAACATTGGGATTACCAAGGTGTTCTAATGCTGCTGCAAACTGCAAGTGAGGAATGGGGCTGGGTCAAATTGTCCATAAGGCCAACCGGAGTCACCTGTCATCTATTACTGGATCAAAAAGTTGATTGTTCCCAGAGCCCCAAGAGCAGAATAAGAACAGTGAAGGGGGAAAAAAAGACAAGTCACAACAGTTGATTCTTGACCACAGAAGCTTCTGAATAATGAATCTGTTTCATCTTTAAGGTGCAACAAACTTTTTTGCTAGGTTACACCTCTCTCAATTATTCTTCTTTATGCAAAGACCCAGCTCTCTGGAGAAGGCTCTGATGCTGAAAAAGGTAGAAGGAAAGAGAAGAAGAGGACGACCAGCAGCAAGGTGGATGCACTCAGTTACAGTGGCGATGGGTGCACCATTAGAAGACCTGAAGGACCAGGTTAGGGGCTGATCGTCATGTAGAAAATCTATCTATCTATCTATCTATCTATCTATCTATCTATCTATCTATCTATCTATCTATCTAGCATCCCTCCCTCCCTCCCTCCCTCCCTCCCCGATGGGGGAGATGGGCGGTAATACAAATTTAAATAAATAAATAAATAAAATCTATGTGGTTGCTAAGAGTTGATACTGTCTAATGGCACATAATCAATCAGTCAGTCAGTCAGTCAGTCAGTCAATCAATCAATCAATCAATCATACCTCTCTCTCTGGAATTTACCAGTTGTGCAGTGAACCAATCCAACCACTAAAGTCTGAGCATAGCAAGGCAGCTCAACTCTCAGTCGGGAGCAGCTCCAGGCATTTAAATGTTCTCCTCCTTTAAGATGTCTTCAGCCACTTTAGTTAATCACCATGGCCAATGTGGCACTCCCAATCGGTATGGCATTCGCAGACTATGTCCCACAATAGGCTCTGACCCCATCCAGTTAATTGGCTATCCGCTTGCTTTTCAACGGAATACATCTCTGAGGTTGTTCAGAAAAATGTCCCAGTGTTGGTTTCTCCTCTCAAATGGCTGAATAGCCCCATCATGGTGGACCCTGGCCCCACTCCAGAGGCTGGGACAAGTTGGCTCACATATGCACAGATATGCACGCACACACACGCACACACACTCCAGGCTGCTAGGCCTTTTTCACCCGCCTCTCTGTTTCTGTCTTGTTTCCACTAAATGGGCCAATATATACACACTTGCTAGTTGTGCTGGAGAAGGCCTACATTTGTACCTCCCTCTGTCTTGGCTGAGTTAGTCCTGCTCCCCGCCTCCTAGGCCAAACTTCATTCCTTTATCCCTTGCCCAGTGTGGGCAAACCAACATCAGCTTTCCCCACTGGCTAAACTGGGTTCCCCCCTCCCCCTCGTTAGCTCGACTCTCCCTGCCTGCGTTGGCTGGGCTAGGCTCGGTGCCAGTGGTTGGCCAGACCAGGCCTGGCTGTTCCACCTCCCTCTGCTGCAGCCTCTCCCTTTCCTTCCAGCTCAAAGGCCGAGCGAGCGAGCATCAGCCGAGCCAGCGGTATGAACTCTGCAAGAACCCCCTTTGGGTGCAGTAACCTCTCCATGACCCAGCTCCATGGCAGCCCTTCCCTTCCCTTCTCTTCTCCGCAAGCCCTTGCTTTTTCCTTTGGCTCAGTTTTTCCACAGCCTCCTTCTGTCCTGTAGCCTTCAGGAACAGCTCACAGTTCTCCCATTCGATGCCCATCTTCTGCCACCCATCCACTCGCCATCACTTTGGCAACAAGTCAGTTTTCAACCAGTAGGAACTCTTCTTTTTAAACTTAACTTAAAAGCAGCCGGGTTGCCTTTAGCCTTCTTAGCAAAAGGCTTCAGATTTGCATGCAAGGTATTCACATACACAGGGGAGCAGCAGCCACAAGTATCTCTCCTCTCCCTCCGCTCTCATTCCACCTATGCTCTGTGCACTGAGCGAAGGTGGGGCGGGGGCTGGGGGGGCTAGTGGGGAAAGACAAGTTAAAGATCTGTGAAGACTTAAACAGCACAAATCTAAAGGTTTCAGTATAACACAAAGACAGATTTAATTTGCAAACTACACAGTGGCCAGAAGAGAACCCTCTGGATTTGCCGCAAGACAGAGTGAGATTCTTACTATCTATGAATTATTAGATCAATTGGAGGTCTTTTTGCAGGGGCGGTGGGAAGGAACCCCTGCTCCATGTGCTTTGCCCCATAAGGCTCTCTTTCCCAGTTGTGAGGAATGCATCCCACTGAATCACAATCCCCTTTCACATACAACAAAGCCCTGCTCTGCACCCCATTTAGGCTTTCCCCCAAAACTAATACTGCATGCCAGCATTCGTGTAACAGATAGCTTTAAACTGCAGATTCAATCATCCCCTCCCCCAATATTTAAAAGTGCATAAAAAAAGAAAGCTCCGTCCATGCAAGAATCAACACCCACCCTTAAGAACCAAGGCGTGGAAGTGTAGATAAAAGGGGACCCTAGTTTTAAAGGCTATTAGTCGGTTCAATTGACTTAGTAAATACAAACTCGGGGAACTTTTCCGGAGCACACAGGAGCATCTTGTCCTCCCTCCCCCCTCCCTCCCTCCCTCCCTCCCTAAAAATGCCTCCAGCCTCCACTGACACAAGACTCTGCCCTGCAGCTGCTCCCCCTTTCTCTGCCTTGTGGTTTTTCCTTGCTGAGTAGAGCAAGGGTTTCTTCCTTGCATCCCCCTAGCTTGCACTGAAGAGATCAGAAAGGTTCCAATTAGCCTGACCCGCCTGCCCACTAATTCAAACCAGAAGTTGCTTTGCACGGGCTCTGCTCCGTGGCTGAGCTGTGCTGGCGTCCCCTGCCTAACGGCAATCCCTCACTTGCTCCCTCTCCCCTTCCCCATTGCCCCCACATCCAAACACTTGCACGTCTATCTCCAGAGCGGAAGGGAAAAGGAGGGTGGAAGTATCTCTCTCCAATGTCTAGTTTGAAATGTCCTCCGTAACTTTGCAATGCCCTTGCTTTCTTTTGTCTTAGTTTTACACTCCTGTGTTGTTGTTGTTTTTGCATTCACCTGCAACTTTCAGCTTAGTCGAAACAACAAATCTTCCCAGGTTAAGTTGATCTTTTGGATCAGTCCTGTACGTCATTTCCCCCACATACATCCCCCCTCATCTTCATAAATTAATAAAGGGAATGGAACTATATATCCAACCCTGAACCACACGATAGATAAAGTAGTATCTTTTCAAGTATGGGAAGCTTTATGGGTTACATAAGAACCCAAGGCCAAAAACAAACATGCATAAAAGGATATTGTTATTCTCTGATAGAGAAAGGAAGGAGAGTTATATTGAAAGAGATAGTAAATACAAGTCTTTTTTTATTTTGGACAGTCCTTATTGTGGACTAAAATCCATCAGATGCATGGAACATTGTCTTGATAAGAAATATATGGACATGAACACACACCCATGAAAAATAATAAAAGAGAAAAATGGTCAGAGAAAAAAGATTAAACATGACTTAATTCCATTGGAAGACATCTTGAAACATTCAGAAATTGGATGAACCAGGAAGAGACATAACTGTAAACTTGTAATGACCCAGAATCAAAAGCTCCAGGAAAAAAAAATGCTTTTTAGAGCAAAAAGTGTTAAGGTATTTAGAAGACTGCCATTATTCAATACACCAGGAGTGAGGAACTTAGGATTCTTCATATGTTGCTGTAGTACAACTCCAAAAAGCTCCAGCCAGCTCGACGAGGGGTGAAGGACATTAGGAATTGTAGTTCAGCAACCTCTGAGGTCCAGATTTGTTTTTTTTCAAAATGATGATTCGAGGGGATTCATCTTCAGGCAAATGAGCACTGACTACATGTGTGTTAGTGAATGTGTCAGCAGTCCACTTCATTAGATCCACAAACTGAACACACAAAGCTGACTTATCCTGAGGCAGTCCAACTTCCATCTAACTCAGTGCAGCCTACTGTGACTAGTTATGGATGGCCATATTCTTAGGCAGGAGCACTCCTTGTCCCTGCTGACATCTTTTAACCCAGCCTCCCCAATCCGACACCTTCCAGATGTCTTGGATTGCAGTTCCTTGTGACCGTTCCTTGTGTCCTGGCTAGGAATTCTGGGGGCTCTTGGCCAACAAATGGGGGGGTGCCAGGTTGAGGAAGAGGGACACTCAGTAGAGATACTGTAGCGCAGACCAAACCAATGTCTATATGCATTTACGGCACATACAGGAACATTGTGCTGTAGGCCGGCTCTCCCCTAACTAACCGTCTCTAATTGTGACGGTGGGCATGCACGCATTGAAATAAAGGAGAGACTAAACCAAGACAGAAATGCAAAACTAATCAGCAATCCTTTCCCCAAAACAACGAAAACACAACAATAACAAAAACCATAGTTTTAAAAGTGAGACCTCTGGAGGAATATTCATACAACTACTTAGCCACTTGGTACAATAAAGAGATCTTACAGTATATATGTAGTCCTTTAGTTCATGGGTCAGTTGACTGGGTGACTATGTTGCCACAAGCAGAATATGGTTTTTGGATACCATCATAAATACTCAAAAAACAACAGATGCAGTGAATGCTTGAAGTTGAATTCATGCTGTGTATGAACACAACTGAGTGACTGTGGGCTGGAAGCCAGATACTTCTAATGTAACAGTTGCATGTCCAATGGCTGTGTGAATGGAAAGTCAATCAATGCAGCTTAGACACCACATTTTCCTGAGATTGTTGGCTACCTGGCAATCTACTGCAGAGAGAGGCTGAGCCCTCTTCGTACTTTTGGGAATAGAGTAGAACTGGAGCAGGAATTCTTGCACTAGATACAAAGCATGTCTATGAGTTGGCTGAGGAGGAAGGAAAGCAGGGATGGAAAACATCCCCTACTTTCTTCCATGAAGATGTGGAAGAGGAATAGAGAAAGAATAACGTGACTTTGAAAAATTGCACAATTTCTATAATCTGTGAACCAGAAATGTGTGAGACGACCTGGACAAAAGGGTATACAAATATAAGAACTCTTGTCTTCTACTATCTCCAGAGAACCGGGATTTGCTGAGGCTAGCGTTTCAAGTTAAAATAGGAATTCTGTTTAACAATACGAGCATCAACATTGTCTCAGGCTGAATCTCTGCAAGATAGAGCGGCCGCCTGGCTCCTTGCAATTTTCTGTCTTTGGCTCTAGCTGGGGCTATGCTCTTCCTAAACCAGCAGGTCCACAGTCTGGAGGTTCTCACAGCTTCTGCTGGAACAGCAGGTCAAAGCCGTGGCCAGGAGAACATTTCTCCGGCTCCAGCTAGTGTCCCAAATAGGACATTTTTGAAACGAGATATGCTAGCTTGCAGTCACATATGCTTTCATCACCTCAGGTCTTGACTACTGTCATGTGCTCTACTTGGAGTTGCCTTTGAAATTCAGAAACTTCAGTTGGTGCAGGATGCAGCAGCCCATGTGCTGACTGGTGAAAGCTAGTTCAGCAGGGCAACATGTCTAGTCTAGTCTAGTCTAGTCTAGTCTAGTCTAGTCTAGTCTAGTCTAGTCTAGTCTAGTCACTGCACTGATTATCTGTGTTTCTGAGTACAATTCAAAGTACTGGTTTGTCAGATATCTCGTATAAGATTGGCAAATCGGTTTCTCTACAAAGCAAAGGTTTCTCATGGTGACGTGAAGTGCAGGTGCAAGATAACAACTGTCACGTGTGTATTGTTATGGCTACTTCGCATGGGAACAAGTCCTCCTGATTCCTTCTGTGGGAATCCTTGCTCTGTTTAGAGCAAGGGAGGGGGGAGATCACATGCTTGCTTAGATGCAGCACTGCCACCCAATAGCAGGTCACTATGCTATGGCCTACTGCTTTAGGCCTAGTGTGTGTCACACCTAACTTCCAGCCAATCAGAAAGCTGGAAGAACTGAATGTCAAACCATGCAAAATGGTGTTCTTTGCTTCTTGACTTTTTGTGTCTTTAGCCCTGTAGTTCTTCATGTGTGTTCTACTTCTGAGGGTAGCTATGCCTGGCTATACGTTTCAGCCATGGCATGAGCTCTGGCCCTGGAAACAATACATGAATCTCTACTTGTGAGTTTGTCTTCCTTTTGCAATGCTGTACCATGTATATTCAACTTTCCTTTTTGCAATAATGTACTGTATATACATTATTGCCTTATGCTACAAGTAAATACTTTTAGCCCTAAAAGCTGCACTCCATGTCTGTTTATTCTCAAGCCTCGGGTTTTTCCCTATAAGCCAGCGTACATCCCATCATGGTTATCTCCTATAAAGCCCATCATGGCTCAGGTCCTAGATACCTTAGGGGCTGTCTGCTCCAGGTAGAATTTGCCTGTCCTACATGTCTGAATCAGAAAGATGTTCTTTATGAAGGTTGAAGGGTAGAAGGACATAAGCCCGGGTCTTGTAGAATAGTCTCCCCCCCACCCACCCCCAGGTAATGATGAGTCCTCCTCCACTGACATTTAGAAGGGGGCTTAAAATTATTCTCTTTTGCCAGACTTTTGGATCTTAATTTATTGGGGCTGCTATTATATTTTACCGGTTGGATGTATTAATTTAATTTTATTATTTCATTGTAATGGTTTTATGGCTGCGAGAGCTGGACCGTAAGGAAGGCTGAGCGAAGGAAGATAGATGCTTTTGAACTGTGGTGTTGGAGGAAAATTCTGAGAGTGCCTTGGACTGCAAGAAGATCAAACCAGTCCATACTCCAGGAAATAAAGCCAGACTGCTCACTTGAGGGAATGATATTAAAGGCAAAACTGAAGTACTTTGGCCACATAATGAGAAGACAGGATACCCTGGAGAAGATGCTGATGCTAGGGAAAGTGGAAGGCAAAAGGAAGAGGGGCCGAACAAGGGCAAGATGGATGGATGATATTCTGGAGGTGACGGACTCGACCTTGGGGGAGCTGGGGGTGGCGACGGCCAACAGGAAGCTCTGGCGTGGGCTGGTCCATGAAGTCACGAAGAGTCGGAAGCGACTGAGCGAATAAACAAAAAAATGGTTTTATGGTTTTAGTGGTGTTTAATTATTGTAAGCCACCCAGTATCATATGATTGGGCTGATACAGAAATACTATAAAATAAATAAGAAATAAATATGGTTATATCTGCTTTCACAAATAAGTTGTTATTCAGTCACTTCCAGCTCTAGTGCACAAAAACCTTTGCTAGCTTCCTTTTTTATTTCTATTTATGTCTGTCATCTGTGGCAATGCCCTGAAGAACCAATGCTTCAACAGTTCAGAAAAGCTTATCTTTGAATTGTCTCAAGACAATGCATACTTCCAAATATATTTATCCAGTTTATATAGGAACTATGTTTTTAATGGGTTTATACATAATGTGTGTTGTTATTGGCTTAGCAAGACACCTAAACCCAGCCACTGTGATCTGTAAAGTGCTTATGGCTTAGTGTTATGTGAACCCAGCCACTTGTGATTTATCCAACAAACTATAGTTAAAAATGAGGATTTACCATGATGTATGAACCCAGTCATGGTAGTTTGTAAGCCACCCTTTATGGTTTGAGTAAGCCTGGTTTGTTGCTTATTCAACACACCATGGTTAAGTAAATGGTTGCTTAGCACAACTGTGCACTGGCCAGTGTGTATGGCTGTAGTATCAGGCCCCCACTCACCTAGTCAAAACCAGCAGAGGCAGTATTATTACACAGGCCCCTCAACATTCAACATATAAATACTCAGCTGAGAAATGCAGTCTCAGAAGTCCTGGAAAACTGACAGCTCAGTCTGTGGAATGCAAAAACCAGCACTGTTGGATACAAAACTCCAGAAGCTAGCAGTTCGACCCACTTCAGAATGTTCCCACCTATTTGCAAAAGTTCCCATCATGGTTACAGTATTGGACATTAGAAGGGCTGTCAAGAAACCACAGCAGAGTGCTATGAGGCAGACAAAAGCATGGCTTTTCATGAAAACAGCTTCCTTCCATGGAGTCAGCCTTTACCAGTTCAACTCTGGGAATTGTAGGGAAAATTGGCAGCCTTGGGATTATTAGCTTTCTCTAGAGGTCATTCTCCCTTTCTTCAGCTGGTAGTTTTACTGTCTGTATGAGTAATTTTTACCTACAGTATCTGTAGCAAACTCTTTCTCATATCTTGCAATATCCTTTGCAGCATGAAGTGTTCTAAATTTATTTCTAACTACTGACCAGTAGTAGCATCACTCTTTCTGGATACCTTGAAACTTCCTTGGTATGAACTTCGACATTCTGCAAACATTAATATGATGAGGCAAAAGGATCAGCAACAGCAGTGTGTACTTTGGGGTTGAAAATAAATGTGAAGCTGGTATTTCAACATTTCTTTGCTGACTCATCCCATTTGGCTACATGGAAGTAGATGCCTCATCATACCACAAACCCTTTGCTCTTTTGTAGCCCAGGGCCATGTACAATTAGGTGCACCTAGTCCCATTGAAATCAATAGAGGCCACCCTTGAAGAGCATCCGGAAGCTACAGCTGGTGCAGAATGCGGCCGCGCAAGCAGTTTTAGGAGCATAGAACACCATTGCTGCGCGAGCTGCATTGGGTACCAGTTTACTTCTGGGTCCAATTCAAGGTGTTGGTTATCACCTTTAAAGCCCTACATGGCATGGGGCCAGGGTACCTGAGGAACTGCCTCACCCATTACATCGACCCGTCCCACCCAGTCAGGCAGAGAGGGCATGTTACGGACCCTGTCCATGAGGAATTGCCAATCGGCAGGGTCCAGGAGGAGGGCCTTCTCTGCCATGGCACCTGCCCTTTGGAACAAGTTACCCCCGGAGGTGAGGCAGGCCCCCTCTCTCCTGGCCTTCCGGAAAGGGTTAAAGATCTGGCTCTACCACCTTGCTTGGGCTGGGATCCAATCATGGGGGTGGTTGGTGCCGTGATGTGGCTCCGAGGAATTTATATTTAATATAAATTTTAAATATTTGTTATATTTTATATGTCATATTTATATTTTTATGAAGTATTTGTTTTTATGTTTTTAATATCTACAAAAGCCGACATCGACGCTGAAATTCAGCATCGCCTGAGCTCTGCGAGTGTAGCTTTCTCCCGAATGAAGCGTAGAGTGTTTGAGGATCGGGACATTCGCAGGGAGACCAAAATGCTTGTTTACAAAGCCATTGTACTACCAACCCTTCTGTACGCCTGTGAAACATGGACCCTCTACAAACACCAACTCCAACTTCTTGAAAGATTCCATCAACGCTGCCTCCGAAAAATTCTGCAAATTACTCGGGAAGATAGGCGGACTAATGTTAGCGTATTAGAAGAAGCGAAAACCACCAGCATTGAAACAATGATCATCCAACATCAACTTCGCTAGACCGGCCATGTTGTTCGAATGCCTGACCATCGTCTTCCAAAGCAGCTACTTTACTCCCAACTTAAGAATGGAAAACGGAATATTGGTGGACAGCAAAAGAGATTCAAAGACACTCTCAAAGCTAATTTAAAAAAATGTAATATCAGCATTGAGAACTGGGAAGCCCTAACTCATGAGCGTTTCAATTGGAGGTCAGCCTTTATTAATGGCGCTATGGACTTTGAAGAAGCACGAGTACAGGGCGAAAGGGAGAAAAGAGCTAAAAGGAAGGCACGTCAGGCAAACCCTCATCATGACCGTCTCCCACCCGGAAACCTATGCCCTCACTGTGGGAGGTTGTGCGGATCCAGAATTGGCCTTTATAGCCACTTACAGATCCACTGTTAAAATTTTACCTTTGGAAGACAATCTTACTCGGCTACGAGTGATCGCCGATGATGATGATGATGATGATTTTAACTAAATTGTAAACCACCCAGAGCCACTTGCAAGATGGGCAGTGTAGAAATATGAGAAATAAATAAATAAATAAATAAATAAATAAATAAATAAATAAATAAATAAATAAATAAAATCTCATCTGACTTAGATTCAGGATGATACTATAAATCAACATGCCTATTTACCTGTTTCTCTTGCTGGGATCCAGCAAGAATTCAGGACATGGGGTAAAGAGACATTTCAAAGGCTGCTTTGGGGTACTACTTCAGAAAACTAGGTTCCAAGGAATTTTTACTAATATAAATGGTACTGAAAACTTTTCACAAAGCGCCTTTTCTGCAGCTTATTTTATTTTATTTTAATCTTCCTGATCCATTGCTTCTGTGTCTCTCTGTTTGTATCCTGTCCTCTCACTCTTTACAGGCTGTAGCACTTCTCGTGAAGCAGCCTCATTCATACTTGAGCAATCTCATTTAGCTATTTAAATGACTCCACTTTACTTAGAAGCTCATTATGCCCTGGGTTTCCTGGAGTGGGTAGGAGAAAGGGTTCAGATCGCGCAGCCCCACCTCCGTATCTGTCACAGTCTTCTAGCTAAAAGATTGCGTGAGCCCTGCTAAGGGAAGTCAGGAAGTTCCAATTGTGGGAACTGGTCCTAGGCACAAACCTTCTTCAGCTCTCGTCAGAGGAGAAGCTGATAACTGTTTCCTGTTACAGCAATGTTGACAATTTCCTCTGCAGGTTTGGGTAGCGGGGTATTGCATCTGGGCACTGTACAGTCCATGGTTTCATACTTCTGGTGGCAGCTGACACAGTTGCTGCTATAAGGAGCTATTAATGTTTTCCTTTCTTCTTACTGAAAGAAACTGCATAGACCAAAGCTTTGCTGAGGGCAGCCAACCACCCCCAAAATATCTTACACTGATAGCCACACTCAAGCTGTTGCTTGTCCCTGATGTTTCTCTCAAAACATACCATCTTTGCATCAGTCTCCAGATCTTCCACATTCCTTCCTTTGGTCCTCCAAGCAAGTACACAGTCCTTAGTAGCTTTCCCCTAGAGCTCTACCAACCACATTTTCTCCTCCCAAGCTCCCTAGATCCCTGGAGAAGAGACCAACAGGAAGGGATCCCTGCCAAGGATCACACTTCAACAGCCTAATAGTGTAAGTCTTCCTGACCACAGATTGGCTTATCCTGAGCTTTTGTTGACATTTGTACATCGATCCACCCATGTTTATGGGCAAAGTGATGCACAAAAAGTGCAGGAAAATGGGTACTTTTTCACCGGTCACAATTATTCTAACAAGCTATGAAATCCTGGGGGAATCAGAAACTTTTTGCTCAGCCCACCTCACAGGACTGTGGTGATGATACTTCATGACTGCACGCTGCCCTGAATTTGTTGGGGGAAAGATGAAATGCAATAGTGACAAACAGCTCAGTGATTCTTCCTTTTTATAAGAGTCACTATAAAAAAAGTCCTAAGAGGTGTTTGGATGGGATAAACTGGAAGTCCCTTTTTAAGTCTGAGGGAAGGGGGAAATTGTCCCCAGGCCTCACAAATGGAAGAGGGCAGTCACAGCAAGAGATGCAAAAGAAAATGTTTAAATGAACTTTCAGCTAATGAACAGGCTTTTCTTGCATCTTAAAAAAGATACTGATCATTAGCTTCAATCCCCACAAATTGAGATGTACTGAACGCGAGGGGGTGTGCATGGCTTATAAAGGAAATGACACCCAGGGCCGTGGGAAAGGGTGATCGCGCTGTGTGGAACCTATCTTGGTTTATGATAGGAACCTAGGTGAGCTTCCCATTCAAATTAAATTCCAATTCAAATTCATTGAAATGGGAAGCTCACCTTGGACATACCCCCCAAAGTCACACTGCACAAGCACTACTGTGATGTAAGGAAGTCAAAGAGCTCCGCAGCAGTGCTCATCCTCCACTGGGGTCAAACAGCTTAGAAGACGGATGGAAAAGAAAGGACCAAGGAGCATTTGTACCTGTAAGGTATGCCCTTGGGCTTCTCACCCCAGGGAAGCCAAAGACTTACAAATACTAGAATAGCTAGTTTCAAACGGGGTGCCACAAGAGAATTGCCAGGGTACTACAAGAGGTAAATAAGTTAAGCAATTAAAGTTCACCCAAGTACCTACCCACTGATGAGTCTGCCTGCTGCATCTCTGTGATTTGGTGCTCTGATATTGGTCTCCTTTGGGTTGCAATCCATTGGGGACAATTTTCTGCATCTTTACATGGATGGGAATAGGGCATTCGGTCACTTCCTGTTCAGGGAGCTGGAAAAGAATTGGCTGTTCTCAAGGCAAGGTGCTTAGAATGGATAGGGCCAAAGTATCATGCCACTGCATGGAGGATATATTAAACATAACTAATACAGGCCCTGATCCAGAAGGAAGGCATTCACAGAGATTTGTCTCATGTGCCAGTTGTGCCTGTTCCTGGATTGGGAGGCCTTTCTCATGGTCACCTCACGTGTGGACTACTGTAATGCACTCTGCATGGGGCTGCCCTTGAAGACCACTCCAGATGGTCCAGATTGTGGTGCACAAGCAGTTATGGGTAGGCCACACCATGTCCATGTAACACCTCTATAGTATGCTAGCTCTATTCATTCCTGCAGGACTGATAAAGAAAAGAGGATGAAAAAAATATAGATTTGTTTTAACCGCTGGTATAGCAAGTCATTCCAGAAACAGGCACTTTTATGGGATCGATATTATCTAATGTAGAAGGATGGCTACTTAATATGAAATATTTGCTTGGGGCTGTGGTCCCACTTGCCTTTCATCATGGCACCCTCTTTCCTTGACAACACTCTTCAACTTGTCCATGATCTATCAGTAAGAAAGGCTTAATTGTCTTTAGCTGTACCAGTGTTACAGCAGTCTTCCCCCTTATTCTAATACTGCCCAGCAACAGCCTCGAGGTGTCTAAAATAAGGTGATCTTTCGCCATCCCTGGCATCAGAGTCAAAGTCAGGGGACCAGGAATCAGAATGATTAAGGAGGCACCTGTTTCAGGCTAATGCATACAGTACATTACATTTGAATGTATAACCGGGACAGCCATGGGGGCCACTGTTGTGTGGATTTGCACTACAGTGCTAGACCGCCCAGCCATTATTGTTATTAGTGTTTACTGAATTTATAAGGCCACCAGAACTGAAAGTCTCAGGTGGTATACAGTTAAAACAGCATAAGAAATACCAATGAATCAATCAGTTTATTACAGCCCTAAGGCCAGATACAATAAGATATCTAAGAGGTGAACTGTTACATACTTCTATATATATATGAAACAGAAAAACAATAATAGGATCTAAAAAATAATTAAGAACAGATAAAATAAAACAGAATAAAAATTGTATCATAAGAAATACAGATACAAAATCGAAACCAAGCACTTCTCTTGCCTGCCTTGCACAAGGTTGCAACAGTGTAAGTAAAATGACGGAAACATTTCTCAGGAAATATTGCAAAATTCAGTTTCCTTAGTGATTCCTTTAGAGAGAAAAAAAGAAATGTTTTATCAAATTTAAACTTGTGGATTATGGACACACAAAGCAGCCAAGAGATAGAGTCTTGGAGTGAGACTCATCTGTTCCTGCTACAGTGCTGTGATTGGTGGCTATTTTCTCCGGGGCTGGTGGTGCACTGGAGAGGGAAGACACAGCAAAATCAGATTAACATAGCCAATCCCTTTGCCTATCACATGCTGCACACACATAATCAGGACAACACCATATGTCAGTGACTGAAACATATATAATAGAGGCAGAGTAGGGACTGGCAATGGGGGCAGCAAATTTCATGTCAGTGCAGTTTTGTGCTGACTCAAGGATGGGAGGATGGATAAGCGCCTCAACTGAACAGGCTCTGAGACTTATTTCCCCAGTCTTATGAACAGACACCATGAAATATTCTATCAGGCATTTTTCTCTCTCTTTTGCTAAAGGCTCTCTATCCTGGGCTAGCCCAAAATATGTACGTAAGTGTTTAAGGCAGTGTGCTCAAATGATACTCCATCCTCTTCTCCTCCTGAGAAGGGTGTTCATTCACACGGGAACACTTCTCATTGACAAGATGCCTCGTACTCATTGCTCATGTGGTGCACGATGCAGTAGCTGGATCGCAGAACAAGTCCAGGGATAGGGGTAGGCAGGGGGAAGGGAATCTTTTAAAAACTGCAGATGCACCCAAACTACTTAAAGCAGACTCCCCCAATCTGTTACCATTCAAATACTTTGGATTTCAACTCTCATGACACCTCCCAGTGAGTAGGGCCACTGCTGGGGATGATGGGGCTTGTAATCTAACATATTTGGAGGGCACCAGGTTGGAGAATGCTTTAAAACCTTAAACACCCTGTTTATGTCAAAGAATATGTCTTCCTACCATAAATCCCCTTGGGCCTTTCCTTCAGAACCCCATTACTGATAGTAAGACAAGTCAGGCTCCAAGATATAGCTTTCTCTGCTTGAATTGCTGTTTGCTGTTTAGAATACAGGATTAGGTATATCTGGAGCGAAGGCTGATGTGGCTTTAGTGAAGACTTACGTATTATTTGAATAAGCTTCATTCATACCATGAATGGTATAACATGAAGGCCATCCATCCATCCATCTTATATAGTTGCCCGTCTCACCAAAAAAATTAAACAAAAATGGCCATCAGCCCTTCATTTTTCATTATAGTTGGCTGGAATCTATATTACAAATATAAAGAGGTGAAATCTCAAGAAACATTTTTCATTGAGGGTAGAGGAAGACAGAAGAAACATGGCAAATATCAGCAATTAACCATTTTTTCCCAAGCAAAGCTATTTCTATGCTATATGAAACATACAAAGCAGGACTAGCATCTTATCTTCTAGTCCTTCAGATTGGTCCCCATGCAGAAAAGCCTGATCATACCAAATTAGGATTCCATAGCCAGTGTTCCTGGGCTGAGCTCAAGACTGCTTGTCTGGTAGACTAGGAAACCCTGCCCTCTAGACCAGGAAAGAGGGAGGGAGCAATTGTGTTTACTCAGTGGTAATGGAAAATTACTCTTCCTAACTATTATTTCTTAAGCTATTGCCACAACAGAAGATGCATCTTTAAATATTATCAACCTATAAAAAAATCAGCATGAATAATGAGACCCCTTAGGCCAGCATTCCTCAAAGTAGCACTCTCCAAATATATTGGATCACAGCTCACATCATCCCCAATGTGCACTGTCCATACTTACTAGGGATAATGGAAAATGTATGCTAACTTATCCGAAGGACCCTGAATTAAGAAAGTATGCTTTAGGTTCAACCTCTTATCAGAAGCAAACGCTAACCTTTCTGCCCCCAAATCTCTTGAAAAAGTTAGTAAGTTATTGGCTATTTGAGGGACAGCCTCTTCCAGACCGCATCTACCCGTCCTATCAGGTCCAGCAGGAGGGGCATGTTGCGGGTCCCGTCTGCTAAAGAGTTCCATCTGACGGGACCCAGGCAGCATGCCTTTTCTGCTGTGGCTCCTGTCCTCTGGAACATCATCCCACCCCACCCGAGGTTAGCCCTATCCCTGTTGGCCTTTCGGAAGGTCCTGAAAACAAGGCTTTTCCAGCAGCCTTGGGGAGCCTGCGCAATGGACCTACATGTATTGTGTTTAGATAGATGTTCTTCTCCTGCAATGTTGCTTTTATTTATATTTTTAAGTTTTTTTAACAGTTGTGACATTATTTTAATTGTTGGTTTGTACGCCGCCCAGAGTCAAGTTCAGTGTGATGGGCGGCCATATAAATTTATTAAATAAAATAAAAAAATAAAATAAATAAGCCTCATCAGATATTAGCTGGGAATCTTTCTCCTCTTCTTCTATAGGTGGCATGAAGGGTCCTTGAACATGGGCAGAACAACTGGCTATTAACAGTTATTCCTAATGCTGTGTAGCTGGCATGAAAAACCCAACAAGGGCATATGGGCCTTCCAGGCTGTCTTCAACGTCATCCAATGGGCGCTAGAGAAGAAACAGGAAACAATACAGGGTGGAAGCTGTAAAAGAGAGCAAAGGTCTTTCTGGGATATCCATCTGGCTCCCAGTTCTACTCTATACAATCTGAGGGTGTCAAAAAAAGAGATTTGGGGAGGAGGGCAGGAAGGGGGAAGTGTATTGCTTGATTCTTTCTGGAGCCAGCAGAGGAGTCGGCAACAGCCTCAGGCACTTTTCTGCATTCCAGCTAAATTGATCCCATAAACACACTGACATAGTTGAAATCCAAGAATGAGAGTATAAGGGGGAGGAGCAGTGCAGGTCCTGAAGGCTCTTTTGCCAAGCGTCACAGAAAGCCAGCTTCGTGTCCCTCCCAGGTAACACTTCTCCTCCACTCTAGAAATTTATCCAGAGGGAATGTATCTACATTCATGGTAGTAAATGCATCTAGACTCATGACACTAAGCCTTGGTGGCCTCCTTCTTGAACTTGGTGCCTTCCAGATGTGTTGCACTACAAGCCATCATCCCAGCCACCACTCAGGCTTGAGTAATGAGAGTTATAGGCCAAGACATCTGGAGGGCATCAAGTTAAATTTTAAAAGGATGACTACGTGTCTCCCATAATATTGCTGCAGATAGAGGGTGTTCAACTTCCCTGCTGGCTTAAAACTAAGGGCACACTTTCTTTTATATACCCCCCTTACCCCCCTTACCCCTTTCTTTTATATCATTCATTCATTATTTCATTGGCGATCACTCGTAGCCGAGTAAGATTGTCTTCCAAAGGTAAAATTTTAATGGTGGATCCGTAAGTGGCTATAAAGGCCAATTCTGGATCCGCACAACCTCCCACAATGAGGGCATAGGTTTCCAGGTGGGAGACGGTCATGATGAGGGTTTGCCTGACATGCCTTCCTTTTAGCTCTTTTCTCCCTTTCGCCCTGTACTTGTGCTTCTTCAAAGTCCATAGCGCCATTAATAAAGGCTGACCTCCAATTGAAACACTCATGAGTTAGGGCTTCCCAGTTCTCAATGCTGATATTACATTTTTTAAAATTAGCTTTGAGAGTATCTTTGAATCTCTTTTGCTGTCCACCAATATTCCGTTTTCCATTCTTAAGTTGGGAGTAAAGTAGCTACTTTGGAAGACGATGGTCAGGCATTCGAACAACATGACCGGTCCAGCGAAGTTGATGTTGGATGATCATTGTTTCAATGCTGGTGGTTTTCGCTTCTTCTAATACGCTAACATTAGTCCGCCTATCTTCCCAAGTAATTTGCAGAATTTTTTGGAGGCAGCGTTGATGGAATCTTTCAAGAAGTTGGAGGTGGCGTTTGTAGAGGGTCCATGTTTCACAGGCGTACAGAAGGGTTGGTAGTACAATGGCTTTGTAAACAAGCATTTTGGTCTCCCTGCGAATGTCCCGATCCTCAAACAC
The DNA here is from genome assembly GCA_023362775.1 of Charina bottae. Lineage (NCBI taxonomy): Eukaryota > Metazoa > Chordata > Lepidosauria > Squamata > Charinaidae > Charina > Charina bottae. The sequence goes on from JALMGJ010000002.1 coordinate 159,961,235, forward strand.
TCTACGCTTCATTCGGGAGAAAGCTACACTCGCAGAGCTCAGGCGATGCTGAATTTCAGCGTCGATGTCGGCTTTTGTAGATAGATGGCTGCCGAGATAAGAAAAGTGATCGACATTTTCTAGTGACACACCTTTAAGCTGGATTGATGGCGCTGCAGAGGGATTGGTTCGAACTTGCTGGTAAAGCACTTTGGTTTTTTTAATGTTAATCGAGAGGCCGAGTTTTTCATATGCTTCTGCAAAGATGTTTAGGATAGTTTGAAGATCTTCCTTGGAGTGTGCACAGACTACGTTATCATCAGCATATTGAAGTTCTATAACAGAAGTTGCAATTACCTTATTTTTTGCTTTCAGCCTACTAAGATTAAAAAGCTTTCCATCTGTTCGATATATAATTTCTACACCAGTAGGAAGTTTCTCTTCAACAAGGTGCATAATCATAGCGATGAAGATAGCGAATAAGGTTGGAGCAATAACACATCCCTGTTTAACGCCGGATTCCACTTTAAATGGATCGCTTTGAGAGCCAATTGTTATTCAGGATTGTTGCCATCATGTCGTCATGGAGTAACCACAAGATGTTCACAAATTTATCAGGGCATCCCATTTTCAGAAGGATGGTCCAGAGAGCAGTACGATTTACAGTATCAAAAGCTTTAGTCAGATCAATAAACGCCATGTACAGAGGGCGGTTTTGCTCCTTGCATTTTTCTTGAAGCTGTCGTGCAGTGAAGATCATATCCACTGTTCCCCTGGAAGGGCGGAAGCCATTTTGCGTTTCAGGGAGGATGTCTTCTGATACAGATAGGAGACGGTTTGCAATGATCTTTGCCAGGATTTTGCCTGCTGTGGCTAGAAGGGAGATGCCTCGATAGTTTCCACAGTCTGTTCTATCACCCTTTTTAAAGAGAGTGATAATTATGGCATCCCTAAAGTCTGCTGGAATCTCCTCCCTCATCCAGATTTTTTCGATGAGCTTATGAAGTTGTTGTGTAAGTTCAGGCCCGCCTTCTTTAAAGACTTCAGCAGGAATCCCATCAGGTCCACTAGCTTTGTTATTTTTCATTTGTTTAGTGGCTTTACTGACTTCCTCCAAACTAGGGGGTACTGCAAGCTCATTTCTTATTTGTTTTTGCGGGATTTGCAAGAAGACTTCATCAGCCACAGTAGAGTGACGATTAAGGAGATTGTAGTAATGCTCTTTCCAGCGCAGTGCAATAGACTCTTTGTCCTTTAGAAGTTTAGCACCATCTACTGAGCGTAAGGGATTTGTACCATGGTTTGTTGGTCCATAGACGGCCTTTATGGCATTAAAAAAGCCCCGTGCATCATGAGCATCTGCAAAATGTTGGGTTTCTTGGGCTTTTTTTATCCACCATATGTTCTTAAGTTCTCTAGTTCTTCTTTGGACTTCTGCCTTTGCACTGGCGTAGATTTTTTCTTAACGGCACAGTTAATATCTTTTTGCCATATCTGGAAGGCTTTCCTTTTCTTGTCAATAATATGTTCAATCTCACTATCGTTCTCATCAAACCAGTCCTGATGTCTCTTAGTCTGGTATCCGATAGACTCATGACACTAAGCCTTGGTGGCCTCCTTCTTGAACTTGGTGCCTTCCAGATGTGTTGGACTACAAGCCATCATCCCAGCCACCACTCAGGCTTGAGTAATGAGAGTTATAGGCCAAGACATCTGGAGGGCATCAAGTTAAATTTTAAAAGGATGACTACGTGTCTCCCATAATATTGCTGCAGATAGAGGGTGTTCAATTTCCCTGCTGGCTTAAAACTAAGGGCACACTTTCTTTTATATACCCCCCTTACCCCTTTCTTTTATATACCCCCCCCTCAGTTACCTTCTGAATCAGCTTCAAAAATAGGTTCAAGCCTTTCTTTACATTACAGGGGTCCCCAACCTGTGGCCCACTGTTAGGAAGTGGGCCGCACAGCAGGAGGTGAGCGGTGGTGTCAGGAACAAGCCTGTCCCTGCCATGAGTCGGAGGAAGTGCAACCGGTAGCAGGAAGAAGCTGGGAAGGCGCAAAGACAGAGCCTGAGCCAGAGCAGCTGATTGGTGGGGACCCTGAAGGGGAAACACCTCCACCTATCAGCGTGTGGCAAAGAAGGGCGGAGAGGTGGGCCGAGGAGCGCGAGGCCCGATTGGCCTCCGCTCGCAAACCCCGCCCCCCATCAGTGAGATTGGCTCCCGCCCACAAACCCCACGCCCGGTCCACGAGATTGGCTGCAAACCCTGCCCCCCATCCGCACAATTGGCTCCTGCCTGCAAACCCCGCCCCCCGTCTGCGCAACTGGCTCCCGCCTGCAAACCCCACCCCCCATCTGCGCAACTGGCTCCCGCCTGCAAACCCCACCCCCCAGTCCGTGGAAAAATTGTCTTCCACGGAACCGGTCCCTGGTGCCAAAAAGGTTGGGGACCCCTGCTTTACAATGATCATGAATGAAGCTAATATTTCTCTTTTTCCCATTGCCAAGAGAATCAGGACAAAACTGTTCCATGCAAACAAATACAAGTGTAGCACTTATGGTCCAGCTTAAAAATGTAATTGCAGCAGATTCTTCAAACTGAAGCAATTCGTCCTTAGCTTTCTCCCCATAACTGTGTCTCAAATGTGTGTTCTGCATTTTAGAAAAGCGAAACAGCAGTTGGGGAAAGGGTTAAGCCCCCACTTGTCATCTGCTGCTTCCTTACTCTCTACTGCAGCCTTTCTCAACCTTTTGACCCTGGAGGAACCCTTGAAATATTTTGTGCAGGCCTTGGGGAACCCCTGCACATTCAGGCTCAAATATATGCCAGAAGTTACAAAATCATTATATTTGTTTCATGTGTAGGCCTGTCTATATGCATTAACAGTGTTCTTAAACTCAAAATAAAGAATGAAACTTAGCTCTTTAATGTGAAGTTGCCCAAATTTGAAATAATTTTTTTAATAAATCGTAATCTCCCAGGGAACCCCTAGTGACCTCTCGCGGAACCCTAGGGTTCCAAGGAACCCTGGTTGAGAAACCCTGCTCTACTGCCAGGGGTAGAGTAGTACATTCTGAAATGCTAAACATATTGAATGCCACCAACCATTTCTCATAAGTTTTTCTTTCCAGTCTCCTTATCATCTGGGTTGCTTCATTATGTCAGTATTCTCCCTAAAATGCAGGTACCCAGAACTGGATGCTTTGACCAGCCCAGAATAGCGGGAAACACTGACTTAATTTGTGTTGACACTACAGATATATCAATGCATTTGTGTTTGTTGTTTGTTTGTTGCAGCTGAATCACACTGTTGATTCATGTTCACTATTATCCATCAAGACACCCAGATCCTTCCTGCAGATACTGCTGTCCAGTATGGTCTCCCCTAATCCTAGATTCATGACTTTGATTTTTCTTATCCAAATGAAGGACTTTCTATTTGTTCCTGTTAAAATTCATCTTGTCAGTTTCTGTCCATTGTCCAGTTTGTCAAGATCCTCCTGAATCTTGATACTGTCCTCTCAGTGGAGTGCTGTCCCCCCCATCTTTGTGTTGTCTTACAAATCCGATAACCATATTTTCTAACCTCTTGTCCAAGTCATTTTTAAGTATGTTGAACAACACAGGTCCTAAAACAGAGCTCTGCCGGACACCGCTCAGCACTTGCACCTTGATGTTGAGCCATTGCTTACATTTGATGGGTATGATAGTTCAACCAGCTCTGCATCCATCCAAGGACAGCATAGTCCAACCCATCTTCTCTTGTAGTATCTCATAGACGACTTTGCCAAATGCTTTGCTGAAGTCAAGTATACCATGTCGACTGCATTTTCACAGTTAACTAAACTGGTCACTCTATCCCAAACAGAGATCTGGTTGATCTGTCATGATTTGTTTTTAATAAGTCCATGCTGGCTCCTGCCAGTCAGAGCTTTCTTTTCTAAATGCTCATAAATTGACTGCTTCATAATCTTGCCCAGTATTGCCATGAAGCTGACTGGTCTGTAGTTATTTATTTATTTATTTATTTATTTATTTATTTATTTAAATTTATATGACCGCCCATCTCCCCCAATCAGGGGACTCTGGGTGGTTTACAATAAAAAATACAATAAAAAATACCATATAAAATTACACAAACAATATAATAAATAAGTATAAAATCCAATCTAGGCGAATTGGTCTTAAAAATAGGGAGGGGATTATGGTACTAGCCATCCCCAGGAGGAGCTGTTACCTTCCTCGTCCCAAGCTAGGCGGCAGAACCAGGTTTTCAGATTTTTCAACCTGCCTCAACTCCGGGGGCAAGATATTCCAAAGGGCGGGTGCTACTGCAGAGAAGGCCCGTCTCCTGGACCCCGCCAGATGGAACTCCTTTACTGATGGGGTTCAGAGCATGCCCTCTCTGCATGATGAGGTGGGGCGGGTCGATGTAATGGGGATAAGACGGTCCATCAGGTATCCTGGCCCCATGCCATGTAGGGCTTTAAAGGTAATGACCAACACCTTGAATTGTACCCGGAAGCAAACCAGCACCCAATGCAGCTCACGGAGCAAAGGTGTTATATGTGCTGATCTTGGTGCACCCAGAATTGCCCGCGCGGTTGCATTCTGTACCAGCTGTAGCTTCCGGATATTCCTCAAGGGTAGCCCCATGTAGAGCGCATTGCAGTAGTCTATATGGGAGATGACAAGGGCATGAGTGACCGTTCGGAGGGCATCTCGGTCCAGGTCCATCTCGGACCAGTTATCCTGGTCCTATTTTCCCCACTTTCTGAAGACAGGAGCATTTGCCCTAGAGCTCATGTTAAAAAGCTCTACTTTTTCTGGGTTGTGGGGTGGGAGACGGGGTTTCCCCCCTACTATTCTATTCCTCCCTTAGGGAAGCAGCTTTTCTTCTTCAAAAAGGGCCACTAGGCTAATCTTCACACAGTTGTTTCCTTTGGCCTTAATTATGGTGGCACTGAGCTTTTGCCTAGCAATAATGCTCTGGAGATACCTCCAAGCCTATTGACTACAACACAGACTGCCCTAGGGAGTCCCTGGGCCACCTTCCTCCTTTAGGATGATATTGGCAAGGAATGGAGGGTGCAGGATATGTTCTATGGAGCCTCCCCATGGTATAGAGAGGGTGGGGTTTACCAAACAATGGCTTCATTTTCAAGGCAGTCTTCAGCAAGCCGCCCACAGTTTGGGAACAATCTTCTGTTCTTATACGCCACACTTTCCTAAGAGCAGCAACATGCAATTTAAACAATTGATGCTTACTTCCAAGTATGTCTGCAAGTAATGCTTACAGGGAAGTAACTGAAGAGAGTGAAATGTATTTCCACATAAACAGACACTAGGATTGCTTTGAGAATCAGGCTACAGTTCATTGATAATGATGGGAAATATCTCTGGGATTTCTTAAAAGTGTACTAGGGTACCAGGCATCTTGATTTGCAAGACCAGGCTTGAGTACAGAGAGGGAACTGCTATTCTCATCATGGAGCAAAATATATTGGGCTGGATCTGGCATGGTCAGCTGAAAAAGGTTCTTAGTTTGGTTTCTCTCATTTTTTGACAGCTGTTGGATATGGCTGCAGACTTCTTCTGGACTGTAAACCAGAAAAATAAGAAAACATGTTCCTTTTACAAAGGTAATAAGAAGTCACAATAAATTAAAAGTGTACAGTCAGGCTCTTCAGAACTCCCCGCTTGGAGAATTCTTCCTCTCTCATTTCCTGCTCAACTGCTGCAGGATGCAACCCTGTGGAGGAGTAGCCAGCTGGCTCCCTCATCGCTTTAACACCAGTAGCTGCCTGATGTGGAGGAACCGTGTTAAACAGGGATGGAGATAAGAGGCCTGCCGCACTCTCAGAGGCTGTTGGATTCCCGGCCTCCCCCACAATCGTATCCCAGCCAAGGAAACCGAGAGCCGCTCCAGAGGACGGCTGTGGGAAGGTCTCCTTGCTTGGGCTAGAAGCCTGGGGACGATGGGCCGAGAAGGGAACGCAAGGAAGTTTGGCAGATGGAAATCATGCACCCCGAAGCTGGGGATTGTCTACAGTACACAAAAACTTTGCCCAGTGCTTATTGGCAGAGCTTTGCACTCGCACTGAACCTGTCAACAGCAAATCTAGCTGGAAAGACTGTGACCTACATCAGAAAGAAAACCCAGATGCTATTTGGTAACAGATAACTTGGAACACACGCAGTCCGGTTCAGCTGAGCCAAAATGCCACACAGTGCTGTAATACAGATTGCCCCAGATGTACCACTAAATAGGTGAGAAAGTGTATGGAATGGCGGGTCACAGGTTTACCCCCACTGCTGAGATGAAATGCTATCCACCCGTTCTTAAGCTGGCAGAAAATTACATGGGTATGAAATTTGCTGTCTCCATTACAAGACCCTATCCTACTCTGTTGCCTGTGATCCCATTTCCTACAGGACCCCGAGTTCCATCCAAGGTAATTGGTGACTTGAGGTTGCCCTTGGACAGTATGGTAATAAGGGGGAAAGACCACTTATACACCAGCACAGCTAAGGATGACTGAAACCTTTGTCTCCCATGGGCTGGGGATCAAAAGGAAGAAAATATTCTGGGCGTGTTTATACTATGGTTAGGTTCGAGTGGGGAAAGCATGTTTATCCGTGTGCGCGTGTGTGCGCCTTCAAGTCAGTGTTGACTCCTGGGGACTGCCTGGACAAGTCCCTGCAGTTTTCTTGGCAAGGTTTCTTGGAAGTGGTTTGCCCTTGCCTCCTTCCTAGGGCTGAGAGCGGGTGACTGGCCCAAGGTGACTGACCCAGCTGGCTTCGTGCCTAAGGCGGGACTAGAACTCACAGTCTCCCGGTTTTTAGCCTGGTGCCTTCACCACTACACCAAGCTAGCAAACTATGCCATAGCTAGGTGCAAATGGGAAAAGGATCACAATTGAAGATGTAAGTGGCAGGTTTAAGTACAGTACACTTCTGAATTGGCTTTGTTGTACTTTTGCTTTCTCTTGCACTCCCCACCCCCACCCGCCAACCTATTCCGCATTTCTTTCTATCCCTTTGGATGAATGCTTGCATTCTTTAATTTGTCTGCACTCTTTACTTTTGCTGCCTCCTGCCCTTCTTCCCTCTATCTGTATCCAAGCGTCACCCTTTCCTATGGTTCAGGGGGAAAATGTTTAAAACCTGCAGCCTAGCTCAGCTTGGCAGCTGGAGTTCATGATGCCAGACATGCAAATAGAGAAGGCAGAAGTTAGTCTCTCTCAAACTCACAACTCTCTGCCACATTTTTACACTGTGGTCCGCTTGGAATCTGTCTGAATTTAAATACAAAATATAGCAGAATGGAATAATCTCTTTGGCCCCTAAAAGCCTTGGGTGCAGCTCCAGAGACTCCCAAAATTTGTTATTCATTTTATTATGAAAGAAGGGAAGAAATATTTAACACATGCCTAGAGAACAAATTTATTAACAATTTTATTTAAAGTCAAATGCAATCTTTATCCTAGCCCCATCTATTACTTTTAAAAATATACTGTAGCCCCTGGCCCACTGCTAAAAGCCATCTGCCACTGTACTCCTTCAATCTAAGAACTTGACAGGCCAGGGCAGATCGTTTGACCATCTATCCCAGGGTCTCTCAACCAGGGTTCCGTGGAGCCCTGGGGTTCCGCGAGAGATCACGAGTTCCCTGGCAGATCATGATTTATTTAAAAAATTACTCCAAATTCGGGCAACTTCACATTAAAGAGGTAAGTTTCATTCTTTATTTTGAGTTTAAGAACACTGTTAATCCATATATACAGGCCTGAACATGAAACAAATATAATAATTTTGTAACTTCTGGCCTATATTTGAGCCTGAATGTGTAGAGCAGAGCTTTCCAAACTGTGTGTCGGGACATGTTAGTGTGTCGGCTGCAGTGTCCAGGTGTGTCGCAGCTGCTGCTGCCTCTGAGCCCCACCAGGTTTCCACACGGGTCCTAGTGCCTGCCTTGCGCCTTGCTGCCTCCAAACCTGCTGTGATTCCGCGCAGGTCCTAGTGCCTGCCTCGTGCCCTGCTGTAAGAGTGTGTCGCGAAATGATGCATGTCTAAAAAGTGTGTCACCAACATGAAAAGTTTGGAAAGCTCTGGTGTAGAGGTTCCCCGCAGCCTGAAAAATATTTCAACGGTTCCTCCAGGGTCAAAAGGTTGAGAAAGGCTGATCTAATCTAACATTGCCTTCAGTAACTTTCCAGAATCTCAGACAGAAAAAATCTTGCTCTTCACTTACTTCCTGATCTCGCTCTTTGAAGCAAAGATGCGAGGATTGGAACAGGGCTGTTCTGTGTGCACAGTAAGCAATATCACTGAGTAATATCAGATTATATTGGGTGGATATTTCAATTGCCTTCTTGGAACCTGAACCCTGGTCCAAGGCAGACCACATTTGGCTTCATGCAGTATTTAAAAAGCCAGTGCAAACAGTGTAAGGGATTTGTGAAAACTTCTTTTTAAGAAAGGATGTCACATTTGGAATTGTTTTGCTGTAGGAGATAAGGAAGCCTTCCCTCTCGATCGTGCTTCTATTGTGGTGAGGTCTCATTTTTCCAGTATTTTAGATGGCAATCTGGTGCTGCAGATTAAATACAATACTTTTGCCAGTGACATTTCTCTGTGTCAAATTACTGTGACCAATACGAATACTTATTGGCTAGTGCCTATGCAGTCACTAATGTCAAGGCACACATGTTTTCACCCCATGACATCTTGTTGAAGTTTATCTTTCTTTCAGTGCTTATTTTGGTTAGCTCTTTCCAAAGTGAGCACTTTCCCATATTACCACCAAATGAGCTCATGTACTGACCAGAGTTAATCTCTGTAATTATGAGACAGTCTATCCCTTCTCCTCCTTAATACTTTACCCTTTTCACAACAATTCTTTCTTAGGTTTATTGTTGAAATACTCTCTAATTCTCCAGGATGAAAGCAGGCATATTTTCCCCCTCCTATTTTTAGGAAAGTGAACATACATAGTTCTCATTTCGGCTCCATCTATGCAGATTCCTGTCTCTTGCAGCAACATGAGATGTGATACTAATAAACTAGCAATACTTGAAGGACCCGTTACTTTGGAGCCCCTCTCCATCACAGAACTTCCATGAGGAAGAAAGTGCTGTGCAGAAGATACAGATACTTAATCTTCTTCCATTCAACCTTTACATTTAAACTCTTCTGCCAACAGTGCCTTGCGCGCATTCATTTTCAAACATTTGCAGCACCCTTCACCCGGGTGCTGCTTTTCAAAACAATTAGAATTAAACTTACTGGTTTTAAGACTGGATGAACTGTGAGAGGATAGGCAGAAAAAGAAATAAGGGGAGAAAAGGTGGAGGGAGTTTGAGAGTTTAAGATTTTAATTTCTGTCATGTGATAGGAATGGGATCTAGTGGGCAGATGGAATAGATTCCTGCAGAAGTCAGATTTAGGTACCGTAGTTAGGAAAGATATGGAATACTCCCTCCTTCCATATCTGTATCCCCCAAGTTTTTTGTTCTCAGGATCTGGAGCTACTTCTGGCTGCAGCCTGGGAGAGAGAGAGAGAAATTAGCAGAGTCCCCAGACCTCATTGGAAACCTTCCAGAGACCAAGGAGTCTGGCCCAAGAGCCAGAGGTGCTGGAGTAAAAGACAGGAGGGAACTGAGGAGGGAGGGAGGGAGGGAGGGAGAGGGAGAGGGAGAGAGAGAGAGAGAGAGAGAGAGAGAGAGAGAGAAGGGAAGTGCCAGCACCGCTCTTTTCTGCCTGAGCCCTGCTTTCTCCTTCTAGATGAAATAATTATTTCCAGCTGCCCTGCCAGCTCATTCAGCTGTCCAAGGAGGAGTCCCAATTCATTTCAACACGGCAGGCCAAAGCAGGCCTCAACGCTTGTAATTCGGTAGGGGAGCTGCCACAAAATGGGCTTTGCCGCTTCAGAGGTGGGAAGGGAGTATTGTGTTTCCAAAAGCTGTTGCTCCAACTCCAGATGCGCACTTTGGACGTGCTCAGAAGTACTTCCTTCACCGTCAACACACTTATTTTTGGAATGAGCACTGACGATAAAAGGAGCCCTACAATTCAAATCAAATCATACACCCTGGGTAGGAGGGAGCCCTTCTCAGCCCCATCTTATCAAAGTCCACCCCCTGAATCAGCTTGTCTCAAGTTGGCACGTTCTGTATTTACAATTCCCATCATTCTTAGCAACCTAGAATGGATGGCAGCTGTAATTAAGCATATCTGGGAGATACCAGGATGGGGGAGGCTGTAAGAGACTGAGCAGAATATTTGGCCCGTCTACTCCTCGTGCTGCTGTCCTGATCAAACTGCTAGCTGCAAAATGGTTTTTGTTTCCTGTCTGGCATTGCCACTCACAACGGCAAGATACGACGCTTCCTTCTTCGCCACCTCCTGGGTACCACCAGCGACAGGGCCTAAAATAGAGAGAGGGCCCTGTTCTGCAGCCCATGGAGCATGCAGGGATAATAGAGAAGGGTAAGAGCTCTGCCCATACCTGTCCTCTTACTCATGGCAATCACCAAAGAGTGCCAGAGAGACTGAAAGAGAAAGAGATGACATGATGACAGATTGCAACCCAGAGATCTCACTTTAATTTTTTTATTCCTCCGTTCATTGGGAGTCAAGGAAGCCAGGCTTTCCTTATACATTCTCCCCTCACCCCTCCTGCCGTACAAGCTGGGCTCCAACAACAACAAAAGAAGGTTGGCCACAAAATCTGGATCAGAACTAGAAGAAGTTGCGGCTACCCTGATTCCTGCTATACAAGGAAATCTAAAGCTGTACTTCAGATCGCTGGGGTGCAACCTGGCAACCAGCTCTCTGTAGCTCCCAGGGCAGCCAGGAGAAAGTGCAGGACCAGTTTGCAGGCTGAGTTAATTGGCTTTGAAGTCTAGGTTGTAATCAGGCAAGGCTATGAGTAACCCTATGAGAGCAGGAGAAAGCATCCTGAATAAAAACCATTCAAAAAGCAGGAGGAAGGAGCTAACTAGAGAAGCACTTTTGACTTATTTTTATATGTTATTATATATCATATCATATCATATCATATCATATCATATCATATCCATATCCATATCCATATCCATATCCATATCCATATCCATATCCATATATAATATAAAGGTAAAGGTTCCCCCCACACATTTGTGCAGTCGTGTCCGACTCTAGGGGCCGGTGCTCATCTCTGTTTGTTAGCTGAAGAGCCAGCGTTGTCCGAAGACACTTCCACAGTCATGTGGACGGCATGACGCACGCTACCCACCGAAGTGGTACCTATTAATCTACTTGCATTTGCATGCTTTCGAATTGCTAGGTTGGCAAGAGCTGGAGCTAGTGCGGGAGCTCACTCCATCACGCAGGGCTAGGGATTCGAACCTCCGAACTTGCGATCTTCCGATCAACCAGCCTGGTGTCTTAACCACTGAGCCATCGTGCGCCATATATATTATATTATATTATATTATATTATATTATATTATATTATATTATATTATATTATATTATTTAATATTTGCAGCAAATATTTACATACTTACACCAGTACAGAGAACTGAATTTTTTTAAAAAAACTATTCAAGTATACAGAAAGAAACCGATTAGATTTATGTGCTAGGCATACATAAATAAGAAAATCTATAGCTGCCTTTGTTATAGCCTGCATATAAGAGCAGCTATAGGCACAGGAGCTCTCTCCTTGATGCTCGCCAGCCTTCAAATGATACATGTACATCAGGGCTTTCTAAAGTTTTCCCGCGGCGACACACCAACCGCCGTTGGTGTGTCGCCCCGGGAAAACCCAGAAGTGCCGCCGTTGCGGCAGCGCGCAAAAACCCGGAAGCACTGCTGCCACTTTCGGTTTTTGCGCGCCGCCATGGCTGCGGCGCTTTCGGATTTTTGCGTGCCGCCGTTGGTGTGTCGCCACGGGAAAACCCGGAAGTGCCGCCATTGCGGCAGCGCGCAAAAACCTGGAAGCGCTGCTGCCGCTTTCAGTTTTTGCGTGCCGCTGTGGCTGCGGCGCTTTCGGATTTTTGCGCGCCGCTGTTGGTGTGTCGCCGTGGGAAAACCCGGAAGCGCCATCAGTGCTTCCGGGTTTTGACGCTACACATCTGGGCCCCGCAGGCGACACACTTTTGTGTCGCGACACACAGAAAGCTCTGATGTACATGCATATATAGTACAGGTTGTTCCATTAACATCCACTAGAGGGAGAACTGCTATAATTCTGGGTGCCATCCAGATAGGCACCAAACATTACATATATCACTATAGATCTGATAGTAATCCAGGGAATCATCCAAGTCAGCTTTCTCCAACCTGTTGGCCTTCAGATATGCTAGGCCACAACTACCAGCCCCTGAAACCAGTGTGTCCTTTAAACACACTTTCTAAGGATGGTTATCTCTGCCTTAAGACAAAAGATCCTTGACCTAAAACACCTGCTGGAAACAATGCTGAAGGAAAATCTTCTCACATGCTTTTTTCATCTGAACAAAACTACTTGAATGTTTAGCTAGGGATTCTAAAACACTTCTTTGTGTCCACTACCTGTTAATGCAGTGAGCCACAGAGGTATGCTCATGAGCTTCGCTGATCTAATGGACAATGACCTCTAAATGTTTTGCCCTGTTTCTAGCATTCTTGTAATACCAATGTTTGCCAATTGCCAACATTACCCACTCCTTTTATCTTCTGTGATAACAGCTTCTCTTAAAGGCTCATTTATCTTCATAACACTACTCTGAATTGTTTGCAAACAAATGTATTATTTAACTGTACACCCACAGAGGCAGGAGGGAGAGATGGACATATGTTCACACCCCCAACTACGCTCCTAACTGCTGCTCACTCACATGCAAGGAAACAGAAACACAAACCCAGAGTCATGCATACCCGCTTCTCTTTCCTCTTCAGGCAGAAACACACACATAAAATTTATATATATGCATGCGGGTATGTACTGTATGTGTGTGCATGTGTGGCATGTGTGTGTAAAATACATATATCCTCTCTGAGGTCTTTGTGATATACAAAACTTCTCTTTTCTTGCTTCTATCCCTTCTAATTTGTAAAGATGAACATTTCATTCATTTTGTAAAACAGAAATTTACTAAAAGTCGTTTTGAGGAATATTCCTACGATGTGAGAAACCATCACTGAGTCTGAGTTCTTTGCGAACTAGTATCAAATCAATGAATGTACTGTGAAACAAAACCACCAGCACTATATACTTTCATCCTCTTAAGCCTACTGTACAGCAGAGGTAGACAAATTTCAGGCATGTAGGAGTCCAGTAGAAAACAGCAACAAGTCGATGATGAAGCTCTATGTACAATAAAACAGTAGCTTGGTGAAAACCCATTTTCTTTCTGCACTTCTTGAGCTACACACTAGGATGACACACACATTCAAGTATAAATGTAGATCTGATCTGTTCCACATCAGGAATCCCAATACAAAATTCCAAAACTGGCTAGTAAAGACTTGATCAAAATCAACCACTAATGGTACTAATATTTTACAGGTGAGAATCGTAAGACTAAATTAGATGAGCAATTAGCAGAAGTTTAACTATGGCAGAGTTTGTTTTTTAACTGCAACTCTCCTTGCAGTTGTTAAACTGTTTGAAATTGATAGCCCTTGAAATTCTACTGCAGGTTATCCAAAAATTACGTAGAACATCCCAAACTACTTTTTGCCTATCTTTATTCCACTGGTACCCTCATTTTTGTCTGTCTCACGGCAGTGATATTAAGACTACAGTGTCTCTGCCTCTTGGAAATTATTATGTGGTATCTCAGTACACTCTGTTCTCTCTTCCAGATGACATGGTCCAGAATGCATTGTCATGCATGCATTCTGTTCAGTTTGTCATTCTCTTCAGATCTAAAAGCAATGGCAACAGGTCAGAATAAATGCCTGGACAGCATTATGGAATAGATGCAGAATAAAAGGCTGAAGCTAAGCCCAGAAGAGACAAAATTGAAAAGCCACTGATTTCTGTGTCCCAGAACTTAAATTTTACCACTAGAACAAGATCATAAAGTAAAGGTAAAGGTTTTCCCCTGCACAGTCGTGTCTGACTCTAGGGGGCGGTGCTCATCTCCGTTTGTTAGCCAAAGAGCCAGCGTTGTCCGAAGACGCTTCCACGGTCATGTGGCCGCATGACGCGTGCGGAACGCTGTCACCATCCCACCGAAGTGGTACCTATTCATCTACTTGCATTTGCATGCTTTCGAATTGCTAGGTTGGCAAGAGGAACAAGATCATACTTCCATGAAAAAAAGGATGGTAGTATTTTCTGAGTGTTTTGTACTTACAGCTGGCCAGAACTAAATTTTACCAGGTTCAACAGAGATTTTTGTGGCTTAGCACTCCTAAATGATAAGCTATTGCCTTTCATCCATGCACTGAAAACTTGTTTTTTGCCCTGCTGCTTACGAAAGATGCATATTTGTTCTCTCCTTGGGAATTCTCTTGTAAAGGTTTGGAGTTCTGATTAGTACGGGGTGCAAAGTGGATTTTGAAGCATAGTAAAAATATCCGCAACAGTAATAATTGGTTCTTCAAAACCTAAAATGCTCTACCTAATTAAAGAAATACCTTCCCTACTTTCTTAGATTGGTATAGCAAGTCCTGCTGGTTTGTGGCATCTCTTTCTGTTTGAGCTACAAGCCAAATGTTCAGGATCTTATGGCTGTTGGTGCTGCTGTTTGTAGAACTCTCTCCATGTAAGATGCTACTAAATCAGTCTCTCTGGGTGTTGGGAACAAGTCCTCTTTCAGGAAACACTTGGAATACTAATGTCCAATTTTACAATGGTTTTAAAGCATTACATTTTGAAAAATAAAATGGTGCTTATTTCAGAATCCATCTGTTGTAAAAAAATCTAGAACAGGAAGTAATTGAATAAAAACATTATGAAAGTATGTTTGAGATAGATCTAGGGGTGGAGGCACATATGAATACTGGGATATTAGCAGAAGAGAAACTTTGGAATAGCAATGATAAACGTGCTCCACCAAACCTTACGCTCTACATATGCCAACAAGCAGATTTGAAAGCAAAGCCTATTTGTGTAAAATGGTCCATATGTGCCATGATGGGAAAAGCTCATTTGAGGAAGAACTTTCCTTCTCAGTTAAGTATAACTAAACCAAGCTGAAATCTGAATCTGGCTCAAGTCACGTGAACTCAGAGGGTGCCCCCTGGTGGATAAACCAGGCATAAGTACGCACAGAGAATCCGGCAGTAGGAATGTGGGGGCAGCAGAATGAACTGCAGTTGGCAGAGCCAACACAGATTTCACTTTAACAAAGATAGAAGCACCGCTGGGAGAGAAAGAGAGGAGATCAAAGTTTCAAAATTCCATGAACAGACCCAAAGAGAATGATGCGGCAGACTCCAAGGGAAAGGGAAGGGGGCCTACTCTTAAAAAAGTCCACTGGGCACTCTTTCTGTCTAGGGAGCCCCATTCAGGAAAGCCCCAGGCACACAGAAGGATGACAGGCTCCAAGTGCACAGACATGCAGTGAACTGGAGGCATGGATGACTGACAGCCCTTCAGCGTGGGGACGCTGCTTTGGCGTGTTGAAACCCGCACACGAGCAAGCACAAAGGGTTCCCGTTGCTGCATTGGCAGATGGGAGGCGTGGAGCTAAGCAGAGCCTGGAGGTCTGGCACAGAGCCTGGGCACACCTTGGGGTGGATAGGAGTAGAGGAGTCAGGACATGCCCCAAAGCGTGGAGAACGCAGCACAATAAGCAGGAGGAGCCAGTTAAACTCACACCCAGCAAGTGCTGGGCACAATTTCTTTGCATCCCAGCCAAGAGTGCTACGGCACCAACAAGGGACAGTAAACACATGCACACAAAATGAAAGGCAATTCCACAATGACAACTTTCTCTTGTAGCCCCCTTAGGGAAATCAGAATGCAGCAATTCCCGAAGAGCGATTCGTCCCAAAATAAAGGTTAGGTGTTGTGTGACCCTTGTGTGGGTCTTTTCACAAAGAGCTTCTACCAAGGGCTACTTCCAAGTCAAGGGAACTGCGTAAGCTTATTCAGTCTACCCACAATTAATTTCCTCTAAAATATCCATATAATGGAATTCTTTCCTATGCCCATATGGACATTTGATAGTGTCTTGATAAACAGTAGTAAGACCTTTCCCCCTCATTTTTAAGATAACCAAAGGGCCCTGTGAACGTTGCCACGTGTAGCAATAGTTCATCTAAAAACGGTGTGTGGAATGTTCTGAGATAAAAGTCCAGCGTTCGGTGGCTACAGTTTGTCTTCGCAGGCATCTGGTGCCCAGATTCCAGTTCAAATCTATGTACCCAAGACTGGCACTACAGGTGTGTCAAATCACAGCCAAGGAGTATTCAGGAACAGAGTGGGATTTGGCTTTTTAATTAGCTGTACAAAAAGCAGTTGGGGCAGAATTATTTCTGTAGCCAGACAAACTTTGGAGGCTGGTGGGCATATGTGGAATTTTAAGAGCCTGTTGTCATGGGTCTAGCCTATTCACAGTGGCTGTGAAAGCTTCTATGTTTTGAAAATGAATCCCTCTAGCCCTCCAAGAGGTTTCATACTATTCACAGCTACATTTAACTTTTTCTGGGGAGGGAGGCATGTTTCTGTACATTCTGTAATACTAAGCTTCCACCACCACCATTTTTGCTTTTTAAGAGTGCCCATGAAATCTATATGGGACTCAGAGGCATCCTAGAAATAATGGATCTTTTATCTCCCTTATTTAGACTGTTTACTTGAACAGCCCTTGCAAACATCAAGTGGTATGTTCATGAACAACATATAGTACAGGGCTTTCCAAAGTGCCGCCGCTGGCGACACACTAGTGGTGGCGGCGGCAGCTTTGCGGCGGCGCGCGCGCGCATGGCGGCGGCACGGGGGGGCGCATGTGCACGGCGGCGGCACGCGCGTGCACGGTGGCGGCGGGGGGCATGTGGCGGCGGGGGGGCATGCGGCGGCGCGGGGGGCGCATGTGCACGGCGGCGGCACGCGCGTGCACGGTGGTGGCGTGGGGGGCATGCGGCGGCGCGGGGGGCGTGCGGCGGCGCGGGGGGTGTGCAGCGGCGCACGTGTGCACGGCAGCGGTGTGCACGCGCGTGCTGCCGCTTCCGGGTGGTGTGGCGACACACCACACTGTGTGTGGTGACACACTTTTGTGTCGCGACACACAGTTTGGAAAGCTCTGATATAGTATATAGGAATAGGATCCCAGGATATGAGATCCTACCATTTGAAGCCACTGTTGTATAATGCAGTGCCAAAACTGTTGGAGGTTCCAGCAAATCAGCATGCCTGATTAGCATATGGGTGATTGCTCTAGGAGGCAAACTCTCTATGTGCTTCTTCCTGAGGAAGCTGTTTGTTCCCCCTCCCACTTCCTCTCTCTCTCTCTCTGCTTTCTTCTACTGGAGGAGTAGGGCGCACGTGCCTGAGCTCCTTCCATGGAGAGGCCATGTGCTAGGCCTCAACTCCAGAAGCTTTCCCCTTTCTCCACGCAGCTCTTGGCAGCTATGAGGGCCAAGAGTTTCAGTTTAGGGAACAGAAAGAAGAACAAGAATCCTTCATGTAACTGGACCAAATAAACAGTAAGAACTCTGTTTGTACTTACTTTGAAACTACGTTGTCTAAGCGTGTAATTCTTTATGCTTGGGTGGGCTAAATGTGTAAGATCGATAACCCATATTTCTCTAGCGTGCTCATCAATACTATTAAGATAAAAACTCCTTTCTGTGTGTGCTTATTGCTCGGCTGCATTAAGCTCTGCTCCATTCAGTGGTCCTAGCAGTCCACTAATGGCCATCAAAAACTACACACAATTATAGAGTGATTCAACTGAAAGACCCCTCCATGTTTAAATTCTGCTCCCTGATTGCTTTCCAGGACTTGGCAACACATGGATTATTGCAGTTGAACTTGAAGATTGTTCAGAGTATATGACAATGAGTGGAATAGAGTCATCAGCTTGTAACTAGATTTGGTGAACTGCATTGAATGCCTGTTCAGACAAAATCTGAAATCCCAGTCAGTAATACAGCTAACATATTCAAACCTCAGGCTTACCATCTCCCTTTGCTTAACTAAAGATTTTCCAGGATAAGATGAGCCACCATCCTGGTACTGTATCATATTATTCCTAAAGATCAGTGTCCTGTGGAAATCTCCCCCAAATCAGTACAGTGATTTTGCTACACTTGTGGGGATCACTCTTTTAGATTCTGAAGCAAAGAGTCCAGACATTCTGAACAAGAATAAGGTGAAATGTAATGACACCTAATATCATTGGCGATCACTCGTAGCCGAGTAAGATTGTCTTCCAAAGGTAAAATTTTAACAGTGGATCCGTAAGTGGCTATAAAGGCCAATTCTGGATCCGCACAACCTCCCACAATGAGGGCATAGGTTTCCGGGAATATATACTACTGGCATAATTAAAATGTCACACATGAGAAACAGCTTGAGAAACTGAGTGGGCTGAACCAAGGTTCTGGCTCAAAATATTGATTTACAGCAATCTTCCCTATCTTTATAATCTACAGATGCATGAATTACAATTCCCAGCACCCCAGCAATGAGATGTGCTGGCTGTGGATGATCAGTGTTGTAATCCAAAACAGCTGGAAGGTGCCAGGCTCAAAGAGATGCCCAAGGCATTCATTCATTACAGTGATTAAGCTAGCCTACTGCTACTCATGGACATTTAGCCTATGCAACTTAATGCTTGATCGCTTGCTACAGCTGGCATTGTGGAGAGACACAACTCAAGAGTCAAAAGCAGAAATTAATCCATGCCCAACAACATCTCTTTCACTGTATTATGCCCCACTTGTACAGCACTCAAACCAAATTTGCCCCCAGTGCTGGACAAGGTTTTGAGTCCTGCTGGGCCTCAGGGTCTGGTACCAGGACCCAAACTGCACCCGGCCCTGTGCCAACTTGCCCCTGCCAACTCTTCCTTCCAAGTGACTTACACAGTGATGCCATTTCCTTGGGCAGGTCGGTAGGATAGCTCCGGAAGTAAGCTCCATTGGTCAGCACCTCAAAATGTGGGTTCGGGAAAGGGAAGGGGTATACAGCAGGGGGGAAGCCATTCACATGAGCCAGAGGAGTTCCACCAGAGCAGCCTCTCTCCTTGTTTACAGCCATGACTGAGGACAGGAAAGTCAATGCATGAGAAAATGAAAATTCCTCTTAAAAGAGCTGGCTGGTGCCGACAGTGCTCCAGGCAGATGGTCCCATGACTGTGGCTTTTGCAGATATCCAATTCAGAGGGAAAGGGCCATCCCTCTCCTGCCTCCTTTTGATGCAGCCCTGCAAGGGAAAGAATTGACATTAGTATCATTCAGCTGTAGGAAAAACAGCCCATTCCCAGCATTCTGTTTCTCTACTGCCATCCAGGATGGTCACAAGGAAAAGAGGGAAGTTGCAGAAAAAAAGATGAGGAAGAGAAAGAACTTTTTTCCCCGTTCCTGTTTTATCATTTTTGCCATCGCCGCCATATTTTATTCTTAGTTTTTGTTTCTTATTGTATTTTTTTAAAAATAGTTTTACTCGTGAGCCACCCAGAATTGTAGGAAGGCATACAAATTTAATAAATAAATAAATATGTATCAGACAGATGACTACATCTCATTCTTAGCTGATAGAAAGCAGGGGACAGGGAAGAAGCAGGAGCAGAGAAAAACTGCTTCATTGTGGAAGTGAAAGAAATGAGCAGCGAAAGGTGACAATGTTTGATGCCTGCCGCAGTTCAGGGTAGGGCTTCGCAGAGCAAGGAGAAATTAGTCAAAAGGAGAAAACACACTTCCCAGGGGCACCCACTGACCTACAGGACAAAAGAAACAGAACGCAGCCAGCAAAACTATTGATGGGGGGAAAAACAGCTCCCCCCCCCCCAAGAAATCAATATTTCTAAATACTGTCTACCCCAGCCTTCCCCGTCGTGGCCTTTTCCAGGTGGGCTGCACAATAGCTCCCATTTCCCCGAGCTATTCGTCATGCTGGTTGGGGATGATGGGAGTTGTAATTAACATGTTTGAAGGAAACCAGGTTGCAGAAGGCTGTCCTATTTAGGAAAAGCTCTACAGACTTTCATACAGAAGCTTTTCTACCACTAAATGGAAGTGGATAGGACTGAGTCTTGAACTTTGTATATGAAAACCATGGGTCTACCATAGAGGTGTAGAGAATACCCCTCAATCCAACTTTTCTCCACACACTCTGATATGCAAAAGTGAATACTATACTTCATAGTATTCTGTAATGGTGACCGTGTCCCTTGTTACTGAAACTGAACGGGCCATCTTTTAGAGAATCCAACACCATGGACACTCCCTTTCACAGTCACTGCTGCTACACCGTGATGTTCCCTCTCTTCCAGAGGTGTTATCTTGCCAGTTCAGTTCAGTTCGCAGGAACTGGTTTGTTTGTTTGTTTGTTTGTTTGTTTAAGATGGAGAGTGGTTTGGCAGGAAGACTGGCAGTTCTAGTGGAGATCAGAGATGGCCTGGCCACTCCTGAGAAAGGCGGGAAGGTGGTGGGAATATTCTGAGACTTTCAGAGAGGCAGGTAAGCTAGTGGCAGCAGCATAAAGATATGAGGGAGATGGGGGGGAAGGGGTTACATCTGAACCGGCTGTTGCCTACACGCTCCTGATTTCCCCTGCCTGCCTACTGAGAAGATGTTCTTAATAATGAAAAGCAATGACACTGTTACCTATTTTATAGTGATAAAATAGGTAACAGTGTCATTGCTTTTCATTATTAAGAACATCTTCTCAGTAGGCAGGCAGGGGAAATCAGGAGCGTGTAGGCAACAGCCGGTTCAGATGTAACCCCTTCCCCCCCATCTCCCTCATATCTTTATGCTTTATTTTATAGTGATAAAATACACACATGCCACTTAAAATGCTTTTGAGTCTATCTGCCAAAGTTGTGTGCATTTGTAAGAGAAAGAAAACCCACCGTAAACGTGCTTCATTTTTTAAAATGGATTGATAGACGCACAGGAAGGCAAATTAGATCTACGACCCCACTAAGAGTCTTTTCACTTTACACAGTTCTCCTGAGCAGGTGTTTTGTTTAAAGCATTTTTTTTCTTCACACGCTGAATAAAGCTGCAAGATGCAGATCACTGTATCCGACCCTGAACTTTTAAGCAGAATGCGTGGTGGCTCAGCGGGTAACACGCCAGGCTTGTCGATCGGAAGATCGCAAGTTCAGTGGTTCGAATCCCTAGCCCTGTGTGCGGAGTGAGCTCCCGCACTAGCTCCAGCTCTTGCCAACCTAGCAATTCGAAAGCATGCAAATGCAAGTAGATTAATAGGTACCACTTCGGTGGGAAGGTAACAGCGTTCCGTGCGCGTCATGCGGCCACATGACCGCGGAAGCATCTTCGGACAGCGCTGGCTCTTCGGCTAACAAACGGAGATGAGCACCGGCCCCTAGAGTCGGACACGACTGCACAAATGTGCGGGGGGAACCTTTACCTTTTTAAAATGCTTTTGATGTGAAAATGGGGGCTCTTTCCTCACTAAAGAAATGCGTAGCTCCAGGGATTTTGGAATTTTGAAAGTCCCTTTCCAAATAATTTTGAGAACAGACCGATTAGGGGAGGGCCTACCAAGGCAAAAGAAAGCAATAGGCATTATATGCCTAGAAACACTAGATAGGGTTACAGCAGGAATGGACCCCTATTTTGTGGCTGAGGGACGCACTTCACATTTGGAGAGTGTGTCAAGGACTTTAATGAGTGAAATGGTTATCATGCACACAGGCATGAACCACACACCGACGGGGCCAAGATTGTTTTCTTTTCCGTGGCTTTTGGGAAGCAGTTTGGATTTTTTAAATCATGCTAAGCCTTTTTTTAGGACTTAAGCTACACATTTTATTAAAGCACAATTACCTTTGTGTTTTGCTTCTTTTCTTTTTTGTTATTATTTTAAAAGCAATACAAATAAATAATAATTTTTTAAAAGCTACACATTTTATGGCAAGAAATTACTTTTTTTATATAGGTGTATATAAAGAGGTTCTAGCGGAATATGTATTTATAACACCCTGGCCTCCGGAAGCTCACTCTAGTATTGCCAATGGGGCCAGGGGAGTATCTGCCTTGCTATTTATTTGTAATCAGCAGCAAGAGACACAATGAGTTTTAGCAGAGTAAACTCTTTATGCTACTTATTCCCACACCAGCTGAAGTTTCCTTGGCTTAATCTTTGCATGGGGAAGATGCTCTTAAGGGCACAGGCAAAGGGCCAGTTAAAAAAAAAAGTACAGTAAACAGTTTTTAAAAAGTACTAAGGAAAGAAGCTAGACACACAAACACTGTGATTAATTTCCAAAATAAGAACTGTTGGTGCTGAAGCTTGCCTCCCCGTCCTGTTTAGGAAATACAGTCCCAAATCCAAGATGTTTCTGAAACTGGTTAGGATTGTTCTGTGATAAGGCAAGAGCACTCAGTACATGAGCAAGGGCACTCGCTGCTTCCTGTTTTTCAAGTCCAGGATTGCCTGCTAGAAAAGGAACAGGCAAAGGTCATCCAGTAGAGAATGAGGAGGACAACTCTGGCAACAAGGGAACAAGCAAGCATAATCCTTTTGATAAAATGCAAGTCAAATCTCAAGATTTTTCCTCCAGAAAAAGAATCAAAATACCCACACTATCACCACCGAGGTGCCAGCTAATATAAAACTCTCCCTCAAATGGAGATTGACATAGACACATTCCAGTTGCTTTCTTGGCTATAATGCCACCCCACCAATTAGAGGTCCCCTCAGTGACCAGATTTATAGAGTGCCAATATTAGTTCTTTGCTAAAAGCCCTCCTTCCCAAGACGACTTAATGTCTCTTTTCATAAATTTGGAGCCAGACACATTCTCAGACTGAGCCCCAATCCACAGATGCAATTGAGGACGATGTAGAATTGAACTGCTGGGCCCGTTTGCTGCCTGACTTCAGCAGCCTCCGGAGCAGAAAGCAGAGACGCTGGCCCTTTAAGGGTTTTCTCTGCGAGGGAGAGGGAGAGGGAGAGGGAGGGAGACGGGGAGAGGGAGTGTGTTTTCCCTTTTGAACCGCTTCCAAAAGCAAGCAAGGAGTTTTTTTTTTCTGTTGTTGTTGTTCTTTCTTCTTCTTCGGGTGCTTTTTACCATATGATTTAAATCAAGAGTCATTTCAGGTTCCCAGATAAATGAAGCTTATGTTCTTGCTGCCAGCCCTTGGCTGGGGCTGTACCACCCCGGGGGTAGAATGTGAGCTCACATCTTCCACATGGAACCCAACACCACAGGCCTAATTTACAACAGCCCAGGCAGCGCCTTTTCCTGCCGACTCCGAGGCGGCGCTGGTTTTCCGAGCTACCCCCCCCCCCCGCCCATCACTCACTCTTCACCTTCTCCCCCTCCTATACTCCCTGCCTCTGAATGAGCTTGCACGCGCAGAGCACACGCGCGCGCGCGCACCTCCTTTCTACTCCATGCCTTGTGCCCCCGCCCCGTCTTTGCATCCTCCCCCCACCCCGCCACCCCCGTCTTTCATTTTTCTTCTCCCACATGGATGGAGTTCCACCCAGAGTGAGGCCAATTTGAGGGGGCTTATGCAGCGCAGCACCAGAGGCAAGGCATAGGTTGCCTCAATCATCATCTCTCCTCTACTGTCGTGGGGCGGGGGAAGAAATACTCTACCGCCGTGTAACTTCGGTACCGTGGGGTTTCCTCCCAGCAGTGTCCCTCAGTCTGTCATCTAGCCAAGACCCAGCCTCTTGCCAATCGCTCAGAGTCATTTCTGGCTCCAGCCCTTTCGCTGCCCCGGCCAAATCTGCCCACGAGAACGTGGGTCACCGCTTTGCGCTCGGCCCCTTTAAAACTGCAAAGGCTTGGGCCGACTCCGCACCGCCCCCCCGTCCCCGCCGCCGTGGGCTCTGCCAAGTGCCCCGAGCAGCTAAAGCCACGAGATTTCAAGCGAGCAGCTAACTTAAAGGCTTCATTTCCGTAAACTTTTCCATATGTGAGGGCCTCTCTAGAAGCTCGCGTTCCAAAAATAAACGCGCCGTCAGGCTGAGGTGTCCAAGCGCACGGAAACCGGGAAAGAAACCCACTGAAAGAAAACAGCGCGAGCTCCTGCCAGCAAGCTTGGGGCACAGTTGCCTCCTGGCGCAGTGGGAGTGGGGGCGGCGGCGAGAGAAGGGGGTTGTGGAAGGGCGTGTTTTCCAATGGCAGCAAAATCAAGAAAACCAAGGCGAGGCTCTTGCCTCCCTCAGATCTCCGTTCGGAGTTCAGGTTAATTCCAGGCATGCATCGGGCTCCCTTGCCGTTAGCGGGAGCCCAGCCCTTTGATTGCCCCATCCGTGGATGGGAATGTGGGGGTCACCAGGCGGTCACGCTAATGGGGTTCCTTCTTATTTGGGATAGATCCCGCACGGAGGCGCTGAACCCATATGTTCTTCGGGTTCCTGAATTCCCCCTAGCCCTTATGGGCAAAGAAGCACAGGGCTTTGTATTTCTGTGATGTGGAGAGGGGGCACATTTCTAAGAAATCTGTTCTGTTTAAAAGATTAAAACATAAAATTAAAAATACATAGGGAACAGCTGATATAATAGCCCAGAGCAGCCTGGAGCCATCTCACAAGTCAAAGACTTTCTGTATTACTGTGTTCTCCGAGGCACAGTCTCACACTGGCGCAGGGAGCCAGCCAGTCTCTGTCTGTGAAGAGCTTACAGTTATTTCAGCGGAAGAGAAAAAAGCAGAGGCCAGGTTCAATCTAAGCAGGACAGCAGCCTGAACTTCGGCACTCATTTCAGGCTAACCTCAAAATGACACCCTGCACCAACACATTTGTCTAGTAGCCTTTATTTTGGGTAAAATACCAATTCCTTCCCTCATCCCCCCTCCCAGCCCCTTTCTGATCCTTGTTTCATCTGAATCAAATCTCCATTTCCTTCATGTTCTCCCAACACACATTTTCTGCAGAAAACCCAAATAATCAACCGCATCCTAGCAGAAGAAGGCAGAGTATGGAAACAAACACAAAAACAAATTGGACACCGGGCCTTTCTGCTGGTGTGGAAGAAGGCTGAGGCTGTGAGGAGAAAAGCCAAAAGAAAGGTCTGGAGATAATTTTCATACAAAGGAGCACCTATTGTGACATTTGTACCCTCAAAACTTAAAAGGGATATCTTTTTGCAAGGTCAACCTGGTTAGGCAGAAGATAAAGGTGATTCCAGCATAGAGTCCCATGTTCTGGGCATGGAGGAGCCTGGCAATGAATTTAGGGATGTCTAAAGTAAAAGAAAAAAGTAAAGTAAAAGTAATAGGGGCGTGGTGGCTCAGCGGGTAAGACGCCAGGCTTGTTGATCGCATGTTCAGAGCTTTGAATCCCTAGCTCCACCTGACGGAGTGAGCTCCCACACTTGCCCCATCCCTTTCCAACCTAGCAATTCGAAAGCATGCAAATGCAAGTAGATTAAAGATACCACTTCGGTGGGTAGGTAACAGCATTCCGCGCGCGTCATGCCGGCCACGTGACTGCGGAAGCATCTTCGGACAGCGCTGGCTCTTTGGCTAACAAACGGAGATGAGCACCGGCCCCTAGAGTTGGACACGACTGCACAAATGTGCGGGGGGAACCTTTACCTTTAAAGTAAAAGAGAGGGCCAGTTTGGTGTAGTGGTTAAGGCATCAGGCTAGAAACTGGGAGAGTCCTAGTCCCGCCTTAGGCACAAAGCCAGCTGGGTGACTTTGGGCCAGTCACCCTCCCTCAGCCCTAGGAAGCAGGCAGTGGCAAACCACTTCTGAAAAACCTTGCCTAGAAAACTGCAGGGACTTGTCCAAGAAGTCTCCGAGAATCAGACACGATTGAACAGATTAAAAAAAAAGTAAAATAATGGTTCTTAGAAGCTATAATGCAAGGGGAGGGGATCAAAGAAAAATATTCAAGATTTATGGCAATCTTTATGCTTCTTGAAGATGTCTTCCATGGCAATTTATGAGATGAAGTTCATATTTTCTTATCATAAGTGTCTGCATCAGCATGATATATGCCTTCTGGTAATACAACTTTCCCCAAGCTGGTGTCCTCAAGATGTGTTGAGCTACTACTCCCATTATTTCCAGCCAGTACAGCTGAAAAGGCATTCAGGTTGGGGAACGGGAATGAACCCTACCACATATGGCAAAAACTCGGTCATAAATGGATCCCTGAGAATCAATTTTGTAGACACCTCTGCTTCACAACCAGAACTAACATGTCTGTTTGTGCATTGTTCATGATCTTTGACTGCCAAACTTCCCAGAGGCTGCTTGCCATGATCTGTCTTCCAACAAGCTCTCAAAAGTGGCTTTCAAACTGTTTTGGATAAGATCTTCCTGGGGGGAAAATGACCCAGTTTTGCTTTCCATGAGGGTGGCTTGAATCTTCAGGAAGTTGCAATATGTGGCTCAAGAGATATTTTAGAAACCTAAACTAGTTTAGGACACATTTTCCTGGTAGTACCACTATTTCTGGGAAGGGTGTAGGACATAGCTTTCTGAAGTGTGTGTCGCGACACACTACTGTGTCGCCTGCAGTGTCCTGGTGTGTCGCGCAAAAACCCGGAAGTTCTGATGGGGGAACCGAAAGAAGCGGCACCCCCATCAATCAGCACTGCCGCCGGTGCAGCGGCGCTGATTGGCGGGGGTGCCGCTTCTTCCGGTTCCCCCATCAGCGCTTCCGGGTTTTTTGCATGACAGACCAGGACACCGCAGGTCGTGCCGCCGCCGCCGTTGGTGTGTGTTGCCAATGTGAAAAGTTTGGAAAGCTCTGGTGTAGGAAGTGGGGGTTGGCTAACAATCTGTAGCACAGTTTCTCAGCACCATCAGAAATTTAAATTTCCAGGCTACTGAACTGATACATGCTTCAAGTATCAATAGCCCCAAATGAGCAGAGGCAAAAACATAGATAACTTCTTTTCCTAATTAGCATTAATTGATGAATGGGAAGTAGAATATGGGGGGGGGGTAGTTCCATGTAACCCTACTTGACAGCTCCATAGGTTTCCTGTGAGATGCCAAGTTGACTTTAGAAAATGCAAGCATTTTTAGGCGATCCAGTCATTGTTTCTGAGGAGCCTAGAGGCAGAGTGGCATAATATACTTTAAACATGGTGTCTCTAATCCTACCAAGCATAACAGGTTGCTACACATGAATCTATTTAATACAGTATGTTCAAACAAAATTGCAGTATCTTGTACCAGCCTTCTCTAGACATGCTGAACTCACAATTTTCTTTTGATAATTAATAGAATAAAGAGGCTTCATCAATATGTGCCTTCCAGATGTGCCAGGATATAGCACCATCATTTCTACCCAGCATGTCTTAGACTTCCTACTCCAAGTCCTATCCTAGCAGATCAGAAAACCCTTTTGAATTGACACTCTGGGCCCCACTTCCAACATCCTTTTTCTGCCCTTGAAGTTGCCTTCATCTCATCCCTATGCATGAAACAGACTTAAGTCATAGTTGTCTGTACCACTGTTAACATAGTTTTTCCCCTTATTCCAACACAGTTCAAGGGCAGCCTTGAGGTGTATAATATCTCTTAGGCTTTGTCACCTATTACCTTGGAGTATGACTGCAGGGACTGGGAACAAAGGTAATAGATGCATAATAGGGATTGGCAATGAAGACAGCAAATTTCATGCCAGTATAGTTTTCTGCAGACTTAAGGAGGGATGGAGAGCCATTCGACCCAACAGGGGAAAGGCCCATGTTCCAAATTAAAACCAAGCACTGGAGTTTGCCTCTGACTCCTTCTTTGTTGATCATGTCCACCAATATGTCTACCTTCTTCTCCACAATCCAAATCATTGCCAAAAATGTGGCAACTCTGCTCTCCACTTCCCACACACTGCAGTTGGTCCTAATAATAGTATTACATTACTGCACCAGATTGGATAACTGGAACACATTAGAAAAATAATTCACTTATGCACATTCAATCTGGTTGCTCATAATTTTTTAATTGCTGCATTTCTGTATTACAGCTTCAAGAATGTGAGGCTCTTTCATGCAAAAACGAGTCCTTCTTTAGTTATAACAACAATAATCCCTAACTACAATTTGATCTCCTCTCCAAAGCATTCTGGCAATCACAACTACTAAGGGAACACTGAACACATTACATTCCTAAACTCCATTTAAAAAAATAGCCCCTAAACTTTCTTTTGCTGTCTGTAGTGTCTCTGGAGTGGTCGGAGTCTGAGAGGTGAGGAAAAAATAAGTTGTGTAAAGAAGTGAGGGAAGAAATGGAGGTGGGAGATTGGGTCTGAATTTGGACAGAAGCCACCCAATTCACTTTGATGGCTTTAAAAACATTCCAACAAGAGAAAAAGCTATATATATAGCTTTAAAAAAAAGCTATATATATAGCTAAAATATATATATTTTCCATTTTACTTAAAAAGAGATGGAGAGAGTAGCCCAGAGGAGAAAGGAATAACACAATGACAGGAATGTGGGAAAGACTGAGTTGGCACGTAGTGGGCAATGGTTACGGTAAAAGGTGTTTATACGAAATATACAAATATTCTCAAGGCAGTGACTACTCATGGTCCAGGCACTGAAATCCTCTGGCACTAAGCTGCCATGGTTTGTATTTTCCGTAGACTTCAATGCCCATAGTGGGATGAATTCTCTATGTCTTTTTAAAATTTTATTTCCCCCTCCAAAACAAATAAAAAATAAATAAGACTCCACCTCTTTGTAAACACAGATCTTGCAAAAGGCTTTCAAGGGGAAATGTAACAGTATGCTTCTCAAAAGCCCTCTTGTTAAAAATTGGATGCTAAAAGAAGAGAAATTATTTTTTAAAATATTTTGGCCTACCCCCTAGAAACATATGTTAGCTTCCATTTAAGAATGAGCCACAGTATATTGCCAACCACAAAAGCTGAGCCAGGTCCCCCAAATCATAATATTAGGACAACAGAAATTCTTTTACTATAATTTCTGGGTCATCAGGTTATAAAGAGGTCATGCCTGGGAGCATTATTTTTCTAACTTTGCGGTAAGAAGTTATCCTGGCTGCATTATTTGTAATGGAAGGTCAGCTATTAAACATAGCTATCTGAACTGCAGTTGCAATGTTTTGCAGCTCTTGTTTTTCATTCTACTTCCTATAAACTTCATCTCAATTACTTCAATTATATAGAACAGTGATGGAGGGAAAATAGATTCCAGCCACTATCAACAGAAGTTCAAATGTAGCTTTTCCTGCTCAAAACCTCTGAATTCTAAGACTACTATACTACATAAAAAGGTAAAGGTTCCCCCCGCACATTTGTGCAGTCGTGTCCGATTCTAGGTGCCAGTGCTCATCTCTGTTTGTTAGCTGAAGAGCCAGCGTTGTCCGAAGACGCTTCCACGGTCATGTGGCTGGCATGACACACGCTACCCACCGAAGTGGTACTTATTCATCTACTTGCATTTGCATGCTTTCGAATTGCTAAGTTGGCAAGAGCTGGGGCTAGTGCGGGAGCTCACTCTGTCACGCAGGACTAGGGATTCAAACCTCTGAACTGACAAGCCTGGCGTCTTACCCGCTGAGCCACCATGCCCCTATACTATATAAAAACTAATAATTTCAAGATCCTGACTTCTATATGCATTGACTATACTACATTGACTCCTAATGCAGTTCAAAGTCCAAATGTTACTCATAGTGAGTAAGAGGAGGGATCTAATATTTTAACATTAGTGTCTCTATGTTGGCAGTGGGGTACAAATTTGACAAATAAATACACAATACTTAAATAAATATTGCTTCCCTTTATTTAATTCCAGCTATATGTAGAATGGGCTGCTCAAAGAATAAGGAAAGATGGGAGGTCACAGTTGGCCATGTCATCCAACTACAGAAAGGCAGAACTTAAGCCAGGAGCAAGCCATTGTTTACACCATCGTTTGTAGCATTTGGAAAAGTTAGTTTCTCACTTTTATTAAAGACTGGAAACCTCTTATGGACTTTTTGCTGAAAATGGAAAAAAATGAACTGGTAATTTATGGATTTGCTGATTTTAAAGAGTTGAATATGGGAAGAGGTGAATTATGATGTAACTTTAAAAGAGGGAGGAGAGATAATAAGTTTGTAACTGCTGTAAAGAAGATCGGAAATTGCATCTTTATATATTTCTTCCTTTTTTCTATTCTACTTTTCACACTTTTCTCATCCTTTCTTTTTTCTTTTCTTTAATTTTACTATATATATATATATATATATATATATATATATATATATATATATATATATATTTCTAACTTATATCACCGCCCATCTCCCCCCATTTCCGGAATAGGTTTATATCATTTATATCATTTCATGTTTATCTTTTACTTCTGTGAAAATCTTTAATAAACATTATATATATAAAAAAGAAGAAAAGTTAGTTTTTCATCTCTTCCTGTGAAGGGTGAAGAAAAGGAAGGGGGGAGTGTATGAGCTTAAGGGCAAACAGTGTTTTGTTATTAGAGTTAAATGCAACCATGAAATATCATTTTTAATAGTTCTTTTCAATTCCCTTTTACAAATAGCTTCAAAAAGTAAGTCACTGATGGATTCACACATTGTATAAATAAATAAACCATGGTCAATTAAGCACAATGACTAGGTTCATTTTAATACACTCAACCAAAATAAAATAAAACAATGCAGGACCTCAAAGCCTTTTTTATTGTGTACAAGAGGTTGTTTTGCCAGGTGTACATGTAACTATACCTGTTTAAACTATTTAATTTTGTTTTCACAATTTCAGAAGATGGAAAAGCCCTGTCGTCCCCCCCCATCTAAGAATCCTAAATAACCTTTAAATGTTGGGGGGAGGGGGATGAAAATCCACCCTGCCCATATCCCAAATGTTTATATTTATGTTTAGATTATAATATATGAAAGCTTTTATTTTATTAGTGTTGAAGACCTTTTCTGTTGTCCAAGTAACAGACTATTTAAGTGGATCTGAAGTTGAAAAGCTGACTCCTATTCATAAGCTACTTTCAATAAGCAACAAAGACTTGAAGAATACTTCACAGTCCTCATCCTGTTATCTGCATAATAATGCTGTGAAGTAGATCACTATTAATATTATCTAGGACTAAAAAGCCAGGGTCATTGAAAAACTAATGGTGACCTCTCACCAAAAATGTCACTCTTTATTTACTATTACTGCAATTTGTATGTGTGTGTATTATTATTACCACTGTTCCCCTTAAACACCCTAAAAAGGTAAAGGTTTCCCCCGCACATTTGTGCAGTCGTGTCCGACTCTAGGGGCCGGTGCTCATCTCCGTTTGTTAGCCAAAGAGCCAGCGTTGTCCGAAGACGCTTCCATGGTCATGTGGCCGCATGACGCGCGCGGAACGCTGTTACCTACCCACCAAAGTGGTACCTATTCATCTACTTGCATTTGCATGCTTTCGAATTGCTAGGTTGGCAAGAGCTGGAGCTCGTGCGGGAGCTCACTCCATCACGCAGGGCTAGGGATTCGAACCTCCGAACTTGCGATCTTCCGATCGACAAGCCTGGCTTCTTACCCGCTGAGCCACCACGCCCCTTTGAACACCGTACCCCAAAGCAATTTTTGCTGTTCTTATGGTAGCTAAAAGGTCAAAACTAGGCACAGGACTCCTGAACAAGAGAAAATAGAAGAACATTTCTATTCCTGGAAATTTAGTTACTGAATGGGAAACATCTCCTTATGAACATGGCGAGCACTGTTTATGCTAAATGAATTCCTCTCCAAGAACATTGGTATATAAATGTTGACCACAGGCGCTGATATGTAATCAGGTCTCCAGATGCTGGATTATAACATATAGACTTCTCATTTTGCATGGCCACGGTGGTGGGAAATGTTGGGAGTTGTAGACCAACACATCTGGAGGCAGCAGGTTGAAAAGGCTATATTGCAGTATACATACTTGTGAACTACTTCCAGCATTCTGCTGTGAAATGGGAGATTTAAATCTGCGCATGCACACACACACAGAGTCATCTGCACGTGCACAGGCATCTTGTTTTTAAGCTCCCAGCTCACAGGTGAGTGCTAGAAATAACTTACTATGGGTATGGCTAGTTTAGAGCCCATAGAGAATAAAACGCAGGAACTGGCTCTCCAACCTAACCCAAATGGGACCAGGCCTACAAGCTTGAGCAACAAAAACAAAACA
Organism: Charina bottae; assembly: GCA_023362775.1. Lineage (NCBI taxonomy): Eukaryota > Metazoa > Chordata > Lepidosauria > Squamata > Charinaidae > Charina > Charina bottae. The sequence continues at coordinate 159,993,461 of JALMGJ010000002.1, forward strand.
ATCCCCAAAGAGGTTCTTGGGAAAGAGGCCCCACCTCTGACTGGCAATGCCACATTCCTCAGCCCAGCAGCACCAGTCATTAACCCTTTCCATGCCAAAAACCACTCTTTCCCATCAACAATGCAACATGCAATGGGGGCAAAATTTGGTAGAAGGCAATTAAGAAAGCACCGATTCACCTTGACTATGTTTTAATTATGCTCTGATACTTCTGCAGGGGCGTGGTGGCTCAGCGGGTAAGATGCCAGGCTTGTCGATCGGAAGATTGCAAGTTCGGTGGTTCGAATCCCTAGCCCTGTGTGTGGAGTGAGCTCCCGCACTCGCCCCAGCTCTTGCCAACCTAGCAATTCGAAAGCATGCAAATGCAAGTAGATGAATAGGTACCACTTCGGTGGGTAGGTAACAGCGTTCTGCGCGCATCATGCCGGCTACATGACTACGGAAGCGTCTTCAGACAACGCTGGCTCTTCGGTTAACCAACGGAGATGAGCACCGGCCCCTAGAGTCGGACACGACTGCACAAATGTGCGGGGGGATCCTTTACCTTAATTAAGAAAGACTGAATCCCTATCTGGGTATCAAGTCTGATCCATACACAAAGGAGATAGGACTGAAGGCCTCTGGGGTCTGGGGTCTACATACCCATCTATCTGTGTGCAAGGGAACCATTTGCAATGGAAAACCTGGCTTGCACTGACCCGAGTGCCCAAATGAAGAGATACACATTCAGGCCCGAAGCCAGTTTATGAACATAGAAAGCTGCCTTGTTATAGCCCATCAGATCGAGTAGCATTTAGTACTCCACGTAGCAGCAGTTCCTCAGGAACAATTTTTTAGGGGTTTCAATCTTTTAAACTAAATAAACAATAGGGCTTGAACCAGACCTTCCTATCTGAAGTAGAGTTTATTGCTGTCAGACCAGGTTGCAGAACTCAAGAAGACTACTAAATAGCAGCGAAGAAATACAGAAAGCTCTAACTCTGCTGTCTTCTAGTAGTTACTTGGAGTTTTGCAGCCCAGATCTGGTCACCTAATTAGTGTCTCTTCATTATTGGATGAGCATAATTTGTGCCGCACTCACTACTACTCCCAGATGAAAGATACTGAAACCAAGAACTAATAAAAGTGTTCCTGAGTCCTCACAGCAAAAAGTTTAAGAGACACTGGTCTAGACTCTAGAGTCATCCAACCAATTTTGTGCTAAAGTAAGAGTAATGAGGATAGTCTTTATATTACGTCAGCAATGATGTAATGAACGTGAATTTGAGTAAACTCCAGGAGACGGTGGAGGACAGGAAGGCCTGGCGTGCTATGGTCCATGAGGTCACGAAGAGTCGGACACGACTGAACAACAACAACAACAACAACAACAACAACAATGATTGGATAACACAATAAGTCACTAGATGGGAAATGGCCTATGAGAATCAGCAAGCAGCAACATGGAAGAAAGGTGAAGGTGAACAATAACATCCATCTGAAGGTAAGCCAATTTAGTAATTTTAAGTAGGGATTAAAATGTGCATTCCTCAGACACTTGATATAGTTCTCGTACTATACAGTTTCTCCTTAAAACACACACAGAGATGCACATACAGACACAACAGAGGCAGATTAGATAATAAGCTGGGCTTCATCAGCATTACTGTACTCCAAGGAGAATGGAAGTTTATCAAGCTATAAGAATTACTACTGAAGTTTAAGAACTGGTACCTGAACTTGTTTTACTCTTCCTTACTCATCCTTCTTTTTTTTTCTTTCGTGTCACATCTTTTAGATTGTACATCTGTGAATTTTTTCATTGATTGTATAAAAAATACCATAGCAGCACTTCAGGCTGAAGAGTGGCTAAAAATATTGTTTGTAAGTAAATAAATAACCAAATGAAATATACTAGTTATTGGAATTACCAAAGAACAGATTTTAAATAAAGTCCTTTTATGTAGCATATTCCAAAATTGCCCACTAATTAGTATGAATTATTTCTTTGCTTTCTTATTAGTCACACTGCAGGCATCAATAGATCCATAAATTACATTTTTAATGCTGAAAAATAAATATCAGAAAATACTTTATGCTTCTCCTTGGAAACTCTACTCTCACTTCCAAAGTTGTTTCCAATGTGTCCAAATTTATTTTTAAGTATAGTTTTCACTAGTGATGCTAAAAAAGGGATAGAACTTATTTTTCCCTCTCCTACTCTTTGTGTCACAATATAATGTTGTCAGTAAGAAATAAAATGCAGGGATGAAATAATTTGCTCCCCAATGGAGGACTGAGAGCTGTATTTTTCAGAATCTGAGAGCCACAAGTCATTTTCTCTCAGTCCCAATCCCAAACAATAAAATATTTCCATATTTTACTCATTTTCCATTACCTATCCCAAAGACTTGTTAGGGGGAAAAGCTGTACAAGTTTTTAAGACATTTTTCATGCTCTTCATCCCAACAGATGGCATTCAAGGCCACCCAAGACATTTTGGCAATTGAACCAGAAAGTCAAAGAGGCGCACTCTCACTCACACCCACATGCATGTACACATGATGCATCCTTTCCCAGAACTGCATAATAAAAAATCTACATATCCTTATTAAGTTGCCTTCTACTGAGTGAGACTATTACTCCTTCTGGCCCAGTATGGTTTTCTCTCACTAGCAGTGCCTTTTTCTCCCCAAATTACCATGTCAGTTAAAGTTATTATGTTCATAGATCAGCATCAGCACCCAAATTACCTGATACTTTTTGAACTGGATGATACCAAGACAATCCAGAATTTTCTGCATTATGGGAAATAAGCACTTTACCACAGGCCCATGAATTCTCCCGTATGTTGTTGTGGTGACCATGGAGGATCTCCAAAGTCCTTTGCCTATGCTATCTCTCCAACCCATTTAACATATCAAAGTATGTATTGTCGAAGGCTTTCACGGCCGGAGTTCGATGGCTGTTGTGGGTCTTCCGGGCTGTGTGGCCGTGTTCTGGAAGTTGTGGTTCCTAACGTTTCGCCGGCATCTGTGGCCAGCATCTTCAGAGGGCAGGAGCACAGACAGAAGTGAAATCTCTGTGCCTACCTGACTCTACCTGGGCACAGAGATTTCGCTTCTGTCTGTGCTCCTGCCCTCTGAAGATGCTGGCCACAGATGCCGGCGAAACGTTAGGAACCACAACTTCCAGAACACGGCCACACAGCCCGGAAGACCCACAACAGCCATATCAAAGTATGTTTTGAAATTCCAGATCATTATACTCATCCCTTTGGGGCATCCCTTTTTTGAACAAAGCTTTTAAAACCCAGATGAACACCCTGCTATCCTCAAATTTGCTAGCTGCAAAGGCCAAATGACTTTGGCTCTTAATAGGTCTTAATCTCTTCCCCAGGGCTGATAGGGCTACCTAACTGAAAGAAAAGAGAGATGTCAGGACACATGTCTTACTTTATAGAGGGCAGGGCAACATTTGAAGATACCTGCTAAGGATTAGTCTGTCTAAATAGTCCTTCTGTCAAGAACCATTAGAAAAGACAGCAAAGTGGTCCATCGACACACACAGCATCTAGAGTCCATTGGAGTTGGGTGGCTAAAAAATTCAAATAAATAAATAAAATCTAAATAGCAGATACAGGGAGCACACAGATTATTTGGTCACTATTTTCCCCAACTATGGTGGGATATTTTGCATTTCTATATATTCTATATATTACTTTTCATACATACATACTACAACCTTGGGGGGGGGGGCACGGTGTATTTGAAATGGGAACAGAACAGGGAGAAGGCGAAGCCTCCCCACATTCTATACCAAATGGGTGACAACTCTAGTGAGCCTAAGAGGATTTTAAAATAATTTTTAATATCTCTGAAAAGGAAGAAAAATGCTGTATTTTCAATGAAATCATTACAGTAGTAAAACGAGAGAGAGAAAGAGAGGAAAACCTAAAACAACATTGAAGTCTATGAATCCCCAGTAGTCACATATTAGAATGTCTGTTGAAGGAAAGGCATATTCGGAAAAAAGGTAGGAGAACTGAGTCCCCTAGGACAAGCGTGGCTGATTTAAGTCAGGGGTATGGACTGGAAAAAATTTCTACAATCAAAATGTTGTACTTCAGGCAGGTTTTGTAGCTTCAGAGTTATATGATCTTTGCTTTTCAGGTGATGGTCTAAAAAAAAATAAAAAAGCTAAAAGAACATTACAATTGCATATTATTTTATCGTCTATTGCCCAACATTACAGTGCTTCAAACATTCCAATAAAAAATAATAAAGCTTTTTGTTTCATTGAATGTGATGTCCAAACCTCATAAAACGGGCTAGATTTACTTTTTCTCACATCAAATAATGTAGCCCAAATACATGTGCAGGGTATGGTATTGAGATTAATATGCTAATTCAAATCATACTCATTTACACAGGAAATCTTCCAAAAACTTTCTAATTTGAAATTTTCCAGAACACCCACAACTTTAACCACAGTATCTTAGAAAAAGGCATGGAAGACTTTCAGATTCAGACCACAGTAGTGACAGATGGGGTAAACCCTTCCACCATGCTGTTTTTGTGAGTACATACCCAAAATTACTAAGGAGGATTTCAGAGTGATTATTAACGTATCTGAAAATACAACTTTGATTTAGATTTTTAGGCAATCTGTAACCTTTTGATTTAGATCCAAGCGTGTTGTGGAACTACTGCAACAGGATTCTCTCACAGCATAACTCAGAGGACAACGCCACATTACTTATGTTCTTTTGCCTCGCTGGGCTCCACCAATTCCACACAAATTGCATGACATTGTCTTGTTTGGTGACATAACCCAGGGTAACTTACCCTTAAGTGTATGTTTTATATCTGTACATGTAAGTACGTGGACACAAAAGCTGTAACAAGGTTTCCCAATTTGGAACTCTGTCAAATGGAATACTATAAATTTGACTCTCTTCTCAGATCTAGAAAAAAACTTCAGGTCTGGGCTTACAGGCCTAACCTATCTCTTATGTAACCCACTAGACTCCACTGCCATTTCCTCATTTTCCTTCACATTTTGTCTACAGTACCATTTAGGCCAGAGCTTTCCAAACTTTTCATGTTGGTGACACACTTTTTAGACATGCATCATTTCGTGACACACTCTTACAGCAGGGCATCGTTTCGCGACACACTCTTACAGCACGGCACAAGGTAGGCACTAGGACCTGCGCGGAATCACAACATGTTTGGAGGCAGCAAGGCACAAGGCAGGCACTAGGACCTGCGTGGAATCCTGGCAGGGCTCGGAGGCAGCAACAGCCGTGACACACCCAGACACTGCAGCCAACACACTAACGTGTCACGACAAACAGTTTGGAAAGCTCTGATTTAGGGCATATCTGCACTTACTGTTTAAGATTCTCCTGTCCTGTGATCGTGCTGGCTTAACGCTAAACTGTCTTCAGAAAATCCTGTCCAGACTGAGACATTTTAGCAACCCCTTGCAAGGCATTCAGTTCAGGCAACAAGATACCATGTCCTCTCACTGGACAATTTCCACACTGCTCTGCCCTCCAAACTTTCTGTTCCATAAAAGCAATTGCCAATCATTATTCTTCCTATAAGCAGGTCTCACAGAAAATTCATTTTTATATGTGAGTGTGCATGTCATATACACATATACACATATGAGGTATATATATACACACACACCTACACAGTTAAATTGAATTTATATATAGTTAAAGCATCAAAATGCCCACCCATGTGGGAACAACAAGCAGCTTTCAAAAATCCTTTATTCCTGCCTTGTTGGTTTCTAATTTCTTTTAGAGTTACCTTTATCAGAAACACTATAATAGCACAATGGTTATAACTTTTGCTTCATAAATGCAATGTTGCTAGGATGAAACCCAGCAGAATATTTCTTAATTACTATATTTCTTTTGCTGAGCTTTCTACTTTTCTCTGTGCCTTTTTTTTTAAAAAATGAGTCCAGCAGCATATCATTTCATCATTTTTCCAGTTACACAAGGTGGAAGTATTTTTTCCTTCTGCTCACATATAGCCCAAATAACCTGGGGGACTGGAAAAAATGATGAAACAATGCAATTTTGGACCAAATATAGGAAGCTTAGGAAAAGAAAAATAGTAATTTTTAAAAAGTCAACCTTCTATTTAAGGGACATTCCTGGCTTTGCAAAGTACCAAATAAACTGCTAGTGTCAGTCTACAACAAATTGAAGCACACAATCCAAAACAGACAGGAGTACTTCAGATGACATACCATGGAAAAGTGTACTTTGAAAGTGGAGCAGAAGAGTGCACCGTGAAGTCACTTTGACAATGAGTAGGAGATTAATAGAGGATGACATCCTCTGTTTCTACAAGAGCCAGCATGGTATAGTGGTTAAAGTGCTGGATTAGGAGCAGGGAGATCCAGGTTCAAGTCCTCCCTTAGGCCCAGAAGTCAGTTGGGTGATCTTGGGCCAGTTACCCTTCTCAATCCTAATCTGCATCAAACTCTGCAACATACCAGCTGAAAAAAAAAGCCTCTCATCACATCATGCATCGAAACCTTAACTGTGTGAATTAGGTGAGGCATAATGTAAAACAAGTGGACCCTGGAACCAACCCTAAGAAGAACAGCAAACAATGTCCTCTGTTTCTATCTACCAGGAATGGTCACCAGCCTATTCTGACAATGGAGTAACCAAGCAGAAGATATAAGCTCTTAGATGAGTTTTTCATGCAGACAGATATGCAAAGTCCACAATGATCCACATCTTGATGAATCTCTAGCAGACTCCCACAATTTTCTACCCAGGAGTTGTCAATCTCCCAGGAAAAAACTCTTATGGATGTTAGTAAAGTAAAGGTTCCCCTGCACACTCGTGTCCGACTCTAGGGGCCGGTGTTCATCTCCGTTTGTTAGCTGAAGAGCCAGCGCTGTCCGAAGACGCTTCCACGGTCATGTGGCTGGCATGACGCGCGTGGAACACTGTTACCTTCCCACCGAAGTGGTACCCATTAATCTACTTGCATTTGCATGTTTTCGAATTGTTAGGTTGGCAAGAGCTGGGGCGAGTGCGGGAGGTCACTCTGCACGCAGGGCTAGGGATTCGAACCTCCGAACTTGCGATCTTCCGATCGACAAGCCTGACGTCTTACCCACTGAGCCACCACGCCCCATCGCCTTATTAACTGCATCCCCATAAATCATACAGAGATAAGAAGGTGATCTCTTGGCATTAGCTATCAACATTCATAGTTATATTATGTTTTTAAAATTGCACAGTAAAATATTGAAAATGTCTCATATAATTCAGAAGTGTGTTTGTCCAGATTTCCCTAGACTACAGATGTATCCAAAGTTCCCATATTACAGGCACTGTCCAGAATAGTTTAGATAGCCAAGTACTCTTTTTAGTGAGATACTCACTCCTGCTAAGATTTGGTGTACCAAATTTTTCCAGGGATACTGTATATCCTTGGAAAAGAACCAAGCTAACAAATACACCCTTATGCCACAAAAAAATGGGTGTGTATGGAAAAGGAAATGTTTTGTTTATCATCTACTCCAGGCAATTGGGCTGCTGCTGAAAATTCAATTCTCTGAACTGAAAAACTCTCCCAGCACTTGAACTCATCCTTAGATTCCTCCATCATTCCCATCTTAAAAATGCTTTGTAAAATAAATAGAAAAATGTTTGTGTGTGTATGTGTGTATATGCACACATAGTCTTTTTTTTTTTTGCTACAGACATGCTCCAACACTTCTTGAAAGCCTCACTAAGAAAGCATGTCTAATTATATTTGTATGAATCCATAGGGGAGCAAGTATCTTAAGTCCATAGACAGCAGAAATCAGACCTTTGTTTCCAATTTGATCTCAAGAATTACAATGGAACATTACAAGAAGGCATTGCCAGAAAATATCCAGTTACCTCCTGCACCACACACAGTGATGACCTACATGAATATGATCTCCAGTTATTATCATGTTTGCCTTCCAAACATCCCGAGATGTAAGTCAACATTAGACACAGGACACAGCCAGAAGGCTACATTAAAGTGCTTTCCTCCAATCCATGAGCCGGCGGAAAAGTATGTTGGCATAAACTGCATTGTGCTCATTGCTAATCCCTGTTCTGCTTGAGTAATGAAGCCAGCATTTTAATACAGCCTAACAGTTTTAATGTAGGAGAAATTAAGGACTGGTAGATTCCCCTAGCTTATTTTCCCCTCCATCAAGCATCACCTGCTAGTGGGAAAATCAACCACCAGCTACTCTTCTTAACATGCAGTGGGACACGGGTGAGCAAGGGTAGGAGGGTGCTTAGAACAGCTGGTTTAGGAACTGGTCAAACTGCCCGCCTAACAGTTTACAGGCACAGAAGAGTGGTGTGGGATAAAGTGGGAGAGAGCAATCAATAATATGTGAGCCCTACCCTTAACTTGTAGACTTTGAGGAAGCAAGATAGAAAGAGTATTGATGCTTTTGAACTTTGATGTTGGGGAAGACTCCTGAAAATACCGTGGACAGCCAAGAAAACAAACCAATGGATCATCGAACAAATGAACCCAGAGTTCTCACTCAAGCACAAATGACCAGGCTCACATTATCCTACTTCATCAATGCAGGGAAAGGTGGAAGGAAAGAGAAGGAGAGGATGACAAGCAGCAAGGTGGATAGACTCAGTTACAATGGCGATGGGGCTGCTGTTGGAAGAGCTGAAGGGCCAGGTTAGGGACAGATCCTCATGGAGAAAATCTATCTATGTCAACTTGCTAAGAGTTGACAACACCTTGATGGCACACAATCAACCAACCAACCAATCCTTAACTTGTGCCATAATGGAATGGCACTGCTGGCAGTGAGTGACTAAGGAGTCCGATTCTGACCTCATAGCCAGCAGCACCTGGAAGTAGCTTGTAGAGTAGGCAAAATGATGTAGGGATAGCCAAAATGGTGCCCCCCTCAAAAGCTAAAAACCATAAAAAGTTCAGCCCCATGAAACCCATTGTCAGAAGAAGCCTAGAGGTACTGAGTCAGTACCTGCTTTGCCATATCCTATACTTGCTTCTCTACCCATTAATGAAGTAAACAGAAAACATTAGGGGAAAACCTAAACAGACAAATGGTGTTTGATTGTTAAGACATATCTACCTTTACACATCCTCAAACTAAGTCAATGTTTCTGAATATAAATATAAATAGTATATAATTATAATAGTATAGATGTAAGGATGGATAGACAGACAGACAGACATAGTGTTAAAAAAGGAGGGGAGTGAGAGAACTTAATAGCATTCACACATTGAAAAAAATGCTTGTTGGCATTTAAACAGACAGTGTGGTTTGATGGTTTGTTTTGTTCTTCCAGTGGAGAAGCACCCAGTGGGCCTAGATGGAGATATGGTAGAGTCTCCTGCATCTCCTGTTGCTATTTTCTTAATTTCAATCAAAGGCTCCAAAAATGACTGCAGCAGCAACAGCCACTAGAGGACCACAGAGGGTGAGGGTTTAGCCCTTCATTTTATGATGCTCTATTTCCTATCAGTGACACTTGGCAAAGCTACTTTCCCCTCTACAAAGAAAAAGATACCAGGTCTGCCTCTTGTTTTCCTTGCAAGAAGAAAAGGAGTGGAGTGGAGTGGAGTGGAGTGGAGTGGAGTGGAGTGGAGTGGAGTGGAGTGGAGTGGAGTGGAAGCAGCCCACAGTGGAAGGATTAGGCACTCTTTCGGTGCTGGAAAATTAAACAAACATCAGTAGACAGTTCACCTCACAGCTACTTTGGCCCTCAGGAAAAAAAAATAAAGTCATTTGATACTCTTTTTTTTTTTTTTGGTCTACTTTGTCCCTTTAGCCTGATTGCAATTTCTTCACAGTTTTTTTCCCCCTCGCTTTTGGGGTGTGAGGCAGTGCCTTATGTACCGTTGGGTAAGTATGCAACAATTCCAAATCTAAATCACTACTGAGTGATTTACACTTCATTTATCCAGGGGAGACAGCTCAATTATTCTGGCATCTATCAGGCCGGAGATGCAGGCAATCCCCAATAATACAGGACACAGAAAGGAACAAGAGAATAATCCCATGGTGAACAATACAGATTGAAACCTTGCAATGTATAAACTGGATTCAGGCATAAGGTATTTCCACACCTGAGAAATTTTTGTATTAGTTTCCTTCTTGCTGGGTTAATCCTGCTCGTCTCCTCTCACAGTGATGCTTCAGTTGCTGGGAGGTCTCACTTTCTAAATACTGACAAGCTTAATAATTTATATTTGGAAAAATGTAAGATTCTCTACCTGGTATGATTGCTGGGCTAAAGGCAGTTGTATAAGGACAGGAAGGCCTGGCGTGCTATGGTCCATGAGGTCACGAAGAGTCGGACACGACTAAACGACTGAACAACAAAAATAAATGTCAAAGGCAGTTGTATAAATGTCAAAGCTACCTCCTGGATATTTCAAAATATACCACTGAGCAATGCCTTTGTTAGGACCAATGAAATATGAACAAACTATTGGTCAGTTTAGAGGTTTCCTAATCTTTTCAATAGGCAAGGTGCCTAAACACAAGAGGGAGGGAGAGAGAGAGAGAAGACAAACTTGATGATGAAGTCAAAGTCTGCATCATCTACGTGAAAGCAAATGCATAGTTGATCCAACTTTTCATTTATGGTTAAATAGGAATAAATAGAAACAGCAATGAAGTGTAGATTCAAATCAGATACAAAAAGTAATGAAATAATGGTGGAGAACAGAAGAAAGGGCAGGGGGCATGGAATTGGAAGGATTTGAGAATGTCAATGAAAGTTCCTACTGGATGTCAGTTCGCCTAGCTCATCTTGGTAGAAAATATAAAAATCAGGCTTAGAGAGGTGAATAACTACTACAAATGAGCATCCATGTACTGTTAGTGATTTTTTTTTATTCCGTTCATTCATGTCCGATTCTCGGAGACTGCCTGGACAAGTCCCTGCAATTTTCTTGGCAAGGTTTTTCAGAAGTGGTGTGGCATTGCCTCCTTCCTAGGGCTGAGAGAGGGTGACTGGCCCAAAGTCACCCAGCTGGCTTTGTGCCTAAGGCAGGACTAGAACTCACGGTCTTCCGCTTTCTAGCCTGATGCCTTAACCACTACACCAAACTGGCTCTCGCTAGTGATGATAGGCTACATGCATATATATGGAAAATGATATGTGATCATAGCCTATTGTATGATTGACGGTATGGGCCTATCTCTCAGCATGGGTCTCTTGCCAAAACATGAGCTTCCAGGAGCCACCTACAATATATTGACCATCTGAGAGAGCAGGGAGCATGAAGAGCTTCTGAAGATGGACTGGAAGAACATTAGGCTATGTATCTTTCAGAGAAAACCCAATTGCTCTGAATGAAAAATGTGCTTACACATTAATCTGTCTTAGTTGAACTCATGAATTGTGTTAATAAAGTTAAAAAAAAAAACTACCACCAGCACCCCCTTTCATTCTTACAATACAGATGAATATTGTTAATAATAACAACAGGCAATGGATATTCAAATTATCCTGACATTCATTTATCTATTTTGTACAAGTGCACACAAGTGCAATTGATCTATTAACCCCCTACATGCATGTTCACAATTACCAGCCTGCTCAGAGGACTGAATAGTGAAAAGGAAAGAGAACCAAGGAGAGAACAGAGACTGAACGGGGCAAGATGACTGTCTAAAAGTCTGAATGCATCCTATCATGATCCACCTACTGGGTGGACCTGGTGTGAGATTTTCTTTGCAATAAAATATTTTAATTGTGGGGATCCTACACTGCAAGCATGGAAAAAGTGGGAAACCATCAACACAATGCAACAGAAGACTTGCATCTGAACATAACCCATCATTTCTAGTGTAAGCAAGAACTGGAGGAATTGTTGCTATCCCTTTTTTATGGCTAGTTGTTTTACTTGGTCTGCACAAAAACGTTCTCACTTGTGATTGCTTTGTCCAAACCATCACAGTAAATGGGGTAGAAGAACAGCAACATTGACAACTCTGATCTCTCCATGGTACTAGTCAGTTTGGGGGAAGGTGGGCTGCTGCTTTGTTCAACATCTAGCCTGACCTTCCCCAAGCTGGTGCTCTCCAGCTATCCTGGTGTTTTCCAACCTTGGCAATTTCCAGGTATGTGGATTTCAACATCCAGAATTCCCCATCCAGTGTGGCCATTGCTGAGGATTCCAAGAGCTGAAATCTTTAGACTAATCCTGAAAGTTTCTAGTTAGGAATTGGTCACTGGCCATGCTGGTTGGCAATTCTGGGAGTTGTAAAAAGGTAAAGGTAAAGGTTCCCCCTGCACATTTGTGCAGTCGTGTCCGACTCTAGGGCCCGGTGCTCATCTCCGTTTCTTAGCCGAAGAGCCAGTGTTGTCCGAAGATGCTTCAACGGTCATGTGGCTGGCATGACGCACGCGGAACGCTGTTACCTACCCACCGAAGTGGTAACTTCTGGGAGTTGTAGCGTAACACATTTAGAGGGCATCAGACTGGCAGTGGTTTATCTAATTTAGTGAAGAACTCTAGAGAAATCGATTTTTGCTTACTATGACATTTTCGTTGGTCTAATGGAAACATTATTCAAAAATGGATGTTGGTGTAATCCTTGCTTTTTTTTCCCAGGAAATTCTGCAACTATAAATCTGTGAGAAGAGAGTTGGGAGATCACAGAAATGTCACCCAATTACTACTCTCAATAACCTTTGGGGGAAGGCTGTTAATGTTAAAATTGATTCAAATCGCATGGATGTGGCTCAAAATGCCCTTCTTTCCATCAGTTTCTGATTAATGATCGTATTGGTACTACATCATCTACATACAGCCAGAGTTCCTTCCAAATTCAGAAAGAAATTAAATCAAGGTCCAAGAAGTACACTTCACTTGTTATGAATGCCTAGACTACAAGACACCAGGGACCATCTCAGTCCTGCCTCCAATAATCTGAAAAAGGATCAGATTCTTAGTTCAAGTGGCCAGATGCAGAGGAAAACCTAATTTCCATGCCTTTCACAGTCTTTTTTTTTAAAAAAAGAAAATATGGATAGACCCAGCTGTCGCCTGCCAAATGATAAGGAACATCTAATAGAATTTCCAAAGTTATGAATAGATTTGAGCCTTCCCCTGATTTGTGCTGTATCTGCACATATCACTGTATATTTCATCTATCTAATGAATTTACCATTAAGGAGAAGGGAAGCCATAACCATTAGGCAATACAGCCTACTGTCTGGGGTGTCTGAATTAATTACCTTATTTGGGTAATAAGGAAATCCATTCAAGAGGGTAGAATTCAGACCCTTGAGAAAATTGGTATTGGTCAACACCATGGGTCACCAGATTGAGGTCTTCTTCCTCTCTCGTCTCGAGCAAGAGAAAACACAGAGAAAAGCATAAACTTCCACATCTCATTATCATCATCCGCCACATTTTACTCAACAAGACGAGAGAAGTCAAGAAAATGATATTTTTTTTGGTCTTAAGCCATAAAAACAGTTTCAGCCAGCCTTGAGAAAAGGCATACCGAAAGCTCTCTAAGGCTCTGGGCAACAGAGGTTTGAGGCACATTTGGCACCTGAAATGCCCCATCAAAATGCCAGGCTTAGGCGTTTGTGTCTGAAGATGTCTCAGCAGTTTGCAGAGCTATAGAAGGAACAGTTTTCTTCCTTTTGCTCTGCGCTCGTAGTTTTCTCCACCTATCTTGCTACAGATTGTCGTTTTTGCTCTTTAGTTCTTAACTTCTGCAAAGGGTCACACACAAAGCAGCCCAGGGCCAAATGGGTCAGAGGCATCCATTCTTTGACATCTTCTCTTTATCCCACCTTTAAGTAGCTCAAGACCCACAGTTAATATGCACCAAGCGTTCCATATACCTAGCCCTCTGCAGAAGCTATCAACATATTGCCAGCTGCCTATGAATGTGCCCTGTGCTACTATCCTGGATCTACAGAAGTTTTAAAACGGCATCTCCACACTGCTGATTCATTCTGCACCATTCCTGTTTTCCATAATACAAGCCACCTTGTTCCCTGATCTGCAAGCATTAACAGATCAATATGGCTAATTGTGAAATGCTTAAACGGCAAATTATGAATCCACCATCAGTGTCAACATAAAGAAATGGGAATTCCTGAAAATCCCAATCCCACATAAGTTATGGGCCTATCAGTAGTGTGATCATGTGTCCTACTCTATAGGGCAGTGTTTCTCAACCTTAGCCACTTTAAGATGAGTGGACTTCAACTTCCAGAATTCCCCAGCCAGCCATGCTGGCTGGGGAATTCTGGGAGTTGAAGTCCATACATCTTAAAGTGGCCAAGGTTGAGAAACACTGCTATAGGGAATAGTCCAAGATGAAAGCAAGGCAACAGCTTACACTTTCCTGTCCTGCTAGGTGACTGTGGTTTTTAATTAGCACATAAAACTGCCTCTGAACTTTTCTTGCTCTGATGGTTCATGACCTCGCCATGGGTTCCAGAACCAAACCTAGCTGAGTCCTAGGAACTTGTGGATGCTGCTTGGAGTTAGGACTAAAGGAGGACACTTGGATCCTGCTGTGCTATTTTCACAGCCGCTCCACCCCCACCCCCCCAGCTGCCATCTTTCAGGCCATATTTTTATAGAGCTTTCACATTTGAGAGACTTTATTTGAGAAGGGGGAAAAAATAAGTATCAGGAGTGGGATGGGTGGGTGGGGGAATTTAGCTTTAGCACTCTTCCCCTTGGCCTCCTGGCTCAAACTTGCAAACAAAGCCCCCATTTACTGCCTGAATATCACACTTATGTTTAAGGTATTTCCACCAGAAAGAAGGGCGGGGGGGGGGGGCGGGGGGGGCGGAATCCCAAACCTTTTTCCATGACTGAATTAGCTCACGTTTTTTTATGGCTAGCAAGCTGAGGCCTGTCTCTCAGACAGCCAGGCAGGAAAGTCTGAGCAAGCCTTGTTCTCCCCTCCCCACCCCCACCCCCCTATTAGGAAGGGAGGGTAAATTTCAGCATAGGCATCTGAGTTTACCAAATCACTTCCTCCTCTCCTCTTCTAGCCAAGGCTGTACCAGGAGGCAGTCACAAGCCCCCAGATGCTCTGGAGGAGAGTGAGGCGCAGTGAATGTTAAGCCAAGAGAAGAAGCTGAGGGCGCATGGAAAACAGGAGCACAATTGGAATTGGCACCCAGAGACTCAGGACTAGCACACGAAGGAATAGCGGGGCCAATTCTTTCGGACAGAGGTTTGTTGGTGTATTTGGAAAATAATTATTCTCAGATTCCTGAGTTCCATAGCCTGCAATTCTTTTCTGCATCACCACCAACCCTTACTTAAATCAACAGCTCCACCTTCCTTTTCAAAACCCTTCTGCTCAGACCTGGGATCCCCAGTCCTGCCCACAGGATTAATGTCTAGAGCTCAAACTTATCTGAAAATCCCATCTCAGAGTTCCATCTTTCCCGCCAATTAAAACTCCTTCTACAGCTAGAAGTTCATGATCACTCATCCTTTGGTCACCTCTTGCTTAGACCAGTGTTTCTTAAAGTGTGATCCTAGGGCCCCTGGGGGTCCCCCAAGACCCTCTCAGGGTCTGTGAAATCAAAATTATTTGCCAGCCTATGTTGAATAGTAATACAATATTAAAATCCCATCAAACAATTGTGAGAAGCGGTAGCGGCAGCGTATGTATCCATTTTAATTGTTAATACTTAAATATCAATAAATATAACCCTTACAAACAAAAGCTGTTTTGGGGCCCTCCATAATTTTTAAAAGTAGGAAGGGGTCCTGAGAGAAAAATGTTTAAGAAACACTGGTTTAGACTATTGCAACACACTCTACCCGAGGCCGCCTTTGAAGAGCATTCAGAAGCTACAGCTGGTCCAGAATGCAGTGGCTGGAGTAATCACGGGCATATCTCAATTTATTCATATAACACCACTTCTTGATGAGCTCCACTGTTGTCAACTGACTTCCGATGCAGTCCAAGGTGTTGAATGTCACCTTTGAAGCCCCACAGGGCTCCGGACCTGAAGGTACTGCCTACTCCCAAGGGCCTATTCCCAACTTCAGGACCGCCTACTCCCAACTCTATCTCCCTGTCCAAAAGCTAGACCAACAAGGTCTCCCTCTCTATCCCTTCTCTCAGGGGATGTCATAGAAGCAAGCTTTCTCAACTGCTGCTCCTCTTCGTGAGGTAAAATTCCTCTGGAAATCCGAATGGTTCCTACCTGATCGGTTTTTAGAAAGGCCATTACAACATAGCTGTTCCAGCCAGCCTTGGGTTGAGGGTTGAGAAGTCTTAAAGTTGTTCCCTCTTGCACTGGAATATTTTTTAATGTAATTAATGTCCCCAGGGTGTGTGTGTGTGTGTGTGTATGTGTATGTATGTATGTATGTATGTGTATGTGTGTGTGTGTGTGTGTCTATGTATGTATGTATATGTATGTGTGTATGTATGTATATATATATATATGTATGTGTATATATATATATATATATATATATATATATATATAGTGTGTGTGTGTTTGTGTGTATGTGTATGTATGTATGTATGTATGTGTATATGTGTGTGTGTGTGTGTGTCTATGTATGTATGTATATGTATGTATGTATGTGTGTATGTATGTATATATATGTGTATATATATATATATATATATATATATATATATATATATAGTGTGTGTGTGTGTGTGCTTTCAAGTTTTTTACTATTCTAATTTCTTATCTTCTTTTTAACCTGATTTATAGAAGACAGATATCTCTACCACTGAGAGTTATCAGCAATTTGAGTAGCATATAAGGCCAATAAGATAAACAGAACCAAACAAAATGCTGTGCTGCACTATGCTCAGGATGTCTTAACCTGGGAGTCTGAAAAAACACTCTGGTGTTTTTTATATATGGTCAGAGACATTTTTATGTCGTGTGGTCAAGAACTAAGTTGTAGTATTGAAAACAAGTTCAAAGGCTGAAACATAGTTCCGATTAAACCCTCCACTCATACTTCCATCTTGCTGCCTTCTTTTCTACTTACCACACTGGTCTTTTCTCAGATCTTCAGAGCTAGCCCAGTGATAGTGGGAAGATCATTCCTTTCCATTGCTACATTCAAAAGATTAACGCTAAAGACTAGAGTGATAAGGATCAAATTAAAAAAAAGATTTTCCTCATTTCCTAAAATTCAATAGAAGACCTGGGGGAAGGGGCAGCACCTACTTGAGTTGATGCAGCCCCATTATTCTTGCAATATAAATTGCTCCCCAACCCATATGGGAAGTCATGCCAATTCCCATATCATATCATAGTGGGAAATCTGGTCCACCTGCATCCAAGAATGTCAGTGATCAGGGCCAATAGAGATGTGAACACTTTAGGTCAGTGTTTCTCAACCTTGGCCATTTGAAGAATGTGTGGACTTCAACTCCCAGAATTCCCCAGCCAGCATGCTGGCTGGGGAATTCTGGGAGTTGAAGCCCACACATTGTCAAGTGGCCAAGGTTGAGAAACACTGCTTTCGATTGAGCAATCTGCTTCCTACTCCAAAGTTTCCTGGAATGTATATGGGGGGGGAAAAACCATTGCCCTCATTAGAAAGTACCAACTGGACAACCTTGATCAACTATCAATCATCAGGAATCAACATGTGATATTCAAAAGGACAATTCTGAGACCACACTCACAAAAAGAAAAAGAACATAAACTGTAGTTTGTGAAGAATTCTACTTCTTTTGAATGTGCACAAATACTTTCATATTTTAGGAGTACCCCTATCCCCAAATGGTTTCCTGTTAAGGAAATTAACAATGTGAATGAAAACTACTAAACCTGTAGCCCCTCTTGTTCTTGCTCCGTATTTCATAAGACATAATCTAATATAATTTGGCCCATGCCATGCAACATACAGATTTGTAGCTGTGGTAGGGAGAGGGGAGGAGAAACAGCTTGAAAACATGAAAATAATTGAGGAATAGACAATGTTTGGATCTCATATCTCATTAAATGTAGATTTGAAAAAAGCAACTATAGTTAGGGAGAAAATAAAGGGTATTTAAACTCTTTCATATCACACAGAGTTCCATAATGAAAATCATCTACCAATATTGTTTCTGCCTAGTTAGGAAAATGTACAGATTTGCCTCAGCCTATCCACCTACCCATTCTTTCCACTCTCTGGAAAATTATGGATATCTATCTTCATTTTTACCACATAAGAAAGAGTCCTTCTGATAGATGCCCCCACTGTTATAAATATCTGCCTTGTGAATTTGGCCCTTTGAGTTGAAGATCAAGTTGAAATCTCTCCCTCTGTTGCAAGACTTTTACTATAAGTTATGCCAAGGCAGGTCACTCAATGCAGCTTGAAGTTAGCTTTTGCTATAGATGGAACAGATGCACCACTTGTCCCAGGTGAAGCATCACAAGGGCAAGAGTCATGGAAACATGGAATCCCAGACTATACTTCCATCAGCATTTCCTTCACACCAGGCAGGAGGCCAGAACACAAACCAAAAAGACCAGTATGGTAAGTTCTTAAACTTCTATTAGGTCAAATGAGGGTTTTCACGGAGTGGGTTGGCCCAGCATGAATAGGGGCAGGTTCACCCAGTATATGTGGGTGAGCACCATTCCCTTTCCCTTGGGCATGTATCCAAAAGAAGGTACAGAAACAGGAGGTGCCAGTCCAGTGACTATAAGAGCCAAAAGGGTGGTGCCTGGCACTTCAAGAGAGGTGAGACTGTTTTGCCAATGATTCCAAAGTCAGTTCCCTGGCTTTCCTCCTCCTCCTCCTCCTCCCCTCCCCTCCCCCCACCCCCTCCCCACCATATGCCTGCCCTTTCCTGAAATGCTTTCCTGGTCAAGAGACCTGCATAAGATCTCGCTCCATTCTGGAATCTCTCAGCTGCCAGCACTCAGAACCACAGGACATTCCCCTTACCATCCATCAGGAGTTCTGTTGGATCCAACCCAGAAATGTCAAAGGCAACACCCTGTTTTTGGAGGATTGACAATGCAGCATTCACATCGCCCTATCAAGAGATGGTGTGCTTACAGGCCTGCAGGTGTTGTGGGGAGAGGTGAGGCAGGGCTGGGACACCAAGGAGAGGTGAGAGTTGGTGTGGGAACCAAGCAATGTTATATAGATGTGGGCAGCAAGGGAACAGAGGTGGGGCTGTACTTGGATTCTAGGACTGCCGCCTGCATTAAATAATGGGGAGGGGGGAAGTATCAAAATGCTCCAGGGCAGGGAGGGGGTAACTCAGCATGCTACATATACATATACAGTACAGTATGTATACATGTACATATACAGTAGAAGCACATCTCAGGACATACCTTTATCTACTTTTATCTCTGAGCAATAATCAACTTCTTAATAACTTTCTACACCCTCCCATTGGCCCAGAGTTACTTTGCTACTATAAGTGACAGTTTTGCCCCCTAAATATTCAGAAGTATTTATACAATAGGCATTATACAATTGTTGTTTTGTTGTTGTTCAGTCGTTTAGTCGTGTCCGACTCTTCGTGACCTCATGGACCATAGCACGCCAGGCCTTCCTGTCCTCCACTGTCTCTCGGAAATAGTCTTCCCCAATTTGGTATTCCCTGGCTATATTCCTTTTCAACTTCCATTATCCCATTCATCATGCTGGAACTGTGGGAGTTACAGTTCGATGCATCAGAAGGATACCAAGTTTGGGAAAGCTGTGTTATAGAGGTTGTTATTGTTAAAGTAATACATGGTAATGTTTCTGTGGGCAAAGTTAGATGCAAGAGTTAAGGGGAAAATATCATACACAAAAACAATAACCAAGCGCTCTTCACATTTCTTGAGCTCATTCTTCTCAGAAGTCCAAAGGTGGGCTGGTCCATGAAGTCACAAAGAGTCAGAAGCGACTGAATGAATAAACAACAAAAAGCAACACCTATAAATATGAAGACATTCCATGATAGGAAATCAGAACAGAAATGTCATGCTTTCCAACTTTAGCTTTCTCTAATAATTACAGTGCTTCTATGGGTTACTAGCTCTCTAAGCCGATAGGTCTCCACAGATTTCAATAACTTTCATTCTTTTTCTTCCAGATGAAGGACTGGAAGTAGCTGTACTTCCAGAAAGATACAAGGAGATTTAGTTTATGCTGTGCTCTATGGTTTGTTCAATAAGCCACAATTGGCTAAGTCTTTTGTTGTTCAGTAGTTCAGTCGTGTCCAACTCTTCGTGACCCCATGGACCATAGCACGCCAGGCCTTCCTGTCCTCCTCTGTCTCCCAGAGTTTACTCAAATTCATGTTCTTACATTCCAGGTTCCTATGCAATATTGTTCTTTACAGCATTGGATTTTCCTTCCACTTCCAGACACATCCACAACTGACCGTCCCTTCAGCTTTGGCCCAGCCGCTTCACTCTTTCTGGAGCTACTCGGCTAAGTCTACAGAACACATTATGGCTTAGTGCAATTTGTGGACTTTGCTGAAATTTCCCCAGAAGGCATTTCAGCACCTTTAATGAACTACAATACCCTCATAGTATTTTGGGCACAAATCCATTATAATTAAATCAGTTTCAAAGTACTCCTGGACTTATAGGGAGATGAATCCTAGCATGTTACACAACCACTGGCTCCACACTGGCTGGCTTCACTCAACCAGAATTTGCTTTAATTGTTGAATAAGCCATAATTATCTGCATTCACACATTGTAACAAATTGCGGTTTACAAAATGTAATGGCTGGATTCACAGGACATATTAAGCCGAAACAAAATAAGTGAAAGTATAGTTTAGGGCAATGTATGAACCCAGCCATTTATACAACAGGTTGCTTACTTGTAACTAGGCTGTTCAGTGGTCATCTGGGCATTCGGGCTGACAGACCAACATTCCAGAATACTTTTTTAGGGGAGCTAAATTGGCAACAGCCACCTCTCCAACTGCATACTGTAGCAGCAGCTCACCAAAAAACCCCAAGTTCCTTTCTGCCATATACTGTATCTGCCTGGGAAATAAAATAATGAGACACACCAGAACAGGGAAGGAGGGAGAATCGTGTGAATGCACATATGACCACTGAAATAATCCAGTTATAGATATGTAATCTCCTGTAATTCTTCATGGTCTCTGGGCATAATGCTTTTAGGAGAATAGCAAGCTTATCATAAAGTGAAGGGTTGGGAGTCTGATACAACAACAGAAAGGAGAACCCTCTTATCAGAGGAGACACCTGCTGTGGACCTGACATCAAGTAGGTGGGATAGTCCACACTGTGACTCTGCAGATATTCTGAAGTGGAACTCCTCAAGAGAGGCACGGGAGGAGCAGTGGTTTTAGCAGAGGTGCCTTGAACATCATCCAGGACCAATATGCTGGTCAGCCAGACAAATGACTTGCCCACTGCACAAAAGATTGGGAGGAGGGAAGAAGGCCACCTCCTCATTCAGAATAACAAACAAGCAGCCTATGGAAAAAACGTGGTTCTCATAACTTAGAATGCCAGACTGTGTCTGACATCTAGGCAATGTAGCGTAGAATCCAGTTGGCTGGTAGAACTAGAAAAGAAAACAGGTAAAATGATGTCTGGGGATATATGGAATGTAGACACAACTTTGGGTATAAAAGATATGTAAGGTAAAGGTTCCCCCCGCACATTTGTGCAGTCGTGTCCGACTCTAGGGGCCGGTGCTCATCTCTGTTTGTTAGCCGAAGAGCCAGCGTTGTCTGAAGACGCTTCCACAGTCATGTGGCCGCATGACGCGCGCGGAACGCTGTTACCTTCCCACCGAAGTGGTACCTATTCATCTACTTGCATTTGCATGCTTTCGAATTGCTAGGTTGGCAAGAGCTGGAGCTAGTGCGGGAGCTCACTCTGCACGCAGGGCTAGGGATTCGAACCTCCGAACTTGCGATCTTCCGATCGACAAGCCTGGCGTCTTACCCGCTGAGCCACCACACCCCTTATGAGCCACCATGCCCCTTATATTGTTGTATACCTTGGTTATATTATTATTCTTAAAATAATGAATTTTTGAAAAAGCTGATAGTTGGAAAATTGGGCCTCCTCAAAGTTTGAAAAAAAACACCATTGGTCCTTTTGCCAGTGCCAAGCAGGCCATAAGAATAAAAGGAATAAAAGCATCCTCCATCATCCCAAGACTGATGGTCTGGAGGAAGGATTTAACCAGACCTTTAAAATGATACCAAAAAAGTAATTTTTGGAGACAGGTTCTGAATGGAACAGGTGGCTCCCAATGTTTATTGTTTGCCTACTAGGAGGTCCCTCAGGCCTCTGTAGGATTCACCCTATAGGGATCAGGGGTCTAGGGGCCGGTGCTCATCTCCGTTTGTTAGCCGAAGAGCCAGCGTTGTCCGAAGACGCTTCCACGGTCATGTGGACGGCATGACGCACACGGAACGCTGTTACCTTCCCACCAAAGTGGTACCTATTCATCTACTTGCATTTGCATGCTTTCGAATTGCTAGGTTGGCAAGAGCTGGGGCGAGTGCGGGAGCTCACTCCGTCATGCGGGGCTAGGGATTTGAACCTCCGAACTTGCGATCTTCAGATCGACAAGCCTGGCGTCTTACCCGCTGAGCCACCACGCCCCTTGTAAAGATATGTAGGTCACCCTTATCTTTGTGCCAGATTAAGGAAGGTGGCTGGAGGTGAATATAACTAGAAATACTGGCTACATTGTGGGAAGATACAAGGAGCAGGGAACCATTGGTTCAAGGCATTTGGTGGCAAGTTGGGCTAGCCAAATTGAAATATTCCAGGAAAATGCCACATGAATTGCTGGAAAAGCAAACCAAAGTCTTGACATGAACTTCTTAACCACTGAGTGAAAAAAAGGACAAATCAAGAACAAAAATATGAAACACTGAATTAGCATCCAAGCAAACCTTATATATGAGCTGGAATAGTTTAAGAATAAGCAAAAATTGGCAGGACTCCTTCCATAATCCAGAAAGGGGTGGGATCTAAATACTGAACAGCAACAAAACAGAATATGTCCATTTAGCCCTATAAGATTAGATCACTGAGGATGCTCAGTATGTCCTGAGTCAAGAGAGGAGAGACTATGTGGGGCAGATTGTCTCTGATGCGTCTCTCAAGTAATATTGGTTGCACTGGGTATTGCCCTGGTTTGCAAACAGATCTAGGCTTCCATAGGCAAATAATGGTGAGCATCTTCATGGTAGTGAATAATGTAGGTCTATTGAATTTGCCAACATGTTGCATGTCCCAAAAAGATGGACAGTGACTAGGAAAACCTATGTAGAATACATCAATACCACATGGCAAGAACCGGCAACGCAAGGCACCAGAGCAGGTCCCACTTTGCTTGTTGATATACAAGACAATAGTGAGATAATCAAGATCTCCTCCTTTCTGCAAGGTCAGCAGGGGCTGAACAACTCTGCATACCTTATGTACTGCCAGGAGATCTAATGCACTGACATACAGATGTTGTTCCTTTTTTAACATAGCTTTTGGGATTCACAGTGCACTTGTAATCACTCATTATAATTGCAATCAGTTGAAAACCTCATTCTGAGTAACGTTTGGAGATACTGTGTGCGAGAAATGGTTACTTGAGACATGAGAGGAAGAAAGGACTGGAACAGTAGAAGGTCCCACAATGAGACCAAGAAGACACTGGATTTTGTCAGTCCACCCAGGACCTCATGATGTGAGCATCAAGATTCACTAGATTAAAAAAAAAAGTATTCCCAACAATGGAACTTATGATGAATCCTACACACTTAATTATTTGTATTGGGCAGAATGAAGATGGACACAGAGGCCCAAATTGACAGGATGGAAAGAAAATAGGAGGGGGAAGATGCCAGTAGGAGTCAGTCGTCCCAGAATGGAATGGCTTTTAATAATAATAATTTATTAAATTTATATGCAAGCTGACTCCCAGCAACTCTGGATGTTTTACAAATTGTTAATTGATCTCTCTGCTTCAAAGATGTGCTATAACTACAGCTATGCACTTGATAAATGTCCGTGATACCAAAGGAGAAGATCTGGTACACTATTGGTATGGGATTCACCCAACAGTAAATCAGGAATGGCGATATTCTTTTGGATGACAGTGTGAAAGAAAACATCCATGATGTCTAGGGATGGATATCAGTGACTGTACTGAAGGAGCAGCAGGATGTTTGTCAAAATCAAAACTTTTGAGGAGTGATGTAATCATTCACAACCCTCAGATTGAAGATGTTTACCATTCTTCAGAGTGTGACTCTGAGTAGAGCTTGTGTTTTCTGCTGAAAATGTGCTAGGAAATGCTGACAATAAGGCTAAAACCAGGTCCCTCTCTAAGATTATTAGGTGAATGACTGAAAAAGACTGCTGTGTAATTCCCCTCTGCTTGGCCATCTCCTGAAGCTTCTGGACCTTATCAAAATGTGGTTAATGATAATAATAATTACAACTGATCAAGCCTTTAAGATTGAAAAATAGTCTTCCATATAGGACCAGGCACTGTTAAAAGCCCAAACAGCACAGCCAAACCTATCATAGTATGACCACCCCAACAATATTCTCTGAAGCACAGTCAGCAATACATCAACACCTTGATCTACTGCTTTGAAAGATGGCACAACTCAGTGGGGAAGGCAGTGGCTAAATGTTCTATTTTCAGAGAAATGCTAAAAAACCAATGCTACTTCATTCCACAAGAAATATTGACAGCAGCCATGTGTGCCTTATCATTTGGAATATGGAATGCTAACTCCATATAATTGTAGAATATCAACATCTCCCAAATGAATTCAAATTAAGTCCCTCTTTATCAAGAAGCATTGATAATATCCTAGCTAATTTCCTCAGGGAGGCTTCTACTATGATGCAATGAGGAATCAGACGTTTGAAGAGGAAGGTTCAGTTTCCTCCTGTATGCAATATGAATCTTCCATGGCCAAGAAACTGAGTAATATGGGTCCAGGCTATCTGAGGGACCGTCTCATCCCCATTACATCGACCCGTCCCACCCGATCATGCAGAGAGGGCATGTTACGGACCCTGTTTACAAGTGAATTCCGTCTGGCGGGGTCCAGGAAGCGGGCCTTCTCTGCAGTGGCTCCCGCCCTGTGGAACATTCTGCCCCCGGAGGTGAGGCAAGCCCCATCGCTCCTGCCCTTCCGGAAGAACCTGAAGACCTGGCTCTGCCACCTTGCTTGAGGCGGGAAGGGGAGTAGTTATTCTTGGTGATGGCTGGCACCTTAGAATGTTCCTCACATACATACGAACTGAACTCGATCTTTCACTGCCATCTGGATTTTATTTTATTTTATTTTTATTTTTATATCTTGTATTTGTATTTATATTTTATATACTATTTATGGTTATTGTTTTTAACTTGTTAGCTTTATTGTAAACTGCCCAGAGTCCCTCTTCTGGGGGGAGATGGGCGGTGGCAAAATTTGAAAAATAAATTAAATAAATAAATAAATAAATAAATAAATGATGCCCAAGTATCCCAGCAGCCCTTTGCTCCTTAAAGGAGCACAGGCAAAACTGATAGGGATGTTGGAACCAAGGCATCAGATTGTTTAGGACCAGACTGGTCATCAAGGGGTGGTTGCTGCTGTTAATCGAGAGTCCAAGCACTGGCGAGCTGGAATGAATGGAGATGGACATCCCCCAAAGAGAAGAACGGTCGTTAATCCCTGATTGCTGAGTCTAGAGAAGGAGAAAGAAATGCTCAAGCATAAGATTCTGAGTCAGAAGCAAAATTCTCTGAATCCAATCCTGGCACTCAGTTCCGAATGGTGGGTGTGACCCTGTGTGGTACAGTAGACAGCATCAGGGCAAACATAGCAGTGACTGCTAATGAAGTATACTGCTGTTGCTGTATAGACATGTGTTGGGATTATCAGGAGTCAACTCAGCATTGTCTCATAAGCATAATAGGGGGTCTTTCTAGTAAACGCATCTCTACTGTGCTTGTGGGATGTTACCTGAGTTACCTGATTTCCTCTTCCTCCTTCTTCTTGGTCTGGGGGATTAACATTCTCCATTACTCTTCGGGCACACGTGCAAGCAGGAGGGCTGCAGGGATGCAGCTCTCATCCATTCCATCTCACTCGCACACAGATCTACTATGAATCTACTTGTATCCAGATCTACTGAATAAATGTAAGCTATCTCTATTTTTCTTCATCTAACTAATGTGTGAAGACTGAATTTATTTCTGAACGCAATTAAGCTTAAAGTGCAAGTTTCCTGCTGGTTCACGCTTCTACTCTGCAAGATTGCTGTTAGCTGCTTGGAGTTCTTTTATTAACCTTCAAGACTCCATCAACATGGTCTAGCAGAGGACTGGAGATTATACATATTGTTTATGGGGACATTTTACATGGAGAAGAGGAATGATTGCAAATATATCAAAAGGAAGAACCTGGGTAGAAGGGATCCAGCCGTGGATAATGGTATGCTGGGTACAGTGGCCAATAGTATCTGGAATGACTCTGATCCAGAAGGGACTGAGGTTGTCAATGTTGCAGAATGTCGCTATTTTTAGTACACTTTGAAACCATGAAGGCTGAACCTTTGGAAGCTTCTGAATTTGATGATGAGCAAATACCAAGACCAAGAATCATGCCTGTGAAAAGTGGTGGGAAGTACTGCAGATGTTGACTGAATTTGATCCAGCTCTGTGACGGTCAGTACCAGGAAGAGAAAGAGAGGTACTCTTGGCGGAACCAAATTGTCATAAACATCCAACACTGAAACTTTGGCAGTAGAGGGTTCCTTGAAGTGAGGTGCAGAAAGCTGGCTGCACCTCATTGGATTACTTCAGCTTTCTTGGTACTGAAGCAGGAGGTGAAAATTATCTGCCCTGGATTAATGGCACAAGTGTCCTGGGTAAGACATTTTGGTTCCTAAACCAGAATCATCTTAGATTGTGGGAATTTTGACATCACAGATTATCATGTAGAATATGTTGGGCAAAGGTCAAAATTCATGTTTAACCCTTGCCCAAAATAGGGTGACTTGCAACTGTGGGTGCTGCTTTCAGAGCCTGCCTCCAGGGAGACATGCAACAGCAGAACAATCCTGCAGCATAAATTCTGGCAACAGAAACATAAATCAGTGTGATACTTTCCAAGACAGGAGAGACACTTAGGGTGGCAGCCTCTGGGAGGAATGTTACTCTCACAGTCAGAACACTTTGGAAAGGATGGCCACAAGGTCTTAGGCCTCAAGAAGCAGATGGCTTTTGAAAGAGATGTCAGCAAGAAAGAGACAAAGTTACCTTGCTATCTTGTTCATTCGCTTAAAAAAAAAGAGAAAGAGGCAAAAAAAAAACATTACTCAGGTATGGTGGGCGAGGCACAAAGAAATGCTCCTGACAAAGTCACCAAGATGGTGGAAAAAAAGAACAGGGGATTTGGGCAGGCTAGTGCTCCATAAAAGATGGAATTCCTCCTAACAGAGGTCAGCTATAGGACATTCCTGAACTTTGGCCTGCACAAGACAGGCACCATAAAGTGTAACTATAGTTATCTCAACATAGATCACTGCTACTAGAGACATACTAGCAGGTGCAGCCCACAGGAAGTAGCAACACAACCAGCATTTTAACAGTACTTCCAATCCCCTGTGAGACCCAGCACCATTGTATGTTCATTTTTAGTTTGAAAACATCAGTTATGGTTAGGTCAACAAAGCTTTCACATTGTGTGCTATGCCACTATATGGTTCTTTAATTTTAGCTTAGCACACTGCATGAATCCAGTTGCTCTACCTTGTAAACCACTGCTCCTGTGTTGGGCAAATCCAACCATTCATGGGGTATTTAAAAACCAAGATGAGGCAAACTATATCTTAGCACAGGGCTTTCCAAAGTTTTTCCCGTGGCGACACACCAACCGGTGTGTGTGTGTTGGTGTGTCGCCGCAGGAAAACCTGGAAGTGCCATCCTTGCGGCAGTGCACAAATACCCGGAAGCGCTGCTGCCGCTTTCAGGTTTTTGCACGCCGCCATTGGTGTGTTGCCGCGGGAAAACCCGGAAGCGCTGATGATGATCAGCGCTTCCGGGTTGTGTGGCGACACACCAGACTATGTGTGGCAACACACTTTTGTGTCGCGACACACAGTTTGGAAAGCTCTGTCTTAGCACAATGTATGAACCCAATCACTATCTGAAACTGCTTGTTTTACCTAGAAGCATTATGATTTTGAGCTAAAGTTCCACTATTATACTTATGCTTAGGGTTACACAATTAATCGCACTGAATGACACTTGTCACCATCTTGGGAGAAGATGAAGTCAGATCTAACTTTTTAAAAGAATTCTCAGCATATTCTTCAGTTGCAGGATGAAGCTAACCTTCCCACAACTTTGCAAGTGAAATAACAGATGTAAAATTACTGCCAACTGCCAGCTGAGCCATCCAACTTTCTCAACCATTCACACTTTAATCCATTTTGGATTTTTTTTTAAAAAAAAGCACCCAACAGGCATTTACCATATATATCTCTAATGAAATTATTGCCTCTTTTTTAAAAAGACAACTTTACCCTCAAAAAATCATAGCACAAAATTGCTCTGGGAACTGAGGGGGAAGATATCTTAGTGACAGAATGGGAACCAACCAATCAGTATTGTACACAGACA
Source organism: Charina bottae (assembly GCA_023362775.1). Classification (NCBI taxonomy): domain Eukaryota; kingdom Metazoa; phylum Chordata; class Lepidosauria; order Squamata; family Charinaidae; genus Charina; species Charina bottae. The sequence goes on from JALMGJ010000002.1 coordinate 160,022,097, forward strand.
GCTTCTCTTTCAAACTTGTTGAACTGGTTTTTTTTCCAGGCTCAGCCCTGGAGAGGAATCGTACATTTGGGTTGCGCACTCTAAAAATGTTATGACAGGCCACCTTCATCCGAAGTCAAAAACTCTGAATACTGTCACCTGATCCCAGATGTCAACCCTGCATCTTCCTGTGCAAAAGGAAAACACCAGCCTCCTTGGGAGTAACCCTTATCACCTGGGGGGGGGGGGAGGAGGAGGAGGAGGAGGAGGACAAGCTGATGACAGAGAAAAGGCAAAAGATAGTAGAACTTCTGCTGCTGGACTTCTCTATCCCAGCCTGTAAATCTCTCCCAACCCTTCAAAGAAGCCTGGCCTGGAAACAGTTCATTTCCCTGATGGAGAACTGAGCCATTCCTTCAAACAGCTAGCTACTGTCGAGAAGAACTGCCTTGGCTGTCCTACCTCAGCTGAAGCTGGCATACCAGATTTGGCGGTTGGGAAGGGGAAGACCGAAGGACATAACTTGTACTGCCAAGAAGGCTTATCTCTTTAGTTGGGCATTATAATTTGACAAACTGAATCTTTAAAGGAGACGGTATTTCTTTAAAGCCCTATCCCAGAGACCTTAAAGGTGTCAGCAGTGGGATGAGCTAAGGAGAATTGACCACATTATCCCCTGAGCAGGACACGAGGGCATCAGTGAACATATGCCCAGACTGTTCATGTGTTTGGGTGGCTGGGAATGTAGTATTTTCAAATAAAGCCATTTTAATAGCTCAGTTTGGGCTAGATGCTTTGGCCGCACCCACGTCAAAATTAAACCCACAATGGACCTTTATCAAAAGTTCAAGATTATTTTTAAAGCAGATACTACTGAAATATATCAAACGTGGACCGAAAAATTGGAATCCCTGATAATGCCCCATCAATGGCTTCATGTTTTTAAAAATGCTAAAATGGTATAGATGGATTTGAGATGAAAGCTGATTCATCAAAAATTTATATTTGGAGTCTACTGGAATCCCCAAAGAATGTACTCAAAATGAAGGATATCAGATTTTCTCTGCTGGATATATAAAAAATTTGAAGCTTCATTGACCCTTTTCATGTGGTCCTGAGAATTCTTGACACTTTTCTGGAATAGCATTTTAATGTATATAAGTAGATTTATGGGAAAATCTTTAAAAGTTAAAGATGTTAATGTGGTGTTGAAATATATACCAAAACACTGGAATCTGATTGTCTATGAGGAATTATTGTTGTATAGAATGTGGCAAAAAGAATAATATTGAGAAATTGGAGGTGACATTATTCCAGGTATTAAGGCTTGGCTTTTAGAAATGTGTAACTTATCCTTCCTGGAAAAGTCAGCATTTTCTACTAATCAAAGAATGAAACAATATGTAGGCATATATTTTTATGTATTTTACAATAATATTTTCTATTTGACTATAATGTAGTGTTATATGGTATTTCTTGTGATCCAGAGACTGATTATAAGTTTAAGATATAAGGTAGATTTTTCCTCCCCTCTTTTTCTTTTTAAATTATTTTTATTTTTATGGATTGTTTCACTTAATTTTGTTATTGTTGTATAGGTAAAGGTAAAGGTTCCCCCCGCACATTTGTGCAGTCGTGTCTGACTCTAGGGGCCGGTGCTCATCTCCGTTTGTTAGCCGAAGAGCCAGCGTTGTCCGAAGATGCTTCCGCGGTCATGTGGCCGGCATGACGCACGCGGAACGCTGTTACCTACCCACCGAAGTGGTACCTATTAATCTACTTGCATTTGCATGCTTTCGAATTGCTAGGTTGGCAAGAGCTGGGGCGAGTGCGGGAGCTCAGTCCGTCATGCGGGGCTAGGGATTCGAACCTCCGAACTTGCGATCTTCCGATCGACAAGCCTGGCGTCTTACCCGCTGAGCCACCACACCCCTTATGAGCCACCATGCCCCTTATATTGTTGTATACCTTGGTTATATTATTATTCTTAAAATAATGAATTTTTGAAAAATCTGATACTTGGAAAATTGGGCCTCCTCAAAGTTTGAAAAAAAAAACACCATTGGTCCTTTTGCCAGTGCCAAGCAGGCCATAAGAATAAAAGGAATCAAAGCATCCTCCATCATCCCAAGACTGATGGTCTGGAGGAAGGATTTAACCAGACCTTTAAAATGATACCAAAAAAGTAATTTTTGGAGATAGGTCCTGAATGGAACAGGTGGCTCCCAATGTTTATTGTTTGCCTACTAGGAGGTCCCTCAGGCCTCTGTAGGATTCATCCCCCTCTGACTTGTTATAGGGATCAGGGGTCCCTATTGAATATTTAGGGAAACTTGGGAAGGGAAACCCAAACCTTTACTGAACAATGCCAGTTATATCCCACAAATGAGAGAAGTTCTAGAGAGCATAAGGGAACTGGCTTTGGAAAACCTTCAGCAGGCTCAAGTCCACCAAAAATTACAATATGATCAGCATAACCAAACTTCATGACCAGACATCGTCCCACCAAAATCAACTGGAAATGGGCAGGTGTGGATCCAATATTGGATCTACAGAAGAGATCTGTTAAAGTGCTGAAGGATTTTGTGAGAAGGGACAAAGAAAAAAATGAAAAGAAAACAAGCTCTAGGACATTATCTGAAGGGATTAGAGATCAAGGTTGTTAAAAGTAAACGGAAGGAATATAAAGTGGGTTTATTTGATCAAGGTTAAAATAGACGTGTTGTTATCTCTGGTAACTCTTTATGGACTTTTACTGACCAGGACTGAACAATGAGGCTTTAAGGATTTGTTTATAGTTAAGGTATGAGATATGGGAAGAAAAGATCATTTGTTGTATTTTAAGAGAAGGTGATAAGCTAATAAAATTGTTTATACTTGTTGTGATAAAGGGGGAAGTCATTTCTTTATATATTTATTTTCTTTTCCTCTGCTATATTTTTATTTTTTCTTTCTTTTTTATTCTTCTATCTATATTTTTTCTTCACTCTCTATTTTTTCTTTTTTTCTTTTATTTTTTGTAGTTTGTATCAGTTTTTATCTGTTTAACTATAATGTTTAATAAAATTATTATTTAAAAAAATAGGAAAGGGGCAGGCGTGAATAAATTAATCTGTCTCCCTAATCCTTTGGTGCATCCAGCATTTGTCTTCTGACACCTGCAACTGCTTGTCTTTTCCCCACCTCTCTGTCACACTTTCCTTTATGGCTTTTTCATAGATGCAGTCTGCAAGCACCTTGAGACAATGCCCAGTACCACATGCCCAGTACCAAAACCTAGATTTGTGATGGTGCTGAAACTGCTCTGGCAAAAGGATAGCTTATAGAAGTCAGGGTTCAGAGTGCTTGTTGTCTCTATGCACTCACAACAAAGCTTTCTGCACTCCATCTATTCATGCTTCAGTATAGACTTCTCTAACCCGGGAACCTCCAGATATTCTGGACTACAGCTTCCATCATCCTCAGCCAATATAACATGGCATATGGATTTTTGTCTCCACGTTTCTGCCTTGCAGACTGTGCAACCCTTAGCTCCTTTTAGCAGAGGCTGTGATTGTTGGTACAATAAATACAATTCAAGTCTGATGAGAAACTGACCTTAGACTAATATTCCAAAAGCAATAGGAGGGATTGGTGGGGCTGGGGGTAAATGGAGAGGGAGCCCTTAACCAGCCAGTGAGAGCTGCAGGGGAGGAGGGAGGTGGCACCGGCCTTATGGATCATTCTCTTCCCCCCCCCCCCCCGAAGTGAGGTCATCTCCATCCCTACTTATTTTCCAGAAGTCCCTCAAGACCTGGCTATGTCATCTGGCCTGGGGATCTCATGGGACTGGTGAAATCTTGAGGTGACTCCCTTGCTGATCTAATCTCTTCTGTTTTTATGCTTTTTTTTACTTTTTAATTTGACTGCTTTTGACATGTTTATTGTTTTTATATTTCTTTGCTGTACAGCGTCCAGAGTAAAGTGAGATGGGTGGCCATATAAATGTGAGATGTGAGATGGGTGGCCATATAAATTTGATAAATAAATACATAAATATCTAAAGTTTTATCTTTAGAAACAGGTATTTTTCAACACATAGTGTCTCACACTCCACTATGAACTGTACCATCTATGCTGTTTCAATTCGGGTCCAATAGTCAGTTTGGATTAGCAGTGTTCAGAATATGAAATGACACAGCAGCCTTCCATCTTCTACTCCAAGCCTGTTGGGTATCGAGCATGCACATTCTGCATATCTCACAGAATCATGCATATGGAATCATTTTTGATACTTTTATATTAAGAGTCAGTACAACCTGTTATTTCCTAGACCGAATTGATATATGCAACTCAGCCAAAATTCACTTGACACATAACCACATTGATACAGATATTGGGAAGATATGTTGTGTCATGGTGCTAGCAGCCAATTCACAAAACCCACAGAAGAGTTAACATCTTGTGGACCAACCTATTTATGTGTCATTTGTTCAGAAGTGGTCAAACTTCAGACTTGCAGAATATGCTTGTTGTTGTTGTTGTTGTTGTTGTTGTTGTACAATTCTGAGGTCAGGTGTAAAATCAGGATGGTGGATGATGAAGCCACATACAAAATAGAGTATGGATCAAAGGAAGAGTCAATATTCAATTTGCATTCCATGAAAGACATGACCTGTACATGAAAACTGAAATATGGATTTGAGCTACTCCCGATCAGAACTCCTAATAAAAAATCCCAAAGCTAGCTAGCAAGACTTTATAAAGAACTGAACAAAGGCAACCAGTTAAGACTTACATTTTATAATTGACACTTGGAGGAGCAATTAGCACACAGGCCAACATGGCAGCTTTTTTGTTATTTTCATCCTATTATTAAATAACCTTTGCCAATTGTGCAGATCTATCATTAGATTGCAATCGATACTCTCCCTATCTCTTCACTAATTGTAAATCTGAGCTGGATAATTGCTCTGAATTTGTTTTCTCTTCATTATAAATGATGGAATTGCAGGCCTCTTGTTTCACTATCAGATTTTTTATTTCTCTCCTCCTGGACGAAGTGGCTGAAATAAAGACTTTTATTTCTGCTTTCTGCCTGGCCAGAAATCAGTATATTTCCCCTAAAGCACAAGGCAGAATGGGGACTAATCTGCTTTTGTGTTTTCAGAAGGGGGGGAGGACTATTTTCTTTGCCCCTGACTATAAGGTGTAGCCTGATACTGATACTTTCCATTAAAAAATGTGTTCAGTCAACAAACTCCATCTCAGATCTTATGACTATAACATTAGTCTAATTTTTAAACTTTCTTCTTGCCCATCAGTTGTTGTTTTGGTAACACTTGGCAGAAGAAAAATTCAGGAAAAGTTGAAAGCTTGTCCACCCTTTTTTGCTGCTTTGGTTAGTACTAATAAAGCTATTACTCTGCTATGGATTTTGATTATTTTTCCCTCACAGACCAAAACAGCTAGAAATGATTTTTATGTGCCCCGTTTGTCCTAATTTGTAACGTCTAGTACAGTTTTTCCCCTCTCTATACCAACACACTATCCACCACATTTCCAAGTTATGTCCTCGGCTCTGCCTCATAAACTATGGCTACTTCACCCAAGCTCAGCCAAGATCATTTGTGAAAACAGTAGTTGCATTGTGTGGGTGCAAATGGCAGCCCTGCCCTTCCAGGCCTTAGCCCAGGGCTATGTTAGGTTAATATCAAATTAAAAAACAGTGAACTCGAGTACTATAGTCGTTTGTTTTCCTACAACATTTTCTTTCCTTGCCTGAACAGTTCAATGTTGTTGGGATCCATCATATTGTATCCCCTGCCATTTAGTCTAAGAATGGCATTCAAGCTGAACTAATAACACTTCCTCTGTCACTATTTCTGGCTTGTGGCGGGTTGCTTGCTCTCATAATCTAACTAGATCTCTATAGCATAGCTCGGCATTTTTACATAGGTCAGATTTAATAATGACTCTACGAGAAGCTCCTAGTCAAACTTGGCTGATCTCAAACATTTAAGCAGGGTCAGACCCGGTTAGTCCTTCGATGGAGACCATTAGGAAATCCTAGGGCCTTAGGCTAAAGTGAGAAGTCGAAAAAAGATTGCAGAAGAAGGTGATGACAAATCCTTTCCATACATTTGTCAGGAAAGGTGTACGGACACATCCATGAAGTCACTGGGAGTTGGGTCTAGTTCTTCCTTTGCCCTAACACATGCAATCTTCCTTTTAAATACCCACTTCTGAATCATTCTGCTTCTCCACCAATGATGTTCTTTATGTCCGTCTGGCTCCTTCTCCCTTCTTTCATATGGTCTGATGCCTCCTGGCATAATCTATTCTACCTCAACAGGGTCCTCTTGAATTTCTATAATTGCTAACCAGCATAGCCACTTCTAGGTGGATGGGAACTATAGATGTTGATGTTCAACACATCTTAAGGGCCACAAGATGAGACAGGATGATCTATTTCATGGCTACCCTCACCATACACTACAGTAGCCTTCCTTCTGGACCCACACAATTCCCAGACAACATACTAACTGGGGGTGATGGCAATTGTCCCATGCATCTGAAGGCTATCATGTTGAAGAAAGCTGCTTTCTAAGTATATCTTAAATTAGCCTTGGCTCTGTTATTTCAATCTGTTCAAACTCATTTTGAGATTATATCCCACAGGATTTGGTTTCTCCAGTCTACTGGAACATATACTGTACATCCTCAATGCATACCCAAGCAGAGCAACACTTTGGATGCCCCTGAAATCCACAACCTTTAGTGACCCAATCAAAATGTCATAAGCTTTTGAATGGCATGCTCCTACTCATTCAACTAGATCTCAATTCTTTACTTTGTTAATGGGACAAGAGTTGCAATGGATTTACAAATCAGAAGCTGGAAAGTGAATCATTTGTGCCAGGACAATGAAGTTCTCCCTAGTGCCTGCCAGCAACACCTGTCAAGTTTTATCCACAATAGCAAGAGAAAGGGCATGGCAAGTCAACATAAACAACCTTGCTGTATTATTTTCTGGAAACCAACTAGCTTCTGGAAAACTCCTTCTTCCCACTCAAATCCCACACCGTTAAGATTTCCTACAGTTGTCTGGATAGCAAGTTTCATCATTCTCAGCCAGCATTATTGGGGTGCTAGGAACTGCAGTCCACAGTTGCTTGCTGCTGTCCCGTAAAAAATATTTTGAAAGGTGAAATCCCACAGTGCAACCCCTCCACTAGTTCAGACATCCTGCTCCAGCCTGGTGCCCTCAAGATGTCTTAGACTTGCTCTTCCACAGTTAAAATAGACTGACAGGTGTTAGTCCAATGGTGGGGGGCTCCAGGTTAAGGAAGTTTGATCGAGAGGATTGCCAGCCCTTTGAGGTAGGTAAGTGGGGATTCCTGTATTGCTCTTTATTGTAGCAAGGGATAATAACAGACCATTGAAAGTCTGTCACAGTTTCTCTCTGCCCCGTCTAATACCAAACAAAATCAATTCTGAGTTTCTTTCTCATGCTTTCACAGTTCTCTCTCTGCCATTGCTAGATTCAGACTTGCCAACTTAAAAAATGACTAAGAATCGCTATTACCACTCAATTCAGTATCAGGGGGAAGAAAAGAGTACATTCATGTTTATTTTGGTCAGCGACCAATTCTTTAAGAAGTCTTTTTTTTTTTGCCAGAAGATATGCAAAAAAGGGGGGAGCAAAAAAGGGATAGTGAAACACACAAATGTCTGTGCTAAGTTAACCCAATTAGTCAAGCAGAATTGTGTGAACTGACTACATTTGCATGCCTTGTTGACTTTGTGTAGAGTCCAAAGCGAAGCCCAGCAGAGGGACAGTAAATCATGGGGGAGAGAGAGCTACACAGAGTGAATGCCCCACCTGGAGACCACTGTGAATTCCTTATTTAAGCCTTCATAGGTTACTGCTCATATATTTCTATTCTCTATACTCCTAAAGACTAGAAACTTGGATATTTTTTTTCAAATATACATATTTTGCATTGCCCAAATACCAATTCCTTGCCAACACAACAAGCTTTCTGTCTCACTGGATATGGAAAATCCTAGTCTAATGATGGCCATGTTGAGCTTTAGAAGAAAATGTATCCTATGGGAGTCAGGAGTTGCCATAATCTTATATTAGCTAGTTCTCCTGTTAGTAATTAACCCACAACCGTCTTTCTATCATCAATCCCAACTTAGTGCCTTCAGGTAGGTTAGACTACAAATTGCATAATTCACACTTAGTCTGCTTATAGACCCTGCTGGCTTGCTATGACAGGACTGTAATCTAATAACTCTGAAGGGCATTAGATTGGAGAAGGCTGTCCTATAATCTTGAATAGAAGCACCTCAAAATAACCCTATGGCAAGGTAGCATCACCTCTGCTTGGGAAGTAGAAGACCTGTTATCCTCTTGCACCTCGGTGTCCTGTTATCTGCCCAGAGTACCTGTACTTGTTATGCAGATTTCATTTAAGTTTCACATGGCCAGGAGGTATAAATCAAGAAACACATTTCAGCTGCACATTATTTTTAATCCCCCACCCCCAGTATATTCTAAGATTCTTGAGTTGGTTACAAAAGGTGTGTCTTGGAAAACCCTAGAAAGTTGTATATAGCTTCTTAATTTGGCCAGTAATGACAAAAGCCTTGAATAACACATTGCCCACAATTATTGTTCTTTCCCTGCCACGAGCAAGATGCAATGTTGCTTGTATTCTGTCTCAAAGGCCTGACTGAAGTCCTATCTAAGCTGATAAGATGTATGCTCTAGAACACTTTCCTAGATCCTCTGTAAATGGGAAGAAAAGAAAGAGCGAAATATTCTTTGAAGAAAGAATCTTCAGCAGCATTCATTGTATTCTTCAGAATTGATTGGCCATCATAAATTTGGATCATGCTTAGAAGTGTTGCATTTAGAGCCTTTCCCTGTTGCTGAGTCAAAGATCTGCCCACCCTTCCTTGAATCAGCAGAAAATTACACCAGCATGAAATTTGCTGTTCCCATTGCTGTTCCTTATCTAACCTCTTTGGCCTCTGGTCTCACTTACTCACTTACCCTCCAAGGGAATAGGTGGCAAAGCCTAACAGATTTCACACACCTGGAGGCTCCCGTTGAATGGTGCCAAAATAAGGATGAAAATATTATTTCTACCCTGATACAGCTAAGGCTGACTTACGCTTGTCCATCCATGGACTGGAGATGAGATGAAGGCAATCTCATGAGGACATGGCAAAAAAGAGATGTGGTCCGGGCATATTTGTGCTATGATTAGTGGGTAAAGATTAGCAAGTGGATAAAGGCTCTTAGACAGAACACATGAGACACAGAAGTGGAGAATAGACGGGAGTTATTCAGAATAGCTTTATTAGAACAAAGATGATATTTTGCTGTCATATTCTTTTGTGTTCTATTTATACAACAATGAACACCATGGCTACCATTTAACTCTTCAGTGAACATAGCATGCTCTATGCAATAGAGATGAGACAAAAGGAACGCTGTTCTTGCTCAAAGAATTTATAATACTGTATAAATATGGATAAATGCACGCCTTCTAACAATAGGTTAAACAAAACTGCAGCTTCCACTCATAGTGAATGACCAGAGAAGAGAGTCAACTCAATCAACTACATAAGAAAATAAACTGTGCACAACAGGCTTTGGAAATACAGGACAATGTTGAAGGAAGAAAGGAAAGAAATAAACCTTTGCGAAGAATGTAACAAATAGAAAAGATAAGCAGGAGTCAACTTATAATGAGGGCTAGAAACAGCTTTTAAAATGAAAACCAAAAATCATACAATTGGAAAAGGTTTTAAAGGTCATCTTGTCCAACTCTGTGCTCATTCAAGACTCAGTAAGACTGTCTCATACATATCTGGGAGCAATATAAAGGCCAATATTTTTCAATTACCTGACTATACTTTAAGAGGAAAATGGAAAACAAACATGACGATAGCAATTAGTAAAGAAATGTCTAAGAAGAACCCAAATTAGACAAGAGTACCAGTGTTGTATGGTAGCTCAAATGGAGGACAGAGATCTGGTTCTAAACCATCCTCAACCATCCAGTCCATATCTTTTAGTCTAATCCTCATTAGAAGATGAAATGGGCAGAAGTTCATGATGTCCTGAGTTAAGTGAGATCATAAAGAAAGGGAAAGACCCAAAAAAGGCCTAGATAAGATCAAAGCAGAAGCCTACACAGTCTGCAAAAGTTCCTAGTCCACCACCTGGCCACTGACACCTCTTTCAGTCTACTGTGGCCCAATGTTTAAAAAGAGCTCTTATTGCACCTCCCCACTTGGTTTGCCTGGATACAGATTTTATCCACCATGGGTTTATTTACAAGCCTGCCTTTAATTTCATCCTTTTAACGGTTTACTTTTGGCCAAATGCTCCTACTAATGAGAAACATCAAGGAAACATTCCATGGAACCAAAAGTAACAGTAAGCAGGACCCCAAAGGATTTTCTAGTAAAAAATGTCTCACTGTTGGTCCTTGTCTGCCATGTAGAAACAGCCTGAATCCTGAGACAGGAGGGTACTAGTGGCCCATCAGAAGGCTATTTTAGTAGGCGAGGCAGAAATACCATGTTCTCCTTTTTTATTCTGCACTAATAAGATGAGAGCAGAAACAAGTCTTACTTTGTAATTAAACAGGCAGCAAACGAATAAGGCAAGAAAAATCCACCAACACAAAATGTTCATATGCTACAATTTTCACTCCACACAATTTGGAAAATCTATGCATCAATTTATTTCATTGCTGTTCTGGGTAATAAGTCAAATGACCTATACGTCTCTCAGCCTCATATCTCTTATAGTTACAACAGGAAGACTCATCCCACCCTTCCCTATTGGACCATTGAAGATGCTCAGATGCATAACAAAGAGGACAGAAAGAGAGTTGAAAATAAGTGAATTTAGGGAGCAATCCTCAAATTTTCCTTTAGGGGGTGCTCACTTAAAAGATCCAAACTATACCATCCAATCTGGCTCCATTTTCAAACCAAAACCGTAACATCAATATGTTAATCTATACAAAACAGTCCAACAGAGACATAATGGAGACTTTTTAGATCTGCATTTAATCGACTCCTAGTACAGACATATTGGCCTCATTATTTTTGGAATCCTATACACCATCATATCTTTTATTGAGGTCCAGACATCTGGGCCTGAAAATTGGATCTGTTGCTAGGCAGGCATCTAGAGAAGATCACCAAGGAAACAGAGTTACTGCCTACTCAACAGAACAAATCCAGGTACACATACTACTAGCCACCACAATCATCAACCAAGCCCATTGTGCAGTCAATAGTCTACACAAGGGTGCTATTTATACAAGCAACAAGGAGGTACTGAATGCAGAAGAGGAAAGATTGGAGAGCAGGAAGATGGCCATAGAGAATGGATGGATGGATGGATGGATGGATGGATGGATGGATGGATGGATAAGTTAATTATGTAGGCAAATGTTTCTTTTATATGAGCATAAAACAGAGCAATATTGACTTGATAGCAACTCACAAGTAAATGGATGGACAAAAAAGTTTGTGCCCGGATGGAACTACAGGAAAGTTTACTTCGTTCTTCTCCTATGCCTAGCAGAACCAAAGAAACAATCCGACTATGAAATCAGAACAATCCTTTCTCCATTTTAGCAATATACAGTATGTCAAGATGGCAGCATGGTTTAATTGACCCATATTCAAGGATTTGGTTAGCTTTTGGAGGAGAGGGAAGTTATTCCTAGCATCTAAGGGTTTCAGAGGTAAGAAATGAGCAGCACCACGTTCATAGAATGGTCCAGGCATCTGGAGAACAGGCCCAAAGTCGCCCCACCTAATCCACAGCCACCCACCACTACAACGCTTTTCCGGCCAAAGCCTAGAGCCTTCCCACAAAAACTTACAGATGCTGGGCGCTCTTTCCTTAGAGACAGTATGGGCTGCCACACCCCTTCTCCTTCCACAAACATTCACAAAGTAATCCCCCCCCCCCCCGCCGCTGCTGCCTGCTCCCACAACTTTAAAAAAAACTTTGTTCAAGTATTCAAGAAGGAAAAGAAATGGTCCTAGAGAGCTAGGTGGTGGGGGGGGAGTGACATGCTTCCTTCTGCAATCACAAATTGCCTGTCTAATGGCCCACTCCGTACTTCTGACTATTCTCAGTAGAGGTGTGCCAATGACTGAAAGCAGCCACGGTTTCAACACTTTTCCAGCCTCGGTGGAAATAGCACTCAGGTAAAATCTCACCCCAGTATTCAGGGGAGATATCGCTCCACACACTAAGACTAGAGTGGGAAGGGAATTTGAAGGAAAAGAGGGGCAGCAGGGTTGTCCAAGTTTATCAAGCCGGAGTTCACCCAGATGAGGGGTCCTCTGTCCAAACAACCCCACCGCCACACATACATACATAAAATTATCCTTACCCCAACTTGGTCACTCTCACACATTCTCAGAGCCACAGTTCCTGCCATTCATAAGGACATACAAATCCCTCACAGGACTGCTCGGACACTCACAATCTCTGCCGCGCGCGCGCGCGTGTGTAGATCCGACTCAGATATATAGTTTTTCCCTCCCTCCCTCCCTCCCTCCGTCTCTCTCTCTCTCTCTCTCTCTCTCTCTCTCTCTCTCTCTCTCTCTCTCTCTCTCTCTCTCTCTCTCTCTCTCTCATTCAAGCAGACTTCCCCCCTCCCACCGGATCCACACAGTGCCGTACTAAAGTAAAACTCCGCAGATCGCTTGGAAAGTCAAAAGCAAGCGGGCCGGCCCAGTGGCCAGCCAAGAAATCCAAGCGCCAGATCAGGGACCTGACCTCCCACCTAACCTCAAGGCCCAGCGTGCTACCCACTCACCTGTTTGCCTGGGCAGGCTGCATGCGGGGTGGGGCGGGGGGACCCCGAGAGACACCTGGAGCCGCGGGGAACTTTCCGCGTCCTGTCTCTCCCCGCTGCTCCTGGGCGAGAATGAGCGTCCCTCGCGCTGAGAATCACTCTCTCTCTCTCTCTCTCTCTCTCTCTCTTTTTTAACGTTCACTAAGAAATCATTATACTCGGCTATTCATAACCCCAGTAGATCATGTGACACAGCCCTGAAAATATACAGCACATTTTTTCAAAAACCACAGAATGACTTCAGGCGAAGACACGGAAAATATTTTCTCTCTTCTCCTCCTCTTGCTGCCGCCGCCGCCGCCGCGGCCGCTGCCGCTCCCCCTGCGCCCAGGCGTCTGTCAGATTGTCAGCAAGGGCTGTTCCCAAGTCCCGCAGCCCGGCGGCTCCCTCCACCAAGCGAGGACGCGCCCGGAGCCTGCCCGTGCCCTACGGAGCCCCAAAGACGGGCAGACGTCCGTGTGGGCACCAACGCACGGGGTTTTGTCTGAGGAAGCCCAAACCAAGTATCAACTCTTCAGTTAACTCTCTGCCTGCCACCACACAAGGCACTTTGCGAGTGCATTTGTGAGTCACAACTTTGTCAAGCAGCTTTGCCGCTTTGGGGAAGTTGACCGGACTTGTCTCCAAGTTAGGGTATGCCCCTGGTTCTGAACAGGGTGCCAGCGGGGCCTATTCTAAAAAAGTACCCAGTGGGACCAGGACAAAAACTAGACGTCATTACACTTAAATAAATAGAGTTCATATGATTGCTCTGTTGTCATTGGTTTAATAAGTTTACCTTTCTGTCACATTAGAAATTACCCAGTGGTAACAACTTTTGGAGGTTTTTGGGATGGGGGGGGCACATCAAAGCTTTCAGCCTGCAGCCTGGGGATCTGAGGCTGTACATCTCTGCTCTAAACGAAGACCAGTAAGAGTGAAGAAATCTTTCCTGTAAACTGGCTTGCCACCTGCTCTTAATCTCTTCTTTCTCTATCCCCACCATTGCTTAGCCTTACGTAATTGTTGAAGTGCCAAGGCACCATGGCTTTAAAGGAAGCAGTAACCTCAGATAATAGGGTTGACCCTGACCAGCATACTTCTCCAACCTGGTGCCCTCCAGACATTGGCATGGAATTCTGGGCATTGTGGCATCAGCACTTTGGGAGGGCACTAAAAAGTCTCTTTTTGGCAACTTCTCCTGAACTTTGACAAATAAGTCAATATGGAAATACTAAACAGTACAGACAACCACCTCATATTGAGTCAGAGCACGGATCCACCTAGCCCACTATTGTCTGTATAGATGGGCAAAGTTGCCGACTTCCCCAATTTCAGACCAAAACTTTTCTAGCCCCGCCTGGAGATGCCAGGGGCTAAACCTCTTCCACTGATTCCGTAAGAATTTTCAAGACTGCCCTTTCTAAATGCCACATTTTGCCTCCTGGGATGGCAATTACATATATCATCCACCTTGGACATGATAAGCATTTACACTATGCAACCTGCTGGCAGGCACCAGTACCACTAAACCAGGGGTGGGGAACGTCCGGCCCACGGGCCGTATAAGGCCCGCAAAATCATTTGGTCTGGCCCTGCCAAGGCAACCGCAGGCGGGACTTGAAATTCAATAAATCTAGGAGCTCCCGCCTGCAAACCCCGCCCCTTCCACGTGATTGGCTCCCACCCACAAACCCGCCCCCTTCTGCACGATTGGCTCCTGTCCGTAAACCCCGTCCCCTTCCACACGGTTGGCTCCCGCCTGCAAACCCCGCCCCCCCAGTCCGCGAATGATGTTATAAATATCCAAATAGCCCTTGGCAGAAAAAAGGTTCCCCACCCCTGCACTAAACCCTCATTTTTAGACGGTTTGAACCTATGCCATGCTCATACCAACCACTGGCTCTGGGAAAGCATGGGCTGTGTGATCTGGCAGCTAGAGTATGAAAAGCCACCTGATTTTGAAAATTACCCCACTGATCTGGGGGGGGGGGGGAAGCACAAATGTTTCTTCTTTTCATGAATTCCAAAGCTTGGGGTCCTGATGGGATAGAACGAAGGAGAATATGTTTGGGAACAGAGGCCTCTCTTACCTACCACCCCTGCCATCACTCACTCATGTTTACGGGAAAGTAAGAAATTCACCTGGCAGCAGGAGAGGGATGTCACTCTTTTGACAACTGCATCTCCTCGATTCCATAGAGAGGTATGAAGAAATTCAGGTCTCCAAGCCCCTGGCTCCCTGCAGAGCACTCAGCCCCACAGTCTGTGTTGGGGACATGTGGAGTAGAGAGCCCAGCCCCTCTTCTGCTGAGCCCAAGGGGGGCACAGGGAGGCAGCAGCCTCCAACCCAGTTCGATGGATAGGCTTGAGTAGTCCTGTCTGAACTGGTTGCCCCCCCCCCCCCCCCAATAAATGCTGCAGGCTTATCAGGCAAGGACTGCCTGTTCCAACAAGACGCCTCTCCTGTCCTGTTCTTTTTTTCCCACTTGTCTGTTCTCTGCGCATTGCTGCTCACATTCTGGGAGTCTCTTCCCTCTCTTGTTCCTATGGATTGCAATCTGGCCCTTGCACACTAGCCCGGCTACCCGGTTTCTGCTTTCTCTGATGGATCTGAGAGGGGGAAGCTATGAACTGGGGCCATCTACAATCCTCTGCTTTCATTCCCATGAATGAAAAGCGTGTTAGCATGTGCAGGGTGCCTCCTTTGAACCGGGACCTCAGGGGGTCAAAATCATAAAAATCCTCTCTTCCCATGCCAGGGCCCTGTTAGATCAGGGGTTATACTTGCAGTTTACTTTTAACAAGCCACTTGCACCATTAGTATTGGTGTCTTTTCTAGTTTGGCCCTCATAGAAAACGACAAAGGTCCTCTGAAAACCCTGAAAGAAAAACAAAACAGACACCTAAGACCTGTTCAATCCTGAAAAGACTTCATGCAGACTATTCCTAAAAAGACTATTCATAACAATTAAAACTGCATTCATACTTTACTCTAAGCCATGATTTCTTTAAACTTGTGGAAAATAAGCCAAAATTGCAGATAAAGTGATCATAGTTTGTTTAATTAATTCCTGTTTTGTTTTCCCTCTTTTTTGCAGCTCCTATCTCCTATCTCTGTGGCTGGACTCAAGACTGACTTATGCCTTAGTTGAAAAAAACGAGCCAAGAATAAGCCAGAGAATGCAAATGATCACACCCCTATCTGCATATAACGCTAAACCAAAATGGTCATTAGTAACCCAGCAAGAAACCAGGATTTTGAATTGTGATTTACTATCCAAATCAAACTGTAATTTATTTACTGGTTCCATTCTTTCATTCACACATCACACTAACAGCCAAAACCAACAACCACAGTTTGGCTCAGCGTACTATGTGAACCCCAAAGTAACTACCCTACCCAACTTCATAATTACAGTTCTCAAGAGATACACGTTTCATGGTCTAGTCATGAGAAATAATTCTGCTGATGGGGACAAAATTCACAAGTCCACTAAGGATACCACTATATACCGTTTGCCATGCGACGGCAGCTGCCAACATTTAAAAATAACATCTGCCTTCCTTCCTTCCTAAACAAATGATATGTTATACCTGGGGACAACTAATGCCACTATTAATACCATATCACTACAGATACAGTCAAAACCACACTTCCTACAAACTACGCCATACAATTCTCAGTGGTAGTTTAGAGTTAGGCTGCTTACTAATGGGCTGTGGAGCGGCATAGCTCTGCCACTGAAGAGAGCACGCTTTACATGCAAAAAGTCCTAGGTTCATTTCTTCACATTTCATTTCAAAGGATAAATGGCGCTGAAAAAAACAGCCCAACTAATTGGAGTAATTGCTATTACCCACCCAAGTATGCAGTCCTGGGCCAAAGGCCAACGGCTTAAAGGAAGATCTCATATAGTAGATTTTTTTCATACTACTTTGGTGGGAAAAACTATTCTTGGGGTAGTCTGTAGCTTGAATCATGTCAACTGGATTTCTATTTTCTTAGTGGAAATGTTTCGCTCCTTATCCAAGGAGCTTCTTCAGTCTGAGCAAAGAAGAAACTCCTTGGATAAGGAGCGAAACGTTTCCACTAAGAAAATAGAAATCCAGTTGACATGATTCAAGCTACAGACAATTCCACCTGGATGACTGAGAACCTTCATAGACATATTCTTGGGGTACTAAGATATCACTAGGCAGCACAATGTGGAAAGCCTTTCAGAAATGGCTTGAGCCATCAGCATGCAGCCAGAGACTTCAGCGACCAGCTCGAGACACCAAGCATTGCCCTAGCAGAGGCTTATGAGGAAGTGAGATGCACTACATTCTGCGACCCTTTGCTCCCTACTGATCCTATGAAGCACCAAGGGAAGGGGACCATCATCCACATCTCCTGTTGTGAACTTCCTGGACGCATGTGGCTAGCCACTTTGTGATACAGAATGTGGGATTAGGTAGGCCTTTGATATGATCCAGTTAAGGGTTTCTTATGTTCTTGAAGGGCGTGGTGGCTCAGCGGGTAAGACGCCAGGCTTGTTGATCGGAAGATCGCAAGTTCGGAGGTTCGAATCCCTAGCCCCATGTGACGGAGTGAGCTCTCGCACTCACCCCAGCTCTTGATAAACTAGCAATTTGAAAGCATGCAAGTGCAAGTAGATTAATAGGTACCACTTTGGTGGGAAGGTAACAGCGTTCCACGCGCGTCATGTGGCCACATGACCACGGAAGCGTCTTCGGACAACGCTGGCTCTTCAGCTAACAAACGGAGATGAGCACCGGCCCCTAGAGTCGGACACGACTGCACAAATGTGCGGGGGGAACCTTTACCTTTACCTATGTTCTTGTGACAAGCAAGGTACAAGACAGCTAAAAAACATGGAGATCAATGTCAGTAAAGCAGTCCTGTGACTTCTTCAGAAATGGCAACATGCAATGTAGTTCACATCTCTGTTACTAATCCATCATAGAGGGAAGCGTTCTTAATAATAATAAGCCAGCCAGCCAGCCTTTTCTTGAAGCACAAATGGTTCCTGGCATCTCACTGAGATATGGGATGTTGACAAAGTCCAAGAAGAAAGAATTGAGTCTGGGTGGTGACTGCACACCTCCATTTGACTCCAACATGAGGGATTCAAATGACCCAGTCGTGGCCGCATCAGGTCATGAAACTCTGGGCTACGGTAGGACTCCTTCAAGTTTACCATGAAAACAAAAATAAGATTTAGCTTCAGCAGGCAATAGAGCGTTCCTTCTCTCTTCTGGATGCAGATGCTAGGAAACAGCGTTCCTTTCCCTAGCTTAGAAAATGCATTGGAGAAGAAGCCACCTAATTTATTACTTCTGGAAGAGATATTTCATCCAATCCAAGCTGGTCCTATTTATTAGCCATACCCCAGAAATGCCTACATTCTTCTTTGAATATTCATTACCAGCACTGTGATATCTAATGAAAGAAGAGAATTATGTGCCACAGCTCTTTCTACCACCTAAAGCTATCCCGAAGCACAGGTTATACCAGTACACTTTTGGGGTGCATGGAAATGAACATATAAGTGTTGAGTATTTTCTACTACAGCAGTAGGCATACTATGCACTGCTGTCAAGTGACAGTTGCACTACGTTGATGAATGTATGCAAAACTCCACACACATTATGTTTTGCACAATACATACCAGTTCTTTATCTCTCCAACATTATTGGTTTTTGAGGATGCTGCATTTTTTGGTATTTGATTGCTATGGGCACATAAATGATCCTTAGTGTACCTGATGAACATAGTCTTACAAAAGTTGCTATGTCATCAATTAAATTGCCCACCAGGCTAAACTAGAGCAGAACACGGTAATGGTAGACCATTTACTTTTCTCCTACTTCAGTCCTGGCAACTTGCACAGCCACAGCTATGCCACTAACCCTGATGTATTGTAACTTACCCATCAGCTTGAACAGAGTCTTGAACTATTTCAACCACCATTTAAAAAAAACACACACAACCACACAACAGCAAGCTTCTAGACCTTATGAATTCACCCTGAAGAAGTGCCAGAGATTAGCTTAATGTACCATTTTTAATATTGTACCCTTTTGATAAGAAGCACAGATCAGCATCCAAATTTTATCTCACATCCCATATCTGACTCAAGAGAAGCTGAGTCCTAAAAATTTGCCCATGGCCACCCAAAATATCTCGCAGCTAAGTAGGGATATGAAGCTGGTTTCTCACATCTATACTTTATACTGCAGCACGTAGACATCAGAAGGGTGGAATAGGAATTTTTGTGTATGTAGAAAATACACGGGATGCTTTAAAGCACACAGAAATGGCATTTCAATACACGCTTGTCTAATTGCACGCTGGATTGTACCTATAGAAAACAGCCTCTCTGGTGGTCCATTTAAGGATTAATTCTAAGCCTGGAATTTTATGTAGAATCCATCTCCTTGTCACATGTTAAGTACTTTCAAGTACAGACTTTAGATGCCCTGTGCATAAAAGCACTTTTTTCTGCAAAGGAAAGAAGAGAAGAATATACAGTACGGAGTATCTCCTCACCCAGAAAGGGGGAGGCGGAGTCAACCTATATTTCATGGGATCATAGGAAAGCAAAGGATCAGAAAGTGAACAAATCTAATCACAGGAGGGATGGGCAACGTTTTCAGCCTTGAGGGCACTTTGTCTTGCCAGGTCAGAAGCTGGGGACCACACACACACACCTACACCTACACACACACGCGCACACACACACACACACACACACACACGTACACATACATACATCTTTCCTCCCTCTTTTGTATACCCCCCCACAGGAAAGATTATCTACATGGCAGCCACCCACAGGATTAGACAACTCAATTCAGAGTCGTGTGCCAGAGGCAAAAGGCAGGAGCAAACAAGGTGTTGTGCCTCTGCCAAGTGCATGCAAACCTTTAAACATTGCTGCTGACTGGTGCTGGAAAAAATAGGGGCAGATTGATATACTGTATCTCTGGATCTTCTCTGCCTCCAGGTAACCACCAGTGTGGGGCTTCTTTCTGACCTCCTCCTATCCTATCCTGTGGGCTTCCTTTCAATAGGAGATGAGCATGGAGGCCCAAGCTACCCTTGCAGTCAATTCATATATATTGGTACACGGCTTCTTTAAGAGGCACAGTGGGATGGCTCTGTAGTCCGCTCCAGTTCACTTCGCTGGCTGCAGTGTGATGGGCAAAGAAATAGTGAGACTGAGGATAGGCCATCATGCTTTCCAGCACAACCTCAGGCCTGTCTTCCCAGCAACATATGCGTTGGGTGCAGATGTTGCCACATTGCAACTCACAGAAGGAGCATCTAAGACAGGGGTGGGCAATGTCAGGCCCACAGGCCGTACAAGGCCCGCGGGGCTCCCGCCTAAGGCCCGCGGGGCTCCTGCCCGCAAACCCCGCCCCTTCCATGCGATTGGCTCCCGCCCGCAAACCCCACCCCCCAGTGCTTGTGATTGGCTCCCGCCTGCAAACTCCGGCCCCTGTTCCGTGGAAATCCCAGAAACCCCGCCCCCCACCCTCCACCCGGTCCCCGGTTATAAATATCCAAATGGCCCTTGGCAGAAAAAAGGTTCCCCACCCCTGATCTAAGACCTTGTCCAGTCTGCTTCCATGTATTCCCCCCTTGGAAGGAAGGATATTTGCATTACTTCAGGCTAGAAAAGAGGAGACAAAAAAGTCACGGGGAGGACTAGATGAGAAAAGCGGTGGCTGGCTCTCTTGCCTCCTCTTTGATCAAGGCATACATGCTTATTCTCTGTGTGGCAACCTGGCATTCTTAAAGACGTGAGCTGTATTTGCTCAAATCCCTTCCCTCTTACATTTCTGACCCGCATCTTCTTTTCATTTCTTCTCCTGCTGTCAACATTTTGACATACCATTTTTCAGAGTAGGAGCCTACAGGTAGTCCTTGCTTAACTATCGCAACTGGGACTGGAATTTCAGTTACTAGGTGAAGCGGTCATTAAGCAAATCTGACCCAATTTTACAGCCTTTTTTGTGGTGGCCGTTAAGCGAATCACTGTGGGCATTAAGCGAACCACATGGTCGTTAAGCGAATCGCGCAGTTCCCCATTGATTTTGCTTGCCAGAAGCCAGCCGGGAAGGTTGAAAATGGCAATCACGTGACCACTGGACGCTGCGATGATCATAAATGTGAACTAGTTGCCAAGTGCCCAAATCGCGATTACATGATTGCAGGGATGCTGCAACGGTCATAAGTGTGAGGACCAGTCGCAAGTTGGTTTTTTCAGCACTGTGTCGTAAGTCTGAACCATCACTAAATGAATGGTTGTTAAGCGAGGACTACCAGTATTACATTTGTTTGCATTACCCTACAATGCTATCCTACATACATGTGTCTAGAAACAAGAAGGAGAAAAACATCTGAACTGTTCCTCCTTGCATAAAAAAATAAGTGTTCTAAAGAGTCTCATATTCCAATCGCAGTTACGAATTTTAGGGGGAGAAGGAAGATTGATTGGTCTTTCAGTTTATTATTGTTAAGTACCAGTGAATAACACAAGTCTTTCAGTTATTAATACAGCATTTCATTTGAGTTTACTTGCTCCAGACCAGGATCAACTTTCAGGCCCTCTGGCATCAAACAGCTAGCCTAGCTCAGATTTACAGGCAGTGGCTGATAAGTAGACTTCTCCAATCAGACACATCTCCAGATACGTTGGACTACAACTTCACCCCCAAGCATTATGTCAGTGCTGGTGGGGGATGGGAGTTGTAGTGCAGGGCCTCTTCAGGGCTTCTTCAGTTTGGAGAAGATGGATACAGAAATGCAGATGCAAACCAAAACAAAATGTGAAGCACCTTGATTTAAAGCAGCTAAGTTGGTAATTCCAGAACACGTTGCCTTCAATCTGTGCAGTTGTCTGTCTCCTGGGAGCGAGGGGCCTGCTTTTACTGCAGAGGCTCAAAGAGGCAGAGAAACCACAGAGAAGGCAAAGAGAAAAGGCACCATCCGCTCGGCTCCAGGCCTGCCTTCCCTCTGCAAAACTGGGCACCGCTCTTTGGCAAGAGGGATAAATCGATGTGGGACGCTGAGAGAGGCTGGAGCAGCTGATGTTTTCACAGTGGAAGAACGCCAGCACAATCTTTAGGCACTGCACCCCTGATCCTCCCTCCTTCTCCAGCCAGCCAAGGGAAGTGTGGGGCCGGGTTGGGCTCAGCTGGCGTCACCGATGTCTAATCCATTCAAGATGGGGAGGCACAGCACATACGCAGGACAAGCGGTCGCTCAGAGAGAGTCACACCCAATCAAACACATACTCAGCACATGCATGGTACACAATTACACACAGGCCATCACACACAAACACAATCCCACAAAACATATCACCCCAATGCATTACAAACGACTCATTTTATAGTTCTCTCAGGGCCATGCAGAGATCTTCTCATACAGAAGAAACAGTGACACAGAGAGCCAGTATGTTGCAGTGGTTAGAGCAGCTTTTTTCAACCTAATGTCCTGCCCAGTCAATAAAAAGAAAATCTCATCATCCCTGACCATTGACCATGTAGACTGAGACTGATGGGCATCAATATTAAAAACGGGCACCAGTGTGAAAAATCACTAGGTTAGGCTACTGGGCTAGGACTTGGGAGAGCTGAGTTCAAATCCCCATTCTACTATAAGCCCTCCTGGAAATTTTGGGGCACTCACTCTCTCTTGGTTTAACTTACCTCACAACGTTATTACGAAAATGAAATGAGAGGAAGAATCACGTTAACTAATAAAAGCTCCTCAAAAGAAAGATATAAATGTAATGCTTAAGATATCATATCATATATCATATATCATATATCATATATCATATATCATATATCATATATCATATATCATATATCATATATCATATATCATATATCATATATCATATATCATATATCATATATCATATATCATCATATATCATATATCATATATATATACATACATACACACACAAGGTACTAAGATTGCTAACTTTTCCCCCCTCTGCTCTGCTTCTCCCATTAGTCTAGCATAGAGATCTACTAGGCTCAACTTTTCCAAAGGCAAAGAATTTTCTGATTTAATTTCTACCATTTCTACTGGTGTCAGTTGGTATTGAAGGAAGCACAGAAGCAGGGCCAATGAATACGTTGGCAATCCTAATAATAACACGACTCTTTGTATGCAAACTGGGAAAATACTATCCGCATGTCCAGGAGCATCTAGTTTTAGAAAATTACCAACACACTGGCAATACTCTCCGTCACCCAGAATATGGAAAAACCACACCGATGGTGAACTTCAAAATAAAAATGTGATAGCCCAACTGGGGGTGGGTGGGGAGGATAAGCAGGGCCAGACTTGATCCTTTGAGAGACATGCTAAATTGGGCCAGGACAAAAAAATGGGCAAAAACCTAATTTAAGCTTAGTGGAAATTAAATTAGTTAAGTACCATTGACAATTACTTCTCAGGTGTTCAATAATTTTCTCCCTGTTCACATTAAAAATTACAATGTGGAACTTGGCGCTAGGTTTCAAAAGAGCTTGGAGGCATAGCCTATCCAAGGCTTTAAGGGCCACATACGGCCCTTGAATCACCATTGCAAAGACATCATTCTTCGCATTGCAGTTGGAAAGATCTCCCAAGCTTTGTACCCTCCTTCTGTCCCCCCATGTTCATGTGGTGAGACAGCTCCTTAAAGCCACCTTCTCAACACAACTCTTTTGCTCCCACCTCACCCTGGTACATTTTTAGGTTCTTCAAACAACTTGTTCAATTCTTCTTTTTTGCCCCCGTGTTCATCCCCTTCGTTGTCTCCCCAGGACTCTTCCATTGTTTGCTCTTTAGGTCAGGGACCCACTCTCTTACGCTTCGTCAAGCACCCTGCTCAACAATGACCTTCTTCTAATAGAGAGAGACTGAAATGAAAAGACAGCCACCCATGGCCAACCTGCAGCCCCCACCCCTTCCCAGGGTGACCCCAAGGGCCACTCTTTACATTGCTCACTTTTGAAAAGTCCTTCAACGATGGGGCCCGGGCCGGATCGAGAGGCCACCCTTGCCCACCAGGGGAGAATGCAGCTCTCGAGCAAGGCTCTTCACAGCGGTTGCTCTGCCTGAACTGAGCTTCACCCAAGGAGCCCCAAAGCAAGTGCTCTGGGTGGGACCGAGTGGCGCAACTAGGAGGTGATTGCAAAGTTACACAACAAGGATGCAACCAGGAGGGAGCCCAGCGTGGGCATCAATTATCACGTAATATACTGACAAGTATAAAAACAACATTAAATTATGGTTCTTTACTCAAGAATTCAAGGAGGGCAGCAAGCCAGAAGAGTGGTGTTAATGCCGCTGGTGATGGGAAGAAAGCACATTGGCCAACTTTGCATAGAGGAAGCCAAAGTGTAGTTACTCTGGTTTAGCAGAACGTGTGAACCTCCCTATTAACGTTATATGAAAATCAAACCGTTATGGCTTCTCAAAGAGGCCAAAGTTAAAAAGAAAATCTGGGTTTAGCATTCTGTATAGAGAGAAGCAGGGGTGTGTAACTTTCAGATATCCTTTTTTTTTATGCAACAGCTACTGAATAAGGGGAGTTTCGATAGCTAGTTTCCTAAAGATTCTCAGATCTTCTGAAATTGCCATTTCTGGAAGGAGAGGATATAAAAGAGGAGCCTGCCCCTCTTCTATAAGAAAAGACTAAATGAAAAGACTAAATAGATATTAGACTTCAGCCAGGTTCCTATCTCAGCTCTTCCATTATCTCAACAAGTTGAGTTGCCCCGTTGGCCAGCCCCAAATGCCTGCCTCTCCCATTAGGCTAGTGTGCTGAAGATGGAAAAGCAAAGTTCTGTTTAAACAACCAACTTTTATACAGATTTCCTGTCCTTTAAATACACGTGTGGACCTTTGTGTTAGATACACAGCACATCTCTCCCCCCATGCTGTGTAACCAAACACTCTTCCTCCAAGGCACACAGAGTCCCTGGTTCAGCACGCTCACACCCTGCTCCGCTTGGCAGCATATCCTATGCCAAGCTGGTGTTCGCCACCTCCCACCCCGTCTTCTCACTTCCCGCCCCACAATTACTGGGCAATATTTTCGTTTCGTACTGATTCAGGCAAGATTCCCATGGATGGAAGGCATCTCATCCTCCCTAAGAAAACAGAAGGAATCCGATATACCGACACCACACAGCTTCATTTAAGCTGAAGCTCAGCCCCAGCATTTGCCTCTAGTGCCAGACCTCAGCTCCAAGAGGCATGAAATCAGTGAGAAGGCATCCCTGAGAACATGCAAAGCGCTTTTCTTTCATTAACAAGAGACCACAGCTCATCTCCATGCATCTTGGTGGTTCAGGGCTGCCAAGAACAATCAGGCCTTTGAAATATAGATTAGGCACCATCACAAAAAAGGAAACACTCTGGGGAAGCAGCATCTCTTTTAATAAGGAAAATACAATTTCACTTAGGCCTTGCTTCATTCTATTCTGAGTATGTAGATCCTTTTCTTAGAAAATTTCACCCCTCCTTTTAATAAGGAAAATACAATTTCACTTAGGCCTTGCTTCATTCTATTCTGAGTATGTAGATCCTTTTCTTAGAAAATTTCACCCCTCCTTTTCCTCTCTGAAAAGGATGGAAAAGAAGCATTGACTTGACCTAGTACTTACACTGTATTAAGGGTAATGGGGTTAAAAAGAATAGTCTGAACATGTGCAGAGTTCAGCATCACTCCTACTGAATGGCAAGTATATTCCTTACATGTATAGGATTGTGGAAAAGGCCTAATTCAGAGCACAGAGAGGGAAAAAATAAAGGAAATGTAGGAGGAAGAGGAAGAACAGAACTTGCTTTTTGTGAAAAGGAACAGCCAAAGAGAAAATTATCTTAATAACCACAACCAGTTCACACACACAACTTTCATTTCCTGCAGGAAGTTTTCCTTCTGTTTGTTTCTAATTGTACAGGTCCAGAATGCTCCAACTGTGTTTAATCCCAACTAGGGAGCCAAGGCACCATGCCTGATTTTGCACAGAGCCACCACAATCCACGTTCTGGCAGAAGCAGGTAGAAGACAACAGCCTTCACGGTCTAACACTTCTTAGCCTCCTTGGTTCTGTACCTTGCTGCTTCTTTTCTGGCTGCTGCCTCTCTTTATGAAGGACAGATTTGTGTGAATCTGTGGAAGCTCTTCTCCATTCCCTCCCTTCCGCCCTTCTCTCTCTGGCCGCATCTCCTCCTTTTGAGCAAAAGGTTAAGGGCAAGCAGCAGTGATACAAAGGGAGCCCACATGAACCCACCAGGACAAACGATGAACATCATGGGCTGCTTTTCCACCAGGCCACAGTGCCGGAGGGAATATGCCGCCTGAACAAAAAGGGCATTCATTGTTTACATCATCAGCCTGGCAGCAGGACGCCTGACGGGCGTCTGATCCCTACCCCAAACTCTCTTGACCTGAGGAATGTGATCTAAGGAACCTCACAGCTCAGGTATTAGGGCCCCAAGAACCATGGTGGTTATGAAGGCTTGATCTCTCGCTCTCTCTCATCAGACAGTTGTTCCACCACTCATAGCTCCCTCTTTTGTGCTTTTCCTTCGCTTTTTTTAGACCTCTGATTCATGGATGCTAGAACTAGACATGACCATCTTTGCCCTTCCTGAACTGCCTGGTAGTTAACAACAAATGTACAAGAATGTGAGAAAATCAATCCAAGAAAGGGAGCCAAGGAACTGCCCATTATCACATACTGAGATATATGACCTCTCTTCTTCTTTTAAGTGGGCTGCCCTGATGTGTGGGACCACAACCAACATTGTCTCTGGCCAATTTGGCCATATTGCTGCCAAAGACTAGCAAAATCTAGTGCAGGATCTAGAATAAACCCAGCTTCAGCTTATGGCCTTGATAAACTGTGCATGTTCTCTTACTCTCTCTCTGCCTGATTCAGATATTGTTGTTGTTGTTGTTGTTATTTAAACTATGCAACCTGATTCTCAACAACTTTGGGCAGCTCAAAACAATCAATAAAGAAATTACAATAAAATCAATAAAACGTAAAAGATAAAGATAAGAGATGATAGGCCAGACTTGATAAAAGACTTGATAGACCAGATGGAATGAAGCGAGGGGTCTCATTCTCCCTCGCCTAAGACCTGGGGGAAGAGCAGGTCTTCACAACTCTTCTAAACAACAGCAGAGTGGGGGACATCCAGATATCAGAGGAAACCTTGTTCCAGAGGGCAGGTGCTGCTACAGAGAAAGTGCATTTTCGGGGTCCCAATAGATGGCATTGCTTAACTCATAGCTTTCCAAACTGTGTGTCAGCTGCAGTGTCTGGGTGTGTCGCAGCTGCTGCTGCCTCCGAGCCCTGCCAGGATTCCGCGCAGGTCCTAGTGCCTGCCTTGTGCCTTGCTGCCTCCAAACCTGCTGTGATTCCACGTAGGTCTTAGTGCCTGCCTTGTGCCCTGCTGCCTCCAAACCTGCTGTGATTCCACACAGGTCCTAGTGCCTGCCTTGTGCCCTGCTGTAAGAGTGTGTAGCGAAATGATGCCCTGCTGTAAGAGTGTGTCACGAAATGATGCATGTCTAAAAAGTGTGTCACCAACATGAAAAGTTTGGAAAGCTCTGGCTTAACTGAAGGAACTCGGAGTGCACGAACCCTGAAGGATCAAATTGGTTAGGCAGATGTTATGGGACACAGGCAGCCCTCAAGAAACCAGACCTTATGTCATCTTTATAGGTAACAACCAGCACCTTGAATTGTACCCAGAAGCAAACTGGCAACCAGTGCAGCTATGAAGCAGAGGTGTTACATGGGCATACAGAGGCATGCCCATTACTGCTTGCACGGCTGCGTTCTGGACCAGTTGAAACTTCTGGGTGGTTGTCAAGGGCAGCCCCATGTAGTGTGTGTTGCAGTTATCAAGCCACAAGGTGATTAGGGCATGAGTCTGTAATGAGTGTCTGAAGGGTCCCCCAATCTTTCCCTAAAATGCATTAAACCAAGTGTGCTTGGCTACAATCCGTGTAATTCCCAGCCAGTTCTTGTCAATGGCCGTACTGGCTGAAATTCCAAGAGTCATATTCCAAACACATCTGGAAGGCACCAAATTGAGAAAGGCTGCAGCCAATCACAGTTTTCAGCCTCTTGAAGGGAGGGATGGTGATTTTGTTAATGAGCCATCTATTCTAGATTTCAGAAAAAGTAAAGACATGATGGAAAGAATTCAATGGGCCACGAAAATGGCCAAGAAGCTAAGGAAATAAATGGTAAGAGATGCCAGGCTGTTCAACATGCCAAACAGAAGATTCCACACTGCTATGTCTAGTTGCCATATAAAAAGCAATCTGAATGCCACCTGAAAAGCAACAGGCTGTATTATCTGGGCTAAGATCCAATAGATTGAAAAGTAGGGGGAAAGGTGGCCCCACAATTGATTACATGGATGAGGGAAGACAGGGAGAACCTTTTCACTTTCTCTTGTCGTTCTTCTCACTGTAGCCCATAATTAATAGGAAGTTTGCACTCAAACTCTAAACTCTAAATCTCCCCCCTCCACTGCAATTGCTTTGGGAACAAAAGGATTTTCCTCGCTGCAAAGAAAGTGCTATCCACCAGTCTTCAAGCCAGCAGAAATTATACTGGCATAACATTTGCTGCCCAACTAGCAATCCCTATCCTGTCCCAACAATGAGACTGCAAATGGTGCTCTCCTTATTATGGGGAATAGGGCACATCAAGAACAGGGATTGGTAGAATTCTCTGGCTTTGTTTCCCTTTCCTTCCCGCTCCCCAAGTTACCAGCTGGAAGGAAAATGTCCACCAATGGATACTGGTAGGGTTGAAGAGGAAGCAATCTTTGACGGTTAGCAAGATCAGTAGTTTTAGGAATCTTTCAAAACTTGCTCTGGTTTTGCAGAAGTGTTTTGTACAGGCACATTCAAAGAAGCCTGTATGCTGATACAAATAATAGTTGGACTCTTTGGGATGCAAGTTTAGTGCTATTCCAAAAGAACACTCAACCCATGTTCAAATGGAGCTAAACACAAGTTAAGGGCTATTCCAAGACAGTGCTGAACCTGTGTTCAAAAGCAGCCAGTCTATCAGCTGATACTTCTAGAAGAGTGCTAGCCCCATGTTCAAAAGCAACACGAACAACATCTGGGCAGTAGCCGAGAGCGCCTTCTGTCTCTTTTACTTCACCATTCAATCCAACCCTGCCAGTCAGCTGCTGTTTGGACTCATCTGTGTCTCCAAGCCTACTATGGAGATTGGCTTGTAGACCTGGAAGGGTACAGCAGGGGAGCCTGGTTTGAAAGAACCGGACTCTCCTGCTGCCCAAACCAGAGTGACCCTTGAGGACAGTGTCCAGGGATCATCAGAGAGTAGGTATGCTCACAACGTGGAACGGTAGTCAAGCTGTTGGCCTGCACATGCCACACCCTGGATTCCGTCATCGCTCTGTGAGTAGATTCCCTGTCAAAAAGCCAGGGCCTAGCACACCTGGCTGCTACCCTTTGCAGCTGCAGAATCCAGCAGGCTTGATACCCATGCCCGTAGACCTCCTGCATGCTCCCCTGGAAGTGGCAAGGGGAAGCATCCCTGGTTATTTTTTGCCATGGCAGGGCCCTGCTTTACAGATTCAATTTCAAAATAAAGGTTAGGAAACAAGAATCATTTGTTACACTTTCTTTTCTCCCACAGTCCAATACAGACACGTTCTCATGCAGGAGTGTGTAAGTAATAATTTACTACTTTTCTAACAAAATTCTTATTCCCCTAGAAGTGCAGACTCAGGAAGGTGACATATGCCAACTGTCCCAACTGTAACATGTTATGCTTCCTCAGGTGGAATCCATTCACTTACATGGATACCATTATTCTCTCTACCACAATCTCCATTGGATCCCTTTCATTTCCAAAACATTGATGCGCTCACTCTTCTTTCATGTCACAGTTGCTACTCTGAGGATGCTTTCAGACAAGATGTTGATCATGCAATCAACCTGTTCCCTTCCCAGAATTTTATGGGGAATTCAGACAACAATGCTCCCAGAGAAAGACTCTTAGTGCTACCAAACAAAAGACACTGTACAGTTATCCTGTCTTTTTCTCCATTACAGTAATGGATTTTCAGTAGAAGGGGTACTGTATAATAGTTCCTCTTGAGCTAGAACCCCAAAGTAATCATGTGGATGTAAGAACTAGTGGGGGGATGATGAAAATATAATTAAAATGTGCATTACAAACCCTCAGGAACATGGTTTCCAAACGCTTCTCAATGTGAACTCACAGGGTCAGGATTGGGGAAGATATATGTCACTGAAAACAGTAAACATTTCTCCCTGGCATATTGGCTTATTATATTATTATATATTATATACTGCTATAGTCCATCCAATCATTTCAGATCTCTACTACCTCATTCTGCTGCAGGTGTAGATTGAGCCTTATTTAAAAAGTGATTAATTAAAGGATTGGCCTTGCCATCCCATCCCACAAATTTTGATAAATGATAGCGGGGGGGGGGGGGAGAACTCTCTTTCCCACACTTCCAGTCACTGGTGACAAAGGAATGTAAAACCAAAGGGAATTATACTAATAAAAGTACATTTCTATAGAAATCTGCTCTAAAGCAGACAACAGTCAATTCATTTAAACTAACATCCAGGTACAGAATTCCCTTCCTAAAATACTGGACACCTTTTAATTCACTGCTACATGCAGACATGGCCACTGGTTTTGAATCCATTCAATCTAAAATTGGACGTGAGCTTTGAATCTGCAGGCTGAAGTTTTGGAATAATTTCATAGTAAAAGCCATTAAGTGAAACACTCCATTGAAACAGATGACTTTCTGGCAGATTTGTCCAGAGAAAAAGGTTCCAAGCTATTCAGGCACTAGCAATTGTACGGATAGGGCTTGTGGCCTGTAGGCTGAATAGATCAGCCTGTGGGCTAGATCAGGCCAAGGGGAACAGGTTCCTTAATCACTTCTGCTTTAATGAGTGGTGCAAGTAATTTAATGGGTGGTGCTATAGGATGTATGTTTAATGTCCCTCTCTTAAAGTTACAGAAGGCAGCACTGAATCACTGGGTACCTTCTCTGTATCCTGTGCTTTCATCAGTTCTGCTCCTCAAACGTCAGAGCTAATATTTTCCTCTTTTCTTAAAAAGAAAAAAACCGAAATGAAATCTAAGTTTCTCTAGAAGAAATCTGAAGTTTCCAAATGAGAGACTTTTTTGTACTGCTATGGAATCATGGCTTGCATAGAATGATGGCATATATACAATCCTTCTCTTGTGCATCAGCCAGCTTGTATTTGCTAGCAAGAATTTCTCCTCTTAGCACAGTTTTTTTTTCTTCATCAGTCTACTTCCTCAAAAACATTAAATGGCAGTGGGACAATAGACAATATAGTCTAGCATTTAGGGCACTTAAGTCTAGTACAGAAATTAATCAGTAGTGGGGATGGCTACTACAAACTCAGAGTCTGTGAAAAGTATTTTCTACTCTTCTGAGCCTTGAGCACACAATAGTTGCCACATGCTTCAATCTGTTTTTCTTTTAATACTGGTGAAATCTGGGAAGAACCCAGCATGCACCAGCCAGAGCACCAATAACCCTTCTAAAGCTCAGAGTTGTTCATGTCCATGTTTTATTTAC
Source organism: Charina bottae (assembly GCA_023362775.1). Lineage (NCBI taxonomy): Eukaryota > Metazoa > Chordata > Lepidosauria > Squamata > Charinaidae > Charina > Charina bottae. The sequence continues at coordinate 160,053,642 of JALMGJ010000002.1, forward strand.
ATCTAAAAAGATTAACCCAACAGCTGATCTTTCAGGCCTTGCTGGTAACTCAACAGCATTTTTTTAAGATTCAAATAACTTTTCTAGGCTGCTTCCAAGAAAATTTGGGACAGTCCAATAGTAAAAATAGTAAAACTTTCAAGCAGCCAGTACAGAGATTTACAACATCCCTCTCTCCAAATGGTTTGCAAAGCCCTATGATTCACACAGGGAAATAGTTTCCCCAGCGCGCACACACACAATCTTCCAACGACCAGATCACTTGTGTTGAGGCTTCACCAGTGTTGGATTGAACTCAAGCTGACTATGACAACTTGTTGCAATTAACAGTAAAAACTTGAAACCTTTATATCACCTCATTCGCTTCTAGAGCAAGGAGGCTGAGCCAACAGCACTGGCACTTCTGCAGATGAACTTATCACTCTGCTCTGAAAAACAATCCGTGGCTGTTCTCCCCCACATTATCCCTCACACCACACTATCAGGACCGTGTCTCTTGTCAGACACGTTCTATCTTGTCACTGATGACATAAGGCACAATTCCCCATCTCTGTAAAATCTTGGAATCTTAGTGACGGTGCTCAGAGCAGCCTTTTTAGACATGTTGTGAATGGGCTGTATTCATATTCTTTCAGCCCTTTAAAAGAAGAAAGTGATGAAGGTCAGCAAAGCAACATTCTTTTTTTCTCTCCCTGTGAGGCTTTATCCTTTTAAAACAAATATTATTCTTAATATATTACTGTTTGTCTTTGACAGGATTGTGGCCCATCTCACTGGCCCAGGATCTGGGTCCACATTAAAAGAAGAAAGAAGCTCTTTGCTTCCAGCAAAGCTCTGGCTCTCCGCTGCAAGACAAGAGTCTCTTTCCATTAGATAGGAATACTTGTTGCGTGAGAGTTGTGGGGTCTCAGAAATAAGGGGAGCGCTAAGAGGGAATTGGGGGGGGGGAAATGACCATCTGCAGAAGCTCTTGTTTCCAGGGGCAGCCCCTTCTTCATCTCTAGATGGCAGGTGGCTGGGTGGGTAGAGGCAGACACATTTGTAAGAGGACATAGTTTTCTGATGAGGACAGATTATTTCACTGCCTGGCAGCAAGGCCCAAAATATCCAACACTCTCCTGTCCCCATAGAGTGAATTTGAGGGAGGAGGGGAAGTTAGTTCCTTCTGTGAACCAAAGAGTATTGTAGATCAGTTCACTGGGGAGGGGGCAGGCGGGGAGGCAAGGTCCAGATTTTGAAAGGGAAGGTTTGAGGAGGCAAGATAGGGACACGTTGGATTTGCCAAGATGCAACCTAGAGTTTTCGATTCCACAGTAGACATGGCACTGCCCTTTTATACCTTCCCTTTTTTTTTTCATTTTGTTTTTCCACTCCAAGTCATTCATCCACTTCCTCCGTTGCTTGTTATACAAATACTGTAGGACTCATGAATGTGCCATGCATCAGGTGGCAAGGTAGCAAGCAATGAAACTATGGTTTGCTTTTATTGTGGTTTGTTGAACAAGGTATTATGATTGTATCAACACCTCAGATGGAGCAATGAGGTTCCATGGTTTACAAATGGCAGTAGCTAGATCAGGATGCTTCTGTGTCCTGGTTGCAATCCACTGGTCAACCTTTTGGGGTCTGGGAGCCATATTTTTAGTTTCTCCCAAGGCCACAGTAGGCGTGGCAGGTGACATAAATTCAGTTGAGTGAGCAGGACTGGAAACTTCAATCTTTTTAGTGGGGGAGAGATTAAGGGACTAAATAAGTGCACTAAGCCCTGCCACTTAATTTAGCCGGGGGGGGGGGGAGGGGTACAGGAAAAGGAAGTCTCCCCAGCTGAAAATTGGTGGGTTTGCCACCCAATGTCAGGAATATAATGTGGGTATTCAGGGTGCTGAAAAATGCATGCAATTCATGGACTGTGGGTTTTCCCAAGCTAGGTGCTTCTGCTAATATACTACAGCAGGGGTGGGGAACCTTTTTTCTGCTAAGGGCCATTTGGATATTTATAACTGGGGACCGGGGGGTGGGGGGTGGGGTTTCTGGGATTTCCACAGATTGGGGGCCGGAGTTTGTGGGCGGGAGCCAATCACAAGCACTGGGGGGCGGGGTTTGCGGGCAGGAGCCAATTGCATGGAAGGGGCGGGGTTTGCGGGCAGGAGCCCCGCGGGCCTTAGGCGGGAGCCCCGCGGGCCTTATATGGCCCACAAGCCTGACATTGCCCACCCCTGTACTACAGGAAGTATCCAGCAAAGTTGCCCACTTTTTAATCAGGCCATAGTGGGTATATTTTAATCCTAACTCAGAGGCTCAGCATATAGTGTTGGGAGTGAGATCAAGAGAGGCCCATTGCCTCTTTGGCCTGCTTGTAGCTTCCTAGAGGCATACTACTGACTGTTGTGGGGAATTGCTAACTGGGCTAGATATGTTTGAGCTTTGATCCAACCAAGTCTATCTTATTTTCTGAGGATACTACATGTTGATGCATTCCTGAAGACAAAAATGTGCAATCTGGTCGGTAGACAGTTGGAGGCCATAGACAACAGAATCTGATCAAAAGCTCAGTGTTATTTATGAAATATGTGTAGCCAATCACTAGTATCAGCATCACTGTGCAAAGTATGAGCAGTTTTATGTCAAGTTGCATTCCAATTCTAATTTGATTCTGAATTTCCTTACTGCAGATTATTGAATGAGGGCTCAGGGATACTTTACGGATATAAAAAGGTATCAAATGCTGAGCCATCCAGATAGTGTGCAATTAAGGAACATTTCCCCTTTCCATGAAATGTACTTCCCCTTCTAGCAATTTTTCAGGGTGCAATAATAGACAATGAGGAGAAGGATCTATTCAACTCTCCTACCCTCAATCTGAGCTAGCTTTGTAACATTATAGTCAAATCTCATAGGTGTTATATCATCACAAAACCAATTAAATACTAGAGTGGAAAATACTACTTTCCCTCTTACTTGCCTTTGTGTCCTCCCCACATAGCCAGTTCTGTAACATTAGGGCATCATCACATCTACAGCAAGACCCCTGATTGGATGGAATCATGGTTATACAATAGAAGAACAGGGGAGCAGAATAATTTTGGAGCAAGAGATGAGAAGGGATTTGTGAATTAAAATTAACAGAGAACAAAAGCAGAAAATTTTGGGTAGGGCAGGGATTACCACCCACACATGTGAACACCCTTTCAAGGTTCATACAACGAACACTCACTGGGAGAATATTTCTTACCACACTACACCAGACACACTCCTGCTCCTGCTGCAAAGATTACCTTCACCTGCCAACTAGTTTAAACGTGTGTCTGCCTGCCTGCATGAACAATTTAACATGTCTGGGTTGCTGCATGTTGAAAAGAATCTCCCTCCCATCACACAGTTATCCACCGTTCAGAGAGGAGGCCCATGGATCAGTAAGAAAACAAAGCATGTAGCGCCTGGTGCTCTAGTCAGGAAAAATCTCTCCACATCTGCTGTGCAGACACTCCTAGAGATCCCCGCATCTTGGATGCAGGTGTTATGGCCCATGCAGCTTGCAGGGGCAGTTTGCATCTCCAAGATTCACAAGAAAGCCCCCACACACACACACAAACACATTTTCTTGACTAAAGGTGGACCTTTTATAAAAGCTTGTCCTTTATTTCTGAATCAGGTCCTCTTAGGGAGGGCAGGAAAGAGGAAAGCTCCCTTTCTCTGGATTTTTGCTTTTCAGAAGGCAGTTTTGCTCTGGCTGGTAAACTGCTGGGAGAGGCTCCTAATTATAAACAGGTTTAACTGGCAAGAGCTAACTCAGCACAGCCCAGGGTGTGGTTGCGAGGAACAAGCTGCAAAATGAAGCATTTACCCAAAAAGAAAGAAAGAAAAAGAGAAGATGAAATTGCAAGTGAGAGGGGACGGGGGGGGGACGGGGGGGACGGGGGGGGGACGGGAAGCATCCCAGGCTTGAAACTTAGCTTTTCAACTCTCTTTTCTTTTTGTAGCTTCAGCTGTAAGGGAAAACAGACACACACACTCTTATTAAAAAACCTGGCAGTGGATTTCCCAGGGGGAGACTTTCCACAAGTGAATTGCATAGGAATGTGGTTTAAAAAAAAAACAACCAAAAACAAAAGTCTGCCAAACTGTGGATCCTGGCAGGAGAAAAGCAGCAGTAGCCACCGAAAAGAGCAGAGAGAAATTTGGCTTTGAAGTCGCATCTGAATCCAGACTGAATAGTTCATTGTGAAACCACCACAGTATACAGTGTGCGCCTGGCAATGCATTTTGCAGATCAGACCTCAGCGCATGGCACAGCACTCTGGAAAAGCTTGCGGGGCGAGAGTTCAAGGAAAATGAGTAACAGAGGCAGAGCCAGCAGCTGGGCAGCCAAACACCTACCTGGGGTCCAGAACTGCCAAGAACTTCACGGGCAGCCTAATATATCAGCCCAGGTTTTGCATTCCTGTTAGAAATAAGAGTGGCTGCACTCATGAAGGAAGACAACGGCATTCCTATGAGTTAAGGCCAATGGCTTTAGGTGGCGTTTCTGCAAAGTATACATTCACAAAAGGTGCATTAATTCGGAATTGCTCAATCCACTTGGCTCTCTCCCTTCTTGCAGTTTAAAACAATAACAGGGTGCCCCAGCACTCCCATGTTCTCCCCCAAGCCATCCCACAAATTTTCCTGCTTAAAGCAACAGGGCCCCACCGTAACAAGAGAGGGTGTAAAAGATTGCTGCTTTGCCACCTTTTCCCAACAGCAGATCTCTTTCTGGAAAGAGGACCCCCTTTCCTCTAGTTACTGGCCAAGATCCAGTTCAGCATTTGACCTCTCTGTTGGGAACAGTCTCAAGAGCCTCCCCCTGCTCCCCACTTTTAAATACTGAACGGTGGGAAGTTTAGCTATACATAAACTCAGTCACCTCTCCCAATTCACTTGCTTCTCCTGCCCTCACCACAACGCCCAACACAACAACCCACTGCAGCACAAACCAGAAAAGAGAGGATTTAACTAAGTGTACAGTTGAGAAATCCAGGAAGGGAGAGAGAAATATTTCCAAATGCTCAAGGATTCCTTTTCAGTTTCAAAGTTTTCCATACAGTTTGGTCTAGTGGTTAAAGCAACGGGCTAGAAACCAGGAGACTGAGAGTTCTAGTCCTGCCTTAGGCATGAAAGCCAGCTGGGTGACCTTGGGCCAATCACTCTCTCTCAGCCCTAGGTAGGAGCCAATGGGAAACCAGGAGACTGAGAGTTCTAGTCCCGCCTTAGGCATGAAAGCTGGCTGGGTGACCTTGGGCCAGTCACACTCACTTGGCCCTAGGAAGGAGCCAATGGCAAACCAGGAGACTGAGAGTTCTAGTCCCGCCTTAGGCATGAAAGCCGGCTGGGTGACCTTGGGCCAGTCACACTCACTTGGCCCTGGGAAGGAGCCAATGGCAAACCAGGAGACTGAGAGTTCTAGTCCCGCCTTAGGCATGAAAGCTGGCTGGGTGACCTCGGGCCAGTCACTCTCTCTCAGCCCAACTCACCTCACAGGGTTGCTGTTGTGGGGAAAATAGGAGGAAGAAGGAGTATTAGGTATGTTCACCGCCTTGAGTTGTTTATAAAAAAATAATAAAGGCGGGATAGAAAATAAATAAACAAATAAATAAATAATAAATAAAATACCACCATCCCCCTCCCAAAAAATGAGGAAGCCAGGAATAAAACCCTTTTATTTTAAACCGCCCAAAGTCCCTCTTTTGGGGGAGATGGACGGTGATGAAATTTGATAAAGGGAAGCAAGCAAGCAAGCAAGGCAAAGGCAGACTTAAGCAAAGGTGAGCTATACAAGGCTGAAATGAGTGAAGACTAAAATGCTATCAAGGTAAATGCAGCAGCCTGATTTGTGCATCTTTCCCACCTGCAGGTGAAAATCACAAAAGGGAAGGATGACCGTATGGAAAGGGAGGGCGCTGTCCTCACCCACCAGCGAGGGCAGCATAATTCAGCACTGAGCTGCTACAAACACTGCCAAACCAGGATGGAGATGACAGTCCGAACCACCAAATTTATGACAAGCAGTGTTTCTTTGACAACACAAGGAAGGGTGGGAGCATTTGAAACCTGGAGTGGGGGAAATGGCCTTTGTGCACATGGCTATATTTGTCAAGTTCACTGGGGACACGGAGATGCTTGCAAAGTGTTCTGCTCTGCTTTCTTGCAGGAGAGCAGTCCTCTGTAACAGTGGGGGCAAAGTTAGCAGGGCCCGCTCCCAAATGCCAGACCCCCCCTGCCCAAACACGATCCTAATTGTAAATGCCTGTTCATCTCTTCATCTCCCAGATCTCTCACCCTGCCTGGGAATTCTGAGAAATGTAACCCTGATACATCTGGTGAACATCAGATTGGGAGAGGTAGTGTTATGGATTTATTCATTGGAATAACTGTTTATGTGAATACCGTCATAATCATGATTAGCCCCCCCTGCCTTCCAAACCAGTTAATTCCTAAAATGAGTGTCTGAGCATCCCTATCTCTGAACTACTAGCTGTAGTGAGTAGTCAACACACAAAAAAATAATAACCCTAATTAATAATACCTTTGAGGTTTCCGTAAGTCCAAAGAACCCAGAAGACATGAAAGTAGGCTTCAGAACCCTGAAAAGCTAACAGAAGTCAATGCCAAATTGGCTGGGAATTATGGGAGTTGAAGTACAACCCATCTGAAGGTCCCCAGGTTGGGAAAGGCTGCTGTCTGATAAACATAATTATGTCTCACATCATGGCAAACAATCCTGAAGTGGAACACAAGGCTGTGGATTCCACTGGGACTGATTGGCTCCCCAATGAACTAATCCCTGTTGGATAATTTGCACTGCATCCCTAGCAACACTGACTTGAAATCCCATGCTGATTATAATGGAAAATGTCCCAGTAAGTGCTTAGAAATGGCAGGCCTGGGGCCTGATCGTGTGCACAAACAGCAGCTCCCATGAGGCTGAGTGAGACTAAACCCCAATGAGTGTGCAAAGGCTCTCAGATCCTCATCCAAACTTTGATCATTTGGGTGGGTTCATAGGTGACCCCCAACTCCTCATTCCCAGTTTCCTAACCTGAGTTCGGCATCTCCGTAGAAACACATGATTAACCTTTGAAAAATGTGGCCGTGAACACATTTCTCTAGCAAGTATTTTGCCCCGCCCAAATGGCTTGAGTCTATGCCTTCTCCTCCCCAACACTGGGCCCTGCCAAAAAATGCCATAGTCTACAAAAAACAAAAATATACCCTCCAGCATGTGTCATAGCTGAAAAAAATAGGAACTCTTGTGTAAAAAAATTCTCTGAGAAAATAGCTCCTCACAGTGGGATGAGGAACTAGTGGCGTGAATAGCAAGCCAGTTCCACTAGGCTTTGTGGCTTGCATGTTGCCTTAAAGGTTGTTGTAAACAGAGAGGTGTCATCTTTTCAGATTTAAATTAGGATATTTGTGCCAATGTTTTAGAGGTTTATCATCAACTTAAAAACAGGTTTCCAGAGCAGGAAATAAGTAGAATTCAAGAGAGAAAGCCATTAGCTCTTCCCCCACTTGTGCCAAATTCTGAAGAACCCTTCCTTAACTTGCTACAGGTAGTCCTCACTTAATGACCACAATTGGGACCAGAATTTCAGTTGCTAAACGAAGTGGTCATTAAGCGAATCTGATCCAATTTTACAATCTTTTTTCCAGCAGTTGTTAAACAAATCACTGTGGTCGTTAAGCGAACCACATGGTCATTAAGTGAATCACATGGTTCCCCATTGATTTTGTTTGCCAGAAGCCGGCCGGGAAGGTCAAAAGTGGTGATCACGTGACCACGGGATGCTGCGACAGTCATAAATTCAAACTGGTTGCCAAGCACCCAAATCATGATCACATGACCATGGGGATGCTGTGACGGTCATAAGTGTGAGGACTGGTCATAAGTTGGTTTTTCCAGCACCATTGTAAGTCTGAACCGTCACTAAACAAATGGTTGTTAAGTGAGGACTACCTGTATCATCCTGCAAATATGCTGGGCTTTGCTTCCAGAATTTCCCAGAAAAATGGAGCCTCTGCTTCTTTCCCTTGGGTTTTGTTGTACCATTCAGGCATACATTCCAGCCTTCCACCCATTCTCAAGATGCTACTTGAAACAGATCATTTCAGCCTCTTCTCTGCCACTATGGCATCTACCTTTGAAGATGAGTAGCCCTTGCTTAAGAAGCCTCTGTGACATCAGCAGACTTTGTGACATCAGAAGGCATTGCATGAAACCTCACCTTCCCTCAGATTGATTTACATATTCGCAATGCTTCACATTAATGAATGTGTGATGAGTGGAAAGTTTAACAGGATGGAAGCAAGGGACAGAGTCAATGTAAACTGCTGACTGGGGTTGATGGAAGATATAGCCCAGCACTACTAGACAGCACCAGGTTAGAGAAAGCTGAGAAAGGCATACAGGAGTGATACTCCACAGTAACAGAACAGATGCACCATAGACATCACTGCCATTTGTGAGACATGCAGTATTTATTCATATTGTGAATGTGCAAGTTTTGTGTAGGCAAAACTGTGCCAGTGATTTTCAGATGGAAAACAACATTGAAGGTAAAAATAAAAACAAGCAATATCCAGTTACAGGGAAATCTGACAATTACAACACTGGCACAACTGCAGTAGGATGATCAAGCTGCCATGGCACTGTTTTGTTTTCAGGCATTATTTCAGATATTATATTAATACTGTAATCAAATATACATCATAAGCCCCCTTGTCTTGCTGGGCTTGGGAACAGAAATAGGGGCATCTTAAAATAAAGTAGAACCTGCTTTTTAAACATATATACCAGGGTTTCTCAACCAGGGTTCCGTGGATCCCTAGGGTTCTGTGAGAGGTCACTAGGGGTTCCCTGGGAGATCACAATTTATTTAAAAAATTGTTTCAAATTCAGGCAACTTCCCATTAAAGAGGTAAGTTTCATTCTTTATTTTGAGTTTAAGAACACTGTTAGTGCGTATATACAGGCCTACCCATGAAATGAATATAACAATTTTGTAACTTCTGGCCTATCTTTGAGCCTGAATGTGCAGGGGTTCCCCGAGGCCTGAAAAATATTTCAGGGGCTCCTCCGGGGTCAAAAGGTTGAGAAAGGCTGATATATTTTATTTATTTATTTATTATTTATTTAATTTTTATCCTGCCTTTATTATTTTTATAAATAACTCAAGGCGGTGAATATGCCTAATACTCCTTCCTCCTCCTATTTTCCCCACAACAGCAACCCTGTGAGGTGAGTTGGGCTGAGAGAGAGTGACTGGCCCAAGGTCACCCAGCCAGCTTTCATGCCTAAGGCGGGACTAGAACTCTCAGTCTCCTGGTTTGCCATTGGCTCCTTCCTAGGGCTGAGAGACAGGGACTGGCCCAAGGTCACCCAGCCAGCTTTCATGCCTAAGGCGGGACTAGAACTCTCAGTCTCCTGGTTTCCCATTGGCTCCTTCCCAGGGCTGAGAGAGAGCGACTGGCCCAAGGTCACCCAGCCGGCTTTCATGCCTAAGGCGGGACTAGAACTCACAGACTCCTGGTTTCTAGCCGAGCACCTTAACCACTAGACTCAACGTCCCCCATATCATCCAACCCTAGGAGACAAAAAATGCACACAAGGCTGACCTGTTCATGTCTGACTATGGACATTATTTGCAGATCATTCTGTGAATAAATGTCTGCACAGCTACACTCCAAAGGATTATTTATCAACAAGGAAAAGACTCTAATGTACATTCAGCCTCTAGAATCGTTCCATCTTTTGTGAGTATGTAGAGTTGCAAGGAAATGTGCCTCTGCTGATTAGGTCATAGCTTCTTTGGCCTTGCTAAGAAAATGTCCTGTTCTTATAAATTTCTCTCTGTAAGAAATCCTGAAAAGATATATTCTCAAATTCATCTTGAGTCTAAATGTCTGACCTGCCACCATCGCTTCTATTTGTAACGTTTAAAGATCAAATCAAATCAACTTTTATTTCAGCCTTTGACCATCAAAAGCATAACATAAAAACCACAAAACTCATCACAAAATTATCTGCAAAGGCTTACAAGTGGCCTTTACTGCAATTACATTGGGAGAAGATTTAGAGGAATGCACTTAGTTGCTCCATATCTAACGTAAGGACTAGAATGCAGATGGTGAGATCAGGAAGATATTAATTCAAGTTGTCATTCACCCACACACTTTACCAAGCCACAATTGTCTCTCAGAGTACTATAAGGGCCCGAGATGAGAATAAAAGGAGAGAGAGCAGCAAATATGATTGAAATGATTTGGGAATGACCTTGCTGAAATGTTCTAGAACCCCTGAGGAAGTGATGACAATTCTAGAGAAAAGATTAGTGTTTTACAGCCTCGGAAGATAAAGCCATTAGGCCTGTCAGCTCCTTAATGGAGATAAAAGCTTTTCCCATATCATACCTGGAAAGTGGGGGCGGGCGGGGGGGGGGGGCACACTGCGTTAGGAAGAGAGAGCTAGGATTAGGAAAAAGACTGGGTGGGACTAAGCAAGAGCTGGCAGGCCAGATGGGAAGCCGAAGCTACATTGAGCCCCAGATACCAGAGTTCCCCATGGCTTGAGCACATGCATCCTTGTTAACATATTTTTCATTTATTTTTGGTGAGTTATAAGAATGGTTCCCCTTCTCTATAAAGAAAGGATTAAACTCTAGGGTTTCTAGTTAGTGGGGAAATTAACGAAGATGCTTATGGTGAATACTTATCACGCTGTGAGTACTATAGGGGGGAGAGAATAAGGGGGAATCATATTCTTTCTAAAAAAATAAAAGGTCAGTCTTTAAAATAGAACATCGTCCAGTTTCAGAAGAACAACACAGGAGTGACTTCATGCAAACTATGTCTCTCATTGCCACAGATTCAGTATGAACTTTTTTCTTTTAAAGGTTGGTAGCTTTACCAGCTACGATAACCAAAAACTCGGACTCCATGCAGAGAAGCAGTATACCTCTAACTGCAAGATGCTAGAGACTTGCATCACTGAATGGCCATCATGACTGTTTCATGCTGTTGGACATTTTTGTGTTTGATTTTCTGCTTCTTACTGCCAATAATAACAACAACTTGAAAAACTGGCATCTTTCTAACCAATGTTGAGAGAGTTTGAGTGATGAGCCAAATGGATCAATAATGATCCTTCAGATGAAAATTACATTTTATTTTGGGAACACAAAGAGAGCTAGAAGGATACACACATACACACGCATACTCACTACCCTTTGATCTGCTTTTCTAGGGCTAAAGACCAGTATAGAAACTACAAATCCAATCTTGTCTCATTTTACAATTAGTGTACCATTAGCATTTTACAAATCTTTTTAACACAGGTATAGTGAGTAGGTGGAAGAATACCACTCCATGTAAATGGGGTTTCCTCCTCCCCACAAACGCATGCATTAATCACACACTCATTAAAACATGTCAAAAGGAACCTAATAACCATATAAAGCGTATTAGATGGAGTGCTAGAAAAGTAGGAAAGGTCTTGATTCTTTCCCTCCTGAATCTTTGTGTGGGCATCTCTATCTATCTGGCCTTCTCTGTAAATGGAGGCAAAAATAAGTTCCCCCGTAAGTTTCTTACAGATAAACCTAATTACAATGTTCCTTTCTCCAAAGGTGGAATAATACAAATTATTCCTGGTGGTATGGAGCGGAGAGGCCCATCCTGATGTCCCATTGACATGCTCCAAGCACAAGCCTTCTCTTGGATGGCTTCAGCAACCTGCACGTTTGACTGCAAACCCAAGTTTACTTTGGCATAACCTGCAGAATGGGTTTTCTTGGTTCAACTCTGCAGGAGTAGCAAGAGGCTGACACCATATCTTTTGTCTTGGAATGCAGATGGTATTCTTCTCTTTCCCCCCATTTTCCCTTTTCATTTAGATTGGAGGGTTTCAGGTCGACGCCTTTTCCTGCTCTTTCAGAGGAAAAACACCCAGCCGTCCCTCCCAGATACAGCCCCTCTGTTCCACTTATATGCCTCTATAGGAAAGTCTGCAGCCTCACCTGGAACTTGCCTCCCAGGGGGTGTTAAAAAATGTTATAAAACAAGCCCCAACTCCCCCAGTCGCCAAGAACAAACACATTCCCTGCTGGCCACGCCCCATGCAGCTGCTCACACAGCCCCAGCCAGATGCAGTTTCAAAGGGTGAGCTCAGACCTCCCAAGCAGCAGCTGCCAGGGCCTGCATGCTCCTTCCTTGATGGATGGGGGGACATGGGAAGAAGCACTCTTGCTGGAATGGGCAAGCCATGTTTTTTACCACTGCCAGCATTGCCCGTCCCCACCATGGGCTCTTGCTCCAGCGTCCCCTCGCCTGTGCTTAGTAACATTCCTGTGGCACGGCAGACTTGCACCGCTGGTGACTTGCCACACCAAATGCAGCCCACCAGCCATTCTACGGTTTGCCAGGAATGCGATAATTCTCCAGGAAGTATATCAAGCTTCTGTGGGCCATCGGGGCTGCGTATGGTGATGGGTATAGTGACCAACAGCCCAGCCAGGCCTGCCGTTGTAATTCTGAACAGCACCTTAATCTGCAGATGGAAGCAGACAATGCCTTAGATTTGCTTGGCCTGACACCTAAGGAAAGATTCAAACAAACTGGAAAAGTTCCAGAGAAAGGCAAAAGATTGATTAGAGGACTAGAAACTAAGTCCTATGACAAGAGATTGAAAGAATTGGACAAGTTAAGCTTTGGGAAGAGAACACTGAAAAAGGAACTTATGATAGCACTCTTCAAATATCTGAAAGGATGTCTGACAGGAGGAGGTCAACAAGACCTGTTCTGCATCATTCCAAAGTGCAGGACACAGAATAATGGATTTAAAGTACGGAAAGCCAGCTTCCAACTGAATGTAACAGAACAGTATGACAATAAAACCAATTACCCAGAGAAGGAGTGGACTCCCTTTCACTGGATATGTTCAAATGGAGCCTAGACAGTCATCTGTTGAGATGATTTAGTTGGGATACATGCATAGCAAAACTGGTTGTACTACAAAACACAAATGGCCATGTCCTTCTCTAGGATTCCATGACTTTAGCATCTGTTCACATCTCCAGAACAAGCAGCTGTTACAGACAAAGGAGCAAGAGCTGGTAACAGGTTTCACAACTGGGCTTCCAATTGCTTGAAAAAAGTAGAGTATGCAGAGTATTGCATACACTTCTAATAAGAAACATATGCAGCTCTCCGTAGATGAAGCGCATACAACTGTTCTCTGATTCTAACTGACTTCATGATTTTATCCCACCTTGTTCTACTTCCTGGAATTAAGCTTCTCCTAGTCTTGACATAAGATATCCTTGCATGTTCAGCCTTTAATGTCTGAGTTCACACATTGTACTAATTCATGGTTTGATTTAACACCATTTTAAGAATAAACCAGAAGAGGCTGGGTTCATACACAACGCTAAGCAATGGTTGGCTGTTTGGTTTATATTCTACTAGGCTGATATACTACTCCAATCCTGTCTGACTCTGAGCAGCTTAGCAGTTTACAAACCACAATGGCTGGATTCACACATCATCTAAGATCTCATCCATATAGCCTGCTTACCACTGCTCAAAGTTGCCCCACTTACCATTTTCTGAGGCTACATTCTTCACAATGGAGCATCCATTTTGTAGACAGCCCACAGCCGAGACAGGATGAAGCCAGTCCAAAGCATCCCAAGGTTGAAGTGTTTTTCCACTTATCACAGCAAAAGATCTCCTATGTGGACATTCGAGGTCACCTGGAGGAGTCATATTTAGAGAGCAGAGATCTACTAGGCTGCAACTGGCCTGCTGCAGGACTGCCCTTCCCACCTGGTCACTGGACTCTGCACTTCCATGACCATTTGCATTGTGGCTGCCTGAGAGATCAGGCACCTCTCTCGTGCAGGTATTTCATCCTTCTCCTCTTTTGTAGTTTGGTCTGGAGAATTGCGGACCTTCCACGATGTAGATATTCCCGTTAGAAAGCAGAACCTCACCCAACAACTTTTTTCTCCAGTGGGGAGGAGTAGATACTGAGCACATCTCCCTTTTGGGCACCACCATGGAAGACAAATGGACTACCAAGCTGGGTGCATCTTCCATTGTTGCCCTGAATGTGTCTATGTCTGAGACAAGCAGAGTCTTGACCAGGGTCTGCATGGCCATGGTGCAGGGAAGGCAGGCTTTGCCTCCATTGCCTACTCCTCTCTGTAAGGGGCAGAACTAAAAGGGAAGCGGAGCCAAAGCCCCACCAGCAATGCAGTCATGTGGGACTTGAGTTGACGTGCTAAAGCAGGGTTCCTCAACCTCAGCCATTTTAAGATGTGTGGACTTCAACTCCCAGAATACTCCAGCCAGCATTGCTGGCTGGAGTATTCTGGGAGTTGAAGTCCACACATCTTAAAATGGCTGAGGTTGAGGAACCCTGTGCTAAAGGACAAGCCATATCTAAGTCACACAGTCACACATTTGTGAGTTCCATTAGCCTTTGTGAGTTCCATTAGCCTTTGTGAAGGGGAAATTAACAGTGCTTAATTCTATCACGAGTGACTGCTTTCGTGCGCAACGTGCAAAATGGCAACAATCCATGTGTTCCAGCTGTCTGCAAATGGGTGTGCAAATGCAGTTGCAGACTTGTGTGGGTGCACATGGGGTCTCCTGCCCACCTGGAGGTTGGCTCTGCCTGCTGCTCCTCTTCCCCCTCCTCCCCTTGTGTAATATCTTGTTCCAGGAGGGGCTGTGCAATGCAGCTGCCAGAGAAGAGAAGAAGGGAAAGGGTCCTGAGATGTGATTGACTGAAATGACCATGTATTGAATTGTATGAGGATAGTAAAATGCCCAGGCTCATTGCTGAGGCCTGGTGAAAGATAGGTTGTGAGGGCAGCAGTTTTTATATCTCAAGGGTAGGAGGAAAGCACATTAAGGTACTGGGCGGATGAACCCGAAAGCTAAGCCAACCATCAAACCACATTAGAGCTTAACACGCTGTATGAACTGAGACAGTGACCACAATGCCAAATGGTGACGTAAGTTTGAAAGGCCCTTCAAAGATCAAACAAACAGAGAACTTTCACATGAGCTGAAACACAATGTTATTATACTAGAGTTAGCAGAAAACTCAACACCAGAGAGAAATTCTACACCAGCAGCCATTTTCCCAGCATGCTTATTGCCCATGTATAAAACCCTGTCTCTCTCTGCATACAGTTGCCCACCCTGCAGAGGGCTCAGGAGAGACTGGATTCCTGTCTTCTGCAAAAGGGTCTACCCAATTATACCTGAGCAACGCTTTCTGAACCACTCATCGGGGGTTATAGCCCGAGGTTTACCACTCTTTTGACACAAGGGTAGACCTGCCTTTAAAGAATAGGACCGGGATGCTCTTGGATGTCTATAAATCTGGGTTAGCAAAGCAAAGAAACTGAAAAAAGTGTTCCTAGGCTGGTGTATGAGAGAACACCATTCCCAGCCAACCTCACTCACTCACTCACTCACACACACACATTGTTCTCCTTTCTTTCAGGGTTTGGCTCTGCAATTACTTTGTGGCACCTCTCAGTCACAATCACTTTCTCCTCTCTGCCTTCAGCAGCATAAAAAGCAGGCAGAGACCTACAGTCATACAGAGTTTTCCTGGAAACACAGAAAAGGAAACGGCAGTTTCCCTCTCTTTCAGATGGCTGACGATGGGAGGATGGCAGGGCTCAGCCACCTTCACTCTTTCTCCCTCGGTCACCAAACACATGCTAAAAGGGTTTCAAAGAAGAAAAAGGAAGGGCAATGTTCTCTCTCAGGTGCATACATGTGTAGAGTGGCTGTTGCATGTCCGCTCACAAGACTGTCTCCCGGTCACTGCCAAAGATGATGCACTAATGAAGAGAGGGAGAGGTTGGCTTCTCGCTCAGGAGCTAGACCAAAGCCTATAGACCAGCATGGCTGGCTGGGGAATTCTGGGAGTTGAAGTCCACACATCTTCAAGTGGCCAGGTTGAGAAACACTGCCATAGACCTTGAGTGGCAGCAGGCAAGAAAAGGAAAGCAAAGGGGAGAGAGAAAATGGAGGCTACTCACCCGGGAGCTAGGCTTAAACCTAGCCACGGGGCAAAGGGGAAAGCCAAGAAGAGAGAGTAGGAAGGGAGGCTCTTCCAGTATTCTTGTTTACGTTACATTTTAATATTTTTATATGTCATCTTTATTTACAGTCATATTTTGAGTTGAATAAAATAGGCAACTCCTCATTTTTTAAATAGTTTTGAGAACACATACATGTAAATTATATTATTTTTTCGAAATTCACTGCCTTTGGGCCCAGGGTTACCCAAAGCAACTCAAGTGCTGTTCAGAAGACATCATGACTTGCTCGCCTGCTTCCCTGGCTGAAAGGGAATGCTGAAGGGGGAATATTTTCCTGAAAAATTGTTCCATTGTCAATACCTATATATCTCCAGATAGATTCTCCTCCTAACAGCTGCCACCTGTAGGATAAATTTCTCTCACAAATTCCCCAAAGAGCTTCTTTGAAACAGGAACCAGTATACAATACCTTTGAAGCATGAATTGTTTATTATAGTACCAAGAGCAGCAAACGCAAATCTAAAGCAAGCAGGGATCCAACCCTGTGAATAGATATATGCAAATTAGAATAGGCATCTCATTGGATACAGCAAAGTAATTGATTAGATATGATTGGATACAGCAGCATCTTAGTGAGGTCAGATGTGGGATGGATTAAATGGGGTAGAACTACAAAAACAATGGTATATTGATAGAACAAAAATTCTGTGAAAGAGCCACTTGTATGGGTATATTTTATACTATCCTTGCTTCTCAGAGGTTATGCTCAACTCCTAGTATCTTTTTTGTGTTTTGTCATTATTCCTTGGTCTTCTAAAACTTTATGGTTGAGCTGACAGGGTTTATTGTTTCTGAAGTCCTTGGGAAGGTACTTAGGGAGGGGGCTGTCTTGCTTTGTTTTACTTATCCTAGCTGACATCATATTTTCTCCTACAATACCCTCAGCTGAAGATTTGAAATATCTGCAAGCATCACTGATGTAACTGAGTTGTTGTAACTCTTTTTCTTGTTGCCTTTTTTTGATTATATAAAACCCCACACATTTCTCCTGGGAATCCTACTGTGTGAGTTGTGTCTGTAGCTGTGTTTTGTGAGTAATAGATTCCTTATACATTACACAGTATGAAAACTTGTGCATAGAGTAAATATGATTTGATGGCACTATATATAAATAATGGCTGTATTGTATTGTCGAAGGCTTTCACGGCCAGAGTTCGATGGCTGTTGTGGGTCTTCCGGGCTGTGTGGCCGTGTTCTGGAAGTTGTGGTCCAGGAACCACAACTTCCAGAACACGGCCACACAGCCCAGAAGACCCACAACAGCCAATGGCTATATTGCTTTCTCTTTTTTTCCTTTTTTATTTCACTATTTATTTTTCTTCTGTTTTCTTTTATTAAGTATGCTTTTTTAAGAAAAAGGTTTAGCTGATCTGCATTATAAAAGAATCAAGTTCTAGGACATTATTTGAAGGGATTAAAGATCAAGATTGTTAAAAGTAAAAGGAAGGAATATAAAGTTGGTTTATTTGATCAAGGTTAAAATAGACACGTTGTTATCTCTGGTAACCCTTAATGGGCTTTTGCTGACCAGGAATGAACGATGAAGCTTTAAGGATTTGTTTATAGATAAGAAATGGGATATCTCTTGTAGAGTCACTTGTTGAAATGGGCGGCTATAGAAATTTAAATAAATAAATAAAATATGGGAAGAAGAGATCATTTGTTGTATTTTAAGAGAAGGTGATAAGTTAATAAAATTGTTTATACTTGTGATGAAGGGGGAAGTCATTTCTTTATTTCTTTTCTTTTTCTTTACTATATTCTTATTTTTTCTATTTTTTTCTTTTCTGCACTTTCTATTTTTTTCTTTTTCTTTTTTTAGTTTGCATTAGTTTTTATCATCTTAACTGTAACATTTAATAAAATTATAGCTATATATGTATGTGTATATGTACATGTAAATCTTTCAATAAAAGATTACCATATTCCATTGCAATTGTACAGACATAATCTACGTCTAAGAATGCATTCATAAATTGCAAGTAGCATCAGGTCTTCAATCCACTAAGTAATTAGGGCCATACATTTATCTTTCCAATGTTGAAGGACAGTCTCTTAGCAATAAGAAAGGTATGAAGGTCGTCATAATAGATACAGCTTCTATATTCCTAGGCTTCATTCTGGCCCAGGAAGATGCCTATACCCCAAGCTATTCAAGTCAGACTTCCTGCCTTCCTCTCACCAGGATCCAATAGTCAAGGCCAAAAATAGCTTCCCCCCTCCTGACTAGAGGCAATCTACTGTACTGTCTGTCCTGAAAGCAGCTATAAGTGGCTTATTTCCCATCAGTTCCTTCACATGTCCTGTTCTTCCTTCCTTGAAATGGACTGACTCCTGCTGGCCACCGTGGGATGGACAGCACAGTTATTCTCCTGGGGGGCAGGGGTGGCAATAAATGGGGTAACTGTGTCCTAACAGAGTCGGAGCATTT
Source organism: Charina bottae (assembly GCA_023362775.1). Classification (NCBI taxonomy): domain Eukaryota; kingdom Metazoa; phylum Chordata; class Lepidosauria; order Squamata; family Charinaidae; genus Charina; species Charina bottae. Next base: position 160,072,233 of record JALMGJ010000002.1, read on the forward strand.
AAGTATATATGCAATACCTCCAGTGAAGTTCCTGATACCCATGCTTCCTTGTTGCAAATTGCTGGGCAGAGAACAAAAGCCTGCCTACGCGCCCTACCTCTCTACTTCTGCACAATTACACCACTTATGTCTCTCCTCCTCTCTTTAGCCAAAAAGTAGTATGATGGTAATTGCCACGTTCAGTGTCTAGCTTCCTACACCTAGATTGTATGGCAGAAAGCTCTATGAAATCTCTATAGTCATCTCCCCAGTTTGGTTTCCACCAGATGTTTTAGACTACAGTTCCCATTCTCCCATGTAAAGGTAAAGGTTCCCCCCGCACATTTCTGTAGTTGTGTCCGATTCTAGGGGCCGGTGCTCATCTCCGTTTGTTAGCCGAAGAGCCAGCGTTGTCCGAAGACGCTTCCACGGTCATGTGGCCGCATGACACGCGCGGAACACTGTTACCTTCCCACCGAAGTGGTACCTATTCATCTACTTGCATTTGCATGCTTTCGAATTGCTGGGTTGGCAAGAGCTGGAGCGAGTGCGGGAGCTCACTCCACACACAGGGCTAGGGATTCGAACCTCCGAACTTGCGATCTTCCTATCGACAAGCCTGGCGTCTTACCCGCTGAGCCACCACGCCCCTCATTCTCCCATGACCACTGGGCATACTGGTAGAAGCTGAGAGGAGCTGTAATCTACAATCCACAAGGGTCTGGATAGAGTCTAGACAAATTTAATTTAAAACAGGAGTTGCTGCATTGTCTTCACCTGCAGGGTAAACCAGAGTTTGCCCCACCTTTACAACACATTGGATAGATGCATTTACCAGCAATTTTAACACTAATTTGGCTGCTTGCTTATGTTTCACCCTGAGCTTCAGGCAAGTCACCTTCATTAATTTACTATTAAAATGCTTGCAAGTTTATCTAATTTAATCTTTATTCGATACTTTATTTAAACATACACAGAGGTGTTTTTTTAATTTTAAAAAACTCAATTGAAGTAGATTGGTGCAATCATAGATGAACGCAGTTGCTGTCTGTTACAGGTAGCATTGAACTAGCATTACCTGAGCTTGATCCTAGGAAAAAGACAGTTCGTTTGAAGAATTGTGACAAAAGAGACAAAAGTTCCACTGCACAAATTACATGACACTGTCTATATGGCATTCTTACAGGTTTGGAGCAACTCCTAGCAAATGGAATGGGATTTGTTTTTGAGTAGATAGGCATAGGATTGGGGGCGTGGTGGCTCAGCGGGTAAGACGCCAGGCTTGTCGATAGGAAGATCGCAAGTTCGGAGGCTCGAATCCCTAGTCCCGCGTGACGGAGTGAGCTCCCGCACTCGCCCCAGTTCTTGCCAACCTACCAATGTGCGGGGGGAACCTTTACCTTTTTAGGCATAGGATTGCCCTGTTAGAGGTTTTGCCAAGGCTAAGGAATAAGTGTGAGATTAATGCCTTGAGAAGTAGATGTTGGCTCCATTGAGTCTAGTATTTGGATTGGTAGTATGGATAGAAAAATAACAGAAAAATCTCAGCAGCCTTCTGCATGTTCAGCGTGTGTCCCACAGCTGAAGCACAAAAACTTGATTATGAGTTCTGCCACTGACTCACAATATGACCTTGGGCAATTTCCTGTTCACGCTTCCCCATTGTGAAACAAGAATGCAGCTATATGTCAGTGTGTGAAAGAGAGAGATGCTGCAAAACAAAATCACACCCTTGCATTTGGCATTAGTTAATCAGACAAAAATGCCAAACGAAATCCTCCTTTCACCAGTTAGCAAGGGCTGGAAAGACAAGAATGTGAATCTGTAGATTAATTAGGAGATTAGAGAGTAATTTAGCCAGGTTATGTGAGCACGGAACACGCGCCCTGAGAGGCATCTGTCCCATTTTATACACCAAAGAATCAGAATCCCAGAAAACAAGGGAGAGGAAGGGGATGAGGGCCAAACTGACAAGGACCACAGCCCTCCATCACCCTATCTGCCTGATCACAGGTGGTGCAGCGGACAGAGCCATGGCCTTTAGCCCACATTAACTCAACTCCAAAACAGGTAAACTATCTTTTAGGATACATTTCTCAGCTGTGTCCCTTGCCTTTAAAACTGTCTGTTTCAATCTGCCTGTATTTTGGAGGGAGAGGCTAAATATTTAAGGAGGGAACTTTCTCTAGAAAGCCCCATTCTGAGATGCGTTTTGAATTTGGGGAAATTTGACATTTAAGCATTCAGTGGAAGCCACCTGCCAGAATAGCAGACAGTAGCTTAGTATTAGCAGAAAAAGAAACACGATCCATAGTGGAGAGAGTGTTCATATGCTAGCCTAGCTCCTTCTATTTAAGATGTCCCCCTTCAGAGAAAAGGTAGAAGAAGAATCAGAAAAAGGTTCTAACCAAATGATGCCAGCAAGTCTGGAGAACGACACAGTGGCCTACAGATTAGAAGAGGTCAGTCTACATACTAATACCAAAGAAAGGAACTTAACAGAGAGTGTGAAACATGGTACAATATCCCTTTATTTCACATGCTAACAAAATAATGCTTAGACATTACCACTGATGCACATTGGATAATTGAGAAAGCTAAAGAATACCAAAAAGAAGTCAATACATACTTCATAGATTAGAGAAAGTCCTTTGATTGTGTTGACCATGTCAACTGGTGGAATCTCCTTAGGAAAATGGGAATCCTGGAACATCTCATTTTCTTCATGAAAAACGTATGCCCAAAACAAGAAACCAAAGTACAGGTGGAACATGACAAAACAGACTGGCTCCAGGCCAGCAAAGGAGTGAGACAAGGCTGAATACTCTCTCCTTATTTATTCAACCTATATGCTGGATGTACACTGCTCAAAAAAATAAAGGGAACACTGAAACAACACAATGTAAGTCCAAGTCAATCACACTTCTGTGAAATCAAACTGTCCACTTAGGTAGCAACACTGATTGACAATCAATTTCACATGCTGTTGTGCACATGGAATAGACAACAGGCGGAAAGCATAGGCAGTTAGCAAGACATCCCCAATAAAGGAGTGGATCTGCAGGTGGTGACCACAGACCACTTCTCAGTTCCTATGCTTTCTGGCTGATGGTTTGGTCACTTTTGAATGCTGGTGGTGCTTCCACTCTAGTGGTAGCATGAGACGGAGTCTACAACCCACACAAGTGGCTCAGGTAGTGCAGCTCATCCAGGATGGCACATCAATGCGAGCTGTGGCAAGAAGGTTTGCCGTGTCTGTCAGCGTAGTGTCCAGAGCATGGAGGTGCTACCAGGAGACAGGTCAGTACATCAGGAGACGTGGAGGAGGCCGTAGGAGGGCAACAACCCAGCAGCAGGACCGCTACCTCCGCCTTTGTGCAAGGAGGGACAGGAGGAGCACTGCCAGAGCCCTGCAAAATGACCTCCAGTGGGCCACAAATGTGCGTGTGTCTGCTCAAACGGTCAGAAACAGACTCCATGAGGGTGGTATGAGGGCCCGACGTCCACAGGTGGGGGTTGTGCTTACAGCCCAACACCGTGCAGGACGTTTGGCATTTGCCAGAGAACACAAGATTGGCAACTTCGCCACTGGCGCCCTGTGCTCTTCACAGATGAAAGCAGGTTCACACTGAGCACATGTGACAGACGTGACAGGGTCTGGAGACGCCGTGGAGAACGTTCTGCTGCCTGCAACATCCTCCAGCATGACCGGTTTGGCAGTGGGTCAGTAATGGTGTGGGGTGGCATTTCTTTAGGGGGCCACACAGCCCTCCATGTGCTCGCCAGAGGTAGCCTGACTGCCATTAGGTACCGAGATGAGATCCTCAGACCCCTTGTGAGACCATATGCTGGTGCGGTTGGCCCTGGGTTCCTCCTAATGCAAGACAATGCTAGACCTCATGTGGCTGGAGTGTGCCAGCAGTTCCTGCAAGACGAAGGCATTGATGCTATGGACTGGCCCGCCCGTTCCCCAGACCTGAATCCAATTGAGCACATCTGGGACATCATGTCTCGCTCCATCCACCAACGCCACGTTGCACCACAGACTGTCCAGGAGTTGGGGGATGCTTTAGTCCAGGTGTGGGAGGAGATCCCTCGAGAGACCATCCGCCACCTCATCAGGAGCATGCCCAGGCGTTGTAGGGAGGTCATACAGGCACGTGGAGGCCACACACACTACTTCCCTTTATTTTTTTGAGCAGCTTATATCGAGGGAGACTAGATTGGAAGATGAGTGTGGTTTTAAAACCGGAGGAAGAAACCTCAGTAACTTGCACTAGGCTAATTATACTACCCTGATAGCTGAAAATGCAAATGATCTGCAGACTCTAGTAATTAAAATCAAGGAGCACTGTGAAAAAATGGGACTAAGGTTAAATATAAAAAAGACCAAACTAATGACAACAGGTACAGGAACTAATCTTAAAATTGACAATGAAGATATTGAAATGGTATAAAGCTTCTGCCTTTTAGTTAGTTACTATTAGTTAACTAACTAACTAACTAACCACATTTTTGGATTGACTATCAACAGTAAAGGAACCAGCAGTTAATAAATATACCATAGACTAGCATTTGGTAGAGTAGCAATGAAGGCCTTGGAAAAGGTATGCAGATGCTGTGTAGTGTCTATATTTACAAAGATCAAAATCCTGCAGGGAGTGGTTTTCCCTGTGACACTCTATAGAAGCAAAAGTTAAACTTTGAAGAAGCAGGATAGAAACAGTATTGACACTTTTGAACTTTAGGGTTGGAGAAGTTTCCTGAGAATACTATGGATAGCCAAGGAAAGAAACCAATGGATCATTGAACAAATCAATCCAGAGTTTTGACACAAGGCACAAATGACCAAACTCAAGTCATCTTATTTTGGACACATTATCTGAATACCTAATTCTCTAGAGAAGTTATAATGCTGGGAAAAGTGGAAGGAAAGAGAAGAAGAGCACAACCAGCATCAAGGTGGATGGACTTGATTACAGTGGCGATGGGTACACTGTTGGAAGAAATGCCAGATTTGGGACAGATCATTCTGGAAAAAGTCTATCTATGTGGTTTCTAAGAGTTGACATGACTTGATAGCATATAATCAATCAATCAATCAATCAATCAACACACACATCAGCATCCTGAATTTCAAAAAAATAGTCCTGGCTATTCAGCACCCTTTGTTAAGTCCTCTGATCATAATAGCAATGCTCCTTTGGAGTCCTTGGTGCTCTCTGAGCTTAATTGTTTGCTTGCTGATGTTTCATTACCCAATTAGGTAATATCATCAGTGTACGTTACCTAGTTGGGTAATGAAATGTCTGCAAGCAAACAACCAAGCTCAGAAAGCACCAAGGACTCCACAGTTCAACCCTGAGCTACATACATTCTCTTCTATTTGTCTATGAAGGTTCTCAGTCATCCAGGTGGAATTGTCTGTAGCTTGAAACATGTCAACTGGATTTCTATTTTCTCAGTGGAAACGTTTCGCTCCTTATCCAAGGAGCTTCTTCAGTCTGAGCAAAGTTGGTAAGGGAATCCTAAATATGTTTCTAGGTAGCTGTGTGACCTTACACCTGGGGTCATGGTTATATTGAGATGTATTTTAAGTCCTTTTATTATCTAAAGGAGGATCGTTAAGATCACCATGCTGCTGTTGAGCTTGTGAAATGGTCTTAATCTTCCTAGGCACAGAAGACAGAGCCGGGAGAAAGATGGGAGAAAGATTGTGCCTGAGGCCCCCACCTCTATTCAAGGAAGGATTTTCCAAGTTGGCATAAATGGATTCCTTGACCCCTCTCTCAAACCACCTATCTTCTCTGTCTAAAATGTGAACATTAATGTCCTCAAATGAGTGTCCTTTTTCCTTTAAATGAAGATAAACTGCTGACTCTGGTCCTGTGGTGTTACTTCTCCTGTGTTGGGCCATCCTCCTGTACAAAAGTTGTTTGGTTTCTCCAATGTAGAGTTCAGAGCACTCCTCACTGCACTGGATTGCATAAACTACATTGCTTTTCTTGTGTTTTGGAGTTTGATCTTTGGGGTGTACAAGCCTCTGTCTCAGTGTGTTGGTGGGTTTGAAATATACAGGTATGTGGTGTTTGCCAAATATTTGGCGGCCGGGTCCTGCTGAGGGCAGTCTGTCCTGTGAGTGTGTGTGTGTGTGTGCGCATCTGATTGGGCTCGGCCGAGGGAGGAGAGTTGTTGACCACTCCGCCCCTTGCTGCCCGCAGAAGCTCCCCAGGGTGGCAGGCTCCTGCTTCTGCTCGGCGGCCCGACAACTCTCCTCCCTTGGCCAAGCCCGATCAGATGCACATACACACACTCACACACTCACAGGACAGACTGCCCTCGGCAGGAGCCAGCCATGCTGGGAGGCTTCAGCCACACCACTCCGCCCCTCGCCACCCGCTGAAGCCCCCCAGCATGGCTAGCTCCTGCCAGGGCAGTCTGTCCTGTGAGTGTGTGTGTGCATCTGATCAGGCTTGGCCGAGGGAGGAGAGTTGTCGCCGCCACCACTGCTGAGCAGGAGAAGCAGGAGCCGGCCACCCTGGGGGGCTTCAGCCACACCACTCCGCCCCTTGCTGCCCGCTGAAGCTCCCCAGGGTAGCCGGCTCCTGCTTCTCCTGCTCAGCGGCCCGACAACTCTCCTCCCTCGGCCAAGCCCGATCAGATGCACACACACACACACACTCACAGGACAGACTGCCCTCGGCAGGAGCCGGCCGTGCTGGGAGGCTTCAGCCACACCACTACGCCCCTCGCCACCCGCTGAAGCCCCCCAGCATGGCCAGCTCCTGCCAGGGCACTCTGTCCTGTGAGTGTGTGTGTGCATCTGATCGGGCTTGGCTGAGGGAGGATAGTTGTCGACCACTCCGCCCCTTGCTGCCCGCAGAAGCTCCCCAGGGTGGCCGGCTCCTGCTTCTCCTGCTCGGCGGCCCAACAACTCAACTCCCTTGGCCAAGCCCGATCAGATGCGCGCGCGCGCACACACACACACACACGCACCCCACACCCTCTTTCTCCAGCCTCCCCATGACCAAATGCACCCGCACCTGTTGCAGGTAGGCTGGAGAAAGAGGGTGTGGGGTTCGTGCGTGTGTGTGTGCGTGCATGCGATTACGCTGAGCAAGTAATCCGTGCGCGCGCACACGCACACACACACACACGCACCCCACACCCTCTTTCTCCAGCCTCCCTGCAACAGGTGCAGGTACATTTGGTCATGGGGAGGCTGGAGAAAGAGGGTGTGGGGTGCGTGTGTGTGTGTGTGCGCGATTACGCTGAGCAAGTAATCCGCACATTTGGTCATGGGGAGGCTGGAGAAAGAGGGTGTGGTGTGTGTGTGTGTGCGTGATTACTCTGAGCAAGTAATCGCACGCGCAGCGCGCGCGCACACACACACACGCACCCTCTTTCCACAACCTTTCCATGCCTGCTTTCCCTGGCCTCACCACTGCTGGGCAGACAATCTCAGGATCAGGTAAGGAGGCAGGAACCTGGACTGTGCTGCTGTGTCTGCTGCTGGGCTCGCACATGGCAACTGGGCTTCCAGTTGCCGCGCTGATAGGGCCTCTTCCGGGCTGCCTCCAATGGCAAGTCCGGCTCCAGTCGTCCTTCGTGTCTTCCTGTCCTCCTTCCCGCCGGGTTTAAAAAAGGGACAAAACTGAGATTTTGATCAAAACGACGGGATGGTTGAAAAATGCTAAAATTACGGGACTGTCCCATTCAAAACGGGACGTATGGTCACCCTATGTGTGGGGGAACCTTTACTGTAAACTGCAGCATGAAGCTGCCCAATCAATCCCTTTTCTGCCACGTCTTATTACATGGTCTCCATCTCATCCACAGCTCATACCTGAGCCAGCTTTAAGTCATCCTTAGCTGTTCCAGTTAGTGTTTTTGCCCTTAAGTAGGCAACAAGTCACAACCATTTTTCTGTGGGTACAATTTGATGTGCTTCACCAATTATTTTCTCAATAGTGTACTCAGCAGCTGACCTCTCAGAGGTGGAACCAGCCCAGTTCCTACTAGCCAGTTTAGGCTGGGGGGAATGTGTCACACACACACACAGACACACACACACACACACACACACCTTGGCACTGCCCTCCAGGGCCATTTGGGTTTCAGCAGTAGGAGAATCCGGTTGTTTAAAACTAGCCACCAGTCTGAGCGCCCCTGAATCACCCACCAGCTCTCCCAGGCTAGGGATCAGAGAAGAGAAGAAGGAAAAGAGGGTGTTCACCCTTCCGGTCTCAGAACCAATCTCTCCCGTGGAGACCTGGATCAGCCTAAATAGCTAACAACCCAAAACTACTGCTGCCATGTGCTGTGTGGACAATGTGTAAGCCACTTTATCTCTAACACTCCGCTGTGCAGCCTTCCCAGCCATCTGCTATTGTTTTGGCATGGAGACCTGGATCAGTCTGAACAACAGCTGGCAGGTATGCTGGGGGAGGGGGTGCATTTTGAAGCATGAGAGAGAGAGCCCAAGAGAGAGCCCCCACTCTCCCCACCCATCAGCTGCTATCGAAACTAGGAATCGCCTTAGGGATCTGGTGGGTCCAGGGAAAGACCCCTATTTGAAAGAAGCAGACTTGCTGCCCAAACTGATTAGGGTGAAACTTCTGCAGCTTGTTGGCTGTTTAAAGAAGGAAAACTACTGTAATGACTGTAGCAGCAGAATAACTAAGGCCAAATTTAAGCTTCCTCAGGGATGGTTAGAGAGAGACATGAGAAGGCACTATTATGGGGACGTGGCCTTGCCTGAGTCTTGAGAGCCCTATCAAAATTGCTTTTAAACATTTTTACAATTCTTATATTGTTAATCACAAAATGTTAATGCTTTAAGGTTATTTTAATCCCATTTTAATTGTGCTTTTTTTAAACTATTCTGTGTTATTGTGGTACTTTGAATCAAGTATATATTATGTGGAGTCCTTGGTGCTCTCTGAGCCTTGTTGTTTTCTTGCAGACGTTTCATTGCCAGACTAGGCAACATCTTCAGGGCAAAAAGGGAGTGGGACTTGCTCTCTGTTTATATACCATGGCTTGTCCTGCTTGTGTTGGTGGAGGTGTTGTTCTCTCCTTAGGAGTTCCTTGATTGGGCTGTTGTTTGCTGCATGGTTGATTGACTGAGTTGATAGTTCCTTGATTAGGGTATATTGTGTATACCAGCGGTCCCCAACCTTTTTGGCACCAGGGACTGGTTGTGGAAGACAATTTTTCCACGGACCGGGGGGGGGGGGGGTTTGCAGGCAGGAGCCCCATGGTCTACTTCCTAACAGGCTGCGGCCCACTAGTGGGCCATAGCCCACAGGTTGGGGACCCCTGGTGTATACAGTGTAAGGACTGTAGCAGCCACTATGTAGGACAGACAGGCAGAAGACTAGCAGAGTGCATCCATGAACACCAACTAGCAGTCAGAAGACACGATGAAAACTCCTTAATCTCACAACACATGGACAGACTTAACCATACTTTCAACTGAGAAACTGTGAGCATCTTAAACCAAGCCAAATCCAAAAACACTAGAGAATTCCTGGAAGCTTGGCATTCAGACAAAGCAGCCATCAACAGACACATAGAGATAAACAACATTTACATACCATTCATAAGAAACAATGGAAAAGCCAAAAGACCAGAACACCTCCTTGCCAGCAATCAATACCCAGATATGCAAAGATTAACACCAAGATTAGCACCAGAGGAAAAATCAAACAGCACAATATACTCTAATCAAGGAACTATTAACTCAGTCAATCAACCAAGCAGCAAACAACAGCCCAATCAAGGAACTCCTAAGGGGAGAACAACACCTCCACCAACACAAGCAGGACAACCCATGGTAAATAAACAGAGCGAAAGTCCCACACCCTTTTTGCACTGAAGATGTTGCCTAGTCTGGCAATGAAACGTCTGCAAGAAAACAACAAGGCTCAGAGAGCACCAAGGACTCCACAGTTCAACCCAGAGCTACAAATATTCTCTTCAATTAGTATATATTATTTCTCCCCCCCCCCCCTTGTTGCTGCTACCAGTTTATCATATTTCCTGGGTGGCAGTATGAATAATGTGTTTTTTTTCCCTTTCTATATGAATTAATTCAGCATGCTTTTACTGTAGAATGAAAGAGGAGGGCTTGATATCAGTTTGCTCAGAAGCAAATGACTTACTATGTCTAGTTCTTTCAGTATAAATTATTGGAGGTGGGGGGAGCATGGTGGAGCTATGGCATGAGGGAGGTTTAACTCTTCCCCTCCCCATGTCACAATCCTGATAAAAACTTACCCCCTTGCCCCAAGCTGTTATCAGATACAGAAGGGACATCTCTATTGGCACCAATGGATGCTTTGTTCCCAGTGTTAATATCAGTTGAAAACAGCAGCCTAGAGCTTTATCCCATCCAAGCCTGTGTCTGAAATATTATCTTGGAAGGAAGGGTGAATGGGCTTTAATGAAATTTACAAGCCCCAATCTATTTCAGCCAAAATCATGGCCCCAGGGAAAAAGAGGTAAAGGGTAAAACCGCATAAAAAGGCATGTGCTGAAACAGAATTCCATTTAATGTCCTAAACAGTTTAGGACCTCAAGATTTGTAGGGCGCATATCTCCCAATATGTAACTGCCCAGGCATTAAGATCTGCAGAGGGGCATCTCCTCAGCACCCCATAGCTGGGAGCAGCACGTAATGTGAGAATGCAGGAGAGGGTCTTCTTCACTGTGGCATTCCAACCATGGAACGCCCTGGTGCCTGTGTTGCCTGCTTTTCAGTGTCAGGTGAAGACTTGGCTTTTCACATTTGTATTTGAGACTTAATTCATCAACAGATGAATCCATGTTGTCCATGTTGTGGCTATTCCTGTTTAAAATGTTTAAAGTTCTGTTGATTTTTATTTTATCCTATTATTTTCTCATGTGTATTTGTGGAGTGTAATCCATCCTGAGATCTGTAAAGTAGTGGCAGGCTATAACATATTGTAATAACTAAAATTTAATTCAAGACCTGGACCAAGATAAAAGGACCACAATTTACTCCTGGCATTTTTCCTTAGGTGAGAGATTGCTGGCTGGCTTAATGACACCATGATTGTTCAGCATTCAGCTCAATATTTGTATGTCTCTCCCACCCTCCAGCTTTCCCCATTTTGGAAAATCCACTTTTGTTTTAGAAATCTACCCCATTCCCCTCTCTTTTTCAAACAGTTCACAGTGCTTCTCTAGTTTTCAGGAGAGGACTTTCTGTGAAGTTTTTCTAAGAGGTTGTTTTCTTGCCACTCCCCTATTCCTGCAGGGTTTTTTTGCAAATCCTTGCCAGATAATTTCTATCCAGCACCAAGTTTCACATACTCAATTGATCATTCAATCATACTTCCCTCCAGCCCTCTTCCAGATCAGAGATCTGCTTTAAAACACCTAGTCTAAGTCTGTCAAGTCCACGTGTCCAGATGCTAATACCCAGCCAGCTTCCCAAGGCCTTGGCTCGGGATTAGAGTAGAGAACTAGATGGATTTGGGGAGAAGAGCAAGCCACTAGCACATTATTTTCTTGGGTTTCAGTGAAGGGTGAGAAGGTTTACATCAGTTCCAGGACCCCACATGCTCAGATGGATGGCAAGGACAACCACTGGATGGACGACTGGGCTATTTAACATGATGGTGCCCGCCACCCACTGAAACATATAGTGATAGTGTATGAAGATAGCAATTAAGGTATAGGTACCCAGAATTAATCAAATTGTGTTTTCAACTACATTAACAAGTCTTGGATTGCTCATTTGCATGAACCTTCTTGCATGGCACAAATGATTTGCTCAAGAACAGATTCACAGGCTAGGAGCTTTCCCCACCAAGTTGTTCCATCAATGTTTGCTCATCACATGGAGCAGCAAAGGGATGTAACTCAGTATTGACCAATGACTCTCACTCAGGATTCGATACAAAGTAGAGCAGCTTTTACAAGGGTGCATTCCAGAGAAAGAGCAAGTGTCAAACTCCCAGCCCAACCCCTAAACAGGAGCAGGTAGTGGAGAATTTTAAGAACTGAGTTTGCTTGGCTTTGATTTAAGTCAGAGCCGTGTGACCGGCCTTTCCAGTGTGGGCCCTCTTCAAATTTTGGGACTTCAGCTCCCTCAATCTCCCAGCCATTATCAGGAAGATGCCAGGTTGAGGAAGCTGCACTTACTCATCATTTCTGCCTTCTTCTCCCTTTCTCACTGATCTACTAACCAGACCCTGCCAGGCAGTTTGCACAGAGGAGTATGCTTTTCAAACAGAGACTTTCACTATTACCCACTCTGGACAGGTCCACCCACCACTTTGAAGATGACACTGTCATTCCTAGAGTATTCACAAATTCCGATCTACTGCAGGCTGGCATAAAGCAAGAGGAAGTGGTAAAGGTGGGTGGTTTGCTGAAGCCTGGGAAGGCATTTACTCTGGGTACTCTTGCTGGCACTAAATGACACACAAATGCTGTGGGGGTGGATGTTTAGCAAACAGCGCTTTTACAGCTGCAGCTGGGCCATCTGTTGCATCTCCTCCTGAGACAGGCCTACAGGCAGATCTTCTAACTCACCAAGCCCAATGCAGACCACTGGCCAGGTATTGTAGCCTGCTGAGTGCCAGATAATCCCGTTGTTTCTATAATCTCAGGCAAGCAGCAAAGAACAGGATGTTTATCAGCCACTTGGTGGGCCACCCTCAGCCTGGAGACTCACCGCCTGCACCTTCAGAAAAGGCTGTTGTTGTTGTTCAGTCGTTTAGTCGTGTCCGACTCTTCGTGACCTCATGGACCATAGCACGCCAGGCCTTCCTGTCCTCCACTGTCTCTCGGAGTTTACTCAAGTTCATTTTCATTACATCGGTGATGCTATCTAACCATCTCATCCTCTGCCGTCCCCTTCTCCTTTTGCCTTCAGTCTTTCCCAGCATCAGGGTCTTTTCCAGTGAGTCCTCTCTTCGCATTAGGTGGCCAGGCAAAACAAAATGGGGCACTAACCCTACCATTGTTTTTGTTTACTAAAGAGCCATGGGGGGCATCTTGGTCAAAACTTGGTTTGGGGGAAGAGAGGTTTTCATCCTTTCTCTCTTTCCAGCATGATTCTAGTCCAGATCTGCCTCCTGTGGCTGTAGTTAATGGCAGTAGCGCTGCACGTACTGCCATATTTCTGAGTGATGAGCAGTAGACAAGGGTGGTTTTCTGATGCCCAATTATTCTACAGTAGTAAAAACAAAAATAAATCCCCCACCCTGAGGTATTACTACTGGAATGCAAAAATTGTAATAATCAGGAGTAATGAATTTTTGTATGGAAAGGTTGTGACAAACCTTGTATCCTCAAATTTTAGAGTACAGATTTGTCTTCTTATTCTTTGTGTGTCTTTTTTCTACCTCCAGTTGAGGATGCATACTGGTGTTCTACTACAAAACACAAGGCCTCAAATCTGCTTGCTTCCAATTTAGTACATTACCTCAGAGCAGTACTGTAGGTGGTTTTCTTTAAAATGGCTTTGAGGTAGAAACAGGAAAGCTAACAGGATAGCTACTTTTCCATGACCAAGGATGTTTGCATCTTTTTAGGTGAATTCTTCATGAATGGTTAACTGCAGCACCAGAACACCTGACTCCACATTGGCAGATAATTAGCATGGTGCCACCTCTAATCAATGACAGAGGTTTCCATGTCGCCAGAAAAACTTAATCCTGCCAGATTCTCATGTAGTACATCTTATTTATTTGATTTGTATGGCTGCCCCTCTAGCAGAATGCAACTCTGGGTGCCTAACATTGGGTTAAAAGAATAAGAAAGCACCCGAAGCCACAAAAATAAAAACATGAGGCCAATCATGTTTTTCAGACCAATAACCCTAAAGATATGCTCACCCAGCACCCTGGCCTAGTGCTCAAGGAAAGAAATCTTCCTTGCTCCCAAGGAATGTCTGAATGGAGTTTTGCTGATGGAAGTGACCTCCACTGCATTCCAGCTGTTGACCAGATCTGGTTATTAGGAATGCTCTGCCACAATACTCTTCATTCAAATCAAGCTTTGAAGAGAAATTATATAACATCATTATAAAAAGCAACACATGATCTGATTAAAGAGAAAAAAGAAAATTGGAATGATCTTAACAGGTGTAGTTCATCAAGATGATCATGGAGCCAAAGAAAACAGCAAAGTGTAATAAATAACAATTCTCACCATTTTTTTTACCACAGTGGAAATTAAAAAGCCAAAAGTATCATTGCATAGTAACACTATTCCCCAACAAAAATGTTATTATTAAGGATGCAGAATATAATTCTGAACAGAAATGTATATTCTTACATGGGAACAAAATATGATCTTTACACTTGGTTTGGTGTATGTACCAAACAATCACTTTTTTTATTATGGGTGTTATGTTTTAAAGTATTATTAAACTTCAGATGGAGATTTAATAAGTGGAGGAGTTCTAAAAAAAAGTAATATTCAAAACTGGATGACTGAATAAAAGCGAGATTTAAAATATGTCTTCCTGAAATTTCCCAGTAGATGTCAGAAATATTACACACAGGGAATATTATTGTTGGGTTGGATCCAAAATGTGATCCCATAGAGAACTCCTTTAATCCATGGAAGGCTTCTGATCCAGCAGAATGTCTTGCCAGTGGAATGGAGGAGAGTGTGCTGAAATCCCCTTCCTGCAGCCCCTTATACACCTGAAAATCTGCCTAGAAAGGAGACTGTCAAAACAGTAGAGGAAGATGAAATGGGTAAAATGTTTTCCTTTCTTTCTTTCTATCTATCTGTGGAAGCATTCCGAGCAGAACTCTGCTCAGGATATGCTACCACTGGTGGAAGGATTCAGGTTTCTTCCAACTCATTCACTTGCTATACACTATAAATGTTGTAATGGAAGACTGCAGAAGCTGGTTGTTGGAGCTGCTGAACTACTACTCCCAGCAGCCAAAGCAAGCATAGCAATTGATGAGGGATGCTGAAATATGCAGTTCAGCAATACCTGGATAGTCACAGGTCTTCCAACCTTACAATAATTCATGTAAAGAAACACTTTGAAAGCAACACACAGATATTGTTATCATCACCTATAAGATACTGGAGATATCAATAGCTTCATAGCAGAAATTATACTTCCTTTTCTTCCAAATATGCTTTCCAATGGTGTTGTTTTTAAAAATATAAAGTGTGATTCATTGGTTCCTAGGAGGGTGCCCCAGACTATATTAGATTTTGTTTGGATTTCTCCTTCTGATATCAGAGATATGCCAAGCAGTAAGGAGGAAATCTAATGTCAGATCATCCTTCCTACCACTCCCTTAAGAAACTATCAAGGTCAGGTCACTTTGACTTTGGAGGAGTCATTGAATATGCTGGATTTTTCTTTCTAAGTTCAATCAAGTGAGGGCCCTTCATGCTTATTCTGGTAAACAAAACAAAAAGTCAACTGGACACTGCAGATATGCTTGTGTTAACATGCCACAAGACATTTGCTGAAATCTAGGAAGATCTCTTTAGATGGTAGGTTCCCAGCCTTTTCCTCTTTCCTTAGTGCTTTGTTTGATCATTCTTGTTCTAAATGTTTATTTGTCATCTTTCATTTGAAGGAAAAGCTCCCTATGGTTAAGGAGTGGTAAAACAGATAAGATCTAAATGATGCAAAATCAAATTTTAGATCAAAATGATGCAATATCAGAGTAATATTTATTTTTTATTTTATTTATTATTTAAATTTGTATCACCGCCCATCTCCTCTATACCAGGGAACTCTGGGCGTTCTGTCCCACAACAGGTTCCAATCTGAACCACCACCTCAGCATTCTGCACCCGCTTAAATTTCCAAACACCCATCAGAGAAAGATCCAAGTGGAACCTACATTGCAGTAATCTAATGTGGGTGATCAGATGTATGGGATATGATCAGATAACCATTCAATGTGTACTAACCTAAGCTGTAGGAAAGCACTTGTAGCCACTACAAAAACCGACCTTAATAAAATGATACGAACAATGATACTAAGTGGAAACTGAAAAATATGGCTATGCTGGGAGAAGGAGATAGCTGAGTGCTGAATATTGCTTTGATATATCAGGGTAACAAAGCTATTTCTCTGTAGCTTTGTATGGAATGTATGTGTGGCTTTGTGGCTCCGTGCAACATCACATCAGGAGGCCTCTGAGATCATATCATGCAATTTCTCTCCCAAGCATATTGGATGTACCCCTACATCTGCTACAGGGATCTCTAATCCTCTAGAGGAGTTTTAAGGGTAAAACAAGGTCTATGGAGGAGTAGGAAATCTGTTCTACTGAATATAGCCTAAACCATACATTTATCAACAGAAAAAGCTGACACAGATGCAGACCTAAACTTTTTCTTCTTCCTTCTAACTATACATTACAGTAATAATTCTACTTGCAACAATGCTGGGGAATTTTTAGAAAATTAAATCTTACATGCTTCATCTGAAAAGCAGACTCATGATACAAGATACTAAGGTGCGATAATGGTCATTAGTATGCATGGTCTAGTTTCAAAACCTACATTTAATAACTAAATGAATTTACTAAATACTCGTGAGTTTGCTTCAGTAAGGTCATGCAGGTATTAAATCGGCCTGACACCACCCTATGTTGCAATGAGGTTTTTTTTTATGTTCTCATTGCTTCTAATAGAAACTTTATTTCTCACACCAATTGTGTGGAGTTAGTGGGAAGGCTCCTTGGGATCACAAAACAAGGTGCGACAGCCTCAGTAGAAAGAGTACTATAAAATCACACACACATACTTTTTAAATCTCTTGATATAGCTGGAAACTATGTCTTGAATGTAACAGAAAAATAAGTACTTCTGTCTAGATCAAAACAAACATATCACAATAAATTTGATAGGCTTCAAGATGCCAGAAGCCTCTTGCTTGTTTTTCCTGCAAAAGATTGACAAATGTTTCAGTGAAATTATGGAGTTTCCAGACCACAGGCCTTGGGCTACAGGACGACATTCTGGCTCCACTATAGTTCTGGTGTTGCGACCCAAATTAGTTCCCTTTCTTGGTGGCTGGGAATCCCAACCCACTAGATTCACCCTGTCTCTTCCCCTTCCTGGATCAATACTGCTCAAAGATGCGGTTTCAAGACCTTCCCCCGCCCAGGCTGCGGTCTAGTAGGGTTCCCCCTGCTTTTTAACTGACAGCTCATCAATACGCTTAAGTCTTCAGCATTTAAACACAATCTTAAAAGGCGACCCTTTTTCTCTCTCCCTCTGCTCTTTTACTTCCTCCACCCTTGCTCTAGGGAGAGGGGAAGCCCCAGACAGCTACTCATCAAAAGTGAAAAAAGTTGTGAGAGTGGGACGTTGGCTGATGGAGAACTCAAAAGGAAAAGAGCTTGCTTCAGCCGTGCAGGAGGTAATCTCTGGGATCTGAAACCACAACTCTGGCCATCCTTCTGCCAAGCCACCAGTACGGTTTTTCTTCCCTCCACAGAGAAAGTAAGAGACAAGAAAGTGGGGGCCTGGTGCCATCCAGGACATTCCAGGCTCCTTCCAAGATTTTTTTTTTTCTAAATTATCTTATATACAGAGCTGTAAGGCATGCATTCATCTACCTCACTGCTCAGTAAGAAATTAATCATTTCTAGTCTGTGAATCCAACAATGCTGCCCAGTCAGAATAAGGGTGGCCCAATATAACAGATGTTCCTTCACCTACAGTTGTGCAGAAGATGAGGTTTTAACGGAGAGTTTCTTATGCTCCACTGTGGTTAGTCCTTCTTTTGCACAGCTTTCAGCCCCATCTTCTTTTGTATCTAATCACCCTAAAGCAGGGTTTCTCAACCAAGGTTCCGCGAGAGGTCCCTAGGGGTTCCCTGGGAGATCACGATTTATTTAAAAAAATATTTCAAATTCGGGCAACTTCACATTAAAGAGGCAAGTTTCATTCTTTATTTTTAGTTTAAGAACACTGTTAATGTATATCTACAAGCCTACCCATGAAACGAATATAATAATTTTGTAACTTGTGGCCTATCTTTGAGCCTGAATGTGCAGGGGTTCTCCGAGGCCTGAAAAATATTTCAAGGGTTCCTCCAGGGTCAAAAAGTTGAGAAAGTCTATCCTAAAGGGAAGGAAAGAGAGGAGGCAAGAGATAATAAGATGGTTTGTTTGGCTTTGTTTCAGTGCGAACCACTGCCATTGCAATTCATTCAATAAACCACAGTTAAACAAGCCACAGCTTTCCCCAATGTGTGAATGCAATCAGAGAGGGGGATGAGTGGATTTGAGAGAGATTGATCTTGTGCTAGTGTCTTGTCACTATTAGTTCCAGCACTGCACATTTTTGCTATGCAATGGGAGAAATTTGTTTTGTACACATTTAATGCAAAATTATTTAATATTAATGAATTATTAAGGTATAAATAAACTATTTAATTTTGCACTTTTGAATCAATAATGGAATCAAAACCTGGTTACAGTTTTAAATTTCCATTTCCAATTTTTAGAAGACTACAAAATGTAGATACTAAGGAAAAGTAAGGATAATTTAATTTATTAGAGAAAAGCCCCTGCAAAAACAGGTATTTGGGGCAAAACCACAAAAAAAAAGTTATTAGGAGAAACACACATAAAAATATCTTTAATTTTTTTTGGCAAAGATTTTTAAATAAATAAATAAATCTCAAGCTAATTTGAAAATGGGCTCCAATTTTAGTTTGGAAAAATGAAAATTGAAGAAAAACCAAGATTAATACATTTGCCCATCTGCATGTGACACCCCCTCACCCCCGCCACAATAATTTTTCCAAAATGGAAGATAGCCTTTGGGGGAAGAAAGATTTCCCCCACTCCTGGGCACAAGCATATTATGAAAATAAATTTTCTTTACCCACAATTCCCGCTTACTTGTTTTTTTCTACTCTGCAATTGGATGCACTATATCAGATAATAGGAAGCAATTGTGATCAGTGGCATTCATGACCTGGTTTCAAACTCTAAATTGATGAGCTTGTGTTATACGTGCCCCACTGACATAAAAAATAGTCATAATATCCTGGGAGAAAAGAGAGCTTACTCAATTTTGCAGTCTAAAGCCAGACATTAAATACTAGGTACATTCAAATAAAAATAATTCAAATCAAAGCACAATCCAAAACAAACAAATTGCTTTTTGACAGTAAAACTGACCAACAAATAGCATTTAACTATACACATGCTCCAATGGACATTTCAGACACATTATGCATTTATCCAATAAACCTGAAATATTTCTGAGTATCATGACAAGCACAAGGAAAGAAATGGCTAACTGGGCTGTGAGTTGCGTTAAATGTCAGAAGGAACTACAAGCACACTGGTGAACTGAAACCGCAAGGATAATTTTAAGCAGTACATATACAGTCTATAGAGATTTCTCACATATAAGAAAATACTTGAATATGCTGCTGGAGAGATCCCTGAGTACTAGGCTGACCATATTTCAGGATGGCAAAACGGGACGGGGTCTTATGTAATATTCCGTATTCATGAAAAAGACAGGGGTCCCCGCCCCCTGGTCCGTGCGATTGGCTCCCGCCTGCAAACCCCACCCCTGGTCCGCGCGATTGGCTCCTGCCTGCAAACCCTGCCCCTGGTCAGCGTGATTGGCACACACCTGCAAACCCCGCCCCCGGTCAGCGTGATTGGCTCCCGCCTGCAAACCCCGCCCCCCGGTCCGTACGATTGGCTCCCGCCTGCAAACCCCGCCCCGCAGTACGCACGATTGGCTCCCACCTGCAAACCCTGCCCCCCAGTCCGCGCTCCAGCTCGGATCCTCCTTCCATGCCATTCCCGCCGGGTTTGAAAAATGGGACAAAATTGAGATTTTTATGAAAACGACGGGATGGTTGAAAAATGCTAAAAAAATGGGACTGTCCCATTCAAAATGGGACGTATGGTCAGCCTACTGAGTACTCATCATGCCATCCGCAGTCTGGCAGCGTGGGTGTTAATTCACAGAGAAAATGTGGTCCCCGGTGAACGGAGCTTTTGGATTTTGTGTGTTGCAGCTCGACTGGAAGGGCATTCCTCTGAATTTGCCTGCTTATACTTTGTTTTCAGAGTGGAGGGAAAATAACAGCAGTTTTTCCCTTACCCAGGGGGACTGGGTAGGTCTCTGGATATCCAGCATAGGGAATGATCACACTGCCAGGTTGATGGCATTGGGAAGTCAGATCACTGAGGATGAAGTGGGGGAAAGGCATAGTGGCATTTGATTCTGGATGATTTGGGCACAGAACACACACTGCTGTTCCAGCTTTGATTTTTAATGATATGGACGATGGCCAGAAAGGCTAACCTCCCCAAAACACAGAAGGGCTTTAGCAGTTCACAGCAGTATTCTGGCCTTTAAGGAGCTTGCAAAATTCTTTGGGAAAGCTACAAAAAGTTCTGAAAGCTGTAAAGAAATGGTTAAACTCATCATCCTAGCCTGGTATCTTAATTCCTTCTTCCTAAACTCGGATTCATCCAAACCCAAGCGGACGGTAAAACAATGTCATATTTCCTTCCTGAATCTACAAAACAGTCTGAGAGGATGGCCCAGAGCCATACAAACAGATAATTCAATCTATTTTACATCAAAAACCAGAATCCTTCCTCACCATACAGATGGGAATGCTTTTTTATTTTTTATTTTTAAAAAAGCCTATCATCCAATAAAAACAGGTTTACAAGTTTTATGTGGCAGAGTTGCTGGGGGGAGAAAGAAAACCCAAGGGGGAGCATTTCCATCTGACTCCATTCAAACAGGAATACAGTACACAACATCCAGTCATGTCTATCTCCCACTGCACACTCCCCCTGTATCTCACTCCATGTTCTTCAGCCGTGCCACCCGCTCTCTAAATGTGCTTTCCCCCATCCTTTCAAGGGGACCTGTCAAGAACTAGACCTACGATTTTCCATGGGGATGAGCTATGATTCATCCCACAAAATTGCCCTTTTAGATAAGGGCCATAGGAAAGAATACTTTGGCATGTATGTCCCTATACCCCCATGCTTTAGGGTTGAGGGACATATCTGGAAGTGTAATATGTTGTGAGCATCTTTGCAAAATGACAGTCATATTAGTTGTGATCATTTGCTTGGATGAGAAGGCAGATGGATGGGTAGATTCTCTGTAATCCCTAAAACCTCCCATGTACCAGGAAGGTAAAGGGTGACATGATACAGGGATACGGATGGTGTTTTCATCCACTCTCACAAATGAAATTCGAGTCTTCCCTGCAAACCAAATCAAGAAATTCAGAAAGATAAAAGGAAGCATTTCTTTACACAATTAAATTATAAAACTGGCCACATCATACATGGTACTGGCCAGCAAGTTTAAAAGGAAACATGGCAAACTCACAGAATATATGTCTATCAATAAATTGCTAGTCTTGATGGCTGCATCATGAATCACATGCAGCATAAAGTAAACATCAAATGCTGGGAATGGAAGCAATAGGGGAAAGGGACTAACATCCACATCTTTTTGCTTGTAAACTTCCTGGTTGCATCTGTTTGGCCGCTGGGTGACATGGAATCAGTGTAAATAAATTAATATGCTGGATTGGATAGACCTTGAACCTGATCCTGTAGGGCAGTTCTGATGTCCTAAGGAGAGTTTTAAAAGAACAGCAGTATCTGCGGGAGGAAGGGGGGTGGGTAAAAAACGTCAAAATGGTGGTCTCAACCATGCAACAGAAACCCTACCCCCTCCTATGCCTGTGTGACAAAAGGGGTGGGGCTTTGATCATGTAGTCACAATGTCAGAGATCATCCGATCTCTGCCAAAAGGGCAGGCAGACAAAGGGCTCCTCAGAAGACTGGAAGTGGTGCGAAGCTGACATCCACCCGACGCACGGGAATACACATCTGGGAGGCGGTTGCCGGAGCAACCAGGTAGACCTGACCACACGTGTCAGCAGCAAAGGACCCTGGGGGAGGGAACGGGTTAAATATGCTGCTTGTCCCCAGAATCGCCATTCCAGTCTTTGTTCGTGCTAGCTTCTGTATCCTGTAATAAACTATCCTACTTCTAAGAACTCATGCGTCTGTGAGTTACTCTAGAGTAGGGAGATTACAGATATCGGATGGAGTGCCTTACATAAAGACTGGAATGAAAAAACCAACCGGTTTTCCCGGGAGCGAAACCAACAGCTCACGGTCGAGACCGGCTTCTACACCCACTGGGCAGAGACCTGGGGAAAAAATTTTCGGAAGGAGACCAGGCAAGACGAGCGAGGAACCGGCTTCCCCGGCAGCGCAAACAGCTGAGAGGCGGGGATCCCTGGCAGCAGCGAAGAAGCAGGAGGCGGCTTTCCCCAGCAGCGGCAGAAACCGGTGCGTTAATCGGCTGGGACCAGGTGAGCGAGGAACCGGCTTTCCCAGCAGCAGCAGAGGCCAGTGCGCTAATCAGCTGAGAGGCGGTGATCCGGAACAGCTGAGCGGCGGCAGGAGCGCAGCGGCGGACACCGGCGGCCCAAGCAGCTTGCGCCAAACAGCTGAGAGGCGGCGATCCCTCAGCTGAGCGGCGGGAGCGGCGGCAGAGGCAGGAACCGGATTTCCCCAGCGGCGGAGCAGCAGCAGCGCGCCAAACAGCTGAGAGGCGGCGATCCCTCAGCTGAGCGGCGGGAGCAGCGGCAGAAGCAGGAACCGAATTTCCCCAGCGGCGGAGCAGCAGCAGCGCGCCAAACAGCGGAGAGGCGGCGATCCCTCAGCTGAGCGGCGGGAGCAGCGGCAGAGGCAGGAACCGGATTTCCCCAGCGGCGGAGCAGCAGCAGCGCGCCAAACAGCTGAGAGGCAGCGATCCCTCAGCTGAGCGGCGGGAGCAGCGGCAGAAGCAGGAACCGGATTTTCCAGCAGAGGAGCAGCGGCAGCGCGCCAGACAGCGAGAGGCGGCGGTCCCTCGGCTGAGCGGTGGGAGCGGCGGCAGAGGCGGAGTCCGGCTTCCCCGGCTTTCCCAGGCAGCTGAGCGGCGGCAGAGGAGCGGCAGCGGAACCCGACGACGGTAGCGGAGGCCGGCGGGCACAAGCAGCGGAGAGGCGGCGAGCTCAGCGGCGGGCAGGCGGGCAGCGGATCCCACGCGGCGGCAGACGAGGCGGAGACCACGTGGCGGAAAAGCGGAGGCAGCGACCAGCGCCCCCAAGCTGCAAGTGGGCAGAGGATACCGGCAAGCAATGGAACCGGCAGAGGTGGCAGGAACCTACGAAGAAGAAGCGGGACCCAGCTCCGCAGGCAACCAGAGGATGGAGAGCAGAAAAGCGCAGAGCAAAGAAAAGCATATCGAGGTAACCAATACCCCTATTCAGAAAAGCAGCACCGAACCAGAGCTAGAGGGATGGTCCGTAGCTGTAGGCAAAGGGCTAGCGGAGAAAGGGGCAAAAGGAAACCAGAAGAAGGTCACCCCAACCCAGCGCATCGTAAGGTTGGAGGAACAGATGTCCAATGTGCAGTTAAATATAGGAATGTTGATGAATAAAATGGACTCATTGGGCACTGCCTTTAGGAAAGTAATGGACAATGTAGATAAACCCAAAGGGCGGGAACTGAACCTGGGGCCACCCGAGGGAGAGGGAGACATCGAAAGTGAAGAGGATGAATTTTACCCCTACAACAGAGCACCCAGGACCCCGTCATACAACCAGTTCATGACCCCAGGGGGGGCACATACACCATTTGGAATGGGTGAACTAAAAACGAAATTCAACGGCAACCCCAAGAATTTAGCATGCTTCTTGACTCACGTACAAGGGTTCATGAGCGAATTCGAATACACCTTCCGAACGGAAGAGAGCAAAATTAGATACGTCTCCAGTTTTCTGGAAGGTGAGGCAGGGGACTGGCTGGTAACACTTCATGACAGGAGGGCTAGGGAACTAAGGGACTTCCAAGAGTTCATGTATGCCCTCCGGAAACGGTTTGAAGATACGCTGACCAAAGTCTCAGCTAGGGCCCGACTCCGGAACTTAAGGCAGGGAACTAGGACAGTAGCTGAATATGCTATGGACTTTAAAAGATTATTATCCTATCTGCCGGACTGGCCAGAATCGATAAAGATAGAACACTTTCAATATGGCCTAAAACAGGACTTACTGGAAAAGGCTTTAGATAGAGATGACCCTGAAACTTTAGAGGGGTGGATCCAATTAGCTGGGAAAATTGAGAGTAACAGACTACAGTTACAAAGTATCAGAAACGTACAATCCAGGCAGAGGAACGAGGGGACTTTCATTAACCAGCCTCGCTCGAACGTGAAACAGCGGAATTGGGAAGAGGAGAAGGACCGTCGGGCAAGAGAGGGACTGTGCTTCCGCTGCGGGAAGGAGGGACACCGAATTAGCGCTTGCCCTCAGGGGAAAACAAGCGTTAAGGAAAAACCTCCGGCGAAAAAGGCAGCTGACAGATGTACCCTCAAAACAACACACATCAAGGGAAAAGGAGCGGCTGCGACAACCGTGAACCCATGGCAGAATCCGGGCCTAGAAGAAGACAGCGATGACTCTGACGTTGAAATCCAGACGGCGGGAAACGAGCCAGGTCTGTTCTGATGAGCGCCACAGGACAGACCTCCACAAAGGGGCGCAAAGGAAGTAGTCGCAACACCCCAACAATGCACCTAAAGGTACAGTTGAGGACTTTGGGTGGGAGGAAAAAGTATGTGGGGGTTGCAATGCTAGACTCAGGTTGCTCTAGAAACTTAATGCACCCAAACGTAGCTGAAAAGATGGGACTGGACCTGTTTAAGCTCAAAACGCCCATCACATTTTGCCAATTGGACGGGTCGGAACTGAAGGGGGGGCCAGTGGAGTTCTACACTGAAGGACTGCAAATGACTTTGGGGACTCATGTAGAGACTTTGCGGTTCCTAGTGGCTCCCATTGCAACACGACCCATTGTGTTAGGACTGAAATGGTTGAGGGCAAGAAACCCCAAGGTGGATTGGGTCTCAGGAGATTTGGACTTTACGGATGGGACTTATCACAAGATGGACAATGAGAGCACACCTAGCGGCATTGAGCTGGGGGCAACGGGGATGGAAATTGAGGAGGGGGAGCAGGACCAAGGGGGTGGCACACTCACAAGCACAATTCCGGAGAAATACCTCCCGGTAGCAGAGATATTCGATAAGAAGGAATGTGAGCAAGAACCCCCCCCATAGGCAGTCAGACGCAACCATTGACCTCATCCCAGGGGCACCGTTTCCCAAGCCCAAGATGTATGCCATGACGCAAAAAGAACTGCAAGAATTGCGCAAATTCATAGATAAAAATTTGGCACGGGGGTTCATTGAGCCAGCCAACTCCCCCCTTGCAGCCCCGGTATTGTTCAGGAAGAAAAAAGACTGGTCCCTCCGGCTTTGCACTGACTACAGGGGTCTTAATGCAATTTCGGTTACGAGACAGTACCCTCTCCCGTTGCTGAAAGACATGTTAGCTCAGCTATCTAAGGGGAAAATTTTCACAAAACTAGATGTTAGGGAAGCTTACTATCGTGTTCGCATAAGGGAGGGGGATGAATGGAAAACTGCATTCAATTGCCCATTGGGTTCCTTCCAATACAGGGTGCTCCCGTTTGGGATTGCGGGGGGACCGGGAATCTTCATGAGGTTCATAAACGAAGTATTGTATGAATTTCTGTACAAAGGGGTAATTGTATATTTGGACGACATACTGATTTTTTCTGAAAATCTGGAGGAACACATGGAGTTGGTTAAGAGGGTGCTTGAGAAATTACTCGAGGCTAAGCTTTATGTAAAACTTGAGAAATGTGAATTTCACAGGGAACAACTAGACTTCTTGGGGTATCGCATTTCGCATGAGGGCATCGAGATGGATCCTGAGAAAGTCAAAGCGGTCTTGGGCTGGCAGCCCCCCCGCACTCGCAGACAGCTGCAAGCGTTCCTCGGTTTTGCGGGGTTCTACAGGCAATTTATTCAGAATTTCGCGCAAATTGCACTGCCCCTGACTGACCTATTAAAGACAAAAGGCAAGGGAGCAAACGCGAAAGCCCCATCACCGAGCACGAAACTCGTATGGACGCAGGAATGCCAGGCAGCGTTTGATAGCCTAAAAGAAATGTTCACAAGAGAACCCATACTCAAGCACCCAGAAGCTGACAAACCATTTGTGATACACACAGATGCATCTATTAGCGCAGTGGGGGCCATACTCTTGCAGGAGGATGACACGGGGAAATTAAGGCCATGCGTGTACATTTCCCGAAAGTTTAACCTGACGGAGAAAAGATGGCATATTTGGGAAAAAGAAGCTTTCGCTGTCAAACATGCCCTAAGCACGTGGCAACATCTCTTAGAAGGCACAGCAGAGCCGTTCCAAGTGTGGACGGACCATAAAAATTTGGAAGCTCTCAAATCACCCAGGAAGTTGAACCCTAAGCACCTCAGGTAGGCAGAATTTTTTAGCAGATTCAACTTCACGTTGAAGTATTTTCCTGGGGGAAAAAACTATTTGGCAGACGCGTTATCACGCTTGCCGCAACATGAGAGCAAAATGGAAGAGGTCATCGAATCCCTCATCCCCTCCCAGCCAGTGGAGGCACAGAGCTCAGCAATAACAGACGGGAGGGGGGAGGGCAACATGGCAATCACCCGCAGCACCGCGAAGCGTGCGGCTGAAAGCGACCCGTGGACAGCCGAGCTGCGGGCGGCAACAGTAACGGACACCTGGTGGGGGGAGAACAAACAGAACCTAGTGGAGAAGGATGGAGTGGGGTGGAAGGACAACAAAGCCTATGTCCCTGAGCCCTTAAGGCAAAAGGTCTTAACCATGCATCATAATCACAAAACGGCAGGGCATTTTGGCTTCGTAAAAACGCTACACTTAATCCGACGCAAATTTTGGTGGCCATCCTTGCGCACTGATGTTAAAGACTATGTGCGCTCATGCCCAGTGTGCGCAATGGCCAAAAGGAAAATTGGGAAACCTACAGGGAAGCTGCAGGAAGTAGCAAACCCCTCACAGCCATGGAAGCAAATTGCCATGGACTTCATAGTAGATTTGCCGGTGAGCAAAAAGAACACGGCAATTTGGGTAGTCACTGACCTATTCTCCAAGCAGGCACACTTCATTGCATGCAAAGGAATACCGAATGCTCAAAAACTAGCTAGACTGTTCATACAACACATCTATAGAGCCCACGGAACGCCGGAACGCATAATCAGCGATCGTGGCAGCACTTTTACTTCCAAATTTTGGCGGGCTTTTTTGACTTTAATTGGAGCGGCACAGGGGCTCAGCAGTGCGTTCCATCCTTGCACAGATGGTGCGAGCGAACGCCTGAACGCTACATTGGAGCAATACCTTAGATGTTACACTAACTACCAACAGAATGATTGGGCGGAACTGTTGCCGTTCGCAGAGGTTGCTTACAATAACGCGGTACATCAAAGCACGGGGTTTTCACCATTCAAAGTCGCCACAGGGCAGGACTTTGTAACTATCCCCGAACTGGCCATGTCACACAACACGGAATTGCCACAACCCCTAAAAGCAGATGAATGGATAGAGAAACTAAGCAGCAATTGGCCAGTCATGGTGCAAACATTGAAGGAAGCCAAAGCTAGTTACAAAAAATATGCAGACCGTAAGAGGGGGGAAGAATGGGAATTAAGAGTAGGAGACAAGGTGTATTTGTCAACAAAAAATCTGCGGACAACACAACCATCACGGAAATTGGCACCAAAATTCATAGGTCCATTCCCAATCATTGAGGTCATCAACCCAGTAGCGGCAAAATTACAATTGCCAAAAGCGCTAAGAAAGGTGCATCCTGTGTTCCACATCAGTTTGTTGAAACAACACCACAGTTCACAACACTGGCACCCTGAACCAGAGGAACCCCTCCCCCCCATTGTTGGTGGAGGGCGAACCACATTTCGAGATTGATAGAATTCTGGACTCCAGACGACACAAGGGGCAGCTACAGTACCTAGTGAAGTGGCAACACCTACCAATTGGAGACAAGGAATGGGTCAGCGCCAAACACACACGTGCCCCTAAATTAGTCAAGAAGTTCCATAAAGAATTCCCAGACAAACCCCACTGAACCGGCGGGGTGAGTTTTGGGGCAGGAGCATGTCAGAGATCATCCGATCTCTGCCAAAAGGGCAGGCAGACAAAGGGCTCCTCAGAAGACTGGAAGTGGTGCGAAGCTGACATCCACCCGACGCACGGGAATACACATCTGGGAGGCGGTTGCCGGAGCAACCAGGTAGACCTGACCACACGTGTCAGCAGCAAAGGACCCTGGGGGAGGGAAAGGTTTAAATATGCTGCTTGTCCCCAGAATCGCCATTCCAGTCTTTGTTCGTGCTAGCTTCTGTATCCTGTAATAAACTATCCTACTTCTAAGAACTCATGCGTCTGTGAGTTACTCTAGAGTAGGGAGATTACAGATATCGGATGGAGTGCCTTACACACAACCACCAACTTGACTTTTCTGACACCCTCCTGCAGATACCCCTGAAGTGAGAAATGGTGCAAAAGTTCCCAGACAGATCAAGATGAAGGAGACTGTTATGGAAACAGCTAGTTGCAAGCTTCTCCATTATCAGCAAAAAGACATGGCTCCTTACCAGGTTATAGGAATGCTGTTAGAAATTCAAATAGTCTCCACGTTAAGGTTACCTGGAGATATATTGGTTCTAATGGGAAATAGTTCAGTTAGTGCAAGGGTCGGAAATGGCGGCTCGCGAGCCAGATGCGGCTCTTTGGCCCCTTGAGTGTGGCTCTTCTGCAGCTGAACTCACCCCCGCCCCTTCCACGTGATTGGCCCTTGCGATTCCACGCGATTGGCCCCCGCCCGCAAACCCCGCCCCCTGGCTCTCACACTGAGCGAGGCCCGGCGCGGCAGGGAGGCGCTGCTGGCCCAGGACGCGGCGCTGTTGGAGGCGGCGCAGGAGCGGCCGCAGGGGCTGCTGCGGCTGGAGATGGCGCTGCTCCGTGGCATCCAGGTGCTGGGCGAGGGCGCGGGCCCGGGACGTGAGCGGCAGGGCGGCGCAGGGCGAAGAGCCGCCTGCTCTCCCCTTGGCTGCCTCCGGTCCGAGCCTGGCTCGGCTGCCCCGGCTGCCGCAGGGCTCGGGTTAGCGGGGGGGAGAGGACGCCGAACGGCGGGGTGGGGGGATTGATGGGGTGGGAGGATGCACCCGGAGGGCCTCCCGCGGCTGCTTCTCCAAGGCGGGTTGCAGAGCACGCGCTGCGCCCACAGGAACTCCTGGTCCCTCCGCTCCCTCCAGCTCCGCCACCAGCCCGAGCAGCGCCGCCCGCCCCGTCCTGCCGCCCGGCAAACCTCCGCCGGCTCCGTCCCCCCGCCGCCACCGCCACCGCCCCGGCCAGGCCCCCTGCGCCGCCCTGCCGCTCGCGTCCCGGGCCTGCGCCCTCGCCCAGCACCTGGATGCCGCGGAGCAGCGCCATCTCCAGCCGCAGCAGCCCCTGAAGCCGCTCCTGCGCTGCCTCCGACAGCGCCGCGTCCCGGGCCAGCAGCGCCTCCCTGCCGCGCCGGGCCTCGCAGAGACGGGCCTGAAGGGGCGCAGAGGCCGGAGAGGGTACCCCGCCGTCTCCCCTTCTCTCCCTGCCTCGCTCGCCCGCAGGGAAGGAGGCGCGGGTCCCGCCCTGTGAAGAGGGTGCAGCCTTCCGCTCTCCCGTGCCCCAGGTTTTGTTGCCCGCGGCAGCCGCTCTAGGAGCCGGCCAACCTCCGCCGCTGGTTCCCAGCGCTTCCCCTTGGATGGGGAGTTCCCTCCCGCCACCCCGCTCGGAGAGACGGGCCTGAAGGGGCGCAGAGGCCGGAGAGGGAGCCCCTCCATCTCCCCTTCTCTCCCTGCCTTGCCCGCCCGCAGGGAAGGAGGCGCGGGTCCCGCCCGGTGGAGAGGGCGCAGCCTTCCGCTCAGCCCAGGAACGCCGTGGCGCCCAGCAGAGCCCTCTGCACATGCTCCGCGACGCTCCCTCCTTCCCGCCGCCTCTCCTGAGCTGAGCTCCGCAACCGAGCCTGGGCGTGCGTGCGTGAGGGAAGCCGCCATCAAGGGCTTCCTCGCCGAGTTAGTCCGCAGGGAGGGAGGCGGGGGGGACAGGGCTGGGCGCTGGGGCGGGGGCAGGGCCGCGGACGGCAGGCCAAAGGGAGATGCCAGGGCAACTGTAGTGACCGGAGGCGGCCAAGGGGAGAGCAGGCGGCTCTTCGCCCTCAGCACACCGTGGGGCCAGACGAGCCTCCGGCTGCTGCTTCCTGCGCCCGTGGCCTCTTTGCTGCCGCCGCCGCCCGCCTCGCCTCTGCCACTCTCCACTTCTCCGCAAAGCTCCTGGTTGATCTTAATGTTTCCTTTTCCTCCCCTTCAATATGTTCCAGCAAGCGAGGGGGAAGCGGAGAGCGGCTGCAGCAGAGGCCACGGGCACAGGAAGCAGCAGCCGGAGGCCGCCTCGCCTCTGCCGCTCTCCGCTTCCACCTCGCTTGCTGGAACGTATTGAAGGGGAGGAAAAGGAAACATCAAGATCAACCAGGAGCTTTGCGGAGAGCGGCAGAGGCGAGACTCCACGGCCCCCCCAGCTGCCAGAGGAGGAGAGGCGGTGGAAGAGCTGCAGCCGGGGGGCCGCGGAGTCTCCGGGGGCGGCCGCCCCGTGCTGCACGAGCAGGTCGAACATGTCCCCGCCGTCGCCTGGGACTTTCGCGATGGCGAGGGGAGGGCGCCGAAGCTGCGGGCCGGGCTGGGCTGGGGCCGGATCCTGTGCTCCTGATGACCCCCCCCAGGCAGGTTTCCCTTTGTCGTGGGGCAAATGAACCAGGCTTGCGGTCGATGGAGCAACAGCAGAAGTTGTTATTGCTCCTCCGCTTACCAGCGCCTGAATTTTGCTCCATCGGCCGCAAGCCTGGTTCATTCTGAGAGAAACAGAGAGATTTCTGCCTGCCGTTCTTTCTTCCCAGCTGAGCGAGGCCCCGCGCCGGTATTTTTGGAGCGCTTCCGCGCGCAGCTGAGCGAGGCCCCGCATCAGGCTTTTTGGAGCGCTTCCACACGCAGCTGAGCGCTGGGCTGTGGAAATGCGCTCCAAAAACACTGGCGCAGGGCCTCGCTCATCTGCGCTGGGCTGTTGCCCCGCTCCAGTTCTCGGCCCTGACCACCCGCCTGGGGCTGCTGGGAGATGTGGTTCAGCCGCTTCTGGAGAAGACCTCCCCCCGCGCGCCTGCAGCAACGCGTGCAAAAGGGGAGCGGGCGTGTGTGCGCGTGCAAAAGGGCTGAGAAGGAGGCCCGGCTGCACGCTCACCACCGGAGAGGAAGAGGAAACGCGGCCCCTCCCCAGCTTTAGGGGAGCCACCGCCGCCGCCGCTGCCGGGTGGGTCCCCTCAGGGCGGCAGCAAAGAGGCCACGGGCGCAGGAAGCAGCAGCCGGAGGCCGCTTCGCCTCTGCCTCGCCTCTGCCGCTCTCCGCAAAGCTCCTGGTTGATCTTGATGTTTCCTTTTCCTCCCCTTCAATACGTTCCAGCAAGCGAGGTGGAAGCGGAGAGCGGCAGAGGCGAGGCGGCCTCCGGCTGCTGCTTCCTGCGCCCGTGGCCTCTTTGCTGCCGCCCTGAGGGGACCCACCCGGCGGCGGCGGCTCCCCTAAAGCTGGGGAGGGGCCGCGTTTCCTCTTCCTCTCCGGTGGTGAGCGTGCAGCCGGGCCTCCTTCTCAGCCCTTTTGCACGCGCACACACGCCCGCTCCCCTTTTGCACGCGTTGCTGCAGGCGCGCGGGGGGAGGTCTTCTCCAGAAGCGGCTGAACCACATCTCCCAGCAGCCCCAGGCGGGTGGTCAGGGCCGAGAACTGGAGCGGGGCAACAGCCCAGCGCAGATGAGCGAGGCCCTGCGCCAGTGTTTTTGGAGCGCATTTCCACAGCCCAGCGCTCAGCTGCGTGTGGAAGCGCTCCAAAAAGCCTGATGCGGGGCCTCGCTCAGCTGCGCGCGGAAGCGCTCCAAAAATACCGGCGCGGGGCCTCGCTCAGCTGGGAAGAAAGAACGGCAGGCAGAAATCTCTCTGTTTCTCTCAGAATGAACCAGGCTTGCGGCCGATGGAGCAAAATTCAGGCGCTGGTAAGCGGAGGAGCAATAACAACTTCTGCTGTTGCTCCATCGACCGCAAGCCTGGTTCATTTGCCCCACGACAAAGGGAAACCTGCCTGGGGGGGGTCATCAGGAGCACAGGATCCGGCCCCAGCCCAGCCCGGCCCGCAGCTTCGGCGCCCTCCCCTCGCCATCGCGAAAGTCCCAGGCGACGGCGGGGACATGTTCGACCTGCTCGTGCAGCACGGGGCAGCCGCCCCCGGAGACTCCGCGGCCCCCCGGCTGCAGCTCTTCCACTGCCTCTCCTCCTCTCTGGCAGCCGGGGGGGCGTGGAGTCTCCGGGGGCGGCCGCCCCGTGCTGCACGAGCAAGTCGAACATGTCCCCGCCGTCGCCTGGGACTTTCGCGATGGCGAGGGGAGGGTGCCGAAGCTGCGGGCCGGGCTGGCCTGGGGCCGGATCCTGTGCTCCTGATGACCCCTCCGGGCAGGTTTCCCTTTGCCCCACGATATTCTGGGTAGCGGAGGGTGGCAGCTGTTTCCCCGCCACTCCCGGTGGGGCAGCCGGGCCGGGTTTGCGGAGCTGCTGGCTGCGAGGAGCTGCTGGCTGCACCCCCTCCCTCTGTGAGCCCCCGCCCCCTTCCACGCGATTGGCTCCCGCCCGCAAACCCCGCCCCCTTCCACGCGATTGGCTCCCTCCCGCAAAACCCGCCCCCTTCCACGCGATTGGCTCCCGCCCGCAAAACCCGCCCCCTTCCACGCGATTGGCTCCCGCCCACAAACCCCGCCCCCTGGCTCTCGAGCACTTCAAAATGTGCACGAGCATGTCAAAATGGCTCCCGGCAAAAAAAGTTTGCCGACCCCTGAGTTAGTGGGATTTTTGTAATTCTGTCCCTTTCTTCCAAAAAGACTCACTGAGAATTGTGCTTGGAAAAGAATCACTTTCAGTTTTAGGCAGCTGCCAAAGAGCCTGACAGATGGTGCTGTCAAGATCATAAAATCTGACAAATAAGAGAGAAGAGTTGAACATCTGGAAGCATCCAGGGAAATACACTTACAAATCCTATGTCTGCAAGGCGTTTTCCACCCAATCACTCTTATCTAGCCCAAGATTCAGTCACTGCCTTACACCTGTATGACATTGGGAAGTCTGTCCTAACCATAGCTTGTCACACCACACAATACGGAGGGATAAAAGGATGCTGACAACCTACATCACTGAATAAGAAGGAACTGATCACAGATAGGATAGGGCATACCACTGTAGAGTGTCTTCCACTTCACCCCTCCAGGCTAGCCTTAACCCCAGTTTGCCTTAACCCCAGTATTAGTTTTTGTTTTCAATTTGCAAAGACTGTTTTAACATATTCAGAAATGGAATCCTTCCACCTGCATTCTGTTCCAGGGAAGACTCGGCCTTATAATATTGGACTTGAATTGTGTGACACTTGCAGACAAAGTTGACCATCTTGGACACCCCTCAAAAGATGCTGAATGAGTTAAAGTCAGGCAACAGGAATAGACCAATTTTTAGATTGCAACATCTCCAGCTGTGAAGGGATTTCCTACTAGACTTTCTCAGAAAAGGAAACAGCTGAGAAGGTTCCTCAAAATACGTCAGAGTAACAGTGCGTAGTTATCTTTTTGCAGAATCATGCTACATATATGCCTATAAATACTTGCATTTCTATAGATAAGGAATGGAAAAAAGGCAGAGGCGGTAGTTCACACTGTAGTGAGCAAATCAAAATGTTGTTGCTATTTAGAAACTGTAGCTATTGCACAAGAGGCAAAAAAAACCACCACAGATGTACTGCTTTTGGAAAGTGTTAGACATGCATTAGGTGTGGTCCCATCATTACAATGAGGAAGGGCGAGGTGGGATGCCAGCACCCTGTTTGGCATGCATCCTCAGGATGGCCATTTCATTCATCTCTGTGGTGCTAGGGACAATAGTATTGGGACTGAGAATACACTGTGAAGAACCATGCTGATCAAGCACATCTTAACTATGGTCACAGAGTGGGCGGTTTTTATTACTCTGAGCCAAGATTCCACTGAACTGATTTCAGTGAAAAAGTCCTGTGTTCAAATGTTACAACATTTCCTTTTTTGCCTAAAAGCCAGTGGTGGAGAAGCATCCAATTTTATGAGAGTACTGTGCTACAGAAACAGGGTTTAAAGTGTTTGCCTTTTTCCTGCCCACTTTTCTGTTCTAAACTTCTCTTCACATCCTCAAAACTCTTAATCCCACAGTGGAAAACCACCTGAAATATCAGTACGATATTTCATTATTGGAAGCCAATTTTAAGGAATTTTTTGCAGACTACACATGGACATCACCAGATGGTCAACACCGAAATCAGATTGATTATATACTTTGCAGCCAAAGATGGAGAAGCTCTATACAATCAGCAAAAACAAGACCTGGAGCTGACTGTGGCTCAGATCATGAGCTTCTTACCACTCAGGTATGACCTACTGTAAATCATATCCCTTATGAATATACAGTGGAGGTGAGGAACATATTTAAAGGATTAGATCTGGTAGACAGAGTGCCTGAAGAACTATGGATGGAGGTTCGGTTCGTAACATTGTACAGGAGGCAGCAACTAAAACCATCCCAAAGAAAAAGAAAGGCAAGAAAGCAAAGTGGCTGTCTGATGAGGCTTTACAAATAGCTGAGGAAAGAAGGAAAGCAAAAGGCAAGGAAGAAAGGGAAAGATATAACCAACTGAATGCAGATTTCCAGAGAATAGCAAGGAGAGATAAGAAGGCCTTCTTAAATGAACAATGCAAAGAAATCGAGGAAAACAATAGAATGGGGAAGACTAGAGATCTCTTCAAGAAAATCAGAGATATCAAGGGAACGTTTTGTGCAAAGATGGGCATGATAAAGGACAAAAAAGGCAGGGACCTAACAGAAGCAGAAGAGATTAAGAAGAGGTGGCAAGAATACACAGAAGAACGATACAAGAAAGATCTTAATGTCCCTGATAAATACGATGGTGTGGTCACTGACCTTGAGCCGGACATCCTAGAGAGTGAAGTCAAGTGGGCCTTAGGAAGCATTACTAACAACAAAGCTAGCGGAGAAGACAGTATCCCAGCTGAGCTATTTAAAATCCTAAAAGATAAATGATGCTGTTAAAGTGCTACACTCAATATGCCAACAAATTTGGAAAACTCAACAGTGGCCACAGGATTGGAAAAGGTCAGTTTACGTTCCAATTCCAAAGAAGGGCAATACCAAAGAACGTTCAAAATACCATACAATTGTGCTCATTTCACATGCTAGCAAGGTTATGCTCAAAATCCTACAAGCTAGGCTTCAGCAGTATGTGAACCAAGAACTACCAGAAGTGCAAGCTGGGTTTCGAAGAGGCAGAGGAACTAGAGATCAGATTGCTAACATTCGCTGGATCATGGAAAAAACAAGAGAGTTCCAGAAAAACATCTACTTCTGCTTCATTGACTACGCTAAAGCCTTTGATTGTGTGGATCACAACAAACTGGCAAATTCTTAAAGAGATGGGAGTACCAGACCACCTTACCTGTCTCCTGAGAAACCTGTATGCGGGTCAAGAAGCAACAGTTAGAACCGGACATGGAACAACCGATTGGTTCAAAATTGGGAAAGGAGTACGACAAGGCTGCATATTATCACCCTGCTTATTTAACTTATATGCAGAGTACATCATGAGAAATGCCGGGCTGGATGAATCACAAGTCGGAGTTAAGATTGCGGGGAGAAATATCAACAACCTCAGATATGCAGACGATACCACCCTAATGGCAGAAAGTGAAGAGGAACTAAAGAGCCTCTTGATGAGGGTGAAAGAGGAGAGTGCAAAAGCTGGTTTGAAACTCAACATTAAAAAAAACTCAGATCATGGCATCTGGTCCCATCACTTCCTGGCAAATAGAACAGGAAGAAATGGAAGCAGTGACGGATTTTATTTTCTTGGGCTCCAAGATCACCGCAGACGGTGACTGCAGCCATGAAATTAAAAGACGCTTGCTCCTTGGGAGGAAAGCTATGGCAAACCTAGACAGCATATTAAAAAGCAGAGACATCACCTTGCCGACAAAGGTCCGTATAATTAAAGCTATGGTTTTCCCAGTAGTAACGTATGGCTGTGAGAGTTGGACCATAAGGAAGGCTGAGCGCCGAAGAATGGATGCTTTTGAACTGTGGTGCTGGAGAAGACTCTTAAGAGTCCCTTGGACTGCAAGGAGGTCAAATCAGTCAATCCTAAGGGAAATCAACCCTGACTGCTCATTGGAAGGACAGATACTGAAGCTGAAGCTCAAATACTTTGGCCACCTAATGCAAAGAGAAGACTCACTGGAAAAGACCCTGATGCTGGGAAAGACTGAAGGCAAAAGGAGAAGGGGATGGCAGAGGATGAGATGGTTAGATAGCATCACCGATGTAATGAATGTGAATTTGAGTAAACTCTGGGAGACAGTGGAGGACAGGAAGGCCTGGCGTGCTATGGTCCATGAGGTCATGAAGAGTCGGGCACGTCTAAACAACTGAACAACAACAACAACATTTTTAAGATCTGGTGTATTTTAACTATCAAGGTAAAAGATAACAATGAAAAAGTAATTAAAGGTGGGCTCAGCGGGGAGGACGCCAGGCTTGTCGATCGAAAGATCGCAAGTTCGGAGGTTCGAATCCCTAGCCCCGCGTGACGGAGTGAGCTCCCGCACTCGCCCCAGCTCTTGCCAACCCAGCAATTTGAAAGCATGCAAATGCAAGTAGATGAATAGGTACCACTTTGGTGGGAAGGTAACAGCGTTCCGTGTGCGTCATGCCGTCCACATGACCGTGGAAGCGTCTTCGGACAACGCTGGGTCTTTGGCTAACAAACGGAGATGAGCACCGGCCCCTAGAGTCGGACACGACTGCACAAATGTGCGGTGGGAACCTTTACCTTTTTTTCCCTTCTAACAGTGAAGTTTTATTTATTACACTGTAAACGATCTCCACTATCCTAATGACAATAATTTTAAGTTTTAGTAGTCTGAACATCTATTTAATCTATACTGTATGTCCAAAATCCTGCAGCGTATCAACTTCTTGGGGTAGGGGAGAGGAAATAATCACCTATTTACTGCTTAATACAAGCAATATAAAGGCACTTATTTTTGCTGGGTGAGCTTCACAGGGAACTATGGATACCTCAAGTAATTGAAACATCCTCAAGCATCCCATCTCTCTACTTCTGTCCATTGAAGCTGGACATACTCTTCATTGTTATATTTCAAAGTAATACTGATATGTTTTCTTACATAGCTCTCAAAACAATGGGCAAGAGGCCTCTCCCTTCTTGTAGCTGGAAGTTAGCCCAGTTAATATTGCCTCCTGGTGGTTCAGATTTCCTTCTGCCTAGTCAATCTGAAATTAGAGATGAGGATTAGACCTTCCAGACAACAGGGACACTTGTGGTCTTTAGCACTCCAACTGTACTCAGAGGGCTCTTCCTTATGTAACCCTAACTGTAGCATGAATGTACCCCAATGACCATGTCCATCATCTCCAGTGCAAAGCTGAGGCTGCTTAAAATTGTCTTTAGCTGTCCCGGTTGGTGGTGTTTTCCTCTTCCACTGACATAATTCTGGCCATGGGCACAATCTAGAACACTAGCATGGGGAATTCTGGGAGTTTGAAGACCACACATCTTAAAGTTGCCAAGGTTGAGAAACACTGACCTAGAACACTTCACTGCTGACATGGTCAAGGGTTGGGATCTGCCCAGCTCCTTTAGGCCAACTGAGGCTACTGCAGGCACGCACACATACACACACACACACCCCTCTGGTTACTGGAACTGCCCTAAATGGCCATTTTCACTTGGACTGCAAGATAAGTTGGATGCTTGCCTTCCTCAGGGACATCTGCCTGCATAATGCCTTACCAGTGTATTCTGAATGCTTGCCAGGTTTTATGTGGGCTCCTTGTAAACCTGGACTTAGCACTCTTTCAAAAGAGCACTAGACCTGTGTTTAAAAAAACAGCAATCCTGAACTGCACAGAAGTTTGACATAAACCAGGAAAGATAGCTGGGTTTTGCCAGCTATGTGTTGCTGGTTCTGTCACCAATTACAGGTTTTCTGCTGTGACAAGAGATTTCATGTGGCCATGGTTTTACTCTATTTATAGCTTGGATTGGGTGATGCCACCTTGCCCACTCCTATGCCATTTTGCTATTCCCCAAGTTACTTCCAGGTCCTGCTGGCCACAACCAGTGCTGCTATCACTGTCATTCTTAGCCTTACAGAACTAATCAAACATTCTTTATCATTGATCCCTTACACTTCATCCTGAAATCTCCCTGCATGCCTGTGACCTGTCAGCCAAGCTATTTGACATAGGTTGAGTGCTCTTTCAGAAGAGCTCTAGACTCATGTTCAGAAATAGCCCAAATGATAGGCAACAGGAAGAGAGCAACTCTGAACCTGCAACTTATTAATCAGGCACCTTAACAGGTGGCTAAACCAGCTGTTCTTAGTATACACCTACAGTACATTCCCCTATCCTTGCCCCACCACATGTTAAGGACACCATTGGTGGTTGTTTTTCCTGCCAGTAGGAATCCTTGTCCCACATTAAAACTATAAGGACAGCATAACTCTCTGGCCTTCTGACTGAGGATGAATAGGGCTTGGCAGTGCAATTTATGTGGTATATTTTTCCACCTCCTGAAGACTGGAAGAAACCCCTTTAATACAGCTGCATGGCTGTGCCCATAGACACAGTGGTATAAGGGTGAATTGCCCCATTGTGCCTTGAGCGGACATGAACTGGAAATCCTAAACCTCACACAGTTCCATAGAATCAGCCAGGATTACTTGTTCTGAATTACTTCCCAAGAAATACATAGCAATCTTTAGGGAAATCTGCACTGGATCCAGCATTATTTGTATTCAGGTTGCATTCACTGGTATCGTTGCAACTTAGGCACAACAAACCTAACTCTATTCTACATATGACTAAGTCTCTGGATCCAGTCTTCTGGTTCCTTCTTTTACTAATAATAAGTAGTGGTAAATGGAGGTACACCTAAGTGGAAAATTCTTTCCACACTGAATTTCTCAGATCTGGGCCACTAAGATTGTTAGGATTTACTATTAATTATTTAATTATTTAATTATTTATTTATTTTTCCAACTTATATCACCACCCATCTCCCCCCACAAAGGGGACTCTGGGCGGTTTACAATCAAGTTAGTGATTAAAAGCATATAAAATACATTATACAATATCGATCATAAATTAAATATTAAATATATAAAATCCAAGAGGCTGTGATGTAATGTTTGCGAGAACTCTACGGTGCAAGCCATCCCCAAGAAGAGCTATTACTCTTCCCATCCCAAGCGAGGTGGCAGAGCCAGGTCTTCAATTGCTTTCGGAAGGTCAGGAGTGTGGGGGCTAGCCTCACCTCCAGGGGCAGAATGTTCCAGAGGGCGGGTGCCACTGCAGAGAAGGCCCGCCTCCTGGACCCCGCCAGATGGAATTCTTTTATAGACGGGGTCCGTAGCAAGCCCTCTCTGCATAACTGGGTGGGGCGGGTCGATCCTCTATTATGTCAACCCTTTGTTTTTATGGGCATTTTGGGACTGCTAACATTAGACAATAAAGTAATAGTTGTCTCTCATAAATTGCTTTTTTATAGCATAGATGTTAAATGTTGGATATTTTTAGATCATCTTCCAGAGCAAAGGTCTAATATTGGAAGCCAAAAGAATAGGCTAGTGTAATTCTATGGCATAAACTTTCGTGGAATAGAGACCAATTCATGAAATCTAGTTAGGCTTGTTGTATTCTTACATTTTCTCTCATCTACCATCTATCACAGGATGCAAGTTGGCTAACCTAGTGGTTGCCCATCTGCACATTGATCGGGGTACCCAAACCTTTGGTTTGGCGGGCACATTTAGAATTTTGAAAGTAAGTTGTGTGCACAGAAATGGCTACTGCAAATTACAAAATGGCTACCACAGAAGGCAGGAGCTCCTGTTTAATCACAAAAGGGCTGACATGGTGAATAAATCCAGTCATGAAACAGCCTTTCACCAGAAGGCAAATCAGTAAGGATGCTCCTTACTAAGTCTTTCAAAATGCTCCCTACTTACCCAGTTTTCCTTTATTGTTTTTTCCTCCCTGGGCCAGCAGGCACACTTCCAAGGAAAGCTCTGGGACTGCAGCCACCTTACCATGATGAGTTTCTAAGAATACCAATAAAGCTGATGCTGAAGCCATTTTTAGAAATAAAGGTAAAACTGGAGAAAAGTGTTTTGTTTTGTTGCATGTTTTTAATTATTTTTAGAAAAGTGTGTGTGTGTAGGCATAGGCGTAGGCCTGTCTGTCTGTCTGTCTGTCTGTCTGTCTGTCTGTCTATCTGTCTATCTGTCTATCTATCTATCTGGTAGACAGTGCTTCTAATGGACACCAGGGTTAGTGTCAAGGGCATTCCGTTGGGGATCTCAGGATTTGATTAAGATCTTCTGAACTTCAGCAAACTTGTTGTATCATATGCTCTCAGAAGACAGGTTTTATGAACCCATAAACCACATTGGACATGCCAAAATGGCAGGACCAAAAGTGTCAATAGGTATAAACATATCCTTTGAAATGTTGTGGGTGCTATTCTTTTCTTCCAGCCCAAGAAGGAGACCTCTCTGCATATTCCCGTCTGGATACACAGGCGGCAATTCTTCTTCCCATGAGAAGGTTAAAGGTGGCAGGCTGTGTTTGTCTTTGCATGAGGTGTAACCGTGTGCCTGTGACACCAGCAGGATTTATGAGACCCCATTAAAGCTAAGAAGATCATGCCCCCGACAGAGAAAAACAGCTGGTTAGGAAGCCCTGGGGCTCCTCCTGGGGCAT
Source organism: Charina bottae (assembly GCA_023362775.1). Taxonomy (NCBI): domain Eukaryota; kingdom Metazoa; phylum Chordata; class Lepidosauria; order Squamata; family Charinaidae; genus Charina; species Charina bottae. The sequence continues at coordinate 160,113,160 of JALMGJ010000002.1, forward strand.
ACCTGGTTCCTAGCATCTGCCACCAACTTTTCCAGGCCTTTCAGTGCCATTTTTCAAGTTACTTTTGGTGATTAATACGGCTCTGCTGAGAGCAAAACACTGCTTTTCATTGGCAGGAGCATTCCCCAGCTGAACTGTTGCAAAGATAGAGCTTCCTTCCTCTGACTAGGAATGAAGATATCTTGGCCCCAACCCCCTCCCTTGCTTTCCTGCTCCTTCTTTCTGTCCTACAAAGGATGCTACAGACACTTTGTTGTTTAGGGGGAACTGGAAATGGTGCCCTGAGTTAAGTTGAAATGACATGGTACCTTAGAGTACCCCATGGATGACTTGAATTATCCAGGCATCAGAAAATCTCTACATACCCTTCTCTAAGGATAAAAATATGTCAATGGTAATAAATAAGAGTTAGCTTCCTTTTCATCCCAAATAAGCTGCCCGAGGTGACTATTCCATGCTGCCTAATGGTAGGGCTGGCTCTGCTTTCCTAGCAGGTTTTCTCACTCTATTTATGAAAACATTCAGAAGTTGCTTTGGGTCTAAAAAGGCATGCAAATTTAGTAGTAGTAGTAGTAGTAGTTTATTAATTGATTAGTCCTGTGACCTTATCAATAAAATAAAATAAAATAAATGCAGTACAGAGATAAAAATACAATAATAAAACACATATGTAATAGTACATGGAGTACAGTAATCAAATAAATGAATCTCCCTTACAGGATACCCCAATTTGTTCAATGTATTGAGTTCTTATAACCGTTGCCTTAGTTATAAAGTTAGCAGTCCTACGTACAATATGCACATTAGAGCCCAGGAGGAAATAAGACAGTCTGTGGTTTGGATCCCAGTGTGCTGTTCTTTCTAATAAGGATGATAAATATTTAAGCCTAATGGATGCATGTAATTGGCAATTGAACAAAATATGAAAAATATTTTCAATGGCTGGAGAACTGCATATGCAGGTTCTCTCATGATATGGCAAATGGTGGAAGCGCCCATATTTGGCCATGGAATCCAGCAACTCAAATCTAGCTCTAGAATAGGCCACATGCAAGTTTAGTACAGCAGGTCCCCATTCCTAAGTCTGTCCTTAAGTCAAATTTGTATGTAAGTCAGAACAGTTATTTAGCATCAGTTAGTCAAATGTTAATATATAGTATAGAGTATATATTTTACATATTGTCGAAGGCTTTCACGGCCGGAGTTCAATGGCTGTTGTGGGTCTTCCGGGCTGTGTGGCCGTGTTCTGGAAGTTGTGGTTCCTAACGTTTCGCCAGCATCTGTGGTCAGCATCTTCAGAGGGCAGGAGCACAGATAGAAGCAAAATCTCAGAGATTTTGCTTCTATCTGTGCTCCTGCCCTCTGAAGATGCTGGCCACAGATGCTGGCGAAACGTTAGGAACCACAACTTCCAGAACACGGCCACACAGCCCGGAAGACCCACAACAGCCATATATATTTTACCTTTCTATGCATATAAAACATTTAAGAAACACTTCCAAATCCACTAAAACATCTTAAACGTAATAATACACAAAGTAAGATTACAGTATGTATTTAACTCAAAACATTGTACTTAACTCAAATTTTTAATATAATAGGCTTTATGGCAGTCCGTTCTTAACTAGGAATCGTCTGTAAACCGGGATGTTCTTAAACTGGGGACCTGCTGTATATGAACTTTGATTCGTTTCAGAAAAAAAGAGCTGAGCATTCCCTACGGCTACATGTTGAGTTTTGCACACTTACAGTCACAGAACCTGTTCCTCTTTATTCTGTGTCAGTCAGACTGTAGCTAGAATATTGTGTCCAGTTCTGGGCGAAGCATTTGAGAAGGATATTGACAAACTAGAGTGTGAACAGAGAAGAGAACTTAAGATGTAAGGGCCTTGGAAGGAAGAGCGTATGAGGAAGAGTTGGAGGCATTGGGTTGGGTATGTTTAGTCTGGAGAAGAGAAAACAATGGGGAGAAAAAGTGTCTTCAAGTATCTGAAAGGCTGTAATGTAAAAGTTGGAGCAGAATTGGTCAGAGTTGTTCCAGCACAGGACAAGAAGCAATGAGTTTAAATTACAAGGGAGTAGATTTTGGTTGGACATCAGGAAAAAATTCCTCATAGTAAGAGCTGTTCAACAGTGGTTCACACTGCCTTGGGAGGTTTTGGTCTTTCATTTGCTGGAAGTACTTAAACCAGGGGTGGGGAACCTTTTTTCTGCCAAGGGCCATTTGGATATTTATAAGCGGGGACCGGGGGGCGGGGTTTCTGGGATTTCCGCAGACCGGGGGCCGGAGTTTGTGGGCAGGAGCCAATCTCAAGCACTGGGGGGCGGGGTTTGCGGGTGGGAGCCAATCATGTGGAAGGGGCGGGGTTTGCGGGCGGGAGCCCTGCGGGCCTTAGGCAGGAGCCCCGCGGGCCTTATACGGCCCACGGGCCTGACGTTGCCCACCCCTGACTTAAACAGAGGTTGAATGGCCATCTGCCAAGGATGCTATAGTAGTGGATTCCTTCACTGGGTAGGGGGTTGAACTAGATGATCTCTAACGTCCCTTCCAATGTTCACATTCTATGATTCTGTAATCTTAGAAATGGAAGTGCTGCCCTCTCCAAAGGAGTTCTTAAGAAGGCTGCATTTCTACAGTTTGCCAGCCAGTTGCAGCTAGAGACTCTTCTGCTGTTGCAAAAATAGAGTAGCTCAGCCACTAATGCCAATAATAGGCTGGTTAGTACCACTAATATTATCACAAAATTGCATAACGTTCTGATTTTCAGCCTCCTCTAAGGACAGTCTGAAAATTCTATATAAATGTATGAGAAGTCATTCAAATATAGCACATAAACTGGCTTTTTACTACCAACCATACAGGAGACTAATTGCATTTGCACAATATGCTAACTCATAGTTTACTTATGCTTACTCATAGCTAACTTAATCATGGTTTATTCAGTTGTCCCAACTTCTTAAGTGTGCATCACATACTGAATCATAAATGAATTACATGGGCAAGCTAACACAAGCTAACCCTGTAACTTGCTAACATAGACAAGTGACACAAGCTAACTAAAATGGGATTGGCCACTTTGTGGCTTAATCTGTCACATAAGTACAGCCAATGTCCATTTTTATTTTTAGGGTACAGTTTGTCATATTTATCTTATACTAAGTGAGATAACTGGGTCTACCTGCTGACAGCAAATCTCCAGGTGACCTTGCCCACCACTACTTTCTTAGTTAGACGACCCCAGAACTACACAGTAGATGAGTCCATGCAGGATTCCATTCATCACCCTGCTATATCAGGTCAAGGAAATCTGAGGATGCTGATAACCCTGACAGACTACTTCTCAAGTGGCTGTCTCATAGCATTGGAGGAGCCAGAGTTCTCAGGCCAGTCCCATCTCTCTATTACAGACTCACTGGGGCAGGCTTTCCCAAGCTGTGAAGTGTGCCTCCCTTGGGGAGGTACAGACAGAGTCCAGGGGAGGTGTGAAGAACCTTTTAGTTCCATTGTTACAATAAATCCACCTTTCCCAACATTTCATTGTATTGTTTTCATTGTTCATTTGTGCTCATTTTGGTGTTGGGATTTTTAGGGGAGGTGTGTACATTAAGATTACACTAAAGGGAGGTGTGATAGCAAAAGGTTTGGGAACCCCTGCATTAGCGTCCTCTCCAAAAACTTCAAGCAACAGCCTGAAAACACAATGGCAGCCCACCCAATAACCTACAATATGGAGGAAACATGAACAAATGAGATGCCAGAGAGGGGTGGGAGGAGAACTTGCCTACAAAGCCTCTCCATGGAGTCTCACCATTGCTGAAACTACATCCTTCTTGCTGTACACAGTGCTCAACAGCTCTTCTGCTAACCTGAACTTATATCCTTGATTCTTCATATGGAACACAGAGAGCACTAAGTTCAGTTAGCAAGACTAGCAGAAGCAGGTATCTAACTGATGCCAGTGATTGAGCAGAGTGCTGCCATTTCCATCTGGTATCCTCCAGATCTGTAGGGACAACAATTCCCAGAATTCCCAGCCACTATGATTGGGAAAAGCTAACTTAGAAGCCATGGTAGGCAAAGCATGTTCTCTTTCACCAAACAACAGTGCATCTATTAAGGTTTATGGGATATATTATGGTTTTTATTAGAGCCTTTAGATATAACAACTGGACTCTGTTATGAAATATCAGCTTATGAATAAAAACATAAAGACTTTAGGAATAAGATGCATCTGTGTCCATGTTCAGCCTAGGTACCGTTTTCAGTACCAGAAATCCACAAATGAATTTGCGGATTTCTCCCAAATGTTCTCTTGTTAAGGTGAAGTTTCCTTTGAAGCAATTTTGACTTCTGGTACCTCCACAGACAAGTCCATATTGTTTACTTGACAACAATATGGAAGTAAGTTTGCTTTTAACTTTTTCCCAGTTTAGCCTATGACACTAGTATTTCATAGTAGTCTCCCACCCAAGTACTAAGTATATCCAGTCCTACTTGGTTTTCAAAATGAGCCAAGGTCAACTGGGTGTTGCTAGCTAGCTGGGTATTCTTTGATTTGCAGCACAATTCTAACCATACTTGCTTAGGAATAAATTCACTGAGAGTGTTTTTAGAATTGTAGCTTTGTAGTGGGACACAGAGCCTATCTTAAACAATTAAAAATCAGAAATCCTTTTGTGAGTCTACTGAAAATCAACCAGAGATCTATTAGTATGGCCTGATCTATTTCTCTGCCCAACCTTGTTCTAGGACAGGATTCTCCAAAGTGGTCAATATTGACTCCCAAGTGTCAACGGGACTATCTATTATTGTTGTTGTTCATAGTACTATTAGTTAAAGTAGTATTTATTAAATTATTTTCATACAGTAAATGTTTGGGGGTCAATGAACAATCTGAAACTTCATGAAGGGGAAGGGGAAGAGCTGAAGAGTTTGGGGACCCCTGTTCTAAGTCATAAGCTCAGTTCATACAGCGCAGTGGGAAAATTGCTAGGTTAGCACTGACATCAAGCAAAGTGAAGAAGACAGCTTAGACAGTAGTTACTAAGGAACAATGGCAACATGAGATAGGACAGAGATGTCTGTCCCCCTTAAATAGTATACTGGCCTCATTGCTTGGAGGACACTAACCCATCATCAATTGAAGAAGGATTCAACCATCCATGTGGTCAGGTTCTGTACTTCTGAAAGGAGTAAGAAGCAATCATTGCCCTTTGACACAGGAACCAGGAGCACAACTCATAATCCTCTGCAGGGGTTCTCTGTAAAATAAACAGAGTTTCTCCTCAATCAGATTGATTATCAAGGATCATTCAAAAGCATTTAAGTCTGCAGTCCCATGCCTTACATACACTGAAGCATAGCACCATATCACTTTTTCCTTCTAGCTGTGCCCAGGAGGAAAGATTTTTTAAGATGCTATATAGGTAGAATTTAAAAATGCATCTTGCAATTATAATAGTTTTCTTTTCTGAACAATTCAGCAAATCCTTTATCATTTGGAACATCATAAGAAAAGCATTATCTATCTCACATAAAATCATATAAAGATGGTTTATAACCCTGCCATGGAATAGAGGTTTGGCACAAGCAGGAAGATGCTAGTTCTGCTTAAATCTCTGTATTTTTTTTCCTGTGGTTGATAGATTCCTCAAACAATCACACCCTGATTCATGTTTCCAGAGAAACTCTAAGTGGAAGTTATGTGTATTTTTGCTTTATTTTTTTACTGCAGTAGGAGCATTCTTCACGGCAGTCAGCAGAAGGAAGTTGTAAGTTGATTTGTAGCACAAATAGAGGATGGGAGGAAACAGAAAGGAAGGCACTTCTCCATTGTTACTGTGACGATCCACTCCTTTGATATTAACTTAGAAACTCTTAGCACAAGCCATGGTAGGATATGCAAAAGTTCTTTTATTAATACAAGTGAATAGAATCGATGCAAAGAGCAGATTGAGCAAAAGTGCGCGCAATCACAATTGTAAACATGCCAGTTCCCACTTACTCCTCACCATCTCCTCCCCTACCGACTCAGTTCCCATAACTCTAAACTGTTAGTCCTTTGATGCTCCCAGCTGAACGGCCTTGGAGTCTGGTTGCTGGCTGTTTCCCCGCACATTCCACCGGCCTGCATTCCTTGCCTATCTCTAACGCCCTGCAAGCATGCTAACTAATTACTGCCCACCTACCTACTAACTACAACCCCCATCTACCTACTAACTACAACCCCCATCTACCTAATAACTACAACCCCCATCTACCTAATAACTACAAACCCCATCTACCTAATAACTACAAACCCCATCTACCTAATAACTACAACCCCCATCTACCTAATAACTACAAACCCCATTTATCCTTGGCAGGATGACACTGCCATCCTGACGGTTACCCATGACAACTGAAGAAATCCATGCTTTCTGAAGGATCCAAAGTGGTCTCCTCTAACCTGTTACCTGCAGATGGGCTAGGACTACAACATGTAGAATCCCTGGGCTGCATGCCCAAGAGCTACGTATCTGAGAGATGTAGTCCTATCAAATCTTCAAGGCACAAAGTTGGGAGAAACTCATCAGTATCTCAGTTCCAACCTCTGGTTTGGAGAATACAATGAAGATACCCTGAGTTCAACATGTTTTTGTTGTTGTTGTTAAGTCGTTTAGTCGTGTCCGACTCTTCGTGACCTCATGGACCATAGCATGCCAGGCCTTCCTGTCCTCCACTGTCTCCCGGAGTTCACTCAAATTCATGTTCATTAGCCATGGGTTAAATAAATTTAAGAGTAGGAAAGTTATTCAAAGCGGCTTCAGATCAAATCAAGTCAAAGTTTTATTTGGTCATAGACCAGCAGATCAGTGACTTCAGAAGTGGCCCAAGGCACCCATTTCAGCAATGAGTTCTCCTGCAGAAGCCACCTTTAAATGGGTGGGAGATGTGTAGTTTGCAGCTATTTGGCCATATAGCGATATCCAAAATCTGATTCCTGATGTAGCTGTCAAATATCTAAATCTGTCTCATCATAGTGCCATATGTAGGTTGTGTAACAGCTCTGCACAGCTGGAAATGTGTGAAGTAGAAGCATCCTGGAAACTGAAGGTATCTTTTCTCATTTCTACTTTGCCTTTCCACACTTAGAACTTCGAAGCATTGCAATGATCCAGTGTGGAAAGCATACACGTTATTTTCTTCTTCTATCAACTGTCGATCCCAGCGATCAAAAATGGGGCCTTGCACTGATAGGATGAAGAGACTTCTGGTTAAGACATGGGACTGTTTGCTGGTAGCTTTGGCTCCGCTTCTCTCTTCATTCCTAACCCAATATGATTATGCTCCACCTACCAATCTCATTCTCTTTGCATTCCTGTTTCTCTGCTTCTGAACTTCAAGGAAGGGGGAACAGAAGCAGATGGAAAGTCGGTAGCTTAGTGCTGGCGCTATGATCCAGAATTATATTCTCAGTCCTTCCTCTTGCTGTCATCACATCAACAATGGCCCCAAGTAGGGATGGGCTAATTTTGGTTCCTCTGTTTATTTTTCAGCCTTCAATTCAATCCTATTTCTATATTAGGTTGAGATTTCATTTGCATACTGTATATTTTTGTGCACATTTCTCCTAACATATGCATCTTGTTAGTGATGTTTTCTGATGTGCATAGTTTTGGAAAGCAATTTTCTTACATATAATGCATTTTTGGGTAGACATTTCCCATAAAAACTTTAAGAAGTTTTGTTTGAAAATGCTAAATTAGACAAGCCCCACCTTAAAATGCTAAATCAGACAAGCTCACCTTTCCTAAGTAGCTCTTCTAAGGTCTGGATCAATTGGATAAGCTACAGCATGCATACAACACTCATGGATGCTTACACACCATTGAATAAATTTTCCATCCAAAGGTTAGCAATGCTTTCAATTAAAAAGTAACATTGGAATCCAAGCAAGGGGTAAATTCAGATGGCATTTTCAGAGAACGTAATACATGGCAGCGGCGGCAGCTGTCATCTCAGTAGGCTTCTGGATCCATAAATTAGTTTACAATTTGCAATCTTTTTTGAGATGAAGGCTGCAAGTGCTATGGCTATTTTATTGATTAAAAGAGAACCTGGCAACAAAGATTCACCACTTTCTAAACTTATGATTATTTATTAACAGTATGGCAGGGGTACACCACTTGAAGCTGCAGCTCTTTATGCAGCTCCTGAAAGCCTTGGGTGCACCCCCATAAACCTCTAAAGGTTATTACTAGACTCCCATTTTTAATATGACAGAAGGGGAAAATTATGACCTGTCAAGCTTCACACCAGGGCTTAGCAGTAAACCATGGCTCTTCAGATACTTAATCCCTTACTCAGCACTTGACTAATTTTGGCAAAAGATTCTTAGACATGTCTTGGCATAATTAGAAACCTCACTGCAGACAAGAATGTAACCTTAAACACACCAGTTGAGTGGCCATTGCACAGCGAGGAATTCAAAGCATACAGTATGTATGTTCAGCAATTAAACTCTCATTCTCCTCCTACCTTTCTGAGCCAAAAGACACCTGCTCAGGTCCTGGATGGCCTTGGGAGGCCATTAGGCTCTGCTTTCACAACAGTTCTCTCTAGCCTGCTCGATTCCAGACTCACCAACTTCAGCCCTTACATGACTGTAGAATAACTATTGTTGTTGTTCAGTCGTTTAGTCATGTCCGACTCTTCGTGACCCCATGGACCATAGCACGCCAGGCCTTCCTGTCCTCCACTGTCTCTCGGAGTTTACTCAAATTCATGTTCATTACATCGGTGATGCTATCTAACTATCTCATCTCTGCCGTCCCCTTCTCCTTTTGCCTTCAGTCTTTCCCAGCATCAGGGTCTTTTCCAGGGAGTCCTCTCTTCGCATTAGGTGGCCAAAGTATTTGAGCTTCAGCTTCAGTATCTGTCCTTCCAATGAGCAGTCAGGGTTGATCGAATAACTATACTAATCATAATTTATCTTAATTCAATGTGAATGTAAATGAAACAAAATGAAATTTAGTTTTTCTTCTGTCTCCACTCAGCATAGCACTAAACAAAAACTAAGTGCATCTCTTGGCCTGGAAATAATTTATGCTGTTATAGCAGAAGCTTTGGCTGCCTCAGAATATGTCTACTTGCCTGTCAGGACAGTGAGAGATTTTGGGGTCTTTATCTTCTCTTAATCCTACTGAATCTTTTTTGTTTGTTTTGTATGATTCAATGTGCTATCAGAGCATGGGATATATGCTAACTATTCTCTAACATCATCTTGAAAGTAACACCTATGAAGTCAGATTTCTAGGAAAAACATTCTTTGTTTGATGTTGTTAACATCAGAATGACACATCTGTTATTGGTTCCTTGTTTCTTGCTCCACTGCTGTATTTGGGTCAGTCCATCTTCCCATTACAATTCAAGTATCTTTCCAACACAAAGGTAGGAATTTAGCCCCTAGTGTAAGGGTGGGGAATCTGTGACTCTAGCTGTCCTTGAATTTCAACTCCCTGCAGCTCCACCCAGCAGAGCTAATGTTGAATACTGGGAGTTATAGTTTGTCAGCATTTGGAAGATGACATTAATGGGTCTTGTCTATCAGAAGTAAGTAGCAAGTCTCTACTAATTTATATCTCTTACTTCTATTTTCCTGGGATGTGTAAAGCATTAATGGACCATTTCCCTAAGACAGTGCTTTCCAAACTGCCGCCGTTGGCGACACACCAACGGTGGCAGCAGCAGGGGCGTGCACGGCGGCGGGGCATGCACGGCGGTGGCGTGCATGGTGGCGGCGGCAGCGGCCTCGTGTTTTCTGCTAAAACGTGGAAGCGCTGATGCCGCACCGCTGCCATCGTCGCTGCCGCCGCCATGCACACCACCACTGCCGCGCACGCCCCCACACCGCCACCATGCACACCCCCACCACCGCTTCTGGGTTGTGTTGCGACACACTAAAGTGTCATGACACACAGTTTGGAAAGCTATGCCCTAGAAGCTCCTTGCCTAATGTTGAACAAATCAAGTTTCCATAACAGATTTCCTCATGCCTATTAGACTTCTGCAGATTCTAAAGGGACCAAAACAGGAGGGCAGTTCCTACCAAAATGTGTCTTCTACTGAACAACTTGGTGACTCTTGTGTCCTTCAAAGAAGTACACTACATTCTCTGGAAGATTATCTAGTCTAGGCTATTTAGAGAGTAAAATACTTACTTACTTAACATACTTAGCGTACTTACCCTGTTATCTGGGAACAGTTTGATCCTGTTGAACCCGAGGAAGTGGATAGGATCCTCCGGACTGTAAATGCCACCACGTGCGAATTAGATCCATGTCCCTCCTGGCTGGTGCAATCGGCTCGGGAGGGGACGTGTGGCTGGGTCCAGTCGATGGTAAATGCATCCTTGCAGGAGGGGGTTTCCCCTTTATGGGGAAGGTGGTTGAGAAAGTGGTGGTGTTGCAGCTCCAGAGGATTCTTGATGAAACGGATTATCTGGACCCCTTTCAGTCAGGTTTCAGGCCGGGATATGGGACGGAAACAGCATTGGTCGCGCTTATGGATGATCTTTGGCGGGAGCGGGATGGAGGTAGTGCATCCATCCTGGCTCTCCTTGACCTCTCAGCGGCTTTCAATACCATCGACCATGGTATCCTTTTGGAGCGGCTCAGGGAGTTGGGGGTGGGCGGCGTAGTCTTGCGCTGGTTCGCCTCCTTCCTCCAGGGCCGGTCCCAATCGGTGTTGATAGGGGAGGAGAGATCGGGCCCACAGCCCCTCCTTTGTGGGGTGCCGCAGGGCTCAGGGCTCTCTCCTCTCCTATTTAACATCTACATGAAACCACTGGGCGAGATCATCCGTCTCCACGGGATGAGGTATCATCAATATGCTGATGATACACAGTTATACATCTCCATCCCGGGGGAAGTAAGTGACGCTGTGACTACCCTGTCCAAGTGCCTGGGGGCTGTAGGGGTCTGGATGGGGAACAACAGGCTTCAGCTGAACCCTGGTAAGACGGAGTGGCTGTGGATTAATGGCCCCTCGGTTTCTGGGAATTTATCATCTTTAGTCCTGGATGGGGTTGCACTACCCCAGACAGACCCAGTGCGGAATCTGGGGGTCCTCCTGGACTCACGACTCCTGCTCAAGGAGCAGGTGGGAGTCGTGGCCAGAAGGGCCTTTGCACAACTTCGTGTTGTGCGCCAATTACGCCCTTTCCTAGAGCGAGAGGCCCTTCAAACAGTCACTCATGCCCTGGTCATCTCCCAGATAGACTATTGTAATGCGCTCTACAATGGGGCTACCCTTGAGGAGCGTCCGGAAGCTTCAGCTGGTTCAAAATGCGGCCGCGCGAGCCATTTTAGGTGCCTCAAGATCGGCACACATAACACCTTTGCTCTGTGAGCTGCATTGGGTCCCAGTTTGCTTCCAGATTCAATTCAAGGTGTTGGTTATTACCCTTAAAGCCCTACATGGCATGGGTCCAGGTTACCTGAAGGACCGGCTCATCCCCGTTCAATCAACCCGTCCCACCCGGTCCTGCAGGGAGGGCACGCTACGAACCCTGTCTGCAAGAGAGTTCCACCTGACGGGGTCTAGGAGGCGTGCCTTCTCTGCAGTAGCCCCTGCCCTTTGGAATATTCTTCCCCCCGAAATAAGATCGGCCCCCTCTCTCCTGGACTTCAGGAAAAACTTGAAGACCTGGCTATGTCATCAGGCTTGGGGAGGGGAGGGAAATAGCCAGTCTTGGGGTTGGCTGGCCCCTTAGATTGGTCCTGACCAGCCTTGTCGACCAGTGGAACAAGTTCTACCACTGTTGGATCAGATTGTTTAGTATCTGTGTGTGTGTGTTTGTGTGTGTGTATATATGTGTGTGTGTGTGTGTATGTGTATATATATATATATATATATATATATATATATATGTGTGTGTGTGTGTGTGTGTGTGTGTGTGTGTGTGTGTATATATATATGTATTTTTATATTGTTTATTATTCATATTTATTGTTTTAATAGATTTTAAATTTGTTGTGAACCGCCCAGGGTCCCTCCTTGTGGGGGAGATGGGCGGGATATAAATGTAATAAATAAATAAATAAATAAATGTGTGGGTGTTTTGTTTTTTGTTTGTTTTTTACATCCGGGGAAAGTGATGGACTGAAGACGGCTCAGCAAAAAGCGGAGCCAATGTTTGCAGCCACGAACAGGGAGCCGATGAGTAGATCAGCTCCTTCGACCCTCTCTGGACAAAGAAGACTCAAGATCACCCAATCTGTTCTCCTTACGATTGCTCCACCCGAAGAGACCGCAAGACAGTGGTCTCCAGATGGTGAGAGAATTGGGAGACGAGGGAATTTGCCATAATTGCTCCAGCCACAAATGGAGCCTTTTTAAAGGACACTAAGTTCATGCTTCCCTTGCTAACCACTCTCAGAAATTGCCTATTAACTGGTTCAAAGAAGTTAGACACCTTCAAAGCGACAAGGCTGCAAACACCAGGTGAGTGCCTTCAATCCTTAATATAAGAAAATGAAGATGTATCTTTATAATAATATAACAGCAAAAAGCAAGACAAGGTTTTGGCTATAGAATGTTTTAAACCATAGCTTTCCAAACGTGTGTCGTGACACACTACTGTGTTGCTGGCAGTGTTTCGGTGTGTCGCCAGACGACCCGGAAGCACTGATTGGGGGGAAACCAAAAGAAGAGCCAATCAGCGCGCGCCAAAGGACGGCAGAGAGGCGGGCCAAGCAGTGCAAGACCTGATTGGTCCCTGCCCTCAAACGGCGCAAACTTCGGGATAAAAAGCCGGCACAGCAGGCCCAGGTTGCCGGAGACAACCATTCTTGCCTGCTGCCTGCTCGCGCCGAAGAGTCCCTGTTGGGAGTCCCGCCCAGCCCTTGCCACGTCGCCGGTAAGCGCCGCTGCCTTGCCTCTCCGCCCCACAATCGAGCCAGCCCCTGCTGCCCTGCCCTGCCCGTCATGTGGGGCAGGGGGCGGGGTTTGCAGGCAGTAGCCAATCGCGTGTGCTGAGGGCGGGGTTTGCAGGCAGGAGGCAATCACGTGGGCCAGGGGGCGGGGAGCCCTGTTATTACTGTGTCGCGAAATGATGCATGTCTAAAAGGTGTGTCACCAACATGAAAAGTTTGGAAAGCTCTGTTTTAAACAGATTAAGGGCTAAAAAACATTGTGTTAAAGGGCGAGCGGATGGAGTGGCCTGCTTCTTCTCCTATATGCCAGTGATCCTTAGGCTGTATAGCAAATAGACACTCACACAGAGATTATATAACATAGCCTATTTACTTTTTATACATACGTATTTACAGATCACTTCCACACAGGTAACAAATGATAACCAACGATACAGCATACAGAGGATGAATGAGAAAATGGGAATAAAATGGAATACAGAATATCTCTGCTTTTATAGATAAACTGACCAATCACATTATAGGTCAATCTCGTTATCTACCACACCCAACTTAACTCTTAGCACCTGTTGTATGTGTCATACATTGCCACATCATTCCTACAACAATGGCTGCTAATTGGGTGACTCTGCAGAATATTTCCCCTTTCACCTAAATATCAAGCCTCTCTGTATAATTTATATCTAACTGTAAATTCCTGGGTTTATCAAACCCCAACACCCCTTCAATTTATAATAGATATCACATTCACATATACAGAATAGAAGACATACACATTTGAGATATACACATCCTATGCCTATCTATGCTTAGAGGCTTTGTCATCACATCTGCTACATTACACTCAGATGGACAATATTGCAAATCTATCAGAGACTCTTTAATAGCATTCCTAACATTATGATACTTAATATCAACATGCTTGCTTCTTGCTCTGACCTTATCAGACTCTGCAATCTGTATACATGCCTCACTATCATCCTATACACATATAGGACCCTCAATTGTTATATTAACATCCATTAACAATTCCCTATACCAAATTAATTCTGAACACAAATCAGATAATGCAGCATACTCCGCCTCTGCCGTTGACAGGGCGACTGAACTTTGTTTACGAGACCTCCACCCAACTAAGGTGTTACCAAACATTATTATCAATCCTGTCATTGATTTTCTATCATGTACATCATTACCCCAATCACTATCTACATAGCATTTTAATTCCAATGGCTTACAAGGTTTTATCAATAAACATTTATCAATAGTCCCCTTAAGATACCTAAACACACGTTTAATACCTTGCCAATGTTTCTGGGTAGGTTTTGTTACATATCTACTCAGTACATTAACTGCATTCCCAATATCAGGACGCGACCATTGTGCTATATACAATAAACTTCCAATTATTGAATGATAGTGTTCCTGATCACATGAAGTTTGGTCATCATCTCCAGTCTCTGTTTTAACAAAATCTGTTGTCATCGGGGTTGAAACTTCCTTGCAATGTTCCATATTGTTCTCTCTTAGCAGTTGTTCAATTTTCTTCCGCTGCTCTAAAACATAACCCCCATCAACCTTCTGAATACCTATGCCTAGGTAATTCCTAATCTCTCCCAGATCTTTAACATCAAATTGTTGTTTCAGATTTTCAGTAAATTCAATTACCCTGCTTTGATCTTTCGCTATAAAACATAAATCGTCTACAAATATCAAAAGCAAAATCTGTTCATCATTTTCACATTGCTTTGCATACAGACATGGGTCAGCTATACTACACTTGAATCCCATTCTTTGTAATCCCTTATCTAAAGTTAGATTCCAGCAACGTGCCGACTGCTTGAGTCCATACAACGCTTTCTGCAACTTGTATACTCTTCCTGCAATATTTGATTCATAACCTGGGGCTTCAATCATATAGATTTCTTCTTTCAAATCAGCATGCAAATATGCTCTGGTAATATCATAATGCTGTACTACACAATTCCCAGCTGCTGCCATTGCTAAGGCAAACCTAAATGTCTCCCCTCTTAGCGTTGGTGCAAAAACCTCATCATAAGTCTGATTCTTTATCTGGGAAAATCCTTGTGCTACCAACCTAGCCTTATACTGAATATCACCATTCACTAAGGTTTTCTTCTTATACACCCATCTACAACCTACTGCCCTATGCCCCTCAGGCAACCTAGTAGATTTAAAAACCTTATGAGAATTAATGGCTTTCATTTCCACATCCATAGCAGCTTCTATCTACTCTGCTCGTGTTGTGGCAACTCCAATACGTCCCTGTAACTACGAGGTTCATAATCAATAAAACACACTTTTACATCACGTGGTGTATAACGTTGAGGTGGTATGCCCTTGTTAACTCTCTCAGATCTGCGCAATACTGTAGCATCCTGCATCATTGGCACACTAGGAGTTAATTCCTCTTCCTTCTTAATCACATCAGTGGACTCTCTCCGCTCTGAGAACTCAAAAACGTCCCTGACTAGGAAGATAAACCTCACTACTCCCGTGTAATCTATGCCAATTGCTATGCTCACTAAAACTTGCTGATCTAGAAATAACAACTTTCCTGCCATCAGTGAACCTATATCCTTTGGTCCCTGGCTCATACCCCACAAACGTCATCTTCTGTGCTTTTGCCTGTCCTTTCCTGCGTACCTCTTTATGCACGTGAACATAGGCAGTGCACCCAAACACCTTCAAATGAGCTAATGGTGACTTCTTGCCATATAACATATAATATGGAGTTTGATTTACAGACACACTCCATAACCTGTTAATTAAATAATTAGCTGTTAATATTGCCTCTCCCCAGTATCCTCTTGATAACCCTGAGTCAGCAATAAGTGAATCCTTCACTGTCTGTAATGCTGAGTATCTTTGTTCTGCCACTCCTGGCCCTGACTTGGTTCTCCTATGCACAATGCCCCTTCTATTGGGCCATTGCTGAAAACTCCCACTAAGAAACTCAGTACCCCGGTCAGTTTGTAAACTACACACTTTTGTGCTATATCTACGTTCCACAAACTGCACCCAGTTTCTAAACTTATCAAATGTTTGACTTTTAGCTTTCAATAGGTAACAGAACCCAAATGTGGTGAAATCATCTACAATGACTAAAACATATTTAGCACCCCCTATTGTAGCTGGTAATGGACCAATTAAGTCAGCGTGAACTAATTCAAAACATTTATGTGACTTCCTATCACTGAATTTGCTCACAGGAAATACTT
Organism: Charina bottae; assembly: GCA_023362775.1. Taxonomy (NCBI): domain Eukaryota; kingdom Metazoa; phylum Chordata; class Lepidosauria; order Squamata; family Charinaidae; genus Charina; species Charina bottae. Next base: position 160,129,320 of record JALMGJ010000002.1, read on the forward strand.
TCGATTTTGCAACCTTACAAGCTGTGCAATCCAAATACACTTGGCACTTTTTCAATTCCATTCCAGAACTTGCTTCTGACATCTTTTCAATCACTTTGAAACTCGGATGCCCAAGCCTTCTATGCCATAAGTGCTCACATGAATCATGTGTTGGCTTATTAATTGTAGCTACATCATAGATTCTGCTTGTCCTGGTTTGTACAATTTCATAAAGACCGTTCTGTAAAATACCTTTACCACAAACATTATTATCTTTCATGACAATACATTCATTATTTCCAAACTGTACAGTATAACCCTGTTTATCCAATTGTGACACACTGATAATATTGTACTCCAGTTCAGGTACACATAACATTGATAATTCAATATTTAACCCTGGTACATACACTAATCCCTTACCAGTCACAGATGCAATGCTTCCATTAGCTAGACTAACATGATCTCTATCAGCCTGCTTAAAACTCTTAAACATCTGTCTGTTATTTCCTATATGCTGACAAGCCCCGCTGTCAATTAAAAATGGTCCCTTTAAATCTTGTTCTACACTTGAACTAATTAGAGACAGCTGTGCAGCGTCTCCCGGCTTGGAGATTCTCGGCTTGGCATTAGGCTTCTGTTTCTTTCTACAATCCCTTAACAAATGCTTATCAGACTTGCAGTAGAAACATCTCCGTACATACAAAACATTCTCAGACTTATCAGAATATTCCTTAACAGAAACACTGTTTTGCTTAGACCTAATTACGTTAGAACACTGTGTTCTCCTTTGCTCTTCTTCCAAAAGCCTGCCAGATAAGTAATTTATGGTCAAATCTCCCTCAGATAATGACCCGAAGCTCGTTGCTAAAGTATCCCACGTTTCATTTAAAGAACTGAGAATTATATACACTTTGTTAGCTTCTGTAAATGGCATATCTCTCTGAGCCAACTCCTGGAACAACCCTGTCATATAATGCAGGTGATCCCTTATATTATCAGATACCCCTAATCTGGCATGATAAAGTTTCCTTGTTAGTAAAACCTTACATAACGGCGAGCTTCTTAGATAAACATTCTTTAAAGCTTCCCAACACTCACTGGCTAACGTACATTGTCTAACATAACATAACTGGCTATTCTCCAGACATAAAATTATGCTTGCCAATGCCTTCTCGTCCTTTATAACAACAGCTTCATCATCCAGGTCTGGGTTAGGGCAAAGTACACTCCTCCAAAGACCCTCACGCCGAAGATACATTTCCATCTTATATGCCCATGACGAATAATTAGTGTCATTCAGACTTCCCAGAGGAAATCCTCCCCCAACTGCAGGCAACATCTTGGCTTCGCTCATCTGTCCACAGCCCCTCCTGGGCAGACACCAATGATTAAAGACACAGACCTTATCAAAACGTCCTCCAGCTGCAAAACAAGCTTAGGAGAAAAAAAACACGCAGGCACAAAACCTTTTAAAGCTCCAAAATCACTCCAAATAGCCACACGACTCCTGGATAGGCTTCCAAAGCTTCCAGCTCACAGACTGCACACGATCCCACGATCCACAGCCAGTCCAAAAGCTTCTGTTGTCTATGGCTTCTCTGTCGCCTCTGGGCCCATAACCTGTTAAAGGGCGAGCGGATGGAGTGGCCTGCTTCTTCTCCTATATGCCAGTGGTCCTTAGGCTGTATAGCAAATAGACACTCACACAGAGATTATATAAAATAGCCTATTTACTTTATATACATACGTATTTACAGATCACTTCCACACAGGTAACAAATGATAACCAACGATACAGCATACAGAGGATGAATGAGAAAATGGGAATAAAATGGAATGCAGAATATCTCTGCTTTTATAGATAAACTGACCAATCACATTATAGGTCAATCTCGTTATCTACCACACCCAACTTAACTCTTAGCACCTGTTGTATGTGTCATACATTGCCACATCATTCCTACAACAATGGCTGCTAATTGGGTGACTCTGCAGAATATTTCCCCTTTCACCTAAATATCAAGCCTCTCTGTATAATTTATATCTAACTGTAAATTCCTGGGTTTATCAAACCCCAACACATTGGAATGTTGGACTTTGAATATTAAGACTTAGAAATTAATCCTAAAGAATAAATGCATTTTTGTGAGAAAGAAAAACTGTTTTTGATATTGGAGACATAACAAGATAATAACTTATAATGGTGTTCAGAGATATCTTTGAGGAACTGCACCAGGAACAGCACAGAGACTTTGAATCAATTATGTCAGCTATGTTGTGTTTTCTTGGGAACAGTCTGCTCCCAGAAGAAGATGTTACAGAAAAAGTAATGCAACAAATTCTACCCGAGAACAACATGAATGAGAATCTTAATAAGAAGTTGTCATCAGATATAAAGAAAAAATTGGATGAGGCTTTAAAAATTAAGAAGGAAATAAAAATGACAATTCCCAGAGAGCAATTGGAACAATTTCTTTCTGCTGGACTTACAAAAGAGGCTGTACAAAATATTGAAGAAATTCGAAATAAGGATCAACAATCATCAGAATGGATTAAACAGCAAGATTGCTTTGCCTAAAAAGAAGGAATACAAAGTCGGTTTATTTGACCAGGGATAAAATGGGACATGTAGTTACTTTGGGTTGTTCTTTTTGGATCTGCTGATAGCTGGACTGGAAAAATGGTATATATTGAATTTGCTTACATTTAACATAGTGTATAGGTTTTTTCCTTTATAGTAATGTTATGTATCCTTTTTTAATATAAATTTTATTAAACGTTTTGCAAAGAACATTAACACAAACTAATAAAGAGTAAAAGGAGCAAAAAGAAAAAGAAAAACTGCAGAAAGAGAAAAGAAAAAGAAATAGAAAGAAGCTTCCAATTTCTTTTGCAGGAAATATAAATACAATTACGAAATTAACTCTTACTCTATGGTTACAAAAAATAAAAAAGTTCCCTTTTTTCTATTATCCAATTTTTCTTCTAATCATCAAAACCACAAATCGTAACTGCATTTTTTTCAACGTATAGTCGAAGGCTTTCATTTTTTTCCATTTCAAAATGTCTATAAGGGGTTTCCAGTCAGCCATAAATGTGGATATTGTTTTTTCGCTGTGGGAGAGCAGGCTGCTGGGGTAATCACAGACACCTGTGCTGCCTCCCTCCCTCTATTTCAAATCTCCTCCCAGCGTCAGGATGGCAGAGCGGTTGATAAAAAGCCTCAGCTTTGTAACAGTTGGGAGAGGAGGTGAGAGGAAACAGGAGGAGATTGCAGAGATGGTGTGTTCAGAGATCTTGCAGCAGCCAGAAAGAAAGAAAGCAGCCAAAGGAACGGAGAATTGTTATTTTCCCCACAGAGACTTTGGAGGTCCCAAGGAAACAACAAGACAAAGCAAAGTCCTGCAGCAAACCAGTGAGAAGGGGCAAGTGTTGTGCAAACTGCCCAATAACAGCAGCTCTCTATACTAGCTGTAGTAGCAGTAAGCTAGTAGTAGTAGTAGCAGCAAAATAAGAATAGGTAGATTATATGTGTATTAGTATAGAATGGAAATAGTTGTATAGAACATAGTAAGCTAAGGAGAGAAGAACATTGTATAGTATAATTCCATTAGTAATATAGGTTAATTAGTAATAAGCTAGGATTGTTAGATATTAGCTAGTCACATAGTCATATAGTACACACTTTTATACTGTTAAATAAGTTGTTTAAAATAAAAACAACTCCCCAACCTGTAAAGGGGAGATATAAAAACTCCAAGTGTTGTAGAACTCAATGCTTTTTGGGAGATCATTTTGAGCCTGAAACAATCAAAATTTGGGTATAAAAAAGAACCTGTGACATTCGCTAATCAAAGAAGTTAATTTAGCCATCTCTGCAAGTTCCATCATCTTCACCAGGCATTCCTCCATTGTGGGTAGTGTCGAACCTTTCTGCTTTTGAGCATATAATAGTCTTGCTGCAGTTGTCATATAGTATAAAAACCAAGTTCCATGGCTTTTTTCTAATTGCTTGTCCATTAGTCCCAAAAGAAAAGTCTCTGGATTCAGTTATAGTTTAACTTTTAAAACCTTCTGAATTAATGTGTATCCAAATTTTTTGGTTTTACATGTCCACCAAACATGGTAAAATGTCCATGTTGTTCACATTTCCAGAAAAGATTCAAAGTACCTTTATACATTCTAGACAATTTATTTGGTGACAAATACCAATGATACATCATTTTATAAAAATTCTCTTTAAGTCTAGAACATAATATAAATTTCAATCCTTTCAACCATATATTTTCCCATTGATCCCTTTGTATGTTATAGCCAAAATTTGTAGCCCATTTTATCATACATACTTTCACTTGTTCTTCTGTCTCATATTTCAGCGAAAGTTTATACATTTTAGCAATAACATGGTCATAATTAGTACATAATTCTATTTCAAACTCAGTCTTACTTTGTTCAAAACCTTAAAATCTTTTATCTACCTTAAACCTTTGTGATAATTGTACATAAGAAAACCATTGACAAAAATATCCTTCTGTTGTCAAATCTTCTCTTGATTTCATTTTACAATCCCTTTGAGAAAATTCTAGTTTATCATGGTAAGTTAACCATTAGTTACTTTATGTATCCTAATTTGATAGCATCTAAACTGGCTCTGTGTTTAACTCTCTTTTTATATCCCTCTTTGTTATGTTAAATTTTAGTCTTTTGTTTATATTAGGATACTGGGAATACTTTATATTTGCTAAATGTGGATTTGTTTTTAGTTAAGAATTGAGAAATTGAATGTTTATTTGAATGGGATATGTTGCTATTTGGGGTGGTTCTCTTTGGAATTGTTGGCATTTGGAATGGAAAAACATTGTGGAGTTTTATATATGTTAATTAATGTTATTGTTTTAGGGTTCTGTTTGGACTTTGTGCTACATCTGGATTCGAGAAGACGTTACTTATTGGTTTTGCCTATAGTTAAGAGATAAATTATGGGATGAAGAGTTGTATATTTGTTAATTGAGAGGAGGTGAAGAGATTATGGAATTGTTTATATTTGTCGTGATGAGGGTGAGAATTTGCTTTCTTAGGGTTTTTTTTTTTTTGCTTTTTTGCACCTCTTTTTTCTTTTTTAGTTTGTATTATATTTTACTGTTGTTATTAAAACTGTTAATAAAATTATTTTTAAAAAGAGATTAAAATGTGTGTATGTGTGTTTTTTGCTACCTGACTGTCTTTTCCCCACTCTTAATAAAGCTTCTTAATTTGGAAGCTAGGTCTTGAGTATCATTCATTCATTGGCGATCACTCGTAGCCGAGTAAGATTGTCTTCCAAAGGTAAAATTTTAACGGTGGATCCGTAAGTGGCTATAAAGGCCAATTCTGGATCCGCACAACCTCCCACAATGAGGGCATAGGTTTCCGGGTGGGAGATGGTCATGATGAGGGTTTGCCTGACGTGCCTTCCTTTTAGCTCTTTTCTCCTTTTCGCCCTGTATTCGTGCTTCTTCAAAGTCCATAGCGCCATTAATAAAGGATGACCTCCAATTGAAACGCTCATGAGTTAGGGCTTCCCAGTTCTCAATGCTGATATTACATTTTTTTAAATTAGCTTTGAGAGTATCTTTGAATCTCTTTTGCTGTCCACCAATATTCTGTTTTCCATTCTTAAGTTGGGAGTAAAGTAGCTGCTTTGGAAGACGATGGTCAGGCATTCGAACAACATGACCGGTCCAGCGAAGTTGATGTTGGATGATCATTGTTTCAATGCTAGTGGTTTTCGCTTCTTCTAATACGCTAACATTAGTCCGCCTATCTTCCCAAGTAATTTGCAGAATTTTTCGGAGGCAGCGTTGATGGAATCTTTCAAAAAGTTGGAGGTGGCGTTTGTAGAGGGTCCATGTTTCACAGGCATACAGAAGGGTTGGTAGTACAATGGCTTTGTAAACAAGCATTTTGGTCTCCCTGCGAATGTCCCGATCCTCAAACACTCTACGCTTCATTCGGGAGAAAGCTACAGTCGCAGAGTTCAGGCGATGCTGAATTTCAGTGTCGATGTCGGCTTTTGTAGATAGATGGCTGCCAAGATAAGAAAAGTGATCGACATTTTCTAGTGACACACCTTTAAGCTGGATTGATGGCGCTGCAGAGGGATTGGTTCGAACTTGCTGGTAAAGCACTTTGGTTTTTTTAATGTTAATCGAGAGGCCGAGCTTTTCATATGCTTCTGCAAAGATGTTTAGGATAGTTTGAAGATCTTCCTCGGAGTGTGCACAGACTACGTTATCATCAGCATATTGAAGTTCTATAACAGAAGTTGCAATTACCTTATTTTTTGCTTTCAGCCTACTAAGATTAAAAAGCTTTCCATCTGTTTGATATATAATTTCTACACCAGTAGGAAGTTTCTCTTCAACAAGGTGTATAATCATAGCGATGAAGATAGCGAATAAGGTTGGAGCAATAACACATCCCTGTTTAACGCCGGATTCCACTTTAAATGGATCGCTTTGAGAGCCATTGTTATTCAGGATTGTTGCCATCATGTTGTCATGGAGTAACCACAAGATGTTCACAAATTTATCAGGGCATCCGATTTTCAGAAGGATGGTCCAGAGAGCAGTACGATTTACAGTATCAAAAGCTTTAGTCAGATCAATAAACGCCATGTACAGAGGGCAGTTTTGCTCCTTGCATTTTTCTTGAAGCTGTCGTGCAGTGAAGATCATATCCACTGTTCCCCTGGAAGGGCGGAAGCCATTTTGCGTTTCAGGGAGGATGTCTTCTGATACAGATAGGAGACGGTTTGCAATGATCTTTGCCAGGATTTTGCCTGCTGTGGCTAGAAGGGAGATGCCTCGATAGTTTCCACAGTCTGTTCTATCACCCTTTTTAAAGAGAGTGATAATTATGGCATCCCTAAAGTCTGCTGGAATCTCCTCCCTCATCCAGATTTTTTCGATGAGCTTATGAAGTTGTTGTGTAAGTTCAGGCCCGCCTTCTTTAAAGACTTCAGCAGGAATCCCATCAGGTCCACTAGCTTTGTTATTTTTCATTTGTTTAGTGGCTTTACTGACTTCCTCCAAACTAGGGGGTACTGCAAGCTCATTTCTTATTTGTTTTTGTGGGATTTGCAAGAAGACTTCATCAGCCACAGTAGAGTGACGATTAAGGAGATTGTAGTAATGCTCTTTCCAGCGCAGTGCAATAGACTCTTTGTCCTTTAGAAGTTTAGCACCATCTACTGAGCGTAAGGGATTTGTACCATGGTTTGTTGGTCCATAGATGGCCTTTATGGCATTAAAAAAGCCCCGTGCATCATGAGCATCTGCAAAATGTTGGGTTTCTTGGGCTTTTTTTATCCACCATATGTTATTAAGTTCTCTAGTTCTTCTTTGGACTTCTGCCTTTGCACTGGCATAGATTTTTTTCTTAACAGCACAGTTAATATCTTTTTGCCATATCTGGAAGGCTTTCCTTTTCTTGTCAATAATATGTTCAATCTCACTATCGTTCTCATCAAACCAGTCCTGATGTCTCTTAGTCTGGTATCCGATAGTTTGTTCACAGGCTGAAATAATAGAAGTCTTCAATTTAATCCAGTGTTCCTCAACATTTTCAGGAAGTTCCATAGGCAGATGTTCCTTGAGAGTTGATTGAAAGCAAGCTCATTTAATAGGATCTTGAAGGACCAGTGTATTCATTTTATGCCTTGGTTTTCTTCCTTGGAGCCTACGATGAGGGACAATCTTTATGGCCATCGTGGATCGAATTAATCGATGGTCTGTCCAGCAGTCATCGACGCTCGTCATGGCTCTGGTGAGAAGTACATCACGGCGATCTCTAGTACGGACAATTACATAATCTAAAAGATGCCAGTGCTTCGACCGTGGGTGCTTCCATGATGTTTTAAATTTATTTTTCTGGCGAAAGAGTGTGTTAGTAATTACAAGGTTATGCTCTGCACATTTAGTCAGAAGTAAGATTCCATTCGTGTTGCTGTTGTCAACTCCTTCTTTCCCAATGATCCCTGGCCACAAATCAAAATCACGCCCAACTCTTGCATTGAAATCACCCAGGAGGATAATTTTATCCTCCTTTGGTACCTCTGATAAGATGGTGTCCAGCTGGGTATAAAATTTTTCCTTGATATCCTCATCTGCATTTAGTGTTGGTGCGTAAGCACTTAGGATAGTTGCCTGTTGGTTTTTGGCGAGTTTTATTCGCAGAGTTGAGAGTCGTTCGTTAATCCCAGTGGGAACTTCTGACAAGAGCTTCACAAGGTCGTTTTTGATAGCAAAGCCTACCCCATGTATTCGTCGTTCTTGTTCAGGCAGTCCTTTCCAAAAGAAGGTATAACCTCCTTTTTCTTCCTTCAACTGTCCTTCTCCTGCTCTTCGAGTTTCTTAGAGTGCTGCTATATCAATATTAAAACGTCTCAGCTCCCTTGCAATAATGGCAGTCCTACGTTCAGGTCGTTCACTATCCATATTGTCTTGCAGTGTCCGTATATTCCATGTTCCAAAATTCATGTGTTTTTTACGACCGCTAGATGGTGACCCCACTGGTCGCGGTAATCCAGTCAGGGAGAAAATGAGGCAGACTATGTTTAGGGCACCTTTTCTAGCCCCCTCCCCATATAGGGTGAGCAGAGTGGATCCTAAATAGGGCTGCTCAGTCGTGGATACAGCTGCCGAACTACTCAACTGCCTCGATCCTTGAGTCAGGGCGACTGAATCCATATCCACCGCCCATGTGCTGGTCCATGACTAGGAGCTTCTGGATTCCACAGTCCTGCCCCCGTTGCCATTCGTCAATCGCCATGGGACTTTTGGTTGTTTTGGGTTTGGTGTGGTTGGAAGACGCCTGTGCGTGAATTTGTTTTATGTGTGGAGATCGGTGCACAACGATCAGCACACAACCTTCACAGAAAAAGGCTCTAATCCAATGGCATGGATACCATGACGATTGGTGACCTTTTGTCTGCTGCAGCCTTCATCCGCCTTCGCAGCCATTGTAACAATACACCTTGTTATCTTCCGCCTGTTCTGCCGTTGAGGACTTTCTTGGATCGTTCTTTGTCTGGTTCCTCCCCCTGGACCTTACCGCCATGGGTGACCCTGCCAGGAGTACATGACTCCCGACGGCTTCGCTCACAGGGTTCATTGGGAACACACAAGCCCACTCACCACAACAAGGTGACGATCCAGCGAGTGAGAGTATAATATCTTGAGTATTATAATATTATTGAGTATTATAATATTATATAATATTATATATAATATATAATATTTATTTATTATTCAAATTTATTCCCCGCCCATCTCCCATGCAAGGGACTTATATTATATATAATATAATAAATATAATATAATATAATATAATATAATATAATATAATATAATATATATAATATAATATATAATATATAATATATAATATAATATAATATTATAATATTATAATATAATATTATAATATTATTGAGTATTATAATATTATAATATCTTGAGTATTATATCTTGAGTATAAGCTTCTGACAACCCAAGGATTTTCCCCTTATATGTTAGACATTCCTCTATGCCGCAACTTCAACAAAAGCGGTGGCAAATGAGAAAAACAAGCTGAACTAAATGACTGGGTAACTGGCTGATAGTTACCACCTCTCAAATTAAAAACCTGTAGATCTTCAAGTCTCCCCTACTCAGGTGCTAAGGTTGAATCAAGATCACCGCAGACGGTGACTGCAGCCATGAAATTAAAAGACGCTTGCTCCTTGGGAGGAAAGCTATGGCAAACCTAGACAGCATATTAAAAAGCAGAGACATCACCTTGCCGACAAAGATCTGTATAGTTAAAGCTATGGTTTTCCCAGTAGTAATGTATGGCTGTGAGAGTTGGACCATAAGGAAGGCTGAGTGCCGAAGAATTGATGCTTTCGAACTGTGGTGCTGGAGAAGACTCTTGAGAGTCCCTTGGACTGCAAGGAGGTCAAACCAGTCAATCCTAAAGGAAATCAACCCTGACTGCTCATTGGAAGGACAGATGCTGAAGCTGAAGCTCAAATACTTTGGCCACCTAATGCGAAGAGAGGACTCACTGGAAAAGACCCTGATGCTGGGAAAGACTGAAGGCAAAAGGAGAAGGGGACGGCAGAGGATGAGATGGATAGATAGCATCACCGATGTAATGAACATGAATTTGAGTAAACTCCGAGAGACAGTGGAGGACAGGAAGGCCTGGCGTGCTATGGTCCATGAGGTCACGAAGAGTCGGACACGACTAAACGACTGAACAACAACAACAAAGCAAAAATAACAAACCATTGCAAGTTAGCCCACTCTGTAGACAGTTGGATGATTTTCCACAGTCCCATTATCTGCAAAGACATGTAAGTCAAAATCACATTTTCCCTTTTGCTTTGACAAAGACGGTCAAGGATAAATTGACACACACACCCCAAAAATGCATAGTGTATAGATGAACAGTACTGCAATGTGAGTATCTTTATATGCAGTAAGCGAAGGAAACTACTGAAAATCAGAGATTGTTTTTGACATGCAAGTAAACAGCATTGGCACATAGTGCTTTTTTTTAATTTAGCCCTAGTTTTCAGCTTTGAAACATTCAGTGGTTCCAAACAATTCCAACATTGGGAATAAGCAGTGAGGGTAGTCTAGAATATTTTTTTTAGTTGAGTTTTTGAAAATTATGTTAAGTTTACTAGCTTTCCTTTATGTCCCATCTCAAAATGGTAAAAAACCAAACTTTGGCAGTCTCATGAGAGGGGGAGGGGGCTACGGGGTTGGAAAAAAGGGGCTTGAGGGCATATATAGCTGCTTCCCCCCCCCCCCGCAAAGTAATGTGTGAAGGGGAAATTTACTAATAAAAATAAATAAATAATATTAGTAAAATGCCTTGAAAAAAGCTGTCCTGATAGTATTCTAGGTCACAGCTTTTTGTTGCACTGTTTTATGAAGGAGTACGATTAATATTTTCCATTACTAAAGCTATTATCAAAACACATTGGAAACTTTTTGTCCTTGTGTGCCTATTGGCTACCAAAGCTGCTCGTGCATTTGAAATGTGTATTTTACCATAGGGAAAATGTGCAAAATACTTCTTCATTTCCAACCATGGAGCAAAAAGCAGAAGGGCGAGTCTGTTGCACATTAAGTCTTTCTCTTGTTTCTGGAATGTATGAAATGACGGTGCAAGATCATCTGGTACAAAGGAGGTGCTCTGACTTCCTTTTTTTTATATAAGAATTTTATTAGATTTAAGACAAAGATAAAAACTACAAAAAAGAAAAAAACTACAAAAAGAGAAAAGAGAAAACTAAAAAATGTGAAAACACAAGAGAATTTTTTTTTAACAATTACAAAAAGAGGTGACTTCTGACTTTTAACGGCAAGGATATACAACAAATTTTCCAAAATCAATCCCTTACTCTATATTAAACCAAGATCACATTATTTCTATAAATCACTCCATTGGCACATTATAAAAATCACTAAATACAGTTGCTCCATCCCCTTATACTAAAAGAAAAAAAGAATATATATATATATATATATATATACACACACACACACACACACACACACACACATACACACACACACACATACTGTATATATCTCCTAATCAACTTCCACCCCAAAATAACATTTATTTAATTATTTCCTATTATTTCATCTAAAACCAAGCATTTATTATTATACCTTATTAATCTTAATTCAAATCATTAAAGATGAATGAAGTCAAACAAGCCCTAGAAACAATCAAAATAAATATTCTTAAACCCTTACCCCACTTCAAAATAAACCAGAGCATTTACATATCCCCACAATACACACAAAGCTTTTTTGATAGAGAAATCAAACAGCCCAACTGCCCCTCTTAAAAACTCCGACTTCTCAGCAAAAAGCCTCCCATACATATGTCTATGAAGGTTCTCAGTCATCCAGGTGGAATTGTCTGTAGCTTGAATCATGTCAACTGGATTTCTATTTTCTCAGTGGAAACGTTTCGCTCCTTATCCAAGGAGCTTCTTCAGTCTGAGCAAAGTTAGTAAGGGAATCCTAAATATTTAGGATTCCCTTACCAACTTTGCTCAGACTGAAGAAGCTCCTTGGATAAGGAGTGAAACGTTTCCACTGAGAAAATAGAAATCCAGTTGACATGATTCAAGCTACAGACCTCCCATACATAATAACCCCTTCTTTTCCATAACATTCCATCAAAAAATCAATCTCACTTATGACTTGCAATTCGAATTGTCCCTTTAATTTCAACCCCACTCTCCGATCTTCATCTAGCATTTCAACATAAGCCCCAATCTCGCCGTTAGAAGAAACATTTCTATCATTGTTAAGCTCTTCAATTTCTTTCACAACATCTCCAACCAGATGACACATTTTAAACTTCATATTTTCCACAATGTCCTGAATGCCTTGCATAAAAAGTTGACAGGAATCAAAAAGAATCTGTTTAAGGTCTCGATGGAAGTCTGAGAGAGTCTGATTGAAATCCTCCATGTCTCTTGTTGGGGATATTGGATTTACAAATAGAAAAACATCTAGTTAGAATCATACAATATATGGTTACTGCAGCAAGACTTCTTTATGCACAATTTTGGAAACCTCAGATTCTACCAACAATACAAGAATGGTTGTTAAAATTGATGGACATGGCAGAAAATGATAAACTCACTTGTTTATTAAAAGAAAGCTCAAGTTGTCGTTATCTCAAAGAGTGGAAACCACTGGTGGACTATTTGCGAAACGCAGGAGGGGCGAAGCTTACATGGGGGTTTGAAGATTAGATATTATAAATATAATGGGGTATATTAGACAAAGAATTATTCTTATCTATTGCATGAAAACTAGCACTTAGGGCGGATTTTTTTCTTTTCATGACCAGGGATAGATTGGAAGTTACCTATGTTTCATACTTTACTTTTTCTTCTTCTTTTACTTTACTACACTTTTTCTTTTCTTTTCTTTTCTTTTCTTTTGTATTTCTATTTCTATTTCTTTTTTCTATTTCTAACTTTTAACTATGTATTGTAAAATTCTAATAAAAATTTATACAAAAAAAGAAGAAATCCTCCATGTCTCATGCAGTAAACTATGGTGCCCCCTAGGTACTTAACTAGCGAAAGTGGAAGATAATAGAAAAATTCCGAGATGTATTTACACAAGTGAAAGTATGATAACAGGCAGTTCCCCAGTGAAAGTAGCAACAGAAAGCTGAAAGTTCAAAACAGCAGATTCAACGTGTAGGAAAATGCTAAAATCTTCAAATTTAATACAAAAATAATAACAGGGAGACGATTACATACTCTCAACCTTCCTTAGTATTTAGATGGAAAACAAGCCAAAACTTAAAAAGATTTTTTTAAAAAAAATCCCAAAAATAACGATAAACACCAAGAGATCCAGCTTCTCCTTGCTATAGAAAGCCTCTCTTAGGGTAAGGTAAAGGTAAAGGTTCCCCCCGCACATTTGTGCAGTCGTGTCCGACTCTAGGGGCCGGTGCTCATCTCCCTTTGTTATCCGAAGAGCCAGCGTTGTCCAAAGATGCTTCCACAGTCATGTGGCCGCATGACGCGCATGGAACGCTGTTACCTACCCACCAAAGTGGTACCTATTCATCTACTTGCATTTGCATGCTTTCGAATTGCTAGGTTGGCAAGAGCTGGAGCTAGTGCGGGAGCTCACTCCATCATGCGGGGCTAGGGATTTGAACCTCCGAACTTGCGATCTTCCGATCAACAAGCCTGGCGTCTTACCCGCTGAGCCACCACACTCCTAGGGTACATATACTTTTAAAAAAAAGGTGATTTAGAAATGGGGTGGCCAGTCTTAGTGTCCCTTTAAGGCTACAGCGCAGCTTGGAAATGGTGACATCCCAGCCTCCCGGCAGCTCTTACCAGTCAAGCGCAAACGCCGTTTACAATCTTCTGGCTGCAAACCACCGTCCTGGAGGGCAAATGGGATAATTCCGAGTGTTTTCCTTTCCCAGTAAAACGCTCTTGGGCTTCAGGAAAAACCTGCCTGAGCCCAAAAATAACTGCCACGTTGTCAGTTCTGCCTGCAGAGCCCGCGAGCACAGCTGTTCAGTCCGCCTGTGATGGTCCCGGGTGCTATGTCCCAATAAGGCTCCTCACGCAAGATTATGCGGAATGAACTTTAATAAGGAAACATACAAGCCCTAACATCGGTGAAGGTCTGAATGCCCCTTCCCGCCAAACGATTGAGTTTTATGAGTTTCCCTCCCCTTAGTTCAGCTTGTGTTGTCAATGATGTCAGTTTCCTTCTCGGCGCCTCTCCCGTCTCGCCAGTGAATGGTTGTGTTGCTTGATATTGGAAGGTGTTAACTATCGGCCTCCGTCTGAGTGCATTCCTCCTCACTGTCTCCCGTAGACGGTATCTCGATGTGTATTGTCTGGCGTACGTGTCTGGGTGGAAGGTTCCGATGGGGAACCTTACACCGCCATATCCCCACCAGAAGTCTTAATCCTCTCTGACTTCCTTTTAATTCAACTTTTAAGCATGCATGTGACATACTTCCTAGTTTCTGAACTTTAACTAAGAAATATGTAACCATTTTAACATGTTGCTATTACATGTGTTTGTAATTTACTCATATGTGATGGTTCCGGGTGCTATGTCCCAATAAAAGCTCCTCACGCCAGGTTATACAGAATGAACTTTAATAAGGAAATGTACAAGCCCTAACATCGGTGAAGATCTGAATGCCCCTTTACGCCAAATGATTGATTTTTATGAGGTTCCCCCCCCCCCTTAGTTCAAGTGTATGATCGGCCTCTGTCTGGGTGCATTCCTCCTCATTGTCTCCCGTAGCCGGTATCTCGATGTGTATTGTCTGGCGTACATTCCTTTTCTGAATTATGATCAGGGGGAAAGATTGGTCTGGGGCCAAAATGTTCCAACTGGCAGGGTCTCGGAAGCGGGCCTTCTCTGCAGTAGCTCCTGCCCTCTGGTACATTCTTCCTCCAGAGGTGAGACAGGCCCCCTTGCTCCTGGACTTTCGAAAAAAATTGAAAACCTGGTTCTGCCATCATGCCTGGAACGAAAGGGGGAATAGTCATTCCTGGGGATGGCTAGCGCCCTAGAATGGACTGAGAATGGCCCACACGTTCACGATCTGATAGAGAACTCTACCCATCTAGATTTTATTCCATGTACATTTGCTGTTATTTGTATTTCTATTTTATATTTATTGTATTTGTGGTTTGTTTAGTATTTTAATTGTGGTTTTATTGTAAACTGCCCAGAGTTCCCCCTTTGGGGGAAAATGGGCGGTGATAGAAATTAAATTAAATTAATAAATAAATAAATAAATAAATAAAGGATTTTCCAGAACAACACCAAGTCATGTGCGAAAGCCCTTAACTTTAGGCTGACCATACATACCGTTTTAAATGGGACAGTACCGTTTTTTTCACATTTCCCGACCGTCCCGTCGTTTTAATATAAATGTCAATTTTGTCCCGTTTTTTTAAAAAAATTAGCAAAATGTCAGGCATGGCAAGATTGATTCAGCCAAGATGCAATTATCATTTAAAAAGTGCTTGATTGAGGTGCCTGATGTTGGGTGAGACTAGAGAGGGGCAAGGAAGGCGGAAAGAGAGAGAGGGGGGGGGAGACAGAGAGAGACAGAGAGAGAGATCTTTGCCACCGCCTCTGCTCTGCTCTTAGCTGGTCGCTCTTTGCTCTCTGTTTGTTTTATTAAAATGCGTTTGGGATGTGATCCTACCCCTTTTTTCAAGAGTGAAACTGATTATTTCTCCAGCTCAGCAAGAGAGTCTTTCGTTTGGGATTGTGGGTGAGAGAGAAAGAGGGAGGAAAAAAAGCAGGAGGAGGAGGGAAGGCAGAAGGAAGAGAAGGCTCGCCGGGCGTGGAGTTTTTGAATCCTCCCTTCCCTGCCTCTCTTCTCTCCCCCCTCCCCTCCTTCCTGCGATCCGTGATGTTACAAAGCCCGTGAGCTGTGCTTTCCCCATTCGCCTCCTGTCAAATACAGTCCCCCTCTACGTCTACCTAAATTTTTGTATGAGTTCCGTCACTGAAGAATAATTGTTAGCTCAATATGTTCATGTAATAAAACTTTTTCATTTTAATGAAAACAAAAATATTTTTATATATACAGTAATCTGTTTAAGGACCAGCAAAAGGATCTTAAAAACTCTTTAAAACTTTTTTTATCGTCTTACTTTTTCATGAATACGGAATATTACATAAGTTTAACCCCATCCCATTTTTGCCATCCCAATGTCCCGTTTTTGTCTCAAGGAAATATGGTCAGCCTACTTAACTTATAAGTTTCTTTTTTAATCTTTACTCCCACAATCTTCTCATCTTGTCTTATATCTCTGTTCAGTATTTCAAGAACCAAAATAAACAAGAGAGGAGACAGTGAGGATCCCTGTCTTGTTCCTTTTTATATCTCACAGGGTTTTGTTAGATCTCCATTAACAATTATTTGTGCTTTCTGTGAAGTGTAAATAAATCACCCATTTTATAAAGTTCTCTCCAAATTCATATCTTCCAAAACCTTGAAAAAGAAAGCCCAGTTCAAATTGTCGAAGGCCTGCATCTAAGAAGATCAATGCGGCTTGTTTTTCATTATGTTACTCCAAATACTCCAAAATGTCCAACACATTTCTAACATTGACTTTTAACTGTCTTTTAGATAAAAACCCACATTAATCCTCAAGAATAAATTCTTGCAAAATTATTTTCAGTCTATCAGCTAGAATTGTTGTGAACAACTTATAGTCATTATTCAATACAGGTAGTCCTCAACTTACAACCATTTGTTCAGCGACCATTTGAAGTTAGAATGGTGCTGAACGAATGGTGGCTACGACTGATCCTCTGAGTTTTGGCTGTCCCAGCACCCTCGTAGTCACATGATCACTATCTGGGCACTTGGCAACCCGTTTGCACTTACGACCGGTTGCCAAGCACCCCATGATCACATGATCACCATTTGCAACCTTCCCTGCCAGTAGCCCAGACTAAATGCTAAGAAGCCAGGATAAACTCTAAAGTCTGTCATAGTTTAGAAGATGGTTCTCTAATGAATTGGCACAATTATTCTACCTACCACAAGGGGGCAGCAAGCATTGCCCAGAGGGCAGTTCAGGACAGAGAAGGTCACAGCATCTGTTTGGCTGCATTGTCTTTTGCAATGAGCCTTTGAGGCTCACAAATACTTGTGATGTTGAAACTTGACCACAGTTTCCCTTTCGGGCCAAGTGGGTGTTGCAAAGAGACCGCAGAACCTGCCATTGGGGGAAAAATAACTCCTTCCTTGCTTCACTGGAGAAAAGATGGTACAAGAAATGAAGCTGCTTACCGTCTGCCTGGTTAGTGTTCTCCTCCTGATCTTAATCCAGACAGGAAGCTTCAAAGGATAGGTGTAGAAATTAAAGGAGAAAAGATGTGCACTGTGCTCTCTTTGCCACTGGGCACATTTTGAACTTGGGATGACATAACATTTCACATAATTTTGAGGGTTGGGGAAAAAGTCAACTGTCCAGCAAATTTTCAATTTGGATGAAAGAGTAATCTTGAGCACAGCTCACTTTGGGATTCCTTGGTTGCTAAATGGAAAAATGGGCTGGGATGGTTTACCCTTCCGTTTCTCTCATCATTCCTGCTTAATCATACAATAGGAATATTCTAGAAGAAGACGGTGAAGCATATAAACTGGAAGCTACCCAAAACTCCCTGTTTTGGATCTCAGCCATGAACTCACTAAACTAGGCTGTCTTAAACAATCCATTACTTAATAATGAATAATGATTACTGAATAATGACTGATCATTATGAATAAATATTATTAGCTCAGCCTCAAGATGAAGGTAGATGTGCAAATGGTGAACCCATTATTTAAATATTCAGGTAGTTAACCATGACCGTAGCTCAGGTTTAAAGACAGTGCTTTGTATACACTATTCCCAGGATCAATTCTACTTATTTTCAGCCAAAAGAAAACCCAGGAAAGAAATAATGTGAAAACCTGCTGTGTCCAAGATTCCAGCAAGCTATTGCAGCTAGTCACGTAGACCAGGGGTGGAAAACATGGTTCTCCAGATGTTGATAAACGATTGTTCCCAGAAGTCCCATCCAACCTGATCATTGGTGAGGGATGTTGGGAGCTGAAGTCCAGCAACATTTGAAACTCCTTTGCTTTTGGATTACTAGGCTTGATCAATAATTAATTTATCCAGGTATCGAGTTATTTTCCTATGTTCTTGAAAATAATTGCATATAAAATTGAGGGCAGGGGATGCATTCTAAAAGCAAAAGCATTGCTGAATTGTCCTCCCTCTACTAATTCAATTCCCTACAGTCTGCTGCTGGCATTTCTAGTTTAAAGGTTAGGCATGTCATCTGCAATATTGGGATTGTAGAATAATTATATACTTGCACATCTACTCAGAGTCTTTCTAAAGATACTGGCTGGATTCACATATTGCCCTTGTTGGAGATTCTAGCAAATCCAGCATGCCTCATCAGCATATGGATGGCTGCTCTAGGATGCAAACTCTCCATGCTTTTGAGGAAGCTGTTTGTGGCCACTCCCACTTCCCCTCTCTCTCTCTCTCTCTTCCTTGGACCGGGAGCAAGCACATGGCTGTGTGCTGCTCCATTCTAGGCCATGGATGGGCCTAGGAGATTTTCCCCCCTTTCTACCCGCATATCTTGCAGCAAGCAGGGCAAGAGGTATTAAGTTTAGGGAAACAAAGAAGAAATGGAATATCATTTATCTACCAAAAATGCTGTACCTGGAATGAATAAACGTAAGGACTCTTTTGTACTTACTTTTCATACCTGCCATGTCTAAGCGCGTGTTTCTTTATGCTTGGGTGGGCTAAGGGTGTAAAACTAAGCTAGACCTCTCTAATATGCTCATGGGCTCTGTTTTTAAACAATATTTTTTTTCTGTACACAAACTTTGCAGCTCTGCTCCATTTCAGTAGTTCTAACAGACTTCTGAATGGGCTTCAGCCCTAAGCCATGATCGTTTAACCACTGTTCACTGATTAAGCCACAATTGGCTAGATTCATAAATGACTCATATCAGAGACAAAATCGGGTGACTGATAGCTGCTAAGATCAGGGTGGCCCTTACTGTACAATCCAAGCTGAAGTTCTCTCCTCTGGTCCCTGGTCAACCTCATCTGCTGCCATCTTGCTTATAAAGACCTGCATACAGTGGTACTGTAATGGTGATCTATCGCAATGTGCACAATACCGTAGCACTAGACTGCTCAGCCAGTAATGCTGTAAGTACTTTATCTCTATGGCCCTTGACATAGCACAAGAGGATCATGGCAAAAAAGTTAAATGTTGAGACCAATTCCTATTATTCCTGGTGGAATCTGGAAGAGGAGAGGAGAGGAAAGGAAAGGGAAAGGGAAGGGAAGGAAAGGGAGAAAAATCACAAATGAAAGTCCTGCTAGTGAATCAACCCACTTTGGGAGCCAATATTTCTTTTGTTTATATTCTATTCAGCTCAACTTACCACATAACATGGGGTAGGAGTACAGGAAGGAACCTAAAGAAGATGGATAGTGAGACCTGACATGTCTGCCACTGTCCTGTAATTGGGAGATGCTTTTCCTGCTGACAGGTGACATAGAGAAGAGGGAGGAGGACAGCAAAGCTAGTTACAGCCAATCACTTTGCTTATTTCATATTGCACACGCAAAATCAGGACAGGGCCACTCAGCAGTGAACCACTGCAGAGGCACGAGAGCCAGGATAGAGATCAGCAATGAGGGCAGCAACCAGCAGGATCCATAGCAGCTGCAGCAGCACAACAAAAGGCCCACCCCTTTTTGCAAAGTACAAAAAGAGGTGGGGCTTCAGTTGCATTGCTGGGACCACTCTCTTGCCTGTTTTGACCCCGCGGATGGTCTTGTCAGCAACTTTCATGTTGGGTGGAGAGCATTACAGTTCAGCAGCGGGGAAAAGCTCTCTGTTGTCAGAATTCCATGGCAGCTGCAAGCTGTGTAAAATCTGTTATGCTTCTTATGTCAGAGATGAAGTCAGGTGACCAGTGTGAGGGTGGGCCAGAGTGGCTCTCATTGGCCCTTTCAGGTGGATGCAGAGAAACCCCTCCCCTCTGGTCCCTGGCCAGCCTCAATTGCTACCATTCTGCTTTTAAACTCTTAAAGCAGAGCTTTCCAAACTTTTCATGTTGGTGACACACTTTTTAGACGTGCATCATTTCGCGACACACTCTTACAGCAGGGCATCATTTCGTGACACACTCTTACAGCAGGGCACAAGGCAGGCACTAGGACCTGCGCGGAATCCTGGCAGGGCTCGGAGGCAGCAGCAGCCGCGACACACCCAGACACTGCAGCCGACACACTAACGTGTGGCGACACACAGTTTAGAAAGCTCTGTCTTGAAGAGTTGGAAGCAGCACGTGTTAGTGCATTGTGCAATAGCACTAGACTCCTTAGTGCTTTTACTCTATGACCTTTCTTGGTTTAGCCCAAGGCTGAAATAACAAAGCAGTGGAAAGATGGGGACCACCCCTGCCCTCAGTTGCCTCCCAAGCAGAACATGGAGGAATCTGGAAATTGGCATTGGTGGTCTAGATAAAGGAAGGAAAGGAACAGACAGAAGTTCTAAATAAAAGTGGCTCAGCTCCCTTCCTGGCTCCAATCTGTTTTCTGTTTATATTCAATTTTATTCAGCTTGGTTACATCAAAATGGAGGGTAGCAGGAAGGGCAGAGGGAGAACCCTAGAGATGATGGAAGAGTCCTGCAGCCACACCTGCCCCATTCCTGCCGCAGTGTTTTCCCTGCTGACATGCAAAAGAGGGAGGAGGGCAAAGCCAAAAGAATTAATCCACTGCTTTGTTTATCACAAGCGATACATTCATACATTACATTACATTCCCATCACGCTATTCTCTTTCAGCATTATGCAGAGCACAGAAAAAGAGTACGAAATAATACAAGTGGTCCTCTTTTAGCAACTGTCTCTTTTGGAGACCATTCGCAATTATGACGGTGATGAAAAAGTAACTTTGCAACCAATCCTCACATTTATGACCTTCGCAGGTCTGTAAAGCAAAGGGAAGCTGAAGTAAGATCGTAAGCACGGTCACAGTTTCACTTAGCAACTGCTTCACTTAACGACTGAGTTGCCAGTCCCAATTGTGGTTGCTAAACGAGGACCACCTGTAAGCCAAATACAATTGTTAAGATTTATTCCTTTGCTGTGCATATTTATTTCAATGTATTTGAAACTAACAGTCATTTTCTAAACAGATATTCACCAGTCACCATTCTCATTCATTCTTGAGATTCTGAAAGGCCCAAGGCCTTGTTCCACTCTTTCTCATCTCATTTCTACCCATCCAATCATGTGACATAGTAGAACACTTTTTCCCTGGGTCACGTTGACTTAGAATGCTGTATAATATTTCTCAGAACTCATCTGTAGTTATTTCAGAAACATTATTTACTGGAGTTTTAACATGCGACAGTCACCAACTTATGGGTTCTTATTTTCATACACCCCCACACAACTTTGAAGACACCAATTCATATTTTCCGACAGTATAGCCCTGTCATAATTATACCTTTACTTCTCTACATGTATTCATCAGCTGTACCCCACCTTCATTCAGATCTATTACATCCTTCCCCTTTCTCTTAATTTCACAGACACACACAGTGTCTACTTTCCCTTTTTTAAATTTCATTAATTAATTCATGGTTATTACCTTCATGGATCACTGCCTTGTCATGTCGAAGGGGCTTGCGTAACTCAATGAAGTCAGGTCAAGACGGACAGGTCATGACGAAGAGTTCTGACAAAACGTGGTCCACTGGAGGAGGAAATGGCAACCCACTCCAGTATCCTTGCCAAGAAAACCCCATGGACAGTATCAAAAGGCTAAAAGATATGACGCCGGAAGATGAGCCCCTCAGGTCGGAAGGTGTCCAAAATGCTACTGGGGAAGAGCGGAGGGCAATTCCGAGTAGCTCCAGAAAGAGTGAAGCGGCTGGGCCAAAGCCGAAAGGACGCTCAGTTGTGGATGTGTCTGGAAGTGGAAGGAAAGTCCGATGCTGTAAAGAACAATATTGCATAGGAACCTCTAATGTAAGATCTATGAATCAAGGTAAGCTGGATGTGGTCAAACATGAGTTGACAAGATTGAACATCGACATCTTGGGAATCCGCAAACTAAAATGGACAGGAATGGGCAAATTTAATTCAGGTGACCATTATATATATACTACTGTGGGCAACAACCCCTTAGAAGAAATGGAGTAGCCCTCATAGTCAATAAAAGAGTGGGAAAGGCAGTAGTGGGGTACAACCTCAAAAATGACAGAATGATCTCAGTTCGAATCCAAGGCAAACCATTCAACAACACAATAATCCAAGTCTATGCCCCAACCACTGATGCTGAAGAAGCTGAAGTCGAATGGTTCTATGAAGACCGATAACACCTTCTAGTACTAACACCAAAAAAAATGTCCTTTTCATCATAGGGGACTGGAATGCTAAAGTAGGAAGTCAAGAAATAACCGGAATAACAGGCAAGTTCGGCCTTGGAGTACAAAATGAAGCAGGGCAAAGGCTTGTTGGAAGAAATTAAGAACGCTGTCTGCCCTCCATGTTGTCTTCCCCCAGAACATGTAAAGGAAGTCCCAATTGTTAAAGGTTACAAAATAGAATGAGTTTGATAATGCCAGAGATTAAGATGTAAAAGGAAGCCCAACTGCTTAGACAAAGATTCCCTTCCGATTCAATTGGAAACCTTGGAACACCAAAAGTCAGCTCATTTACAGAACTTAGCCAGCCCATTCAGGTAGACCTTCTTCCCCAGCCAAACAGATCTCCATAATCAAATCACAAAAGATTCCTTCAAAGGTGGACATTCCAAGCTAGTAGACAAAGCCACAGCACCGCAGGGAACCCAGACGGTCAAGGCAGGAAACACCAACAGCAGGGGGCCTGACCACAGAGCGCCTCCTCTCTGAAATCCGGTAAACTACACTCTTCTCAAGTTCCTAGGGGGCGGGAACACCTTTGCATAGCAACAGCCAAGCTCTCCTATATAAGGGGCTTTTGTGTTCTTGGAGAATAAACCTTTAACCTCTGTTCCAGCAATTGCCTGCGTTTCTTCATTCCCAGCTCGGGATGAACCCTTGGTAAGATTTCCTTAGCTTGAATCATGTCAACTGGATTTCTATTTTCTCAGTGGAAACGTTTCGCTCCTTATCTAAGGAGCTTCTTCAGTCTGAGCAAAGTTGGTAAGGGAATCCTAAATATGTTTCTAGGTAGCTGTGTAACCTTACACCTGGGGCTAGGTCATGGTTATATTGAGATGTTATTTTTAAGTCCTTTTATCATCTAAAGCAGGGCTTTCCAAAGTGTCGCTGCTGGCGACACACGAGCGGCGGTGCGGCGGCGCAGCAGTGGCGCGCGTGCGCGCACGGCGGCGGTACAGGGGCGCGCACGCGCGGCGGTGACACAGGACAGCGTGCGGTGGCACGCGCGTGCACGGCGGCGGCGTGGGGGGGCGTGCAGTGGCGCGGGGGGCGTGCAGTGGCGCGCGTGTGCACGGCGGCGGCGGCTGCTGCTGCTGCCACCGTGCACGCGCGCGCCGCTGCTTCCGGGTGGTGTGGCAACACACCACGCTGTGTGTGGCGACACACTTTTGTGTCGCGACACACAGTTTGGAAAGCTCTGATCTAAAGGAGGATCGTTAAGATCACCATGCTGCTGTTAAGCTTGTGAAATGGTCTTAATCTTCCTAGGCACAGAAGACAAAGCGGGGAGGAAGATGGGGGAGAGGTTGTGCCTGAGGCCCCCACCTCTATTCAAGGAAGGATTTTCCAAGTTGGCATAAATGGATTCCTTGACCCCTCTCTCAAACCACCTATCTTCTCTGTCTAAAATGTGAACATTAATGTCCTCAAATGAGTGTCCTTTTTCCTTTAGATGAAGATAAACTGCTGACTCTGGTCCTGTGGTGTTACTTCTCCTGTGTTGGGCCATCCTCCTGTACAAAAGTTGTTTGGTTTCTCCAATGTAGAGTTCAGAGCACTCCTCACTGCACTGGATTGCATAAACTACATTGCTTTTCTTGTGTTTTGGAATTTGATCTTTGGGGTGTACAAGCCTCTGTCTTAGTGTGTTGGTGGGTTTGAAATATACAGGTATGTGGTGTTTGCCAAATATCCGTTTTATCTTTTCAGACACGCCAGCCATGTAGGGAATGACCAGGTTCTTTCGTTTACTCTGAGTCTCAGCCCTATCTGTCGCTGTTTTAGGTCTGGTAGATTTAGATTTGGTGAAGGCCCAATTTGGATATCCACAGGCCTTCAGGGCTGTTCTCAGGTGCTGATTTTCATTCTTTAAAGAGGGAGGGAGGGAGGGAGGGAGGGAGGGAGGGAGGGAGGGAGGGAGAGAGAGAGAGAGAGAGAGAGAGAGAGAGAGAGAGAGAGAGAGAGAGAGATGTTCAGTCGTTTAGTCGTGTCCGACTCTTCGTGACCTCATGGACCATAGCACGCCAGGCCTTCCTGTCCTCCACTGTCTCCCGGAGTTTACTCAAATTCATGTTCGTTACATCGGTGATGCTATCTAACCATCTCATCCTCTGCTGTCCCCTTCTCTTTTTTTACTCCTGTCTTTTAATTTCATGGCTGCAGTCACCATCTGCATTGATCTTGGAGCCCAAGAAAATAAAATCTGTCACTGCTTCCATTTCTTCCCCTTCTATTTGCCAGGAAGTGATGGGACCAGATGCCATGATCTGAGTTTTTTTAAGTCAATCAAGACTTTAGCATTATTTATTTATTCTTTCGATTTTTATCTCCGCCCCATCTCCCCCAAAGGGGACTCTGGGCGGTTGCTTGTTAGTATTATAGAGAAGATGTAGATGAGGTTATTAGCCTTAGTTGTACCTGCGCCACATGCAGCATTCCCTGCTAATAGTAAAACCATTTTACCCCAAGCACGCTCATCCTGTTCTATGCAAGCAAGCTGGGATCTAGGAAGTATATACTGTGTACTGACCTAGACTCTGGAGGCATTCAATCTATCAGCAGAGCATATGAGATGGTCAGCTCTTTAACACAAGACAGTTTCTCTGGGGCCAGAGAGAGATGGAACTCCCCTAACAGATTACTCCACCATTCTCTTCCAGGCATTATCCCCCCGCCCCAAACTTCTGGTTAGATGGAACAGCAGGGTTATGTGGCAAGGAAGGAATGGGAAGACTGTCTCTTTTATGACAGCAGATATAGCTGCCTGCTGGGTCCATGGCTGTGTGCCTTTCAAACAGCAAATGGCTAATAGGATTACCTGGATGATCCCAAGGGACGCTGCCACCTGCAGAAGCTTCATCTATTTATATTTGGTAGTCAAGGTCATCGGAGGGGCCTGACACAATCAACATTTGATATATGGTGAGAAGGTCTTCATTTCGTGGACCTGGCCTGAGGCCTTGGACTCCCTGCTTGCACCAGGGAGGCAATATTAGGGACAGGGGATGATGATAAGAGAAAGATGAATTAGCCGAGCTGCCCAGAGCGTATAATCTACCCATTAAGGATAGTGGGGTATTATTGACTTGAGCCATTTGTAGGAGAATGTTATCTTCCTCTGAATTTGTGGATGAAGAGGAAGATGGCTTGTCAGAAAGTATTTTCTCTGGTGATTTAGAAGGGTAGGAATGGAAGGGTAGCATTTCATATAACAGGATAGGAGCTGAGGTGGAAAGGATTCTCAGCAAGGGCAAAGGCCTAACAAACCAACCAACCTTACATCATAAGAGAAATAGACTACTTTTTATATCTCAGACTTTTCCAGCCTGGGGTCCTCCAGATGCATTGTAACTTGCTGAATTCTCAGACTGCATGATTTGCATATTGAAGAACACATAGACCCATTTAACTTTTTGCAACAATACTACCTCAAAAGAATTGATTAGAAATCATTCCTGAGAGATGATCTTAGGTGGAACTGTCCTTGAGGACAGTTTGGGCATTTCTACCATGCCTTCTTTCCATTTTCCAGTCAGTCTTTCTACTTTCAAAGCATTCTGAAGATCTGTCTATTGTCTTCACTCCTGCCATCCTTGGAACACTGAAAACATGCTGACACCACAATTGAAGCTTTCCCTTCAACTGATAAAAAGGTAAAGGTCCCCCCCAGACATTTGTGCAGTCGTGTCCGACTCTAGGGGCCGGTGCTCATCTCCGTTTGTTAGCTGAAGAGCCAGCGTTGTCCAAAGACGCTTCCACGGTCATCTGGCCGGCATGACGCACGCGGAACGCTGTTACCTACCCACCGAAGTGGTACCTATTAATCTACTTGCATTTGCATGCTTTCAAATTGCTAGGTTAGCAAGAGCTGGGGCGAGTGCGGGAGCTCACTCTGTCACACGGGACTAGGGATTTGAACCTCCGAACTTGCGATCTTCCGATCGACAAGCCTGGCGTCTTACCCGCTGAACCACCACGCCTCTCTTCAACTGATACCTCGGTGAAGTAAGTGATGCAGTCGACACCCTGTCACAGTGCCCGGGGGCTGTAAGGGCCTGGATGGGGAACAACAGGCTTCAGCTGAACCCTGGTAAGACGAAGTGGCTGTGGATTGATGGCCTCTCGGCTTCCAGGAAGTTGTCATCTTTAACTCTGGATGGGGTGGCACTGCCCCGTTCAGATTCAGTGCGAAACCTGGGGGTCCTCCTGGCCTCATGACTCCTGCTCAAAGAGCAGGTGGCAGTCGTGGCCAGGAGGGCCTTTGCACAACTTCAGGTTGTGCGTCAGTTACGCCCCTTCCTGGATCAGGAGGCCCTCCGAACAGTCACTCCTGCCCTTGTCATCTCCCATATAGATTATTGCAATGCGCTGTACATGGGGATATCCTTGAAGAGTATCCGAAAGCTTCTGCTGGTCCAAAATGCGGCCGCCCGGGCAGTTACGGGTGCGATAAGATCAGCTCATGTAACACCACTGCTGCGCGAGCTGCATTGGGTACCAGTTTGCTTCCGGGTCCAATTCAAGGTGTTGGTGATCACCTTTAAAGCCCTACATGGCATGGGGCCAGGATACCTGAGGGACCGTCTCATCCCGATTACATCTACCCGCCCCACCCGGTCATGCAGGGAGGGCATGCTGCGGACCCCGTCAATAAAAGAATTCCATCTAGCGGGGTCCAGGAGACGTGCCTTCTCTGCGATAGCGCCCGCCCTGTGGAACATCTACCCGGCCCACCCGGTCATGCAGAGAGGGCATGCTTCGGACCCCATCAGTGAAGGAATTTCATTTGGCGGGGTCCAGGAGACGTGCCTTCTCTGTGAGGTGAAGGAGGTGAGGCAGGCACCTTCGTTCCTGGCCTTCAGAAAGTCTTTAAAGACCTTGTTCTGCCGCCTTGCTTGGGACAAAAGAGGCAATAGTTCCTCCTGGGGGTGGATAGCCCTGTAATACCCTCCTTTTTTAAGATCTTCCCATCCTCTGGATTCTTATTTCATCTGTTTATTATTATACTGTATTTTTATAGCTTTTTTAATATTGATTTTAATGTTTGTAAACCACCCAGAGTCTACTGTCGTGGAGATGGGCGGTGATAAATTTGAATAATAAATAAATAAATACCCCCCCCCCAAATTAACAAAACCTCCCTCAAATCAAGTTCAACTCCTGGTGACTACACTGACATATCCATGTTGCTTTCTTGGCAATGATAGTGCCTTCTTTCAACAGAAGCTTCTAGAAAACATATTTCAATTAGTGCCACGCCCAAACTACTGCCTGTCCTGGAGCAACAAAACATCCCCTCTTTTCCATTCTACAGGGGAAAAAATGAAATAAATTGCTAGCACCTCCACCCTCACCCCATTCCCATCCTACTACCATTTACATTATGTGTGTTTGTCTGGTCATTTGCAAAAAAAAATCTGAATATTTGTAATGGGATGAAGCTGCCTGGCTACCAAGTCAACATTCTTCCTGTATTAAAAAAAATCCCTTTAAAAGTTGTGAAACTTTTGCAAACAGGTACTTTCCTCAGTGCCAATATCTGTAATTTTGGAGTGTAGCACTTGCTGAACTGGGAGAGAGGGGGTGGCAAGTTCTAAACAAAAGGTATGCTATGGTTGTTGTGGGTTTTCCGGGCTGTGTGGCCGTGTTCTGGCAGATTTGGTTCCTAACGTTTCACCAGTAGCTGTGGCTGGCATCTTCAGAGGACAGGAGCACAGCTAGAAGATTCTCTCTGTGCCCAAGTGGAGGGTGTGTGTTCCTGCTGGGGTTTATAGCTGCTGAGAGGTCATTTCCGGCCGTGAAAGCCTTCGACTATACAAAAGGTATGCTATTTAGGCTGCAGGAACTGGAATTCATTGCAGAGACACTTCTACACAGTTAAGTGAGATTATATACACTTCATTCAGAGGTAAATCTATTCTTCAGTGAATTTGGGAGCTCAAGTGGAAGGTCAAGGCCTATGATATAATTTGTGCAACACTTCAGCCCTCTTGAAATAGTGGGAGACAAAATCTGAAACAAAACATATCACGGGGTAATGCATAAAGGATACTCACATCATTCTCACTGCCGCATGAGATCTCTCACCACAACCTATATTTTGAGGGCTGATAATTCAGTCTACACATCTTGAGGGTGATCCTCAAAAGTCATATGGTAGAGGCTTTCATGTGCTTTATCACTTGAGTTTCTGTTTGAGTCTCTGTGAATACAATAAATGAAGGACTGTTTTTGAATACTACTTCCACGTTGTAAAAAAAATGCAGGGAGAATTTTTGGAGAAAAAACATTATTTTTATTACTGTGTTGCTAGCCTCCAGGTCATGTATCCACATTTTCATGATACCCTTAGGGCTCGTATTTACACCTTTCTAACCACAGCACAAACATGCCCCACTAACCAGTTTTAAATGGCATAAACTCAGGGTTAACCCTAGTCTACAGTGGAGGAAGCTGGAAGTCATCTTTAGCTGTTCCTGGTTTAAAATAGGATGTCCCCCTTCTCCTGATGCCATTTTTGCCATGGACATGATCTAGGATGCTTCACTGATGATGTGGCCCCTGCTGCCCATGGACCTTATGGCTTGGGTGCAGGAGGAACCAGACACTGGGCTTCCACAGAAGCATCTGCCCACATAATGCCTGACTGGGGCTTTCTGAACTGCCTGTGTCAGGTCTTACGTGGGTTCCTTCCTCATAAACCCAGATTTAGCACTGTTTTGAAAAAGTGCTAGACATGTGTTTCAAAAGCACTCTCTTCTGGGCTGCATAGAAGGTTGATTTAAACTGAGGTGTTTCCCCCCCCCCCAAGTGGGTGTCACCAATGAGGGCATTATAGGTTTTTTGCTCATTCTTCCAACATGGAGCTTTGTGCTCACATACTTATTGCTATTTTTATTATTTGGGAGGGGGATTATTTGCCATTTTAACTCTTGCACCATTCTTCTTCCTGCATGAGTTACTTACACAACCACTTGCACTGAGCATGCCATTCCCTTGCAGTGAAGGTTAAGGACAGGGTTCTCTCATTATCGATTGCTTCCTCCTGTTTCATAAGCTTGAAGGAGGGGCACGGGGTAAAGGGAGGGGGGAGGGCCTCTAATCCTCCTCACAAGCCTTCCTCTGTGCCCGGCTATTTTTGGACACAGGTTTAGCACTAGATTCATGTTAAGGAACAGCCCAACTGACAAGTCACAGGATTGGCTAATTACTTGGGCAACTTGAAAGGTGGTTAACTCCTCCATCCCAGGCACCCGCATACACTCACCCCACCCCACCCCACCCTGCATTAAGGAGGGTGAGTGATGGTTGGTTCCCCCCCAGCACGTTACATTCAGTGGAGGGGAGGCTAAACTAGAGCAATCCACCCATCACTGTCCTTAACTTGTTCCACATTGAAGCCTGTAAGGACAGTACTTCTTGCTGGTCTTCTTCCTGAAGCAGAGTAGGCTCAGTTGTCAGGGCAGCACAATTTATGGGAGCATCCTTTCCTGCAGACTCAAGGGCTGGAGGATGCAGCCACCTGGTTGCGCCTCTGGTTTCACCTTAGAGCACAAAAGAGTTGTGCTGTTGCTTGGGAGAGTATCTAAAAGAATGTCTTTAGAAAGAGCAATGGACTTAAGTAATTACTTAATAACACTGGGACAGTTTATATCTTTGACTGAGACCCAAAGAATTCTATACCAAACACACACTGTATGTAAGGTTTCTTGTTAAGCCAGAGTCAGTTAGAGTCCAAGCAAAGGACTTGGAAGCAGAAAAGTATTTTATGTGAGCTGCCCAGAGTTTGTGAAATTGGGTGGAATACAAATTATGTAAATCAGTAACATGGAGCAATCGTACTATTATCAATTTCAGATTTCACTCACAAGCGTCTAAGACAGAGCTTTCCAAACTTTTCATGTTGGTGACACACTTTTTAGACATGCATCATTTCACGACACACTCTTACAGCAGGGCACAAGGCAGGCACTAGGACCTGCGTGGAATCACAGCAGGTTTGGAGGCACAAGGCAGGCACTAGGACCTGCGCGGAATCCTGGCAGGGCTCGGAGGTAGCAGCAGCCGGGACACACCCAGACACTGCAGCCAACACACTAACGTGTCCTGACACACAGTTTGGAAAGCTCTGGTCTAAGAATTTTGAAGCTTCTTTTTCAGACTCAGGAGGAAGCATTCCTTCACACCAGATATCTCTCTCTTTCTCTCTACATATTCAGAGCAAACTGTCGGAATCCGGCAAATCAAGCATGCCTCATTAGCATATGGGTGATTGCTCTAGGAGGCAAACTCTGTGCTTCTAGAGGAAGTTGCTTGTTGCCCCACCCACTTCCTCTTCTCTCTCTCTGCTCCTTCCACCGACAGAGAAGCAGCATGCAAGCTGCTCTCCCTCCATCTTGGCCACATGGATGGGCTTGGAGATTTTTTCCCCCTTTCTTCACACAGCCTCTGGCAGCAAACAGGGCCAGAGGTAGGTAGGTAGGTATTTATTTATTTATTTATTTATTTATTTATTTATTTAACTTATATGACCGCCCATCTCCCCCAACAGGGAACTCTGGGCAGTTTATAATAAAACTGATTAAAATAGAATAAAGAATATAAAAATACAATCAAATAATACAATAAATAAATTATAAAATCCAAATGGCCAGATAGTTAAATAAAAAGAAGGACATTATGAAATTAACCACCCCCATGAGGAACTATTATTTCCTCCTTCCCATGCCAGGCGGCAGAACCAGGTCTTCAGATCTTTCCTAAAGGTCGGGAGGGAGGGGATCTGCCTCAACTCTGGGGGCAAGGTGTTCCAGAGTGCTGGTACCACCACAGAGAAGGCCCGCCTTCTAGACCCCACCAGATGACACTCTCTACAGTTTAGGTATACAGTTTAGGGAACAGAAAAAAGAACTGAAACCAATTTTCTACTGAAATGGCTGTACCTGGACAAAATAAATGTAAGAACTCTTTTGTACTTACTTTTTGTACCTGCAATGTCTAAGCGTGTGTTTCTTTATGCTTGGGTGGGCTAAAAGTGCAAGAATAAGAACCTGAATCTCTCTAACGTGCTCACAGGCTGTGTTTTTAAACAATATTATTTTTCTATGCATGAGCTTGCCCTACGTTAAGCTCTGCTCCATTCACTGGTCCTAACAGGCCACTGCTGAATGATCTTCACAAACAAGGGCCACTAAACCAATACCTGAACCGCCCAGAGTCCCTCCTTGAGGGGGAGATGGGCGGTCATAGAAATTTAATAAATAAATAAATACCTCTTCTCTGCACTGAGGATGCTTGTATTTGGCTGGCATGGGAAACCCTTACTAAAGAAACAGATGCATAGACAGGCCAAAAAGGAAGTGGCCATCTCTAGAACCTGTACTCTGCCCTAGATTGTATTGCTAGCCAAGTAGCATTTAGCTATCCCATCATGCAAATTCAATCCAGGCATTATGTTTCAAGACAGGCTGTGATCTTCATTGCACTGGGTAACCAGAATTCTGGGAACAGGCCAAAGTACCAGAGAATTGCAGCTCCCCCATCCCTACTGCAGTCTTGGTTTATAAGTGACATTTGGGGATTTTAGCACTGTTTGTTGCGCCAATCTTCCTTGTTTGAAAAACAATGTTAGTTCAGTCCCAATTATTGGACAGTTGCTGTTGACAATCTTGAAGGAACTCTGGGGCAGCCCAATTTTAGACCAAGCAGAAAAGCCAGTAATAATTCTGAAACGAGGCCTGTGCCCATGGGCTGAATTTACCTGACCATCAACCTCCCAGATGTGGCTGGCTGCCAAGAAGTCCATCCTCCTCTTCAAACACATCAAAGCCACCTTCACAGCCCTAACTGGATTAGATCCTTCCCAGAAGCCAACCTATTTTGCTCAGTCTCATTCTATAAACAGCTCACTTCAGACTAGCTTCATTCTTCCAAATTGAATTTATTTCAGGCACATTTGAAGCCATTGGGTCAGCTCATGATTTCATTAGCTGGGCCCATGGCCCACAGGGTGGAAAGGCCTGTCGGCCTGATGAAGATCTATCGTCCAATATCAGCCCAACAAGCGATAAAGGCAGGCTCCCAGCAGAGAGATTACATAGGGGACAATCTACTCTCGGCTTCTATGCTTTGTGTGATGGATTAACATATAAATCCTCACACCATCACACATCAAGAACAGGCGGGCTGGGGTAGTAGAAAGTGTTATTTGGTTTAAGCCAACTTTTAAAGCCTGGAGCAGCCAGGCAAGTCACTGCAAAAGACTGTAAGGTTTTCCCTGAGATTGACCTTCAAGGGAGACATCATTATACTTGCATCTCACTCCAGCTTGTTTTAGGAGGATAGAAGAGCATTCTCGTTTCTTCTTTGTAGGACTAAGCAGTCACTACCAGGTCAACCTTATCCATCTGCAGTTTTGATAAACAGCCCCAAAGCCTCCTTAAGTCTCTTGCAATCAGGACTCATTTACACGATACTCTCATGGGTACTCTGGCGGTTGCTGTTCATGTTCATATATTTCTTGCCCAAAGCAAGAAAGGAAGATGTCCCATTCGGGACTTGCAGTGAGCATTTACCACGGGACTGCAAATCAATCAGCATTATTACTGGTCGTAGAGGACCATGGAAATGGCCTTGAAGAAGGAGTTCAACCACCATCATGCAAAAATCAACCTAGCCCAGATAGACAGGAAGAGGTGAGGAAAAACTCAAAAGTGCACCACCTTGATTCTCTTAAGTATAAGAAGTGAGAAAGAGAATCTCGGGCTTTTTTTTTCTTTTTGTGCCTTCAAGTCAGTCTTGACTCCTAGCAAGTGCCTGGACAAGTCACTGCAATTTTGTACTCTGTACTCAAACTGTACAAACTGTACTCAGACTTTATAGGGATAATCATAGGGTCTCAGGTTGGACATTATTCTATGGATACATTTTCCTGAGATACAGTATTTAAGCTTCTAACCCTTTGAGGAGCTGTCCCTCTTTGAGGACAGCTGGTAATCACGCTTTTTTCTGTATGAGTCCTTTGAGGCAGTCGTGACTCCTGGCGACTGCCTGGACAGGTCCCTGCAGTTTTCTTGGCATGATTTCAGAAGTGGTTTGCCATTGGCTCCTTCCCAGGGCTGAGAGGGAGGGACTGGCCCAAGGTCACCCAGCTGGCTTCGTGCCTAAGGCGGGACTAGAACTCACTGTCTCCCCGTTTCTAGCCTGGTATCTTAACCACTACACCAAACTGGCTCTCATCAGGCTTTTAAGATACTGTTATTACACCCTATAATAATAACATGGAGTTCCAGTAGTACATGTGGTGTCTGTTTCCTGACCTGGTCTACCTTGAAGGGCTGACACTGGTTAAACTAAGACAAGGTTCTGGTGGATTCTGTGATGATAACTTATAATTACACTGGGCAAGGAAGTCAGCATTCCCATAATTTCAGCTTCTCTGTGTGTTTTTGTGATTTCACATTTATAAGCACCACTTCACTGTGCTTAAAATTAAGCAGCAGAAACAAGTTTTTGGTCCTTATAAACTTAACAGATGGATTCTTAAGATTGGAGAAGGTGTATATTATTAAGTTCATCATGATAATTGCTAACACAATTAGCAATTAATCAATAGTTAAAATGGCATTTTAAGGATCTCTCAAGACAGACTTTCATAAGCACAAAGTAAAAATATTTAAAATTTAAAAAAATAAAATTTGAGGGACTTCCAGGGAAGAAATGGCGAACTGAAGACGGCTCCACTAAAAGCAGAGCTGACGACCATGGTGGAATGAAGAACTGGCAAGTAGACCGGCTCTTCATAATTCCTCTCCAGACAAGGAGAGGACTTGAGATCGCCCACAAGTGCTCCAGACAGTTGCTCCTTGCGAGGAGACTGCAAGACAATGGTCTCTGGCGGGTTTAGAGCTCTGGGAGACGGAATAGCCATCTTGCTCAAGCCGCGGTTGGCGCCTTCAAAAGGACACTGGGTTCGCATACTTCCTTTTCTAATCACTTTCGAAAATTGCTTGTTAACTGCTTTTCAGCTATTAGGAACCTTTGGATCAGCAAGTTTTACAGCACCAGGTGAGTTTCCTTCAATCCTTAGCGAAAGAAGTTTTAAATACAAGTTTAAGGACTTTTGTTTTTCCTTTTGGAATAAACAGCAAAAGGGTGATTAGAACTTTGATTTTGGAAAGTTACAAACAGACTAAGGGTCCAGTTGGATTTGAAATAAGATTTTGGAATTGATTATAAGAATCCTTCCCATGGGAAAATGCTTTTGTCTTGAATTCTTTAAAAAAAAAACATGATAGGATGAGACTTTGAAGGTTGGACACTAGAGGGAACCAGAAGGAACTAAAGATTACAATTAAAGAAGAACATTTAAATTTTATTTATTTATTTGTTTGTTTATTTATTTTCTATCCCGCCTTTATTATTTTTATAAATAACTCAAGGCGGCGAACATACCTATTATTCCTTCCTCCTCCTATTTTCCCCACAAAAACAACCCTGTGAGGTGAGTTGGGCTGAGAGAGAGTGACTGGCCCAAGGTCACCCAGCCGGCTTTCATGCCTAAGCCGGGACTAGAACTCTCAGTCTCCTGGTTTGCCATTGGCTCCTTCCTAGGGCTGAGAGACAGGGACTGGCCCAAGGTCACCCAGCCGGCTTTCATGCCTCAGGCGGGACTAGAACTCTCAGACTCCTGGTTTCCCATTGGCTCCTTCCTAGGGCTGAGAGACAGGGACTGGCCCAAGGTCACCCAGCCAGCTTTCATGCCTAAGGCGGGACTAGAACTCTCAGTCTCCTGGTTTGCCTTTGGCTCCTTCCTAGGGCTGAGAGACAGGGACTGGCCCAAGGTCACCCAGCCGGCTTTCATGCCTAAGGCAGGACCAGAACTCTCAGTCTCCTGGTTTCTAGCCCGTTGCCTTAACCACTAGACCAAACTGGCTCTCAGAATGAAGCAAAATATTTTAACATTGGATGTATTGAAGGATATTTTTGAACAGTGGACCCGGAAGTCAATTTCAAAAGTGTCTGCCTCTATAGACAGGCTGTGTTTCAAAGACGTTATGAAAGAGGAACAAGGTTTACCTGACAAGATTGAGACTGATCTGAAAGTGGATTTAAAAATGACAGGCTACAAGAATGACATGGAAAAAGATGCTACACTGGACATACAAAAGAAAGCAGCTGATGTCTTAATAATTAAAAAGGGTATACAAATAAGAAACCAAGAGAGTGACCTGGGTAATTTCAGGACTGAAATAACGAGGTTTTAAGGATTTGTTTATAGATAAGAGATGGGATATGGGAAGATCATTTGTTGTATTTTAAGAGAAGGTGATAAGTTACTAAAATTGTTTATACTTGTTGTGATGGAGGGGGAAGTCATTTCTTTATATACTTCTTTTCTTTTTCTTTACTATATTCTTATTTTTCCTTTCTTTTCTGTTTTTTCCTTTTCTGCACCTTCTATTCTTTCTTTTTATTCTTTTCTTTTTTTTTAGTTTGTATCAGTTTTTTATCACTGTAATTTTTAATAAAATTACTATTAAAAAAGAAATTTGAAAAAATAAAATTTGAAATCTG
The DNA here is from genome assembly GCA_023362775.1 of Charina bottae. NCBI lineage: Eukaryota > Metazoa > Chordata > Lepidosauria > Squamata > Charinaidae > Charina > Charina bottae. The sequence goes on from JALMGJ010000002.1 coordinate 160,165,430, forward strand.
ACATTTGGCCAGATTTTAAATTTTCACAGGTTTGCTCTTTTGGAAATTCAGCTGGTACTATTCATGCAGCTGTTCTCTCTGTTGTCAGAAAAGAAACGTCGTGGCCATATAAACTATTGGGGACATTCTTTTTAATGTTACCTTCCTACATGTGGATGCATTACATGTGCTAGTGCAGGCAATTAAATTTAGTTTCACAACCCAATGATCCAACTAATGTAAGAATTGTAGCCCTCTGGCCTCACTACAGGACACTATGACAATACTTGCTCCCGCTAGTTTCTTATTAACCTACATTGTCCACAAAGAGGAAAGCAAAGGTCAATGCAGCAGACAAAAAGCCTACAGAAAATGGCCTTTGTTTGATAAGCCATGGCTTGTGTTAATCATGGTTTTTGATTAAGCCATAGTTGGCCAGATTCACATTAACATGCTAAACCATGAACGACAGTTTTCAAATCACAATGACATAATGTGCTAAACCAAAATCAAAGAAACTGGTCATAATCTGGTTTGTTTAACAGTAAGCCATAAATTAAGGTTTATGAACCATAATTGCTAGATCACATATTTGCTCTAAACCACAAACAAATGAAGAACATTTTAGCTTGTTGTGATGTGAGAGACGTTTCTGCTTGATTCTAGTATTTAAATGTTCTTACTTTTGAGAAGATTATTTTCTGTTCCCACTTCAGTACCAAAACAGAAAAGCAGGAACTTCAGAGATACTCTTAACCATGTATACTGAAAATGCTTTGAGCCTTTCTAATTGAATTTATGCTCAAATCTGAACAGCGCTAACATAGTATGGTGTGTGGGAAAAAATTATCAAATGCGTATTGTGTATAAGTTAGACATTCAAATGATAGGCATGCCAAGTGTGGCTTGTGGAAACAGTTTTAAATACATTTGGCCTGGTGACAGGAACTGGTTTTAATCAAGCTGAAAGTGATTTGAAAGTTGTTTTACTTCTGACAGTGTGCACCCACTCATTTCTGTTTGTCTATCTAATCTATTTTGCTTGAAATAAAACCTGTTTCATTTCCCACTGAAGGAGGATATGTACAGTATATACATATACATACACATGCCTTATAAATGATTATTAATAATATCTATAAGCTGCCTTTCCACAAGCTTCACCAAAGCAGTGTATAATAAATTAGGTTAAAAAGAAACAGCAAAAGCTATCCTGTTCTCATCCTTACACTCCAGAGAATCATTTCAAGTCTACTTTCTAAAAGTAAGGAGATAAGAATAATTTAAAATGTAAAGATGGTCATGGATAAATGCTACAGCAATGGAGGCTTTAATTCTTATGCAAAGAGAGGCTTCATTCATTTGTCAGGACTGGGAGAGGTATAAGTTTTTCATGGGTCCCCACTGCAATTCCACTACTGCTGAGTTATCCTGCAGCTGCTGTTTACATTTCAAAATCCTGCATGTTAAGGTCATTTGTACATTTGACATGTCTGGCTTGGTTTTTCGGTGAGACAGGTTATAAATTCGTATATTCTAAATTATTCCGAAAAAGTATTTCATAAATTACATGACCACAGCACCTCCCTCTGCTCTTTATTAAAGGAGCCCAACTTTTTTCAGGCTTCACATGAGTCCAGGAGAAAGAAAAAAAAGATGGGGCTGCCTTAAGGAATCCACTCATTAAAGTTGAGACAACTTTTAAAGAAGCAACACCTTGGCTTCAGGCTCACACAAAAGGCTGAGCGGGGGAAAAGTCAGACTATTTTAATACATAGCAAGGAGGTGCCAGAACTAATGCTTTAAAAAAGCATCAGGCACTCAACCGCAACCCTGGCCCTTCCTCTCGACTTGCTGCCCTGGGCTGACTTCCCAACACCGAAGCTCCTGACTTCACGAAGGGCCCTGTTTCTAAAAGGCCAGGAACACAGAGGCCTGCAGCTACAGATGGCAGAGCATGGATGGGCCTTGTGAAAAACAAGCTTGGGGCAGAATTAGCCTCCCCCAGCAAGGCTTAATGAAGGGAACACTTGGGGATGTATTTGAAAGAACTCCAAATTAAATAATAGATATCTAGCCCGGAATGAAAAGTAGGTTAGAAACAGAGAAAGAGAAAGCCCTGCAAAGTAGCCAAATGTGAAGCTGTCCTTCCTTTTTTCTATCTGGGCCTTTTCGCACTGCCAGGTTCAAGCACTCTCCACCCATCCTTGAGTGAGCAGAAAACTAACCTTGCAAATAATTTTCCTGTCCCCGTTACCAAGCCCAACTGAGTCTGCTCTGGCTCGCAGCAGGGCGCTGGCGTGTGGATTTTGCCTGTCTCAGACACACTAAGTAAAGCATTTGGTGGATTCCTCCAGTATTGCTCTCCTTCTCGCCTGGAGGGAAATTATCAACCAATCACAGCAGGGCTGCAGGAGTGGGTGGGAGTTTGAGGCCTGAGGACTCCAAATGGGAAGAGGTTTATATTGCCCAAGCTCACAAAGCTTAAGATCGCCTGAGCAGACAAACTGTCATGGATGCTGTCCCATGAAGGTTCAAAAGACAAATGGAATACAGGTAGTCCTTGTTTAGCACCCACAATTGGGACTGGCAACTTGGTCATTAAGTGAAGCAGTCGCTAAGTGAAACGTGCCTGTGTTTATGATCATATTTCAGCTTTCCTTTACAGACCCGCGAAGGTAATAAATGTAAGGATTGGACGCAAAGTTACTTTTTCATCACCGTCGTAACTGTGAACGGTTGCTATAAAAGGCAGTCACTAAATGAGGACTACTTGTAGCTCTCTTTGGCTCCATGGCCATTTGCACACTGTTGCAGTATTCTTGCACAATAGCTGTTTCATGCAAACCCAATTTTGCAGGCTGTTCTTGTTTATCGCCTGTGTAGCCCTGGGCTATAATCTACCACATAGCCAATCAGAGGCCATCCTGGCCTTTTCTACCTTCCAACTGGCTGGGTGATTGAGAGACTGGCATCCCCTACATGCTTCCTGCTTTTGTAACATTGCAGAGGGTATTCCAGTGGAATTCCTGAGGGCATATCCTTTGTATGTCATGCCAACCTCCCTGGAAACAATGCCTGTGCCCTTGGGTGTTGCTTCCAGCATGGCTCATATAGCTAATGAGCCAAGAGCTCAGCCCCATCATCCTTTGCAGTGTTGAGGTCTCAAAGCATTCTGGGTGATGACCATGGTAGTTTTACTGGGTGCAGATGAAGCTACATTATCAAGCATAACCAAACACTGGTGGTATGTTTACCAGGCAGAGCGTGGTGGCTCAGCGGGTAAGACGCCAGGCTTGTTGATCGGAAGATCGCAAGTTCAGAGGTTCGAATCCCTAGTCCTGCGTGCGGAGTGAGCTCCCGCACTAGCTCCAGCTCTTGCCAACCTAGCAATTCGAAAGCATGCAAATGCAAGTAGATAAATAGGTACCACTTCAGTGGGAAGGTAACAGCGTTCTGCGCGCGTCATGCCGGCCACATGACCGTGGAAGCGTCTTCGGACAACGCTGGCTCTTTGGCTAACAAACGGAGATGAGCACCGGCCCCTAGAGTCGGACACGACTGCACAAATGTGCGGGGGGTACCTTTACCTTTTTAATGGTAGTATAAATAGAAGGTAAGATGGCCTGGCAGTGCATAGCTTGGTTCATTTCTATAATATAAATAGAAGGTAAGATGGCCTGGCAGTGCACAGCTTGGTTCATTTCTATAATTTATTTTAAGTAGTTGCTTGGTCATCCAGCAGTAATGGTATGTGGGAATGACCTTGGGAGACAGGAGGAAGAGCCGCTGACTAGGCAACGGTCAGATAAGAGGCAGCTGAGCCCGCAGAAAGAATGGGGGCTTGGCAAATATCTCAGAAGGGACCCTCCCTAGTTTCTTGGGTTGTAAAAGTGATGGGGGAGAAATGTACTTTCAGACTTGCAAGAAGTCTGTTAATGTAACCTTCCAATAAAGCATATTAAGTTTATCTGGGTGTGCTTCCTCTCTGGACTACCTCACAAGGCTGACAGCATCCATGTTTTACTTGTAGCAAGTGATTTGCTAAGAGATACAGAGAATGGGAAGTTCTAAGCTTTCAATTCAGCCCACAATGACTTCTAACCTGCCCCCTCAAACCATCACATGGGCCCAGATCTCAATGCTCTCATCTGCCCAATTGTGACTTATTCAACAAATCACCGCTTACTGCAATATGTAAACCCATCCCTTCTGTGATCCTACACCTATCTTAAGCCTTGCTGCCTGAGTTCAGCCAAAGCGCTCATGATTGGTTTGGCTCTGGCTTAGTGTAGTTAGAAGAACCCAGAAATTGTGGTTTGTAAATCATGGTTTATGGTTTAGCACAAAGTGGGAACCCATCCAGTTTGACCAACAGTGGTTAAAGAACAAGTGGCTTAGTGTGATACATGAATCCAATCACTTAGCTCACTCCAAATAAAGTGAGTATAGGCATGCTGGCTTAACAGATTACCAGCAGCAGCCCAACATCGAAGCTAGTTAACTTTAGTGATGAAACCCAGTTGCTGAATCCAGTTGTATTCTTATCTTTAGACACAGAATGCTGCCTTGTGCCATGTATGTTTATAGTGACCGATAGACTTTCCAGCTTCTTCCAGCTCTGGGATTTTGCACCTTATGTCCTGCAGTGAGAAAAAAGCATTAACACACACCAGGAACGGAGGTCACATAGGAACTTTTGGCTTATTTATCCCATCATTTTCCAAGTGTTCAAGGGTTTGGATTAGGGTTAGCACTGAGCAGACAGGTGTAATGTGTGTTTGATGGTGATCTCAAGGGGATCCCATTAAAACATCAAAAATATCCATGAAAATATATGCCAGGGATTGCTAATACGTCACTCTATGCAGAAAGATGTGAGTTGCAACGTTATGGTGATTTCAGGTAAATCCTACCTAACAAGGAACCATGTAGATCTTTATTCAGGTGAATAAAGCCTATTCACAGTAGGTTTTACATTGGGCACACGGCTGTTCTATCCTTCCCTACAGTGTGCGATGAGGCCTAGAAGAGGGGAGAGAAGGTAAGCTCTGGTAACTGGATCACAAATCAGGGAAACTTCTCCCTCTCTCTTCTCCAACAACCTCCAAAACTCCCAACAGTTCTTGCCTTGTCCAGACCTCTTGGCTAAGTCTCAAGTCAAATAAAGGAGATGGCTGGTTACCGCAAGCTGAGGTGATGCTGGGGGCTGCAGGACCAAGCTAAGCAGCCCAGGAACAACGGGCCTATTGAGGGAAGGGGTTTTACATCCTCAGCTGGGCAAACATACAGCTTCACATCTGGCCAGATTGGACTTCTGGGGTTTGATGGGCAAGGAGTGTGTGCAGAAATAGGAACCCAGGGCATATCTTGGAGTGTGTACTGTAGTAACAGAAGGAAGAAAAACTTCTTTTTTCTTTTAACCTTAAAAGGCATGGCTCACTTTCCAGAGGGCCAATATTTAGCCTTCCCTTTGCAAGGGTTCAAGGCAACCTGTCCCAACTTAGATTCCTCCATGTTTTGGTCTGTATTGCGCACCATCCCCATAATATGTCCAGTGAGGATGGGAGCTGTAGGCAAAAACATCTGAAAGAACAAAAGCAGAGCTAGTCCTAAAACAAAAGCAAATTAGGGATGGTGTATTGGCACCCACTAAACAGAGTGCTAGTCCTGTGCTGCTGCACAGAAAGTCGATTTAAACCAGGAAAGAAAACCAGGTTCTGTGTGTTTCTGATCCTGTCCTGAACCTGAATTACAGGTTCTCTGCTGAATTTACATGGCTATACTTTTTCCTTATCCTTATTATTTTGGAGGGGACGGTACTGTTTTGTCTACTCCACCACCATTTTGTGTGTTCCATGGGCTAATTTCAGGTGCTACCAAACACAGTCACTTGCTCCCCTATAGCCTTTATTAATTTGTGATGCGTGGGAGCTGGAATGAAATGGATAAGGGCTTTGTCTGATTCTCCTTGTAGCCCAAGCGATAGCTCACAGGCACAGCAAAGGAGCGTAGGGTGAAGCAGGAGAATGAAGACTTGCTCCTCCATATACCCTTCTACTGCCCAGTGACCGGTCTTAGACTTGGACTACTTCTGAACCCATGAACAAGAAGAGCCCACATTTTTTCTGGTCAGGCATGATGCAGGAGGCAGATGTCTGGGGAGGCAGATAATCCAATCTCTCCAGCAACCCAAGCCAAACTGGCCATGGAGGGCAGTGCCCAGTAATTGGAGGGGGTGCCCTTGGTACTTTGGCACCATCAGTAGTTGCTGGGCAGATTCCAGCCTTATCTTGTCTTCACTAATCTCGGTGAGATATTGTAGATCATGTGCCTGGCAAAACTCGTGCTGGGAAAAGAGGGAAGATGTTGCTTTAAAACTGAACAGTTAAAGACAAATGTAAGTTGCCTGTGTTTCAGGCTTGGGTCGAGATGAAATGGTCAGCAGAGCAGTTGGTGGGACATGAGGACCAGCCTTCAGTGCATCATGAGAACACAGTCAGCAGGAGCAGAAGCACACAGATAGCTAGCAGTCAGCTAACAATAGGCAAGTGCCTGGTATCCACTGAAGTTGTCTGTAAATTTATTCTATTTGTTATATTTGCAAAAACCCTACAAAAGGGAAAGGGATATTACTGTGGCCTTCACTGGTCTCTAGTGGTGAACATAGGCCATTGCAGTGGCAAGAAGGTGACTGCCAACCATAAAATATAAATTCCACTTGCATAAAATAAATGCAATATAAATCCTGCTTTGGGGGATTTTTAGAAATGAAAAAATAGGATAATAAAAAAATATAATAAGTACATTGTTTACATCATCTCAAAGAAATATGGGCAGATCTTCAGAGAAGCAAAGCCTCAGATGGCGCTGATCTGGGGCTATTTAGATCATGGACCCCTGAAAAAATGAAAAAATTTTTTTGAAATGGCTGTTGTGGGTCTTCCGGGCTGTGTGGCCGTGTTCTGGAAGTTGTGGTTCCTAACGTTTCGCCAGCATCTGTGGCCAGCATCTTCAGAGGGCAGGAGCACAGATAGAAGCAAAATCTCTATCTGTGCTCCTGCCCTCTGAAGATGCTGGCCACAGATGCTGGCGAAACGTTAGGAACCACAACTTCCAGAACACGGCCACACAGCCCGGAAGACCCACAACAGCCATTGAACTCCGGCCGTGAAAGCCTTCGACAATACAATTTTTTGAAAGTCTGGAAACCATATATGGACTTTTTAAAAAAGAAGAATAGACTAAATTGATGATTTATGGATTTGGGGATTAAAAAGGGTTAAAGAGGGAGGAGAAAGAGTAAGATGGCAACTACTCGGTAGAAAGAAGGGTGGAAGTCATAATTCTATATTTTCTCTCTACTTTTTCTTTTTTTTTCCTTTTTTCTATCTTCTCTTTTTCTTATTTTTCCTTTAATTTTGGAATTGATCTGAAATTTTCCACTGACTTAGTGGCCCACATCTAAGATGTAAAAGAAAAAAGAAATTTTTAAAAATTGCAGGTGTCCTATAATGGATACAAGATGAAGCTTTATAGCGAGTTGGACCATGCTTCCCAATATTTTGATAGGCAGATGTTCATTAGGTGAGACACATTCCTGGAGGGTAACTCTATTAATTGTGATGGCTGAATGCCAGAGATGGACAAGTCAGATCAGCCAATAGATATTTGGAAGATCTGCAGTAGTTCAGCAACAATATCTGAGTTAATTTAACATTAGTAGCAACCAGCCTCATGGGATGAATTATTTTGCTGACATTAATACATCAGGCATGTGTTCCTTCTATCAGTTCTAAACTCTAAACCAATACCTGGGCCCCATATGTTTAAAGTCTAAGGGCTTGTCTTTTGTAATAAGCCCCACTTGGCGGGCCTCAGTGTCCTAGCATAGAACCAGCTCTGTCCAGCCCTGTATTATGAAGCCTCCAGATGGAGTCAGTCTGTTTCCGAGTACCAGTTGTTGGGGAATAAGACAGAGGGCTACTGCTGTCCTGAATTGCTCACGTGATTCCCAAGAATCTTCTGGTTGGCTGCTCTAACTTTGGTACTACTGGAGATGCAAGGGCTGATCTTGAAACTGTGAACCTTGGGTAAAAGCCGGCTTGTGTCCTGCGGCTACTGCTTGACTGGTTACATGGGAAAGTGGCCATCTTGGAGCCTCCCTCTCTCTTTGTTTGAGGCCTTAAAACTGTAGTTGCCTGGGGTCTGAGGTGGAGTGGAGATCCCAAGGCAGTTGGACTGGACAGTGTTCGTGGCTGTTGGTTCCTAGTGGGAAAAGGTCTGGAGGAGCTAGGACCACCTTATGGACTGATCGTTTGGGGAAATGGGCTAAGTGGTATTGGGCCTTCCTGCCACTCTCAGGTGAGAGACTGGAGGGGGGGACTTACCTGTGAAACTCATAAGAGGTGAGCCTCCCCTAATCATCTGGGTGAGAGTGAGATTGATTGATTGATTGATTGATTGATTGATTGATTTAACAGATTTATAAGGCTGCCCAACTCACACACGGTGACTCCGGGCGGCTTACAGAATTAAAAACCATAAAAACATAATACACACCCCATGGCGGCAGCAAACACATTCATACCAGCTACTTGATTGGCTCCGAAGCAGCTTGGGGTCCCCAGGCCCATTGACAGAACCACATCTTCAGGGCCTTCCAGAACAGGAGCAAGGAGGGGCCCAGTCTTATACCTGGGGGAATGATGTTCCAAAGGGAGGGAGCCACTACAGAGAAGGCCCTTTTCCTTGGTCCCACTAGATGTAGCTCCCTAACTGAAGGGACCTGCAATATGCCCTGCCTCCCCGCTCTGGTGGGCCGGGTGGATGTGACTGGGGAAAGGCAGTCCTGCAAATAATCTGGCCCCAAGCTGTGTAGGGGTTTAAAGGTGATAACCAGCACCTTGAATTGGACCCGGGAGCAGATTGGCAACCAATGCAGCTCCCGCAAAAGAGGTAACACATGGGCGAGTCTAGGCTTGCGCAAAACTATGTGAGCTGCTGCATTTTGAACCAACTGAAGTTTCCGGATACTTTTCAAGGGCAGCCCCATGTAGAGCGCATTACAATAGTCCAAACGGGAGGTGACTAAGGTGTGGGTGACTGTGAGAAGGGCCTGTTGGTCCAGGAATGGGCGTAGCTGGCGCACAACACGCAGTTGTGCAAAGGCTCTCCTGGCCACGACTGCCACCTGCTCTTCGATGCTTGGGGAGGGGAGTTGAATGGAGTGAGTTAGGAAGGTGAGTGTGGTTCTGGGCAGGGGGAGGGAGGGTCTGACCAGATGGAGGAACTGAATGCTAGGCAGAAGTGCCTCTGACCAGGCCTATGTCTCTCTACTCCTGTTTGTTTGTGGGTGAATGTTAAGATGGGTTCCTTTCCCTTAGGGGAGGAGGAAGGGAGGGGGGACTGATTGGTGAAAGGGAGAGAGGGCAGGGGAAGGCATTGCGGTGGTGATGGGTATGGGGACATATGGCAGGAGACAGGGGGCAGGCCGCTATTGGGGAAGGCAGCCTCGGTGTTTAAGACAGATACCGCGTTCTGGCCCCCCGTGCTCAGCCCCAGGACCTGGTTTCCAGAGTTTCAATGGCTCTGGACTCCGGCTGCTGCTGTTGATTGCCAGGTCAGTATGTAATAAAGCCTCCCTCATCCACAACCTAATTGTAGATGAGAATGCTGACCTGGCCTGTATCACTGAAACCTGGTTGAGCACAGAGGGGAGGTTCCCCTCTCTGAAATGTGCCCCCCCCCCCCAGGTTTCGAGTGTGGCACTAGCCACGACTCCAGGGCAGGGGAATGTTTGTGTCTGTTGTCATTTGTGAGTCTCTGGTGGCCACTGTGGGCCCTGTGCCGCTGGAGGAAGGCAGAGCGAGGCCAACTGAGCACAGGTAAAGAGCCTATATTTATGTTAAGACTTAACATGTGGCGATAAGGGCAGTGAAGCGTAATTACTTCTCCGCCCTTATAGCATCTGCAGATAGCCGACGGGTGGCCCTGTTTCGGGTGACCAGATCCCTCCTGGGTGAGGAGGAGCTGGGGGAGCCATTGCAGGGTCGCTGTGAGGAATATTCTTGACATCTGTCAGGTAAATTAGTTTGACTTCACTTGGAGTTGGACTCTGGCTGGGCAGATCCTTTGGAGGTGACGGAGACACATCTGAGCCTTGTTATCTGGGATGAGTTTGAGCCGGTTGCTCTTGAGGAAGTTGGCAGGGTCCTTGTGGCTGTGAGCTGGGCCCCCTATGCTCTGGACCCATGCCCCTCCTCGTTGGTCAAGGCCTCCTGGGAGGTGGCATGTGGTTGGGTCCAAGTGGTGGTTAATGCCTCTTTGCAGGAGGGGGTGGTACCGCCTGCTTTGAAGGAGGGGGTGGTGTGCCCCCTTCTCAAGAGGCCATCCTTGGACCCAACAGTGTTAGACAACTTTCGCCCAGTCTCCAGCCTTCCCTTTTAAGGGAAGGTTGTTGAGAGGGTGGTTGGTGCACAGCTACAGAAGGCCCTGGATGAAGCAGATTAGATTCAGGCTGGGTTCAGGCTGGGGCACAGCACTGAAATGGCATTGGTTGCACTTGTCAATGACCTTTCTGGCAACCATTCTGGCCTTCCTGGACCCCTCAGCGGCTTTTGATACCATCGACCGTGGTATCCTTCTGGACCAGCTTCAGGGGTTGGGGGTGGGAGGCCCTGTGTCACGGTGGTTCTCCTCCTGGTTTTAATAGATATATGTATATTAATTGTACAATGATGCCATTTTAATTGTTGGTTGGGAGCCGCCCAGAGTTCGGTATAAGATGGGAGGCTATATAAATGTTTTAAATAAATGAACAAACAATCAATTTTTGACACGGTCCTCACTTCTGACAACAAGACAGACAGAAGCTTGTACTGTTAGCAAATATTTATTTTATTTATATTTTAATGTATTTATTGCACTTCAATTTTAGACAAAAAATAAATTCTCTCTCTCTGCCTTGTCAGCATCTTTTATGAGTCTTTTGGACTCCCAGCAGTAGTAGTAGCAGCAGCAGCAGCAGCAAATAAACCCCTCTCCATTTTCCCATTGCAGCAAATATACTTCAATTGAGGGAGGGGACTCTTTGTTCCTACATACATTTCTAAGAAAAGTGCAACGTTTGGTTTCACTTCAAAGCAGTGTTGAACAGCAGCAGCAAGTGTCCCTCCCACCCTGCAAAGAACACCAAATATTCCCCACATCATGCAACAGGAGGGTGATCCAAACATGCTATGAGAACTCCTGTAAATGGGATGGGAAACCTGTCATATATCAATGTAAAGAACCAGGCAGGGCTGACCACAACCAGGCAGGGACACTGGGAGATCCTACTGGAGAGAAGAGGGAGCCCAGGATCCCCTTTTGGTCATCACCAAGTCTTTAAAAAATATCCCAACGGGTTGGCTTCTTCTTTTACATCTAGAGTTTGATATGAGGAAAAATAGTTCCTAGGTTCTCAAGACCAAGAGCAGTGTTTCTCAACCTTGGCAACTTGAAGATGTGTGGACTTCAACTCCCAGAATTCCCCAGCCAACTAGCATAGCATAGCTGGCTGGGGGATTCTGGGAGTTGAAGTCCACACATCTTCAAGCTGCCAAGGTTGAGAAACACTGACCTAGACTGCTCAACTGTATTAAATCCATGTGTCTGCAGTTCCATCTCGTTTTGAGTATAGAGTTTGGTATGTTACAAAAGTTAGCATCCTGCACATCTCAGCTTTCACTGTGTTTCTATTTGTAATGGAAAAATACATTTTCTAATATTTCAAGGTTGGCTTCAGCAAAATCCAAGCCCCAAATACACATCAGAGCCATTTCGCCAATGCTGTGTCACAATCAGACATAAATAAAAAAACAGAGTGCAATTTAATGTACACACCCCTGTGACCCTTTGGTGCTCCAAACCATATACATATTGCTTGAGATATTGATGTGCCATTGTGATGTACAGTCTCAGAAATCCAGAAAAACCATTAACAGAATTTCTAGAGATCAGAGGGTGAAATTTCAGTATTCAGCATAACTTCCAGTGCCTCCTTCACCATCACTGTCCATGACTACTGGAAGCAGAATAAATTGTGCAAAATAAATATGGCATCTGTTTAATTTGAATAATTTGCTCAGGTCATAATTTACACATTTCTTGGCACAGAATCTGGTTGCTTAAAAAAGTAATATAAAGTGCAGAGAACACACTACTCCCCAAGGAAGGCAGTCTACTGATTATTAGATTGATTAGCCAAAAAATTCTGGGATTATATGGAAAATCTATAACAAAAGATGGTGCTGGTTATAGCAACAAAGGCAGCTTGGAGAGTGCTTAGGATTCTTGGCCCCATCCTTAAAAAGGTATGGGATTCGGAGGTCAGAATGAAAGGCCCGGGGTTAGAATTTTCTAGGATAAAATATCCCAAACTTCACCCTTTGGGGGAAACGGGTAGAAAAGCACCAAAGCTCAGAAATAATCAGAAAAGCTGAGCAGAAAGGTCTTCGGAGTGTTTGCTTTGCTTAGCCCTTTCTTCCTAATGGCTGAACCTTGCTAGGGATGGAAGGAACACCGGCGAATCCAAATCTCCATTCTCACTTCCAATAGCTCTCTTGAATCATTCAACTGCAATCAAATCCCCTTCCTCTAACTCATCAGAGAATGGAGTGCAACTCTGTCATGAACCGGTGGAAGCCCCTTTGCATTTTTGAGATCTTTATGAAATATGTATTACCTAGACACCTGACAAGATGAAAGAGAATTGGGATTTCACTTAATCCGTTGCCAAGATGAGATAGGGTGGAGGTGGAAAACTTAAGTAGCCCTATTTTCTATCTGATGATACCAGCTACTCAGTAAAATCTTAACAAAGGAAAAGGAAAAAGCCTGAGACTTGGGGCTGTGGAAGCATGCAGATTAAGGAAGCTAGATTTGGAGTGACTGCCTTACCAGGTGTCCTACATTGGCCCATCCTCAAGAGCTACCAATGATTACTGTTATGTACAATAGACTTGGTGCTTTTATATACAGGGTAGAGCCTCAAAACAACATCATATGGAAATACTGTATATGTGTGAATATATGCATGCGTGTGTATACACACCCACACCCATTTAGAAACAACACGTGTGTCCAGTTTGTTTGCCTGATCTCTCTTGGCACATAAATGATCTTCAGTCTGCATTGTGCTGTGGAGAGCGCTATCTGGGAAATGCATCCTTCCACCTGTATCCCATCTCCTCAATGGGGAGGGATCTACTCCAACAGATCCAAGCTGCAAGGGGCCGTGGGCTTCCTGCCTTCGTCGTATCCTTTCTACAGCTCTTCTTTCATCGTTATGGTCATTTCCCAAAGAGCAACATATAAGTCCGCTGCAGTAAATTTACTTGATGGTGGATTTTCCTTTCCTACAGTCTTAGGGCTTCTGAGATTGATGTGCTGGAATTAAGGGTTGATCCGGAAGGCAAGAAGTTTCTCTGAATGCTGGTTGTTGAGAGTTCTCAAGTCAGGGAGACGAAGAAGCAGCTTGGGGAAAAGTGTGGAGTCATCTGGATGCTTCTTGGTTACTAGAGTTCTCAAGGCCCGTATTAAAGTCTCCTGAAGAATTTCAACAGCATCCACATCGGAGATCCCAGAGCGATCTGAAGACCAAAGCAAAAGTGTTCAAAATTAAGAGAAATAAAGAAGACATGGAAAACAGGGGGTAGGTTTATCTGTCTTGGAAAAAAAAATACAACCTATTAGGGAGAATTAAAGCACCTATTTCACTAGATAGTCGGTATCAAATGGAGTTACTGGAAACATCCTGCTATTATCAAACATATAAAACACAAAATGTCAAAGTGATCTGTATTCTACCCCAAGACAATGTACAATGCAAACTATATGCATGCATGGAAATTAACTAGAATTGCACAATTTATCTAATTTTGCATGGTTTATTATACTGTTTTTGACTCTTCATAATCTGATACTTCCAGTGAGAAAATGGCCGATTGAACAGCCTGCCCGTGAGCTCAGCGGGCAGATCTGGCAGCGTGGATTCTTTTGGGGGCACAGACTTTTCCTGTTGCCCTAGAGCATTTTCATGGACAGAAAACACTCGGAAGTATCCCATTTGTATTTCGGAACGTCCCGTTGCAGTCTGAGGATCGTCAACAGCGTTGGCACTAATCCGGTAAGAGGAGACGGGAGTCGGGTTTACCACCGTTTTCCAGACCACGCTGCAGCCCTATTAGGTCGAGCCTTTCTCATTTCTAAATCACCCAATTTTGTATATTTTTAAGTTTTTGTACCCTAAGAGAGGCTTTCCACAGCAAGAAGAAATAAATCTCTTGGTGATTATCGTTGTTTCTGGAACAGTTTTAAAACTTTCTCTTAACTGCGGTCTTACTTCCCATTTAAAATTTAATGAGGACTGAGAATAAACAATCATCTCTCCGTTATTATTTTTTTTATCTAATTTGAAGGATTTAACATCTTCCTACACGTTCAATTTGATGTTTTGAGTTTTCTGTTCACTTTCCTTGGATGCTGTATTTGCTGGTTTGCATATTTCTGTTTTGTCAATATCATTTAATAGCTTCTGGAAAACTTTCATTAATGCATTAACTTTTATCTGTATTAGCTAAGTACCTAGAGGGCGCTAGGCTTTACTGCCTGAATTATGGACGACCTTAAGGAGCTCGTTTCAGAGTTTCATGCTGAGCTTCGTGCTGATTTCAAACAAATTTTCCATGAAATTACTCAAGCTATTTTGCAAGATTTTCGGGATAGTTTCTTTAAAATGTATCAATTGGCTGAGGACTTTCCAAAAGGAGAAGAAGAGATTTATCAAGAAGGAGGCATTTTTCCTGATCGTGAGAATCCAGATTGTGAAGAAACGCCTGCTGATGAACATATGAAGGAGTTACAACTCGACTTGCAAGATAATGACTGGTCTGTTTGTCTTAGGGTTTGTTTTGAGAACTAGATCTTTATTGTTCTACCTTACACAAAATCTTGCCAAACTAAGCCACACTAAGCAGTTCTCTGGGGGAAAACCCCATGCACTCTAAGGCGGGTCCAGCCTGACCTTCTTGGACAGGCGCCCAAGGCTCTGAACGCGTTTCTCACCCTGGAAAGCACCCCCTCCTTCTTCTATCTCCATAACATTACCTTCTCCCTCAGAGACAGATTTCATCACAAAATGGAGAATCCATTAGAACCTGTCTACAAGCTCCTATATTGAGAAAACTTTTTTTTCCCATTGTACTATTTACTTAAATGTCTTCTTTCTCCATCAGAGAATGTCAAAAAAGTTGCTCAACTGCTTGTCCCATAGGGATGCACTGGGGGATATTTTTTTTCTCCACAGACTCCAGCTGGATCCATTTCCTAACTCACCCTTCCTTTTGCTGGCTTCTTCCACCATGCCAAATTGGTCCTATTCTGTTTTGGTTTCAGAGAATAATCCTACTGGCAGACAGACTCCATCTATGAGATCCTCCACACAAACCTCATGTGTTCAAGATTTGATCCTAAATTGCAATCTGCACAGAACTAGTGGTTTCTGTTCCTTGAATTGCCTTGCGTTAATACACTCTCCATCACAGGATTACAGAGAGAAGGAAGGCCTTTAGCAAAAGCTACTAGAGCTCCTTCAACAAGTCTGTCTCACTTCCCAAAGCCTTAGACTGGTCATATCACTACAACAAAGTTCACACCCACCTGCTGAGACAAGGACCACAGCCATGAAGAGGGCCATCTCCTGGGCATCTAAGCCCAAGGAACTGAGCTTCTCGCTGAACTCAAACATGGCGTCCAGCAGAGAGCCCATGCCCATGGAACGTAGACTGCAGAGTGAATATATCTCCCCGCTCAGAAATGTCACTTTCTTCTCCTTGGGACTGAAGAGGGTGGAGAAGCGCACCATCAGCACCTATGGAGGGAGGAATGATGAGACAGTGCCACTTTAAGCAAAGACACATCTTCTTGACAAACACTCCACTGAATGAAGAAACAGCTAACAACTCATAGCTTCCCAGAGCAGGTTTGTTATCATCTGCAGATGCTGGAGAACGCAAAGAAATTTTAAAAGGGGTGCACAGCTTGAGAAAGTGAGGCGGCTTTTACATGCATGCTCTTTACATCTTGGGAGCAAACCAATACCAAGGGCTTAACCAGTGATCCAGTTCAAGCATAAAAATGATAAGAATTGCAGGTACAACTCTCTTGTTCTTACTTGAATTTTCCACAGCTGGGCAACTGCTGGGACGCAAGAATGCTATTTGAAGAGAGTTCCAAATTCTGACAAGAGAGTGACTCATCTATAAGAAAAATTCCCTATTCTTTTACTAAAAGCAATTAGACTATAGTCTGCACGAAAGTTTCAGCTCCAGTGAAACCTTGCCAACAAGATGTATGCTCTCCAGATGATAGCAAAACTATTTGACAATTAAAAAGCAATTCTATAACCCTTGCGACTGTGGAAAGCAAACCCACCCCAAACAGCCACATCTCTGCACTTCCTCATTCTTTCTGTGTACCATCATAGCTTCTCTCCAAAATCAAAGACCTTTTGGACAAAAAAAATAATAATAACCACGCTAAACACTGTTGCAATGCAGAAAAGAACATGAGGCTAACTTAGTTTGCATGAATCATTCTTTGCACAGATTTGGGGCTGTCCACAGAAAGAATGCACCCAGCGCTAACCTGGAAAGTGCCTGCTTTGAGGAGCATGACTTGATCCTGCTGGCAGAGCGACTGGAAGCCCGGGATGCTCTTGGCAAACTCGACCACCTCCTTGACAGCTGGTGTGAAGCACTGTGAGAACTCTTCCCACACTTGCTGGCTGCTCTTGCCATTACCACAATAGAGGGCGGCATTCAGAGGACAAGCCTGCATGCAACAAAGAGATTGAGAGAAAGAGGTATGTTTGGTCAAGCAAAGCTGTATGCAAAAGACCTATTTTGACACTCAAACAGTATGAGTTAATATTTTTAAAAGGTGCTCGTTCTCGCAACACACGAACTGGGTGGCTTTGTTACCAGAATACACAGTAAAACTAGTTTAACACAAAGGCGCATCCAGATGTAATGAAAGGACAGAATTGGTAAAGTGGTGGGGGAGAGGGAGAGGAATGACAAAAGAGTAATTTCCCCCACTGGTCAGTCTTTTGGAGAAAAAAAAGAGTTTGTAGCTGTTTCTTCTAGTTTCTTCTAGTTGAGGTTATTTCCAAAACTGACCCCCCCGTGGGAGAAAAATGGTTTTTAAGAAGTATTTTGGAATACTAGAAAGCATTGCTGGAGGGTAAGAGGGGTCAATCTGTCATTCTTCACTTGGAAGTCCCTCCATATCCCACCAATTCAAATAGATTTAGCAGTAGACTCAGTGGTCTGCCAATGTGGATCTGCCATCGCAACTAATTGTCGTTTTTAATCTATAATTAAAAAGTGGCCAAAATGATTTTGCTAAAACAATGGATTGGTTCAAAATGATGCTCAAAAAAGAAAACATTGGAATTTTTCATGAACCAGTACATATAATTTAAGAGAAAACACCAGACCTGTGATTTTACTTTTTACTTTCCTTGGTAAAACTAAGAGCCACAAACAATTGCCTGAAGTCATCAGGAGCTATTTTATATTTGTGGTGGCAGCTGCCTTTATCTGCTTGTGGTACACAATACTTTACCTTCTACTGTTTGATCTGTGCATAGTGGGTGGAGAAAAGGTGGTTCTATCTTAGTCTTTCCCAGTCTGGTGTCTTCTAGACGAGCTGAAATGGGATAGTGGCAATCAGCCCATTCCATCTGGAGGGCACCACTATTTATTATTTAGTCCTGTGGCTCATGGTTTTAAAAATTATAGCAAGAGCCATTCCCCATTTAAAACTAGGGCAGGACAGGGACTGGCAATGGGAACCACAAATTTCATGCCAGCATAATGGTCTGCCAATCCAATACATGGAGAGCAGTAAAGAAAGTCTGTTTGGTTTGCTTTCTTATTTTCACTGCACTACCGACAATTTACAGCAGAGGGATGTCAAGGATTTGGAAATCAGTTTTCTACTGGCGATGCTGATGTTTTTATCAGAGATCCAAGGAAGCAGACCCAATTCTGTGATCAGCAGGCCTTCCTCACCTGTAATATCTAATATTTTAAACCTCCAGAAAGAGACACAATGTGGCTCAAGCATAACCAGCAGTGACATCAGAGCCTCTTACTGTTAGAACTGCCTGTCTGCTGCAGTTCTGGTTGAACAGAAATTCTCTGGGGCAAGATGCCATCAGTCGTCCTCTGCTATTTCCCCCAACCTTTTGCAGGAAATAGTCCTAAAGGGTCCATGCAGAGCAATCATACCAAAAATCCTGCCTGCATCTCCACACCAAATCAAATCGGTCAATGCTGGGAAAGACTGAAGGCAAAAGGAGAAGGGGACGGCAGAGGATGAGATGGTTAGATAGCATCACCGATGTAATGAACATGAATTTGAGTAAACTCCGGGAGACAGTGGAGGACAGGAAGGCCTGGCGTGCTATGGTCCATGAGGTCACGAAGAGTCGGACACGACTTAACGACTGAACAACAACAACAATCTCCATACCCCCAGCTACCACTCCCCAATATAAGACTGGCCTACTCACAATGCCCCTTCTGGTGGTTCCCCGCCAGGGACAGCTCCTCTGGGCATTTCCCTCAGGATAACCCAAATCAAAGGGTGGGTAGCATCCCGCATTTTGCAGATAGCTGGCCTGCTGGGCCTGGAAGATCTCATTGCCAAAGCACGGGGGACTGTTGTCAACATAGCTGGGTGGCTCTTGAGGGTTGTAGCTGGAGAGGCGAAGAGTGGCCGATTCGTATTGCCCATAACCCAAGGAATGGTTCAGCTGCTGCTGTTCGTTGTAGTTGGTCAAAGGGGCAGCCTCAGCCCCTGGGGAGCTACTACGCCTGCCCAGACGGTCCTGCCCGCTTACAAAAATGTCATGGTAAGCCCTGGAGATGGCACTTATTGCCTCCTCTTCCTGGGTATTAGGGCTGGGTGGAGCATCTGCCTCAGAGCTCAGGCCCACATCCATGGGGACCTCATTCAGGCTGTTCATGTAGCTTTGCATCTCATCCAACAGGCGCTGCTTCTCTCGCTTAGGGATGCGCCCAAAACGCACAGCTGTGGAAGGGAGGAAAGAGCATGACAATCTGAGTGTCGAGATGAAGTTAAGCCATAACTAGCAGCAACGGAGTAACTGAACAGGCACCACTTTCTTCTCTGCCCCTAACCCTACAGGAAGAGAAGCTGCACCCATCAAGGTTCTCCCTAACACGATTGCACTGAAGCAGCATTTCTTGCTGGGGAAATGAGGAAAACTGCACGATTCCTCAAAGTCATCTTAAAATTAACTTAATACGAACACAGTGATGCTCAGGAAAGCCCGTAGAAACATACTCTCAGACGCACACATCTACAATGCTGTCTTCTTTCTGGAGGTGGCAAGTGATTTATTTTTGTTCATTCTTCCCCAGCAAAGGGAGGGAGGACCAGATCCAACCCCCTTCCCAAACCAGCAGTGCCGCTGCAAAGCCAGAATCATAACCAGATTCTCAAACTTCTGGGCCTTGCACTTGGGAGAGCCACTGTGCCATTAATCAAAGGATACTGCTTGCTCTCTGGCTGCAAGTGGCTCTTCCCACATCCTTCTCTCCTGCTCTGCAAATTCTGACACAAAACCATTAATCAGCCCAGGGTTTCATTTATCAACCAAGCACTTGCTGACAGTGTATCCTTGTGAGAGGGTGACTGCAGGGGCAGCACTACTGGCCAACTGGTTGGGACTAAGGATTTATCCCTCTAAATACATCAGCACTGAAGCGTGCCTTGGTAACAGCCCAGCCCAGCCCGGCTCAGCCCAGCCTCTGCTCGTTTCCCCACACCTCTCTGCCATTTCTCAGTCATTTTAGCAAGGGCAACCAGAGTCATCGTTCCTTAAAAAGGGGGTGAACCACCTTCCCAGAGCTGGGGACTGCTACTCATTCCCCCAACCAGATGGGGCTTATAACCTGGGGAAAGGGAGGAGGAAGTATCTGGGAGGCAAACTACTCATGTTCATCATTGAAGAGCTTCAAAACAAATCGTTCTGCCAAAATTCAATAGCTAAATTTGGGCAGTGCAATTTGGGGATGGGGGGGGGGGGCTGAGTGCTTTTTCCAGGATGGAAATGGGAGCACGTTGCCTTCCTGCTTCACGTCTCCTGCCTTGGAGCTGTTCAGGAAAAGAGAACCCACTTGAATGGCTTTCAGTGTTACCCAGTTAATTCTAATGTGCTTGGGAAAAAGCCCAAAGCCTGATCATGGAGCAAACATTAATGGCTGTAGACTGTCATTCAAATGAATTCATCATAGCTGCCCTCAAGCCTTTAGTCCCGCCCCCCGCCCCCCCACCAAAGAGGGACCAGCCCTACCCAGATGCTCACCATCTCTTGACATCCCCACTGCCAGGCACTTCTTGAAGCGGCAATGCTGGCAGCGGTTGCGATTCATGCGCATGATCATGCAGTTTTCATTCTTCACACACATCTTGTAGTTGATGTTCTGCTGGATGCTCCGGCGGAAAAAACCCTGATGGCACCAGGAGAGAGGAGTGAGGGGGGGAGGTGAACCAACAATTGGACACAGGTAAAAGAGCCTACTGGCTTTCAACTTTCTACTCTGCTTGGTGTCAGCTTTGGAGTATCACTCATGCCTTTTTTCTGAATGTTGGCTGAAGGTATCTAGAAACACAAACGCTAGTTTATTCTCCCTCGGATTCCAGGGAGCCAGCTGAACGACCGGCAAGTTGGTAGGCTCCAGCTACTTGGAAGACCATACATGGCTGAAGCATTCCTTCTTTTGCCAACTGAACTGCTGGAGGATGCTGGACAGTGCTACTGCTCAAGGTTAATATTGTACTTCTTATTTGAGAGAAATCAAACAGTTCCAAATAAACTAGAATAATTTCTCTTTAGCCCAGGATCGAAACTAAAACTCAATTTGGACTCAAGAGCTGCAGACGTGCTGCCAACAGGCCTGCCAATCTGGGATTTGACATTAGGTATCCTAAACATTTTGGACTTTGAAAATATAGGATAGACAGAATATTGACCCTTTTGAACACTGGTGTTGGAAAGGCTCCTGAGAATACCATGGACAGCCAAGAAACAAACCAATGGATTATCAAACAAATCAACCCAGAGTTTTCACTCGAGGCAGAAATGACCAGATTTAAATTATCATACTTTGGAAACTTTTATGCTGGGAAAGGTGGCAGGAAAGATAAGAAGAGGACAAGCAGCATCAAGGTGGATGGACTCAATTTTAGTGGTGATGGGTGCACCATTGGAAGTCCTGAAGGACCAAATCGACACCAACTTGAGGGCACATAACCAACCAATCAGTCTTGAGCGTTTCAACCTGAACTATTTTTAAACGAAGATGTTTTTAAGTCTTCTACAGTCTTGACATAATAGAAACAAACAAAAGAGGAAGGTAGGAAGAGGATGTACCTACCTTACATCCTTCACACGCATGAACCCCGTAGTGGAAGCCTGAAGCAATGTCACCACAAACCTTGCAAAGCAACACCATCCCACCAGTCTCTGCAAAAGAAGAGAGCAACTTATCTTAATTCCCTGCCAGGCCGTTTTCTGATCCAGTTCCCTCTCCCCTGCCCCCAGCAGTAACGTTCCCCAACTTGCTGCCCTCCCGACACAATAAACTTCAACTCCTATAATCCAGCCATCATGCCCTTACTACTGTGGGATTATCGGAATGGAAGTTCAGCACACTTGGAAGACAGCAGTCGGGAAAGGTTGGCAATGCCAGACTAGCTCCATCAGAATGGAATCCATCTCATCTTCTACTTAAAATGGGAATAGCATTGGGGGTCACAGGCACACATGTACAGAAAGGTTTTGCACGCTGGACTAAAACATGTTTAAACATGTTTTATTGACTGACTCACAACTGACTAAGTTCACCTCTCACACTAAGCACAAACCAAAATTCGAAAACCACAATGCACTCTTGGTAGCTGTCATGAGGGTCCAAACCAAAATAAAACAAATCACAATATGGCTAAGTACCGCATGGGAACCCTGTCAATATACAGTACTTGCAAAAAGCTAACCTGTAAGTGAAACAATACTACACCTTGGAATAAGGAGGGTTTCAAAATTTGAAGGAACTGGGCAGATCTATGCCCTCTGTAATGGCCCCCTTTTTCGTTTGAAGCTAAGCCCAAGATGTTGAGCAATGGGTGATTTTCAACATTTGATTAGGTAAGCAAATGGGCACGCCCAAAGGAGCAGTAACAAGGGCAGGGCAGTTACTTCAAGGAGAATAACAGTATGTCGGTCTTTCTATCAGTATCCCAGGTCTGTGCAGACACAACGGGATGATTATTAAATATCTTGAATAGTAGTCTTCACAGAAACCCTCTCCATCCATACAAATGCTTTTCTAAGACAGCTCCCTGTTAGTATCCCCTTACTGCAGAAGGGGCAGGGTCGGAGCAGAGGCAAAAGAATCTGTGGCTTCCTTAAGACCACCTAGCAAGTACATCCTGGCTCGTAGCCCACATCCTTAGCCCCAGCTCACAGCCATCACTCTGGGATCACCTTGTAGCACAAAGTTTTTCCTTTCTTTGCTCTTAAAGCAGAGACTTCAGGGAATCAAGAATGTGAGCTTCTGGCTTCAATCTGACACGTCTTCCATCTCCTTCACCACACCATCCCTACTAAACTGAGAAGAGGAGGTATATGTGGAAGAGTCACTTACTTGTGAAAGTGCTGGTGGCTCCATTCTGCTTGGCAGCAGGCACCTTACTCGGTGTTGGGGGTAACTGGCCCTTGCTGGGGTAGCAGATCCCTTCAGGAAACTGGAAGGCTACCTTGGGTGAAGAGGGGGAGCTGGCCTGCTGCGGCTTGATGGCTCCAATCTCGGTAAGGGTCAGCTCTTCCAATGAGGAAGGCAGTGAGTGTTGGGGTGAAGACACCAGGTATCCACTGGGAGGGCTGCCGGGAGTGGGACTGGAGCCAGCTGTTGAACCCACATACAGGATCACTCCACCTGGTGCATGAGAAAAGAGGGGGAAGTTGAACCCAGTGCAGAGAGTAAGAAAGACGACCTTGATGGAAACATGCAGGAACTGTTACCTAGGCAAAAGGGGCTGAAACATTTTTAAAGTCCAGAACAATGAGATAACATTTGGAAGCGGCTCAGATAGAGGCCTCCCTAATTCACTGAAGAAGGGGGAGGAGGCACAGCACAATCAGACTTGCAAGATTCTGTTCTTACAGCCAATCTCAATAAAAGTAGCTTTAGCCATCCTGTGGAGTGTATTCCCTGGTCTGGTCTAGGTTGACAACCAGGAACTATGGATGGCACTGCAGAGGGAGTTAGAAGAAGCTGCAAAAAATGGCTGCATTCCAATTCAGTCTTCTGGCTGGAATCTCTGCTAGAACACACATTTGGGGAAGCTAAAGAACCACCGAATCCATATCCTGTCCAACGATGACGCTATCCATACCCCACAGATTAACTCACACAATTCTGACCTTGATTGACCTCATGCATGCCACATAGCTCAAACAAAATAAAGATAGTCTCATTACAGAAAGACCCCACAACACCATCAATCTGATCACTGGGTCATGCCTGCACAATTTATGTCTGACTAAAGCCCATGAGGCACATACCACAGCTGGCCTGCCAGATGCCTCCCTGTCTTCATTGCAATTCCAAGCAGGCAGGCAAGTTGTTTCTGAAACAAGACTGGTAGGCTGCCTTTGGCCTGATGGGTCACAAGCTATGCAAGCTTCCAGTAGACTGTTGAAGGAAATATTACATGCCTTTCTAGGTCACCCATTCAAGAAACACAAGATCCTACATATGAAAGAGTAAAGGACATTTCCAAGCACTAACAAACAAACTACACCTGGAGAGCTATAACCTTCAGGTCCCAGCTTTGCGTACTGCACGTTCTTCTTCTTGGTGGCCACAGGAGAGGCAGGATCCGTGCACTTAGAACCTCTCATTGGCAGAGGAAGGAAGCAGATTCTACAAATGCAGGCACTGCTGTTTTGCATCTCCACAGGCCATAACATCCTGCCTACACCAATGACACGGTTAGTTGAAACACACAAAGGTCAAGAATCTGCATTCACATCATCAGAGAGTGCTTCCGGACAAGGCCTTGACTATGCAATTCCTGTGTGCTGTTCACAGCTCTTTGCCTGGGGGAGTGGGGGTGTAGCAGCCAAGCGGCAACATCTTTTCACTTGTAATCTTCTAGCATTTCCCACCTTTTATTTTTCATTTTTAAAAAATGAGGAAAAATGCAATAATAGCTGCATGAGACAGCCACAAAGCCAACAGATCCTTCTTATTCCTCAGCTGCCCTTTAGAAGTGGCAAACAAGCAAACCAACAACCCCCACCCCAAGCCTGGCACCGCTACAGAGACAGGGAAAAGCCGATGACTCCATTTCTCCTATTGCAGCTTGGAAAGGCCTCTACAAAGACGGCAGGCCACCAACAGAGTCCAGCCTTTGTGCTGCTGAACTACCACTGAATCCTAACAGGAACAAAAAGAGGGTTCTGCTATTTAACCAGATGGCACGTTTTTCTGCCCAAGAGGGACCCTGACATACACTGCAAGCAGTAGTAAAGGCTTTACATGCAGC
Source organism: Charina bottae (assembly GCA_023362775.1). Taxonomy (NCBI): domain Eukaryota; kingdom Metazoa; phylum Chordata; class Lepidosauria; order Squamata; family Charinaidae; genus Charina; species Charina bottae. Next base: position 160,190,099 of record JALMGJ010000002.1, read on the forward strand.
TAAATTGCAACACAAACATTTATTCAACACTCGTGATTAAAAGCCACTGTTCTTGTTCTTGCCCCTGGTAGACGCAGTAAACAAGTGTCTCATTTTTCCAGTCTTCTTTGTGCCAACAGTTTGACCTGCCAAACTATATATGGGATGTCAGAGGAGGAAGTTGGGAAACTGGCCTTGAACTAGGTCACTGCCACCCAAAATCACCATTCCCCCCCACCCCACCTTACCCTGAAAAACATCTCTTTGGCCATGGCTCTGATCTGCCCTACGGTTGCCAACTGCATCTGAAGGTGCAAGGCTGATGACCAGCTGAACGCGTACAGCCTCCATGTGACTCCTGGACAAGGCCAGAGAAACAGCAGGAAGTGTGGCCCAAGAGGCGCAGGCTGTAGAAAACTAGGGCAAGCGAATGGCATATACGGGCAGGCAACCAAACCCCGGGGCTCTGCAGAAAGTCACTCCAGAAAGCAACCCCTAAACCAGCATTGCCTCTGGCTCAGGGCAGAGCTTTTCACCCTCGTTCCAAGATGTATTTAAATAGCAGTTAAAGCAATTAATAGCAATCTAAGACGGTTGGATATCAAAGCAACGGCTGGCCCTAAAGTTGCAAACAGAGGGATATCAGGATGGAGCTCCAGCTTGCACACATCCAGCCAAAGCAAAGGATCGACTAGGGAAAGCCAACTCACAACAAAAATGGGCCGGGCCAGGTAAGAGTCACTGATCTGATAAAGGCTATTAGGTTCGATTTGCTGGCTAACTGCCCTCTTAAGGCCTCTTCCTCACTGCCACCTAACTGTGGCATGAACCACAACTAACCACTTTTTGGGACATATCCTCATGAGGTTGCTTTTGTCCCACCCCCAGTCCACAGACGGAAGCACCACAGTCACCCTTAGCTGTTCCAGTTTTAAAGTAGTATTTTCCCTCTTCTCCCAACACAATGTTTTGGCTCACTGTTGATGTGGTTGTTGACATCAAGAGTAGGATCTGCCCAGCTTCAACTGGCCCCTTTAGGCTGCTGCAGGCCTGTCCTTTCCCCTCTGATCACTGGATATGGCTTGGGCTGCAGGAGAGACCTAAGACCTGCCTTCTACCTGAGTAATGCTCGACCGATACTTTCCATAGCACTTGTTAGATTTCTATGAATTCCTTATAGTTTAGTAAGAGTTTAGTACTCTTCTGACAGTGTGCTGGACTTGTGTTTAAAAAACAAAACTAGTGCTCCCTTGAGGCGTAGCCCTATGATGTACAGAAACTCAATTTAAACCAGGAGAGAGACTTGGTTTCTGCTGTGTGTTGTCTGTTTGGTCAACCCTGGATGTATTACAATTTTCACTACTTTTGCCAAGAATAGCCTTTGCATGGCCATATTTTTAATTGTTTTCACTATTTTTGTTACTTCTGAGACTTTCACACAAGCACCAGAACTGTTGCATTTACGTTGTCCTAGGTGGGTAGAGGGAAGGAACCATTTTGCCTACTCCATTCTGGCTTGGCAGTACTCAGTGCCGTGGTGATGATTGTTACTTCACGGGGCCTTTCACAAGTACTTGTCCCACCAGTTCCTTCCAGTCACTACCAGTGATGAGGTCAGAATTGGCCTCCTTGGTCACCCACTGCCAGCGCTACCATTCCTTGGCAGAACAGGTCAAGGAGTCAACTTGTTGATTGATTGATTGATTGATTGCTCCCTCCCACTTCACCTCCAACATGCCTGAGATCTATCAGCTGGACTATTTTTAAACATGGGTTTAGCTCTCTTTGAGGTGTGCTGCACCAAGCAGAAGTCCCAGGAGAGCATCTACCTGCCTCAGCCTGCACCTGCCCCCTGCTTTTTGGGCAACGTGACAGGTGGTTAAACCTACTATTCCAAGCATCCGGCTACAATGTCCTACCTGCCTACTCAAAGGCGTGGTTAACAACATGTTAAAGCAGGTCTCTTGAAAAATCCCAAGATTTCAATCTGGTCGAATGGGAACAGATCCAACCATTTCTCCATCCAGCCCAATACTGCCTGCTCTAGGCATTTCTTCAGGGTCTGAGCCTGGTAAGGTCTTCCATATCATCTGCAACTTGATCTCCCTTAACTAGGGAGATGCCAGGGAAGCAAAGCATATGCCCTTTCCACCAAGGTCTGACCCTTCCCAACAGACCGCTCTCCCCCCAACTCAGGTCTCCCCTTTGCTTCTTGGACCCCCTCCCCTCTGCCCTCACATTATAATTTGCCATATTCTTTTGCTACCTCCAATTTTTCTCATCCCCTGTGTGAGTACTTTGTAAAGTGGGCCACAGAAGTTTAGCAGAAGCCACAGTCTCCTCCCTTACATCTATGCCAAAACTTATTTAACACATCCACAAGCAACCCACAGCAAAACTGTATGTATGTATGTATGTATGTATGTATGTATGTATGTATGTATGTATGTATTGCATTTATTTATTAATTACATTTATATCCTGCCCATCTCCCCCACACGGAGGGACCCTGGGCGGTTCACAACAAGCTTAAAATCAATTAAAACAATATCAATAAAAACAATATAAAATTATATATATATATATATATATATATATATATATATATATACATACATACATACATACATACATACACACACACACACACACACACACACACACACACACTCATACAATCTGATCCAAAAGTGGTAGATCTTATTCCACTGATCGACAAGGCTGGTCAGGACAGATCTAAGGGGCCAGCCAACCCCAAGACTGGCTGTTTCCTTCCCCTCCCCAAGCCTGGTGACATAGCCAGGTCTTCAAGTTTTTCCTAAAGTCCAGGAGAGAGGGGGCCGATCTTATTTTGGGGGGAAGAATATTCCAAAGTGCAGGGGCTACTGCAGAGAAGGCACGCCTCCTAGACCCCGTCAGGTGGAACTCTCTTGCAGACGGGGTTCGTAGCGTGCCCTCTCTGCAGGACCGGGTGGGACGGGTTGATTGAATGGGGATGAACCGGTCCTTCAGGTAACCTGGATCCATGCCATGTAGGGCTTTAAAGGTAATAACCAACACCTTGAATTGAATCCGGAAGCAAACTGGGACCCAATGCAGCTCACAGAGCAAAGGTGTTATATGTGCCGATCTTGAGGCACCTAAAATGGCTCGCGCGGCCGCATTTTGAACCAGCTGAAGCTTCCGGACGCTCCTCAAGGGTAGCCCCATGTAGAGCGCATTACAATAGTCTATCTGGGAGATGACCAGGGCATGAGTGACTGTTCGAAGGGCCTCTCGCTCCAGGAAAGGGCGTAATTGGCACACAACGTGAAGTTGTGTAAAGGCCCTTCTGGCCACGACTGCCACCTGCTCTTTGAGCAGGAGTCGTGAGTCCAAGAGGACCCCCAAATTACGCACTGGGCCTTTCTGGGGTAGTGCTACCCCATCCAGAACTAAAGATGATAAATTCCCAGATACCGAGGGGCCATTAATCCACAGCCACTCCGTCTTACCAGGGTTCAGCTGAAGCCTGTTGTTCCCCATCCAGACCCCTACAGCCCCCAGGCACTTGGACAGGGTAGTCACAGCATCACTTACTTCCCCCGGGATGGAGATGTATAACTGTGTATCATCAGCATATTGATATCTCATCTCGTGGAGATGGATGATCTCACCCAGTGGTTTCATGTAGATGTTAAACAGGAGAGGAGAAAGCACCGAGCCCTGCGGCACCCCACAAAGGAGGGGCTGTGGGCCCGATCTCTCCTCCCCTATCAACACCGATTGGGACCGGCCCTGGAGGAAGGAGGCGAACCAGCGCAAGACTACGCCACCCACCCCCAACTCCCTGAGCCGCTCCAAAAGGATACCATGGTCGATGGTATTGAAAGCCGCTGAGAGGTCAAGGAGAGCCAGGATGGATGCACTACCTCCATCTCGCTCCCGCCAAAGATCATCCATAAGGGCGACCAATGTTGTTTCCGTCCCATATCCTGGCCTGAAACCTGACTGAAAGGGGTCTAGATAATCCGTTTCATCAAGAATCCTCTGGAGCTGTAACGCCACCACTTTCTCAACCATCTTCCCCATAAAGGGAAGGTGGGAGACTGGACGAAAATTGTCCAGTACAACACTTTCCATGTCAACCTCTCCACACTCGTGTTCCCTCTGTCTTTTGGTGACAGGATGAGTTTAAGCTGCCTCCAGGACCAATCGTCGCCTGTCAACTCTGTCCTGCAAAACCCCTGGCTTGAAAAACACGTGCCCAAAATAAACGGGCTTCCTTTTACATTTTCACAGGCATTGTGGAATTTAAAAGGGCAGCAGCCGTTTGCTCAGGCCTCAACCGCTGCCAACTTTAAAACCATCTGGGCCTCAGGAAAAGGCTTTGTATCCAGCAAGAACATGCTCAGAGGGGTCTCTGGCTATGAGGCGTCAGAGGAGTGCTTCTGCTTTGGTCTCAAAACGTAAATGAACTCAGTCTCCCTGAACCAGAAAGATGGCCTAACCATCTTCAAATGCACAACAAGAAACTCAAATAATAAAAGAACTCAGCAATAACAAAGCTCAAATAAAGCTCTTGGCCTCAACTTTAATGAGGTATCCCTTGATTTTATTGTCAGGGCTGCAGTGATCAAGGAAGCACACTGTTCCTCATCCCAGGAATGCCTCAGGATCACTTTGGATGTGCCAAAGATGCTGATGCAGGAGCAGAGATGTAACATTTTCAGTAATTTTGAAGCCATGGGGAGAAAACAAGGTTTTCTCCTTGTTTTTTCCACCTGAAAAGAAAACAGACATGGAAACTTTGGGGGGAAATGGAAATAGATGCAATATTCATTTTTATGCCACCCTTTATTGATCTAAATTCAAATCAAATCAAATCAAATCAAATCAATTTATTACGGTCACTGACCAGTACAGATCTAAATTCACTTTACTGTTTTAAGAACTTATACTCAATATGTATAACTTAATTTTATCATGCAATTATGTTTGGTATAGTTATTAAATGTAAGCATTTAATTTAACCAGACAGTAATTACTATTTGAATTTACTTTAAAATGTTTTAATTTTGTCCCAAATGAAACTATAAGCTACAGAACTCTAGGAAACCTCAGATTTCTTAATTTTGTCAGGAAACAGTAACAACAAAGGCAGAAAAAAACCACCCACATGATCATAAAACAAAGTTATGTCCTCCGAGGCCTAATCAAAAGCAGATCCATCAACCACCAAAATAAAACACCATCACAGCAGACAATCCTATAAGCAAACCAGGAACTGAATCCTCCTTGGGGGGTGGGGGAAGACTGAAATGCACATCACGCTTCAGCTTGAGAGCTGAACTGCCCTGCTTGTCCTCTATGTACAGAAAATGTAGCGCTCTGGTATTTGAGATAAAAGTTTTCTTATTACAAATTAATAGAAAACACATTGAGGGAATAAAGGATAGGAATCCATGAGCACCTGGTTGTACTGAATTCATTATTCCAAAAGATATCTCATTGGTGGCTTTTTACTCTTTCCATCATTTTTTTTTATTTTTCTTGAAAAACTGAAAAAGAGGCCTGGGGCAAAAATGGAAATGCCCCCTTTTCTCAATTTTTCCAGTTTTCTTCCACACCTCTGCATCTCTATACAAGAGAAGAAGCCCAAGGAAATTATTTCCCTTTGCCTGCTCTTCTGGGCAACCTACCACATGTTTATCCCTGGATTTAGTGAAGCACACTGGTATTGACCAGAGATTACCTCAAATCCCTTACTAAAGTAATCTTTGAGAGTCCATGGGCACGCAATAGGTATTTACTGCCTAGGATCTTGTGTTCCATCACAGAAGGGCATTACAGTATCTGCTCACTTTAGTAAGGGGATACTGTAATGCCCTTCTGCAATGCAATGCAACATCCTAGGGCTAGGCAGTAGGTGCCTATTGCATGCCCACGGCCTCTCAAAGATTGTGTGTGATCCCTAAAGAAATCAAGGACAGAGTACCAAGTTTACAAAATATTGGGAACCCTTTGTGGACTTTTTGCTGAAAATGGATAGAACTGAGCTAATGACTTTTGGATTTGCCAATTGAAAAGGGTTGGATATGGGAAGAAGTGATCTATGCAATGTGATTTCAAGGGGGAGGAGTGATATTAAGTCTGTTTGTAACTGCTGTAAAGAAGATTGGAAGACACTCCTTTAAATATCTTTTTCTTTTTTCTTCTATTTTCTGCACTTTCTATTTTTCCTTTATACTCTTTATCTCTCTTTTTCCTTTTAATCTCACTTTGTATTATATTTTATTACTGTTAAAAATTTTCAATAAAAATTACTTTTAAAAAATTAGGGCATCAAGTTAAAAAAAAACACCCATAAAATCTAGTGAAGGTTGAGCCCTTTTGAAGTTCCATCCATTCTAGTGAGGAACGGAAGCACATACTTAATTAAGTCCTTACTATGGAATTAATGACATTTAACCTTCATCCTGCTTTTCTTCAGAAGAAATAATACTGCATGAAAAAACCATTTTAAATCAAAGGGAACCATACAAAATACCCCCAAAAAAGGGGTGGGTAGAAGGGACAGATTAACACTGAGCTCAGAGAAATTGCACATTTATGTGTGTGAGAGAGAGAAAGAGAGAGAGAGAGAAAGAAAGAAGAAAGAATATTCCTTCAAATTGAACTCTGCTCCTGCTGACTTCATGTCAGCATGTGGTATCCATGTAGTTTTCCTGGCAGTGTGACCAAGTGGTTTGACCCTGTCTTCTTTTGAGAAGTTTTTTCAACTTCCTAGTCCAGTCGACAACTCCAGCTGTTTCCCATCAAAGGACTAACCTAGGCTGAACCTTAGTTTCTGAGAGCAGCCAAGGTCAGCTAGGTGCTGCCACCTGCTGAGGTGATGCTTTGTAAAGGCTACCTCAAAGCAAAGCTAGGCAACCTACAATGAGGAAATTCTAATTGTACTTGCTCCTTTCATGCTAACTTTTTACTTGCAGGGAGTTGCTGTTTTAAATGTAAAGGTATTACAGCTCTCATCCCCAAAAGTGAAAAAGGCAGTTCGTTATATTTAATGAACTAGTATCCACTAGTTCATTCTGCTATAGGAATAACTACTACTTAATGGAATTTACTTTGAAGCAGACATGCATAAGTGCCTTTGAGTGCCAGTTTGGTGTAGTGGTTAAGGCACCAGGCTGGAGAGAGAGAGACCGGGAGTTCTAGTCCTGCCTGAGGCACAAAGCCAGCTGGGTGACCTTGGGCCAGTCGCTCTCTCAACCCCAAGGAGGAGGCAATGGCAAACCACTTCTGAAAAACCTTGCCAAGAAAACTGCCGGGACTAGTCCAAGTAGTTGCCAAGACTCAACAGACTTGAAGGCACCAAAAAAAAAGAAAGAAAGACGATGACATGCATAAGATGTCGTGACAACCTGAGCTAAACACTGAACAAAACCAAGTCACCTTGAGTTTCCAACCCCCAATTCCTAACTTAATGGTATCTCCTGGACAAATTTATACACAATTGATATCTGCTTTCAAATCTTGTCCAGCTACTGATAGTTTAATGAACTCTAATTATGGTAAACCAGTTACCTAGTACTTGCACAGGAGAGCACTAGCAAATATTAGGACTGGAGGGGAAGCTGAAAAAGCCCCGAAAGGCAAGGATAGAAAACTGGTGTTGCAAAGAAAACAGCACAGATATACCCCTGTAGTGGCCAGGAACGGAGCTTGACTTGATGGTATCTTTAAAGTAAAGGTAAAGGTACCCCCCGCACATTTGTGCAGTCGTGTCCGACTCTAGGGGCCGGTGCTCATCTCCGTTTGTTAGCCAAAGAGCCAGCGTTGTCCGAAGACGCTTCCACGGTCATGTGGCCGCATGACACGCGCGGAACGCTGTTACCTACCCACCAAAGTGGTACCTATTAATCTACTTGCCTTTGCATGCTTTCGAATTGCTAGGTTGGCAAGAGCTGGAGCTAGTGCAGGAGCTCACTCTGCACGCAGGGCTAGGGATTCGAACCTCCGAACTTGCAATCTTCCGATCAACAAGCCTGGCGTCTTACCCACTGAGCCACCACGCCCCTCTTTATCTTTACGTTCCTGAAAATGAAGGCTTCATCCGCTGCCCCATTCACACTGCCCAGGAATTCGATGAGATGCTGTCCTCATGCGTGCCTTTTGGAGCCCACCAAGTTGGGAAAACTACCTTAATGGCTTGCAGGCAGTGTTGTATTTGGAACATGTTTTATTTCCAGCCACAGTTGCTTCAAATGCATCTTGGTAGAGGAAATTTCTCTGATTTCTGTCCGTAACATCAACTGCCCAAGGCCCCTCAAGAGGGGATAAAAGTAAACATGAATCATTTTCTATCTTCAAAATAGCACATATGGATTCCCCTCTCTTCCCTGTGAGGAAAGGCTAATCTAAAGGCTGTGATGATCCAGCTGGGAATTTAGCAATTTAACTTGCATCTCCCCAATTCAAGTTAACCCCTAGCCTAGTGATTCTCTGCAATCCGAGTTTTTTTAAAAAAAAATCTTGTAAACAAATCCCGCCCAGCATTTGCTGCTCTGATTTTCACCTCTTAAACAATTCTGACCTATCAAAAGCCCTCTTCCCCTCCCTCCCCACAGCGACTACTGACCCGCTCCTATGCAACGGGGCCGGGGCGCGGGGTTACTTAAGGCTAACGGCACTCAAAACTGTCCCGGTGTTTGCGGTGAGTCAGTGCCAAGGGAGAAGCTTAAGTACTGGTTATTTTTAGCGCCTACCAATAGCTGGAGAAAAGTTTGGACTGCGGGTGAGAGAGCAGGTTGCAAAAAAAGAAGAAGAAAAAGAGCTCCGGTTCCCAGCTCCTCTTTGCCTCCAAATTCGGGTCAGCGCCTCACGTGTCCGCCTCGCTCTCGTTGAACGAGTGTCAGGAACAGGCAACGTGCTGGAGCGGAGCCAAAGCGAGGAGACACCTGACTCGCGATTCACGTGGCTCGGCGGCGCAGGCTATTCCGACAGCAGGCGGCTTTTTTCGCCCGAACCGCCGGGGATGCAAATGCGGGGGGGAGGAGGGGAAAAGAGCCCAGGGGCGCCTTTGAGACTTAGAACGTTTAATTTCGGCTAGAAAGGAATCCTAAATATTGCGGGACGTAAAATGCAAATGGGGGTGGGGATTATTCAGCAAAGGAGAGGCCCCTTTGCATTTACTAACAGCTTTATTGCGTAATCAATTAACTTGGCTGAAATAGGGTTGGCTTGTTTGCGGTTCAGTGTGTTGTGCAAACACGGCCGAAGCATGGCATGGCAACTGCAGAGAACTGCACGATCCCAAGAAAAGTGGCTGCTTTAACCACGCTGCCGACAGATGCAACGGTCCACACACACAAGCTATGAATCGCTGTTCTATCGGCACCATTATTATTTCACAAAATGGGCTCCTTAAAGCAGCAGTACCTTCCCACAAACTCAGAAGTCTGAAGAAAGTTGGCCCATTTTGATAAATGGCAGAGAGGAGCGGTGGTCCTGCTATGGCCAAAGCAAAGTAAATAGCCCCAGCTGCTTCTAGATGGTACAGATGTGTAACTTTTTAACTTCTGCTATCACCTCCCATTTACCCCACTGCTATTTTGCAATTCAGCAAAACTGCCAGCAAGAATCCAAAATACATTGAATTCACATGTCACACTAAGCTAGGTACTGTAGGTTCAGAATGTTGTCAACTAACTCTACAAACCATGGTTTAACATATGTAAAAGAGGTGATTTGTTACTTGTATGGATTAATTTATGTCACAGTAAGTGGTAATTTCTAGCCAAGCTTGCCTGATCCTTACTAAAAGTTAAATGGGATCAGTCCAACTGAGGGCACAGGTGGAAAAATTAGTGTTTAATGGTTGCTTGCTGACAGACAATATTAGACGCTTGTTAAGTTTCAAGAGGATGTGGGTTGAACAGATGACTAACAGCAGGTAGAAGGCTTGCTGTACCTGGAAAAAGGGAAGACTGGTTTCAAGGTATTCGGAAACCACAGAACGACCTAGTTACGAGACCACCAGCTGACCTAGCTGTAACCTAAAGGCTAATTAACATAGTAAAATGCACACCCCTAAGGTGGGGGGTCTTAGAAAACATAGAACATGCTAAGGGATATTATGGGATAGCATGTAACATGTAGAGTTACTGCGCAAGTGCTAAAAGAAATAGGCAATAAAGAAATTTTGTTGCCTTTGTTTCCTTGCTAGAAAATGTATAAAAGGGAAGTCAGGTGTGGCGTTCGGGGCTCTTGCACTTGGGCAGGAGCCCTCTCTTGTTGCTGTGCACAGAAATGAAAGAGACCAAGGGACCTTCCCGCCTCGGTGTGGTTTATTGGGTGACAACTTGCACCGAGTCACAGGGCCTTCTTGGCCAACACTACTTATACTTGGATAGGATACGGCTAGGAAATTCCTGGCTATACTGTACACTACATTGGGAAGTTGGAAAGAATATCCTAGAAGAATGGTTTGAAAAGTATTTGGAAGAACCATTTCAGATCTCACACGAGCACACCACTGGTTTGTTTGTTATTCACTGAAGCAGTCCATCTTTTTCCAGGCTTGAAAAAAATGCAGCTTCATTAAGAAATCTGCAACTCTTAAAGCAACTTTTGGATTACACAGAAGCCTGAAAAAAGATGGGCCGCTTTAATGAGTAACAGAATAGCGCAGTGTTGACACAAGGGCTGAAGCATTTCCAAATCATCTTCAAAGCTTGCATGGCCCTATTTTACAGTATATTGGTGCTAAGAAAACTCTTCATGTAGTGACCAGGAGTCAAATCTGATCTGAGGAAGCCTTATCCTTTTACTAATTTTTATCCCATTATTTTATTAACAACAATCCCCAAATCCGATGGTCATTTAGCATTATTGTTTAAATAATACAACCAAAGATACAGACAGAAAGCATACAAGTATTGACCTTAAAAATTGGACCTTGTATAATAATATGGCTTCCCCATGATGCATCTCCAAGATGCTTGGAGACTGCAGTCTTTTGCTAGTCTGCAATCTCAACTGTTAGCAAAGCAACCTTTAATTCTGAAAGTGGTACTTAAGTTGCATTCTTCTCAGCCCATCTCCTGCATGGCAAAATATGATGAAAAATGCTTGTTGCTTATAAAGGTTGGGCATTAACATAGTATTCTTAACCATCAAGCCAGACTCTACTTCCCAGCATTCCATTAGAGCAGGGTTCCCCAAAGCAGTCGGTATCGATTCCCAAGGGTCGATGGGACTATCCATTATTGTTGGTAGTAGTAGTAGTAGTAGTAGTATTAAAGTAGTATTTATTTAATTATTAGATTTATCACCGCCCACTCCCCCAAAGGGGACTCTGGGCAGTTTACAATAAAATATAATTAATTAAAATACAACTATAAATAAGTTAAAATAACATTCAAATAAAACTTATACATATAATAAGATAAAATCCAAGTGGCATAATTTATTAAATTATGTTCATATAATAAATGGTTGGGGGTCAGTGAACAATCTGAAACTTCATGAAGGGGTCAATGAGCTGAAGAGTTTGGGGACCCCTGCATTAGAGTAAAAATCAGTCTGCTAGTTCCATATAGACCCAGTTCAATCAGGAAAGATATTTTTACTCAATACCCCTCAAAAAGCTTTAAGCTTTTGTGGTTGCCTGTGTATGAGCGAACCCGTGTTATAAAATGGCCTTGCCTCATACATACAAACAAACATACCAACTGAGCTTATATGTCATACCAAGCCAGAACTAAATAAAACACATTATGGTTTAATGTGAGGTATAAACCCCCTCTTCTTCTAACAGTTGTATGCTTACAGTTCAATACAAAGCAGGACGTTTTCTGTCCTATGTTAAACTACAGTAACAACACACTACAGTAGTGGCACACACCCTGGCTGGTGGCATTGTCAGGGAAGGACTTGGACACAAAGCTCACCTTGAAGCTGAATGAGCACCCATTACCTCCTAATGAGGGGGCTCCATAAGACCATTATGTTCAGAGTATTTAAAGTATGGAATTGCACGGCTGTTTGCAACTTAACAAAGTGAATTGCTATACACAAGGTCAGTACATCTGGTCAGCGTATCTTCCCAGCTGTCAGCAATTCTAATTTCCACTCTGACCCTTGCAAGGTTTTAAAAATCTGACTTCTTTTATTTTATAGCAGCTTTTCGTAGCAAATGGCCCTGTCTGCAGAAGCAATCCCCTTGCTGCATTGCCCTTCTCCCAGTGGCATGATTTTTAACTGTGTTGCATCTGCCTCATCCATCACCACCATTACAGGATCTGTGCTGCTGACACTGCAGTTCATTTTTCTGCAGCACTGTGGCAGAAGGAAGCAGTGGCAGCCCACACTGGTGATCTCTGAACCTCCAGCAAGCAAAGAATAGGTATGGCACCTTACGTGTTTCAGCAAGAAAAGGAGCTACCGTTGCAGGATACGCACAGAGATCAATCCATGGCATCCTCCAGAACTGTCCTGTCAAAGACAGCTGCTGCGCTGCTTGTTCCTGGTGACCTGGATTTACCTGACAAAGGCAAATCCAGCTGTGCTCAGGAGCTCTTCGGCATTGTTATGCACTGCCTTTAAAGCTAACAGCAGCTGGGGGAGTCCTGCTGTATGTCTGAATGTAGGCCAAGAAGCTGCTTTTTCCCTCCACCCACCTTCTTTTTAAAACAGCAAATCTGATTTTCCTCCTCTCTCTGCAGATATGAGCGATGGCCCTATTTTGAGCTCACTTATAACAGAATCACTTTGAAGCTGACCTTTGCATATGTTATTTCCTTGCTCTAAAGACTGCAGTTCCACAGGAAAGAAAAATTACTCAAATTTTGCTTGCTTAGCTGATTGATAGAAAAAGCAACCCCAGCCAATTTTTAATAGAGAGACTCCTGATCCAAATTTGGAAGCCAAAGTGGAGGTTATCCTCCACCCGAAATAATAAAACATTCATTGAATGAATTGGACAGGTGACACTTTCCGAGCCTCAGTACTCCTAGCAATGAAATGATTTTCGTAACAACTTCACCATAGGATTGTTCTGGTGGCAGACAAAATTAAAGAAAACCTAAAGGACCTGATATTAAGATGAGATTAAAAGCTTACTAAAAGGTGGAAAAAATCCTCCTCCTTGTAACCTATCAGAAACCCTTTTCTAACCCTTGAGGCTAGCTAAAAAAGAATTGACAGGGTTGTCACCCTGTTACCAAAAGTAACTGCATTCTTTTTCATCTTGCCTTACTTTGGATGCTGGGATAAGAACCCCCCATAGAAAAGAATAATTTCATTTTTTCTCCTAGTATATTCCATATTTCTTCCTATGCAGCAAAGAGCCTTTAACACAGATAGCTTTAGTCTTCCCCATCCACCTCCTCTCACATGTGTTCAATCCAGTACCACATGTTTTCTCTGCACAGGAGAAATGCCTCGGCATCTAAAGAGGCATCACAAATCCTGCCTCTTTATTATCCACCCATGAAAAGTTCCATGTAAAGCAATAAATATCTGAGGGACCGTCTTATCCCGATCACATCTACCCGCCCCACCCGATCATGCAGGGAGGGCATGCTTCGGATCCCATCATCAAAAGAATTCCATCTAGCGGGGTCCAGGAGACGTGCCTTCTCTGCAATAGCACCCGCCCTATGGAATAACTTGCCCCCTGAGGCGAGACGGGCGCCCTCACTCCTGGCCTTCCGGAAGGCCCTCAAGACCTGGTTCTGCCGCCTTGCCTGGAACGAAGGAACGAATAGTTCCTCCTGGGGGTGGTTAGCTTAGTAATATCCTCCTTTTAAGAACACGCCATCTTTGGGATTTGGATTTTTTATTTTTATAGTAGTTTTTAAATGTATAGTCTTTTAACTTTTTATATATTTTGATTGTAAACCACCCAGAGTCTACTATAGTAGAGATGGGCGGGGATAAATTCAAATAATAAATAAAATAAAATAAATAAATCAAGAATAATGGCTCTTCCACATAATTTAAGAAAGTAACAAGGACTTTTGCCCTTATGAGAGAAAACTCTCCCAAGCATGCAGCCAGGAATTTGCCGTATGGAAGGCAAAACATCAGGGTAGAAATCAGCTCATCAAGATTTGTCTTGTCATCTATCAGTTGTAACCAACTGCTTGGAACTCAGTCAGCCAAGCAAATTTGGTATTTAGCTGGCCATGGGTCTTTCCCCTTCCCATCCCATTCCCCCCCCCCTTGGATCTAATATAGAAGGATGTGACAACTAGGGAGAAGGTGACAATGTTCCCCTTGTAAGATGGGACTAAGACTACACAGAACTGGTGTGTGAGCCTAGTAGTGTCTCAGCTGAAGTCGGCTAGGAGATATTGGTGACTCACACGGACTTTAATGTGTCTGCATGCACCTTCATCAGTGGAACAGGAGGGAGCAGCAGCTCAGCTTTTTTGGCTTTAAGTAGGTTAAACAAATCAGAGAACATCTGTGAGCTTGCTAGAACCATAGCAGCACACCAGAACACCTGGGAAATAAGGATACCAAATGTGATCTTAAAGATACTTGTTTTCCTAATAGGGCCAGATACCCCCCCCCCGTGACATATTTTAGAAGAATCTAGGTTTCCAAGGATGCAGTGTTTGTGGTATTGTTTGTGTATTTTACTCTAAAGGTCAGGTTAAAGTTCCAAAGAGAGAGAGCGCTCTCCTTGTATCCAACCTATTCTACACAGCGCTGAGAAGTTGGAACACTTTAGAAATAAGAGTTTTGTGGGAATTTATTTTACATTATGTTTGACCATCTAGCCTAGTTTGTACTGGCAGCCCTGACTAGCCATGGCTGTCCAGAATTGCAAGCATAAGGCTTTCCCAGGCCTACCTACAGAGGCCAGAAGTCCCTAGGGTCTTACTGTATGCATGTGTGGTATGTGTGACCTGCTGCCGCAATATGACATCGTGGGAAAATCCATTCTCTAGCTCACACACATTTGAGCTTGTTTTAAATCTGAAGACAGCAGAATCCAGTTTGCTCCCAGTGCAAGCAGAGAGGTTGTTCAAGTTCACTGGTAAAACTCAGGGAAAACCCTCTAGGCAACAGGTTCGCTGCAAGCACCTTTGAATGAATCACGTTTTTTTAAATTGGTTTTACTACGTTATAGAATACAAATAATCAAGTTGACTTTTGATGGTTAGCTTACAAAGTAGCTCAAGGTGAGATCTGGGACCAGAGACAATGTGGCCAAGATCTCATCCTTGGGCAAGACCCAGCATATTCTAATAGTGAACACTTTATTATCTATTATTATGCATAAATTGAGAGCCAGTTTGGTGTAGTGGTTAAGGCATCAGGCTAGAAAGCGGGAAACCATGAGTTCTAGTCCTGCCTTGGGCACAAAGCCAGCTGGGTGACCTTGGGCCAGTCACTTTCTCTCAGCCCTAGGAAGGAGGCAATGGCAAACCACTTCTGAAAATCTTGCCAAGAAAACTGCAGGGACTTGTCCAAGCAGTCTCCGAGAATCGGACACAATTGAATGGATTTTTAAAAAAGCAAAATTGGTGTAACAAAAATCCTGACAGATTATTCTAGGCCAGGAAATAGGTTTTGTTGAGCTACAAACCCCCAGCACTCTTAGCCAACCTGGCCCTTAGAGAAAGATGCAAGGGATTGGTCAGCAACATGTGGAAAAGTACACATTCCCCACTGCTGTGAAACAGTCTTGTGCCTGTAAATTAAATTTAGCCTTGCATTTCTAGTCCCTGCTGCTGCACTTCGCAGACCTCACTGCTTCTAAATTAAGTTTTGAAGGTCTCTCCTTTTCAAACAACACAGCGTTAAACATCTGTCAAATGCTGTTTTGCTCAAGAGCCCAAGCCAGAAAGAATGAAACAGCAAGAGTCTGCTTATCCTCTCCTTTCTTCACCCCCCCTTCAGCTGCTCTCACACTCCAGCAAAGCTTTTCTCTGATGCTTGAATACCACCAAAGCCCAAAACATTTCCTGCAAAGGTAAGCAAGGGAGCTGCTCCGCTGAATCAAAGCAGCTCAAAACAGGTGGCAAGCCTGTGCCCAATCCGAGCTGGCTTGTGCTCCTAGGTTGGCATATCTTGCCTGCTGCAATACATTTTAGCTTTGATCTCAGTCTCTTTAGCACCCAGGAAAGTGCTGTTGACGCCTGCAGTCAGCAAAGTAGGTCAAAGTCACCCACAACATGAGAAAGGACAGGATGAGGTGGCACGACTGTTAAGTTGGGAAGGGTATTTTTGATGCAAAACCAGCTATCTGTAGGCAGCTGGTGAGGGGTCATCTCTTCCCCTCCCAACTTCCAATGGGAATAAGAAACTAAAGCAGGCTTATACATTGTTGTTCACTTGGGACAAGCAAGCATCAAACCCAGTTGACAAGGCTGTGAAGGTTTTGTAAACCAAAGAGTACTGTCTGATAAACAACAAACAGCTCTTTTCCAATTTATGAAACTTCCTTTGCTTTTTTGTCCAGAATTGATGCTAACTCACTATAATTGTATAACTAATTACAAGCCTGCCTTGGATTCATATTTGTATTTAAGGCAGAGGTTCCTACCTTTCCCTCAAGGTTTCTCTTCCTCCCTTTTTCAGGCTCTCGCCATGCCTCAAATGTATAAACTTTGTGTAACAGGACTTTGCCAACTTACTTACTTACTTACTTATAAAACTTACTTATAAAACTGAACTCAGCATGTTCCCCAGGCGATGCTAATGATCAACCTGTATTTTGGAGGGTGCCATTCTTGTGTAAGCATTGACCCCATTTTATATTTGGGGGAAATGTCAGAGCTATCTTTTTAAAAATCTGCTGATATGCCCATAGTGTATTAAAATCCTTCTCATTTGAGCCCAGTGGAGCTGTCAGGGTAGGACTCTGGGGCAGAAGACTAGAGACCAACTTAACAGAATGAACAAGAGGATCTTCAAATCCAGTTGGGTTGGTTTCTCACAAAAGAAAAAAGGGCACGAGTGTACACTGCCATCGAAAGAGGCATGACAATGAGACAGCTGGGTGATCAATACAAGTTGATGGCACAGAAGTGCAAACCAAGTTACTATAACCTTAACATCACCAACTAATTCCTGACCCATAAACGGCATGCCTGTTGCCATTGCCTACAGTATTTCACCCATCACCCAACTTCTCGTCATCTCTTGTGTTCTCCCCCTGATCAATTTGAGAGGGCATTTTTTGCATCCTTACAAGAAAATAGGCTGTGGGCTAATCAACATAGCATCCAGATATGTAATCAACCCTGAGGTTTTCAAATTATTGGACAAATACCATGAAGCTTTAGCTTGCTCAGAGCACAAGGCAAGTGCATATACTTCTATACAAACTAATTCGGTGGTTCGGTGCTCTTCCTCCAAGGCTGAAAAGGTTCTTCCTGATGCTGTATCCCAATAGCAGCATTGGGTGAACAACTGGACCCCAATCCCTACCTAGGTGTCTGCAAAGCATTTCCCTTTTCAAGCCCTCTACTGATATCTCTGTCCCGATGCCCACTCCCCAAGATTCTAAGGGCCAGGACTAGCCTTGAAAGGCAAGTGAGAAGTGTGTGAGGGACACTTCTGCTCTCTGATAAGCATCTGGCTTAAAGAGCCCAAGAGGTCACTATAAACAAGGCACTGGCCTTGCTTAAGGGAAGGCAAAAAGAAAAGGGGAATGAGCATTTTGTGTAGATTATAGGAAACATACAAATCCCGGAATTGACTGCCCTTATTTTCCAACATTTCCTTTTGAGTAAGAATCTGTTCATACCTTACTATGAAGCTGCAGCTGCAACCAATATTTTGCCTGGGAATAACAGAATCTGTGTGTGTGTGTCTGTGTGTCTGTCTACCTTGTGTAGCAGGGATGAAGTGGCTTACAGCTATGAAGACTCCCTCTTCCACACAACTGTTAAATATGCTGGTACTCCATCTATTACTCCCTACCAACTGCAGTACCAGCTTCAGCAGTAAAATTAATTGCTAAGAAAAATTAAAAGACGATTATTTTCATATGAAACTTGGAAAATAAGAGAGATCAATGCCCTTGACTGCCCAAACCCTGTAATTTACACAGAAGTCTAATATTACATGCAAACAGAAGGGGAAAAAAGCATTTGGTATTTGTGGAACTATGGACTGTGATGTGATCTGTGATTTGTGGAACCACGAACTGAATGCACAGCGCATTTACTGCATTTTACTAGCTGAGGCTATGGCTCTGAGAGAGCATGTTATTTTGAGCATGCAGAGAGGTCAAGGATCTATGGGGAAAGGACAAAACACTAGCTAATTTTCTCCCTAAGAGGAAAGCTGTCTATGAAAACCACTGATTATTAGAAACTGAATGGATTGTGGAAAGATGGCAGGAGATTTCTCGTTGTATACCCAAAATAAAACAGCCTATGGAAGAAAGCTTCAAACAATAGCAAAGGCAGAAAACAGTGTTTTGAACACACATAGGTTCTATGTATGGTTCCTACTGAAAACACAGAGAACTCTTTGAAATGAATGGGAATATCTTGTCACAATAGGGAGTTCTGTGCCAAAGCTTTGGTGCAAAAGTTACTGGGGCCAGAAAGCTAGAAATATTTTTCTGGCACCTGGGAACAGTAATAACAGCATATGAATAATATAGTTTCTGTAACGTACAGTTCAAATTGATCGTTCTTTTAAACAAAACTTCCTTGTGAAAAGGAAAAGGCCCTTAAGGCTTCAGATAACAGTCTGGCGGTAGCGGTGGGTGGAAGGAATGGTTTAATGAAACACGTGTTTCCTTTAAGAGTTGCAATGCCTTCTGGTTAGCAAAGGGCAACCTTTCACAATCAAATGGCTGAATATTGTTGGGAGCTACTATATTCTCAAGACTGTAGCCCGGAACCAAAAGCATATTTTGAAGCACAACTCAGATACCATCCCTCTCCAAATATTCACAGCCCAAGCTCCATCCACTGGGATGTTATATCTAATACCCATGAAAGGATTAACATTGTTTTAAAAATCTATTTACAGAATAGACCCTACATAAGACCCTGTTCTGTGTCTTAAATATCTGTGATTACAACAGAGTAGGGCCAGGATGAGGAACAGAAAGATGCTTTTAATTCCAGAATTTCCAGAATTATATAAATCCATGATAAGCAACTGCCAGCCCAGAGGAAGAATCTGGCCCTAGATCCGACCATTATTAAGTGTGCAGTGCAAACAGACACATAGTGGGATTCAAGAGAGGTGCAAAAATCCTAGAATACACAGGCTGATTCATTTCCATTTTCTGTTCCGGCTGTCTCTCCTTCCAAGAAAAACAGAATCAAGCTTTGAAACTTTCATCTTCGGTGAGGAGCAAATGAGAAGTGTTTGCCTTTGAAATCCAATTTAGATCAGTTTGCAGACCAGTCTATTTGCTAACCGCTACCATCACAGTGTTTCTGTCTCTCTCACCCCCAGGTCTGTTGTACCTCTTAAGCAGGAATTAATTCTGAGTACTTCTTCATTTGTTGTTGTTGTTCAGTCGTTCAGTCGTGTCCGACTCTTCGTGACCTCATGGACCATAGCACGCCAGGCCTTCCTGTCCTCCACTGTCTCTCGGAGTTTACTCAAATTCATGTTCATTACATCGGTGATGCTATCTAACCATCTCATCCTCTGACGTCCCCTTCTCCTTTTGCCCTCAGTCTTTCCCAGCATCAGGGTCTTTTCCAGTGAGTCCTCTCTTCTCATTAGGTGGCCAAAGTATTTGAGCTTCAGCTTCAGCATCTGTCCTTCCAATGAGCAGTCAGGGTTGATTTCCTTTAGGATTGACTGGTTTGACCTCCTTGCAGTCCAAGGGACTCTCAAGAGTCTTCTCCAGCACCACAGCTCGAAAGCATCAATTCTTCGGCGCTCAGCCTTCCTTATGGTCCAACTCTCACAGCCATACATTGCTACTGGAAAAACCATAGCTTTAACTATACGGACCTTTGTCGGCAAGGTGATGTCTCTGCTTTTTAATATGCTGTCTAGGTTTGCCATAGCTTTCCTTCCAAGGAGCAAGCGTCTTTTAATTTCATGGCTGCAGTCACCGTCTGCGGTTAGGACAGGCCATTTTCCAGTGGTACTAATATCCAGAGTGTTACACTAAGCACAGCATCCCTTGACACTTTTGGCAGCTTTGAAAGCCCAGCTTCTGCCCACTCATATGGGAGAAAAGACAGCAACAATTCCTTTTACAGTCCTGTCCTACATTCTCCTCCTTCACTTGATGTGTCAGGCAGCTCTCCCGATTTGCCCTATAGGTGCGGGAGGTAGGGGCAAACAAAACATCATTTACACAATGTTTCCAAAGACGAGTCTTGTAGCAACCCAGAGCATGGTCCTAAGACTCCTGCAATTCAGATGGGGGTGCCGAACTGAGCAAAAGCCGCAACAGCAAGAGATGGCACTTAAGGCAAACTACCTGCCAGCCCCACCTGAAAACCATTCCTGGAAACAGCCTGCCTTTCCTACACTTTGTCCTCACCAACTGCAGAGGACAAGCACCTTCCAGAGCTCACCACCCCCAGCGGGTGAGGGTGAAGCATAAGCTGGGGCAGGGAGCATGGCAGGCCATCAGTTTCTCCAACAGGGAAACAGAACAGAGGAGAACCCAATTCCACCTGATGGGGAGGCACACAAGAGGGTGAAAAGAATGGCTTCCCAAAGCTGCAGACAACCAGGGTTTTTTGTTCCCAGCAATACCAATGCCGCTTTGGAGCCAGGACTATGCCTGGGGCCTGTCCGATGGCAAAGGTGGGGGAAAATCATTGTACAGAAGACGTATGGTTTTGTCCTTCAGCCAGTTTATTTATTTGTTTGTTTTTCGAATTTTGCCACCGCCCATCTCCCCCAAAAAGAGGGATTCTGGGTGGTTTGTGTGATTGTTCCTGCACTACTTGGAGAAGTAAGGTGTACAGGCCCATGGTATGCAGAAATCAGCAGGCGATGCCCACTTTCCAAACATGAAGATGCAAGAATTTCGCTCGTTGTTTCCCGTCCGTTATGTAGATTTTAAAGGCATGGACAGTTTCACTGTCAAAAATAGAGATGGAAGCCTGATCCAAGTCTTATGTCTAACGGAACACAAGCTTGAAATTTTACCCAATTCAAAATTTGTACCCAGTTCCTATTTCAAGCCAATTCTTGGCCTACAATAACAAACACCGCTGTCTTTGCTTGACATGTTTATCCACACCTTAACGTCATTTCCTGGATTCACATATCATACTAAATTATAAACTATCCACATAGTGATTGCGCTGTCTAGTAGGCTAGTGCACAGCTGGGTAGCTTGGATTCCGTGTGCCCTGCCGACACAGCCACCACAAATGCCACAGGAACTACTATGTATGAATGAACTTCATCTGCCCAAGCTGCCTGTGAAGGTTGGGTTCATCCTAGGATCTCTTGCTACTCCCAGCTGGAATCTCCACTGCAGATTCTTCTCCCACTACAGTACAGAGCAGCTTTCCCGATCCTTTGGGGTCCTCCTCCAGAATTCCATGAGCCACGATGGCTAGGAATTTCAGTACCAACACAAGGTATCCAACTAAGGAATGCTGCCACGGGGGTTGGAATTCCTTATTTTACAGAATACAAGGAATTAGCTGCCATATCCCAATTCTGACTCTTTGCTTATCTAGCCTAAAGTTGTCTACTCTGGGAAGCATACTCCTGGATGACCTGCAGAGAACTGCAGCCCCGCTACAAAGTATATGGCCTAGCACTGAATTGTAGTCATTCCCCAGGACTGCCTGGAATGGAGGCGAAGTGGGAGTTCAGTTGACTGTATCAGGGAACAACTTAATCCTTCCGAGTCCTATCTGACCATGAAGCGTCTCCTACAACTTTCTTTTTTGGCTTAGCAGAAGGCTGTCTCGTACTTAGGCCAGCCAGGGAGGAAAGGAATTCAAGGAGCAAACTCTGAACTTCCCTTGAGCTATAGATGGATGTGGCTGCCTTGAATAACCTTAGTCCTTATAAATAGAATCCACTGAAGACTGTTTTGGTAAGTAAGCCATTCGTGACCTGTTCTGCCAGCCTTCAAAAGACTACTCCTGGCCCCTGCGGGCAGATGTAACTATGTTCGGCCTCCTACTTCTCAGTGAGTCACTTTGTGAGTAACTGGAAGAATTCTTGGGCATGTGCAGGTGCCAGGGCTGTAGTGTTGTCAGAGGATTGCACTCAGGATTAGTTGGTATAGAAACATACATTTTCTGCCCCCAACCAGGCCCTGAAGGAGAAAATCTTTCAAATACAAAAGCTGACCCGCCTCAAGGAAAGGGGAGTCTGGCACCCATTCCGTTTCTAGTGGTGATCACTGCTCTTGCATAATTCCTATTTGGGGAGAACAGGAACATCCCCAAAAGAGTCAATATTGAACAGTAGCCCTCCAACAAAAAGCACACTAACACAGATCTACAAATCTGTGACCTGGTATGTCAATTACTGGCATAGGACTTGAGTGCCAGGTCAATGTGTCCCCAGAAATTATCACCGGTGGACCCCCTGGGATGACAAAGAGCTTAAAGAAGCTACATGTAGTAGCAGGGCAGAGCAGGCAACTGGAAAATCACAAATTCTGGACCATAGGAACCAAGGATCGGGTCCCATTATTCAGCTGGGTTCATACATCATGCCAAGCCACGGTTTGCTTAACCATGGTACTTAATCACCAAGTGGCTGGGTTCACACATTTAAGTCAAAACCAAACAAACCAAAATATGGCTTAGCAAAGTGCACGAACTGGGTCACCGAGTGAAAACACTTGCTCCGTATTGTCAGCTCTGCACGCAACTACCGTAGCAGGGAACTCCAAGACTTCAGGCAAGTTTTTTCCCAACCCTCCCTGGAGGTGGAAAGGACTGACCCCCAGAGCCTCCTCAGGTAAAACTGGTGCTCTACCTGCAAGCCACGAACACCGACCGCCATGAACATAGCTTTGTCCTTTGTGGTGGATCAGCTAAGATGTAGAAGGCTGCAGATACCAAACCTCCTCTCAGAAGCACTCCCACCTCCCGCTTTGGGGCAGTGGCTTGGCAATTCCTGTTGCCAGCGTCTGTCTCCCAGGGGTACCTCGCCTTGCATGTGAGAGAGAGGAGGTCCTCCCAATCAGTACCTTAACCATATACACAATCAGGGTTGGGGAGGGAGGAGATGGGGGCACCAGGAAGTTGTTGCACTCTGATGCTTTAAAGATTTCCCCATGTGGCCCTGCAAAAGCTTCTGAAGGATCGTTTACCGGGAGAGAGAACACACAGGGTTTGCAGACAGCAGAGCTGAGAACTTCTACCCCAGTTCTTCTGCACATTTCAAAACTTTGCAGCAAATTTAAGAAACCCAGCAAGGAAGTTAATGCAGCCTGTCCGGGTTTGCATGCAATTTATACTAAACCAACAGATACACAAATGAGTAACACAATTGTGTGAAAACAGAATAATATTTTATTCTTTGGAATAATAATATGCCAAATCTCCAGCAACGAAAGATGTCACCTGTATGAAGCATGCAAATATACTGAATCTGCATCTGCCAACTTTGGTATCTATTCTGCTTCTGAAAGATTAGCAGCCAAGTACTGTAGCTTTGCAGATCAATGAAGGTATGGCTCCTTAGAATCTTGCTTAGGCCACCCTCTTGCTGCAGAAATTTTGTCAAAACCTATCTTCAATGCAGTAAGGACCAGAAACGTGCCTTTTTAAAACAGCAAAATGCCTAATTCTGCCCAGGCACTCATTTCTCTCCTTCCATTTCTCCAACGATGTATCAGAGGGATATAGCAGTAACAGAATAGGAAGGCTTTCCATACCGGAAGTTGCACATACTGTTTCTTGTCATCTCCCAGTTAAAAAGAAAAAACAGGATTTCACCTGAGATTCTGTAAAACAGGGGAAAGCAATCTAGCATCATCTGGATGGTTTGGACTACAATTCTCATGATCTCTGAGCTCAGCTTATGGGAGTTACAATCCACACCTCCTGCAGGGCATCAGATCATTTACCCGATATATCAAAAGGTGTTTTGTTTGTTTTCTGGACTGGCCCAGCAGCCTAGTTTATCTGAAACCAGTGGCTTTCCTTGCCTCAACGCTCCCCCTTGTTTGGTTTTGACTATTAACTGCAAACTCTTCTCCTACATTCCACAACAGTCAAATCTCACTGACCCCACCTAACCTCTCAGGCACATACACACAAGCCAGCTGTATACTAAAACGGCGGGCTGTATGGAGCACTTTTTCCAATCTTCTAGCCGAGGATAACGCAAACAACGAGGAGCAGCTTTCCAGAATCATCCATCAAGCATCGCTGGGTTTGTTTACTGAGGGGTACAAATGCAGCGGCACCCTTGTGACCCCGTTTCATTATACACAAATTAAAGCGATTTTGAACAGCGACCTCCGCCCCCCGCCCCCCCCGCCCCGTCCTTCGCCCAGTCCCAGCGGCGAAAGATCCGCAGTCTCCAATAATTTGTATTGCACCAGTAAGTCCCCTCTTTCTTTGTATTACATTCCAACTGGCTGTTTGTAGCTCCCTTTCTTCTTCAACAACCATTTCACTATCAACAGAAACTGCTTCCCCGACTCCTCTCCCTCCGCTGAGGTGGTGGTGGTGGGGGGAATCAACAGCAAATGCTCTTTTTTGAACCCACTTACAAAGACGTTTACGATCCAAGAAAGACTAACAATCTAAACACAATGCGAAAGAATGCATTTCCCGATTGTTTTTTTTAAAGGAAAATGAATTAAACCCCAGACTTATGCGCGCCTTCCGGTGTAGTGATCTACAGTATAGCTGTAGCGAAGATAGCGGGCAAGCTGAGAACGAGGTGGAAAGCGTAAAAAACGCCTGTGATGGCATGTAAATACAGAACACCACTCAACATCGCAACAAGCCTCTTGGCTAGCGCATTTCCTCTCTCGCCCTCCCTCAGTTCGTGCCCACCAACCCACTTCCAAAGAACTGAGGAATCTCCTGAAGATAAATCCGGCGGGGAGGGGGGGATAAAATTTGCAGCAGAAAATCAGAGGCTTACCGGAATTGTTATCCATGCTGGCTCGCTCGCTCTCTCGCTCTCCGCCGTTCTCCCGTTGTTAGTGCAAACCTGGCTCTCGGGTTGCCAAAAAAAAAAAAAGGGGGGGGGGAAATCGCCTTGAGGAGGGCAATGAAGAGTTGCGCGCTGGGTTTGCTTGCTTGTTTTCGTGGGAAGGACAGCGCTCTCCCAAATGAGCAAAAATAACTAAAAAGGAGGCGACCGGTAGCAAGCCGGCTGTGCGCAGTAAGGGAATCCTCTGCGCCGTTCCCCGCTTCTTCTCCCGCCGGGGTGTGTGTGTGAGAGAGAGGGAGTGTGTGAGCGCGCGCGCGCGTGCTTGCCGACTCCTGAGGCACCGCGCTCTGCAAAATGGATTGTGCTTCCAGGAGGCAGCGTTGTGCTATCGACTGCCGAGGCCCCCCAACCCACTTCCCTTAATTCGAGGGTATGTGGGTGAGCATTCCTGCTGCGGCTGTTTTTTTGCTTGTTCAACTCCAGCATTAGCCGCTCGCTCCTGTTTTCTAGCCAGGAAGGAGCGGGGGAGCTAGGATGTGGCGTACCTCAGCGGCTGGCTCATGTGTAGCCTGCATGTGACAGAATCAAAGGCTTGCCCCACTGACACACATTCGGGCAGCCCAAGCGATGACATCAGCTCTACGGCTGCACATGGGCAGGAGGCGGGGCCGGAGGAGGGACAGAGAGGGAGACAGCGGAGCTCGGGGCGCACACTGCGTCGCCCCTGCTTGGGGTGGGGATGGGGAAGAAGAAGACCCCACCCCGGCCTGGTACTGCCCCAGCTGGGACATTGTCGAGCACTGCTTTTGTGCCCAGGCTTTTGTCAGAAAAGGAAATCAGGTGTTTCGCCGCCAAGCAGGCGCTCCCGCGAGGACAAGAAAACGGGCAAAGCGGAGGCGCGCCAGATTGGGACTTCTGCTAAGTGTGGGCAGGGGCGCTGCAAAAAGAACAGAGATGCGCCTGTTTTATTATCTCATAGAGGTTTTAGGTTTGCCCCTTTCCCCAGCCCCTTCTGGGGGAGGGCATAGCTTTCTGCAGCAATTTGTTGTGAGCTGCCCAGAGTCTTTGAGAGTTGGGCGGCATACAAGTTTAATAAATCATCGTCATCATCATCAATTTGAAAGAAAACAACACATGTTGAATTTGTCATCATACAGCTGTTTGGTGTGCCTCTGGGCATATGTTAGGAAAAGAGGGATAACATCCTTCTATATTCTGGAAGTTTTGCCCTATGGACATGATTCAGCTAAGTTAAGGACAAGAGTGCTGTGTGTCACCATCACCAATGTATGCAGCTGTGCCTTTCTCTGCTAAGCTGAATTGTGCTTATCTTCCAGAGAGGAGTTTAACTAGACTACAATCTTATAAACACTTGCCTGAGAGTAAGCTTCACTGCACCTAATTAGACTCCCTTTTGAGAAGACACAAGAAGAATTGTAATCTTAAATATTGTTCCCTGTGCTGGGAATTCCAGGATTAAGATAATTCCTTCAGTTTCTCAGCAACTAAGGATAGATACAGTGAATATAAAAAGTCTACACACCCCTGTTAAAATGCCAGGTTTTTGAGATGTAAAAAAAATCAGACCAAGATAAATCACTTCAGAATTTTTTCCACCTTTAATATAACATACAAACTGTACAATTCAATTGAAAAACAAACTGAAATCTTTTAGGGCAAAAAAATAAAAAAAACTAGAATACCGTGGTTGCGTAAGTGTGCACACCCTTAAACTAATACTTTGTTGAAGCACCTTTTGATTTTATGACAGCATTCAGTCTTTTGGGGTAGGAGCCTATCAGCACGGCACATCTTGCCTTGGGAATCTTTGCCCACTCTTCCTTGCAGAAGCGCTCCAAATCTGTCAGATTGCGAGGGCATCTCCTGTGCACAGCCCTCTTCAGGTCACCCCACAGATTTTTAATTGGATTCAGGTCCGGGCTCTCGCTGGGCCATTCAAAAACTTTGATCATCTTCTGGTGAAGCCATTCCTTTGTTGATTTGGAGGTATGCTTTGGGACGTTGTTGTGTTGAAAGGTGAAATTCTTCTTCATCTTCAGCATTTTAGCAGAGGCCTGAAGGTTTTGTGCCAAAATTGACTGATATTTGGAACTGTTTATAATTCCCTCCACCTTGACTAAAGCCCCAGTTCCAGCTGAAGAAAAGCAGCCCCAGAGCATAATGCTGCCACCACCATGCTTCACTGTGGGTATGCTGCACTTTTGGGGATGCACAGTGTTGTTTTTGCGCCAAACATACCATTTGGAATTATGGCCAAAAAGTTCAAAGAAAAACATCCAAGCCCGGCTACATTTTGCAAAAACCTACATCAAGTCTGACAAAAGCATGTGGGAGAATGTGTTATGGTCTAATGAGACCAAGGTTGAACTTTCTGGCCAGCTGGGGAATTCTGGGATTTGAAGTCCACACGTCTTAAGGTTGCCAAGATTGAGAAACACTGGACTAGTCCAATGGGCTGTTCTGCCAGTAAGCATCCAGAATACTTATGGAAAACCCATAAATCAGGCACTAAACCATAGCATAGAAGTACTTTGGCCACATAATGAGAAGACAGGATACCCTGGAGAAGATGCTAATGCTGGGGAAAGTGGAAGGAAAAAGGAAGAGGGGCCGACCAAGGGCAAGATGGATGGATGATATTCTGGAGGTGACGGACTTGACCTTGGGGGAGCTGGGGGTGGCGATGGCCGACAGGAAGCTCTGGCGTGGGCTGGTCCATGAAGTCACGAAGAGTCGGAAGCGACTGAACAAATAAACAAGAAAAAAAACCATAGCAACAGAAATAGAGCAGCATAGGCCAGCCTTCTCATCAGGTAGCATGAGACATTTGTTTGTTTATCTATTTATCTACTTATGCATACAATTTATATGGCTGCCGCTCTCCCAGCAGTGAGTCTGGGTGACGAGCAAAGGACTAAAACCAAGAAAAACAAAACAACATGATTAATAAAAATAAATAATTCAAACCAATCAACATAACCCATGCCTGAGGTCGGAAAAAAAATCACTCCATTCTACAAAAGGACAACAGGATTGGGGCTGTCCAAAACCCAGGGGGATGTTGTTCCAACAGGGCAGGCATTGTGACAGACATGACTCCTGGGTCCTGCATCCCACTTAACTGAAGGGATCGGGAGCACGCCCAACCTATTGGCTCTGGTGGGGCAAGCAGAAACAGTTGGAGACTAGCGGTTCCACAAATAACCTGCCCCTGCCCCATGTAGGGCTTTGTAGATGATAACCAGCATCTTGAATTGCACCCGGAAGATCACCAGAAGCCAGTGTGGCTTGGGGAGTAGTGGTGTTATATGAGCGTATCATGGAAGGCCCAAAACTGCCCCCACTGCTGCATTCTGGATAAATTGCAGCTTCTGAATGCTCTTCAAGGGCACCCTATGTAGAGTTCATTATGGTAATCCAAACGGGAGGTGAGAAATGTGAGTTCCTGTGAGTAGAGCATCCTGATCCAGAAATGGACACAATTGGTGCACAACGTGTGCAAAGGCTCTCCCAGCTACAGCTGCCACCTGCTCTTCGAATAGGAGCTGTGAATCCAAGGCACTGCACTCCATCAGATCCTACAACCACTGACCACTGCAGCTTATTAAAAGATAAGGCCACCAAATTCCATAGCAACACTGGGCATGCACAACAATAAAATCATTACTAAAAATACAAATAAAACTACAGGCATATGGAGGAAGGCTATTCATTCTATAAACAATGCAACCCACAGGACCCACCACGCAGTTTAACCCAAGGACTGGGGGAAGAGCCAGATTTAAGGGCTCTTTTAATCATGGTCAGAATGGGGCAGATCAATCTCAGGAGGGAAGTTGTTCCAGAGAGCAAGCACTGCTACAGAGAAGGCGTATTTCCGAGGTCCCATCGGGTGACGCTGCTTAATGGATGGGACTTGGAGCATGCTGACTCTGCCCAATCATACAGGATGAGCAGAAACTGTCAGGCCCAGCCCAAGAACTTCAGAGAATCGGTTCAGCCAAACTTGCTTACACCATATAGACAGAGTCTTGCCAGACTAAAGCAACTCTACCTAACCTAAGGGGAAATAACCTGGGAAAGTTCTAGGGCGGGGCTATCCTGAACCTCTTGGTTTTCCCACAATCGCTTCCTGGACTGTGTCTCCTCTTATCTTGTCCTGTGCTCCCTCCTTCCTGAGAACCAGCAGCATTACTGAAGTCCACCCCAGAAACTATGGAAGACAGACCATTTCTTAGATAACCAGCCCTATGCCATAAAGGGCTTTTTAGGTTATAACCGGCACCTTGAATTACACCCGGAAGCCTACTAGCAATCAGTGCAGCTCATGCAGCAAATCTGTTACATGGGCATCATGCAGTATGCCCATAATAGCCTGTTTCACTCCATTCTGGAACAGCTGCAGCTTCCAAGTGGCTTTCAAGGGCAGCCCCGTGTAGAACATATTGCAGTAGTCCATGCATGAGCTGGTCAAAGCATGAGTGATTGTCTGAAGGGCTCCTTGGTCCAGGTAGGAACACAACTGGCACACAAGGTGGACTTGTGCAAAGGCCCTCTTACCCTTAGCTGCTACCTGCTCCTCAAGCAGAAGCACTGTCTACCCATCCTGAAGATGAAAGTGCAAACCCATTCATTACTTAAATGGAAAATTATCAGTCCCAGGGGGTGCAAAAGCCCACAGCCACTCAGTTTTGTCAGGGTTGAACTTGAGTCAGTTCCTCCCCATCCAGGCTCCCACAGCCTCCAGATACTGAACAAGACCTTGACATCATCACCTGGTCAGCCTGGGGTTGAGATGTACAATTTGGTATCATCATCATAACTGACCCCAAATTAATGGATGACCTCACCCAGTGGCTTCATGTAGAAGTTAAACAGAGAGTATAGAGCCCCGAAGCACCCCACACATTAGAGGCCTCAGACTTGATTGCTTCCTCTCTGTCAATACCACCTGGGCCTTTGCAACAGCATGCTGTCCCCACTCCTAATCCCCTCAGGCAGGCTAGAAGGACATCACGGTGGATGGTGTTGAAGGCCACTGAGAAATCAAGTAGTACCAGACAGTTGCACTACCCCTTCCTGGCTCTGCCAGAGGTCATTAACAAGCTCAACCAATGTTGTCTCAGTACCATGTCTTGGCCTAAAACCTGACTGAAAGGGGTCTAGCTAATCAGTTTCCTCCAAAGCCTTGTTTCTGCAACCCAACCACCTTCCATAAAATGGGAAGGTTGAAGACTTGAAAATTGTCCAATACAGTTGAGTTCAGTGAAGGCTTCTGGAAGAGGGATGCACCACTACCTCCTTCAAGACAATGGGGAACACCCCCTCCCTCACCGAAGCAGGTACTACCCTACTACATGTCACCTCCCAGGCAACCTTCACCAACCAGGAAGGACATGGATCTAATAAACAGGTGGCTGGGTTAGCAGACCTGAGGATCCTGTCCACCTTCTCAGGAGTCACTGTTACAATTGTCCCCAGGCTGTCCCTTCTGAATTCCCCAGGGACTGGGGAAGGGACAAACACTGAGTATCACTTGGTTGTTCCTGAGGTCTCAGAAACAAAATCACTTTTGGGTGTTTCCAGACAAGGTTAACAATGAATTTTTGTGAATTTCCCCAGGAATTCCAATCTTTATTATTTATTTATTTATTTATATTTCAAATTTAGTCACCACCCATCTCACTCAAAGAGCGACTCTGGGCGGTTTACAATAAAACAGGAATAAATCATCATTAAAATACAATAAAACAATATTCTTAAAAAGAAATATAATCCAGGATATACTGTAGGTGTTAAAAAGTTAATTTATGGAAGCACTTTCAGGGTGTTAACCACCCCCAGGGTTGGTTACTCCTCCTCCCGCCCCAAGCGAGATGGCAGAGCCAGGTCTTCACCCCTTTCTGGAAGACCGGGAGAGTGGGGGCCTGTCTCACCTCTGGAGGAAGAGTGTTGCACAAGGCGGGGCCACGGCAGAGAAGGCCCTCTTCCTGGGCCCCGCCAATCGACAATCTCTCATGGACGGGGTCCGTAACATGCCTCCTCTGCCTGACCGGGTGGGACGGGTCGATGTAATGGGGATGAGACGGTCCCTCAGGTAATCTGGACCCATGCCATGTAGGGCTTCAAAGGTAATGACCAACACCTTGAATTGGACCTGGAAGCAAACTGGCACCCAATGCAGCTCCCGCAGCAAAGGTGTTACCTGTGCCATCCTTGGGGCACCCAAGATTGTTCGCACGGCCGCATTTTGCACCAGCTGCAGCTTTAATCTTATTAAACAAACACCATTATGGAGAGAAAGAAAAATAGCTCCATGATATATTTTGACGGATAGTGCTTTTTGATAGGTAGCCTTAGTCTAGAAAATCTCTTTGTTCTCTCCCAGCCACTATTAATGTTCTAGTATATCTAGAGGACCTGTTAGCTTTTCTAGGGGTGGAACTGTGTGAGCCAGGAGTGATATACAGTATATCTAGGGCACAGAGACCCTGCTGAATATGAAACTAGGACAACAGCTATTAATAGGACTCCATTTCTACTTTGAAAAACTGGGACAGTGCAGTGCACTATTGACACATTGCCAGAACAAAAGATTACAGAGTAAGGCAATATGCATGTCCAAATTTAGTGACTTGGAAGGTGACTTCTTGTCCCCAGCTAGATAGCTGGACCTTAACTGAATATTGGAAAGCAAAATAGAGCCAGACTTGGTTAGTACTTGGATGGGAAATCACCAGGGAAACCCAGAGCTGTAGACTAGATTTGAAAGTTTGAAAACATCATGGAAGAAAGCAGTGACAATCCACTTTCTTGATATTGTTGCAAAGAAAACAATACGGACATGTCCATGAGGTTGCCAAGATTCAAGCCTGAATTAAGAGAGGGTTTACTAATTCTTCTATGCTGTTTGTTTTGCACTGGAAATCTTTGGATCAAAAGTTGTACCATGGAAGCACCAATAATCTGCATAGCTGAACAAGTGCTATTGGAAATGTCTGTACTTTCCCCCAAAAGACGCTGTGCAGTCTGTCGTAACAGCCACAGGAACAGCAACATAAGGCAGCTGTCTTAGCAAAAGCTTTTTCCATTCTGGGTACCCTTCAGATGTGTAGACCAACTCTCAGAATTTCCCAGCCAGCATGACTATTGTTGAGAATTCTGGGAAGTAAAGTCAACTCTACACCTAAGTTGGGGACAGCTGATTTACAATAGCTGTAGCAGACTGAGAGAAACAGATCTGACTTGGGTGCAGTTCCCTGAAAGCATTTCAACACAAGCTGTATTGAAATGAGTAAAAGCTGTACGACAAAGAAACTGGTTTGTTTCAAAAATTTGGGGCCACAAGCTGCAGTAAAGACTGCTAGTTTGATGGCTCTTAAAGGAGATTTGGCAAATTAATGAAGGATGCATCTTATCTCTGCCAACTAGTCATGCAAGCCATATGCCAAATTTCCAAAGAAATATGCAGTTCTACAGGAAACAGCCATCACCTTCCTTCCCTGCATGCAGGTTTCTTCTTGTGGCATCTGTTTGCTCCTAGGGAAAACAAGTTCCTGAACAACTTGGACCTTTTAGTCTGATTTGGCAGGGCTTCTCTTATGTCCTAGCCTGTCTTTTACTGGATGTGATAGGAGCATACAATCGCTTCTAATGCAGTAATAGAATTACTCATCCCCAGAGAAGACTATTACTTGTGTCTCTGCATAAGTATCTTCTCTGGGCATACCTCCTTCCCATCAACAGGCATGGCTGTAGCAAAGAGAAAATGGATTTTACCATCAAAAACCAGTTCAGTATTGTCTTCTAACATTGGCAGCAACTCTCCATGGGCTCAAGCTCTTCAGTTCCAGAACAGTGACTCAGAAACAAGATGTCTGGATTCCTCTGACTGCAAGAACCCATCAGGTTCTGACAAACACCTGAACATATGTCTGATTTTAATTCAGGCTTGGAACACATTATTCTAAATCAGCAGTTTCCAGTCTTTTCTATTATGTGAACTACTACATTATAATTAAAGCTTGGGGGACCATCACATAAGCTTGGCCCAAGCAGTGGGGCACTTCTAGTATATGGGACACACCCAGATAATGTCTGCAGGACATAGAACAGAACTACTGTATTTTTTTTACAGAATTAATAGAAGTCTCACTCAAATCAAGCTTGACTTCTGGTGAGTTCATGGACATAACTATGTCATTTTCTTGACAATACAGAAATGATTTGTCATTCATTGCCTTCCTCTGGAATTTGTTTTTACTGTCCAAACTCTAATGTAATACTGAATCTAATGAAATTTTGATGTCCCCGACTCCAAGCCTGGCTGGCAGCTCGACAAGTCAGAGTTTCTCAGAGCTCTGAGCTCTGAGACCTGGCTAACTTTCTATCTTGTTTGCAGGGGTCTACGGACCACTGAAGTTTCCCCCTGGAGAAGGGGGAACCAGAAGATTGCTCACAGAGCCATTGTAATTGCACACTCCTGTTTTTCTTTGTTGTTTCCACCGCGGAGAAGAACGGGGAGTGAATGCAATGAAATGGCCGAAAGAGGATTCTAGCTCTGCAGAGAACAGTAAGTCTCTTGGGAGACACAAGAGTGACAGCCAGCTTTTAGATCACCTTATATTAGTTTTCTTTTTCAGATTAGTACATTTTTATTATTCTAAAATTTATCTTTGGACTTCGTTCAAAATGTTGGCTAATTTTGTGTTTTCTTTGCTATAATTAATTTTGGTGGAAGTTTGATAGATTTTATTTTGGCAACATAGTGAACAAGTTTTGTATTTTTCTGCCTTTCTTTTGTATCAGAGAAATTGGGACTTAAGAGACTTTGTTGGTATTTCTCACTCACAAACTAACTGACTTTTGAGAAATTGTTTGTTTGGGTTAAGCAGCTTGCAGCCTGAAGAATAAAGAAGAATAAAGAATAAAGTATAGAGAATGTGTGCCTCTCTGCCTTTTTTTTTTCTTTTTCTATTTTTTTTTAGAAAGGACTATTTTTCATTTGGAATATATTTTCATCTCTCCCTTTACAAACTGTTTGAAATACTGCTCTGTGGAATTTTTTCATCTCTTACTTTAAAAGCTTTTCTCACTTAAAGAAATAGACATTATTGATAAATAATAGAACAGCTGTTCCTTGCTCCCTGAGAATTTTTTTTGTTTTGACTACGGCAGTTGATTACGCTTTGAACAATAAATAATGGCCTTTCTCACAGTACTTCAGGATTTTAAGGAAGAAACCAGCAAAATTTTTTTGCAAATTAAGAAATCCATAGAACGTATATTAATAGTTTTGGTGGCTCAGGAACAGAAGGTACAAGGGACAGATTTAGAAACAGAGGAAAGATTTTTCGAACCAGTAGAGAAACAGGGAAAGAGGACTTTGAATGTATTGGTACAGAAGAAGATTATGATATCTTACAGGAAGTGGTCTATTAAATGTTTGGGCATAAATACATTGTGGCAGCTGAGACAGGAAGATTTTAATATGCAAATTGATAGATATGGCAAAATAAACATTTTGATATCCCATATGAGTTACAGAAATAAACAAGTTGCATATTGTGATATTGGCATAACCTAAACAGGAGATTTATTGATATTGATTTGGAATGCAAGGTGAATGAAAATGCGGATTTGGTATTGTACACAGAGTAAGCACAGATATGAGAAATTTACAGATGCATAAAAACATGATATTTTAAGTGTAAGATACAAGATTATAAATAAATAGGTTGATATTATATATTACTCTTTCTGGAGACACATTTATGAGAAGACAATGAGATGATGAGATGGAATTAGAATGTAGGTTATTACAAGAATATGTTGTATGTATTAGGTTATATGTTATGTTAGGTTTTGTATTTTTGCTATATTATGTATTATGTTATGTAATATGTTAGATTATGTATTAATGGAATATATAGTCATAACATGAACAGAATATACTGTATTTTATTAGACGTAGATAAGGCCTTTATTTGTTTTACTAATTGGACTTTATTGAAGATATAAATATAGATGTAAAAATGGAAAGAGCAAATGGAAAACATTTAATTGATGCAACAACGAACATTTGATTACTATTCTAAGGAGTAGAAACCAGAGATGGATTGTTGGAAGATATCAAGAAAGGTGAAACCTATATGAAGAACAGAAGATTGGATTATAGAAATCAAAGGGTATATGACAAAGAAAAGTTTCTGTGTATTGTATTAAGGACTAACATTTAAAGTTAATTGTTGTACTTAAAGTTCAAGGATAAATTGGAGGACATCTATTTTCTATATTTTTTCTTGTTTGTTATTTTTTGACTTCACTTTTTCTTTTCCCTTTTCTTACTTTGTATTTCTATTTCTTTTCTTTTGTATTAGCTTTTAATGTGTATTTTAAAATTAATAAAACTTATGGAAAAAAAAAAAGAAAGAAATTTTGATGTCCCCACCTGAAATCTTGCAAGATTTCTAACATCTTGTGAGATTTGGAATGAGAATTCAAAATTCTTTCCAGATTTAGTGACTGTGAGAGACTTCTGTTGTAGTGACTTCCACATTAGGAATCACCTCCCATACCCTCACACATCCTAGTTCCGGACCACAGGGTGGGAATCTTTGCTCTCTAGGAACTTGTATTACTTAAGGCCTTTCCAAAAAGCATTCTACATAGCCTTTCTTTGGCTTCGTGCATGACATCTTAACCACCTCCCCACATGCTTTCCTAACATTCCCTACTGCAGCCAACATGTTCATTCATTCAGGAAGGAATTCTGCTTTCTGGAAAGAAACCCCACCACCGCAAAAGGTCTCAGAGGAAAGAGAAAGAGGAGGGTCTGAAATACTGATAATGGCAATTCCTGAGTAAGGCCAGCCCCTCTTGGATGTTTGTGGCAGTTTGCAGAAACTGCACTCTACACAAACATGGCCCAGAAATCCTGTCTTCCCACCCTCTTCAGGTGACCCAGATTCCAGCAGTGAAACTCTTCATTTTGTACTAAATAAAAAGGAGGCAGAGTTTTTCAGATATAAACAAAAGAGACTGTTAGGCAGCGAGAAGAGACTCTTCCTTGATGTTTCAATTGAACCTGTCATCAGGACAAAAGACCCACTTGTCTTAGAGGTGACAAGGGGGAAGATCATTCAGGCCCTATCCCTCTCGCAGAGGGGGCGCAGCTTG
This sequence comes from Charina bottae, assembly GCA_023362775.1. Classification (NCBI taxonomy): domain Eukaryota; kingdom Metazoa; phylum Chordata; class Lepidosauria; order Squamata; family Charinaidae; genus Charina; species Charina bottae. The sequence continues at coordinate 160,226,312 of JALMGJ010000002.1, forward strand.
CTTCCCCAGCCCTTCCAGAAAGAACGCTCTGCTTTCCTCATTCCCTTCCTTTCATTTTTCCTTTTGCATTCTATCCATTTCTAAGCCTGGACATGAACTTTGTTTTATGATTATTTAGATATGCATCTACCTTCCTTCCTGGCAACCTAAGGCAACAGATATAGCACTCCCTCCTCTGATTTTTCCCACAATAACTCTGTGAGGTAGGTTGGTCTAAAAGAGTGACTATCCCAAAGTCACCCAGGGATCTTCCATGGGCTACTTCCAGGTGCTGACATTCCCATACAACACTAGTCAGGGACAGAGCTCACTAGTTACCAATTGCTCCCTCCCACTTCACATCATTCCTCCATGCCTGCAATCTGTCAGCTGGACTATCTGTGGACACAGGTTTAGTGCTCTTTCAGAAGAGCACTAGACCCATGTGCAAAAATAGCCTGACAGAGAAGTCGCAGATGCAGAGCATGTCGGCATCTGCAACTTGTTGGTTGGGCAACTTGCCAAGTGACTAAATATGCCACTCCAAGCAACCACCTACACTTGCCCAACCCTTCCCCACCCCACATTAGGGAAAGTGATTGCGGGTGGTTTTCTTGCCACCAGGCAAATTTTGTGGGAGGGGAAACAAAGCTGAGTCCATCAATCATTTTCCTTAACTTGGTCCTGCATTAAAACAGTAACACAGCACCAGTCTCATTACTGTGGAATAATAGGGTTCAGCAATCAGGGCAGCAAATGTTATGCCAGCATACTTTTCTTATGAGTCAAGGACTGGGGGATAGTATTTTAATGCAGCCATTTGGCTGTGCCCTCAATCTGCAGACTCCACCTTGAGAGCCAGAACACCTGGCCTAATTTCTGAACTTTCTGTTTCCCATAGCCCCTGTTTTTTGGGGTTACCTCACCTGATGCCCAGTTGTGGAGAACTGAACATGGCACATCCTTCTGTGGCATTTTGATGGGTCCTAATACAGATTTTGCTCAGCTGTCTATTGTGTATTTTCATTTCCTAGGTCAACATTTTAACAATACTAAATACTAAAGATTGTCATGCTATAATGCAAGACTGTGGGCACATTTGAGAGTAAATGCCACTGAATACAGTGGGATTGGTTTCAGAGTTTGAACATCACTGTATAGTTTCTACTTGGGAATAAGGCTAGTGGAAATCAATAAAGATGAAAGAGTTGGACTGTGAAAGCACTGTCTGTAGTTTCCCCCTAATAGAGATGCATTGCTTTGTAAACCATGTTTTCTGTTTCCTAACTCATATTAAGTAGATTCACATGAGTGGTGTTCACATGAATGGTGAAAGATAAACTGCCTCTGGGATCATCTAAATGCAATAGGGTGGGTCCTTAGCAACAGCACTGTTTTATTGGTATTCTTGGAAGTAGATTGGCCTTGTACAGTAACTGTGCCCAGTGCCATTGATCCAGCGGAATAGCACAGCCCTCCCTTTTTAACAAAATGTATAGTTCCTCCTCCCATCCGTCACTCCTTTGGAGTGAAGGCAGGACTCATTTAGATCCAGATCTTGCCAGCAAGGCTCCATCATAAAACTCTTTTTCAAGGGCAGGCTGAAATCATGGAATCTAGTTCCCCACATCTACACTGTAGACTTCCCATCCAAATAGAGCTTTCCAAATAGGAACAGTAGTGCTGTGTTTTGCAGGGACTTGTGTTTGTGTTTGTTGCTCAGCTCCTGAACACAGGAAAGACTATAATAGGCAGATATTTGCCCGCCTCTGTTATCAAGTCTGTGCATGTTCATTGCTTGGTAAACAAGCCATCTATGGGATATAGTCAAGCAGGAAGAATTTTCTAAACAACCAGGTGCACATGGTCACCTGTATGTCTCCACTGTCTTAGCAGCTATGCTCATTCCTCAGAACAGGTAGGAGGACTCCACCACTGATCTGCCAAGTGATGAGCCCAGTCAGCACGTGATCAAAACTGCTTCTGAGCATGTGATGAGCAAGTTCCCCTCACCACTGAGTAACTATGAGCAAACCAATCCGTGCTCTGTTCAGGCATGTTGTGATCAATACAATACCATCAATGCACATAGGAATAACATAGGGCTATGTTAGGATATTTAAATCTATTTCATTGAATTTATTATAGCCGCCACTCCAACAAACTCTGGATGGCTTACAAAATCGAATACAAGTTTAAACAATTAAAAACAGAGAGAGTAGTACTGTAGTAAATAAAGGACTCTACAGAGTTTCTGAGCAAAACTGGGCCCATGTCTTTAAGTTTTAAACCTACAGTATATGGAACAAGCCAGGTTTAGGATTTTCAAGAGGCCAGGGGTCTAGTATTCAGCAGGTCTGAAGGCCAGCATCTATTTACTGTATCTACTGTAGCTATCACTCTATCTTCCTTCCTTCCTTCCTTCCTTCCTCTTTCTCCGTTTGGCATAACCTCCCCAGGCCAGCGCTGAAGATAAAGTTACAGCCTTGCAAACGTGGGTTTGGCTGCTTTTAACTTCAGTCCCACGACCTCAAGGATGGAAGGGAGCAATTAACCGGAGATATTTACTCTCTCCCCCCACCCCAACCCTCTTCGTTTGATCCCGTAAGCAAGAGTTGCGGCCTCCCAAACTGGGATGAGCCCAGCGGCTACAATCGCACTTGCGGCAGTGAGAAGAACCCCATCTCTGAAAGTCCGGGTCTAGTTTCTGTCCACCTGATTCAGGAAGGACGGACCGGCCAAGCTGGCCTAACTGTTGCAAATGTTCAGGCCTTCTGGACCAAGTTCAGGCAAAGCGGGGCGATTATGCTAATTCCCCGAGAAGCTGCTGGCCCTGATCCACCGGGGCGCTGCGGGATTAACGAGGCAAAGCCATGTGCCGAAAGGGGAGGGGCGCAGCGTGACTTCTTTGCCGCACATGGCCAGAGGCTTCACCCTTCTAAAGTCTATTGGCTGCCGCATCCCAGAGAGGGGTCCTCTCCATGAGAGCCTGAAGGGAAGGGGCTGGTTCTGGCTCACAGACTACGAAAGACGTGGGATTGCTGCTGTCTTCTGCTTAGAATTTAGGGGAAAAAATAACTAGTTTATAGCAACCAGTCTGAACTGGCTATTTAAGACTCCTGGCTGCTGGGTTTACACATCACGCTAAGCTATATTGAGGTTTATTTGATTTTGGATTAGCATGTGATATAAATCCAGCCTTTGTCATGAAACACATTAACAAAAGCATTGTAGAGTATGAGTTATTTATAAAAAATAATAAAAGTGGGATAAAAAAAATCTAAAAATAAAAAAATAAAAATAAAAAAGTTGACATTCCTATGGCGAAACCAAACTGGAGTTCAATATTAATATCAGCATCACCGTAGCACATAAACCAACCAAAACCCTTCAGAACATCGTGAGTAACCCAAAAGACCCAGTAGCCCAAGAAGAAAAAACAGGAGTTATCTACAACATACAGTGTAAGGACTGTAGCAGCCACTATGTAGGACAGACCAGCAGAAGACTAGCAGGATGTATCCATGTAGTGGCAACCTGCGGAAGACCATTGTATCTCAAGGAGTTAAGTGGCATGTTTTGATTTTCCTCCCCCCCCACACACACACACCTAGGAGATTAGAGTTTATTTTATTTTATTTATTTTTATTATTTGGATTTATCCCCACCCATCTCTACCATGGTAGACTCTGGGCGGTTTACAATCACAATATAAAAGTTAAAAACCTATACGTTTAAAAACTACTATAAAAATAAAAAATAAAAATCCAAAAGATGGTATGTTCTTAAAAGGAGGATATTATTACGCTAACCACCCCCAGGAGGAACTATTATGTCCTTCGTTCCAGGCAAGGCTGCAGAACCAGGTCTTATTTTGAGTTATACTGATGTTTAACTGGCTTGTTTTTATTTCTGTTTGGCATGGGAGGGGGAGAGAAGAAGAATACACCCACTTCTTCAACAGCCCTTCAGAACATAACTTTGTTTAAGCGGGGGGAGAGAAAACCCCCAGCTTGTTAAGTTTAAGGTTAAGTTCACTCCTCCAGACGCCCCTCTAGTGGCTTGGAATGGTGGGGGATGATAAGAAATTGTTTATGCTTAAGCACTGGCTTATCTGATGGCTTCCCAGGCTCTGGGAATGATGTCATGGACAGGTGCCAGGCCCCAGAAGGAATCCCAGTCAAGGTCAGTCTGGGCTTGGTCACGGGGTTTGGGAGCCAGGCTTTGATAAAAACCTTAGGATTGTCTTTGGAGTTTGGGAACTTTGATACAGGCTCAGGACACTGGGTGCTGTGGGACTCAACAGCCATTCCTTTTGGGGTGATTCTCTGCTATCTTAGCCAAGTTCCTGGTAGCAACAAGGGAATAAAGGTATCACCTTGCTTGGAATGTATTATTTCTTTCTGTATGCTATGCTTGTTGTGCTTTGTGTAATCTGTTTAAACTGTGTTTCTGTTTAACTTTGTTTGCTTAAGTTTATAATAAAGCTAAAGTTTCTTTATCCACTGGCCTGGATATTATCTCTGGATCTAAAAGAACCAATTGCCCGGGCACCTGATCACTGCTTGGACACTTGGCAATACAATCCACAAACACCAACTAGTAGTCAGAAGACACAATGAAAACTCCTTAATCTCACAACACATGGACAGACTCAACCATACTTTCAACTGAGAAACGGTGAGCATCTTAAACCAAGCCAAATCCAAAAATTCTAGAGAATTCCTGGAAGCTTGGCACTCAGACAAAGCAGCCATCAACAGACACAAAGAGGTAAACAACATTTACATACAATTCATAAGAGACAATAGAAAAGCAGAAGAGCAAGTAGCAAACAACAGCCCAATCAAGGAACTCCTAAGGGGAGAACAACACCTCCACCAACACAAGCAGCACAAGCCATGGTATATAAACAGAGAACAAGTCTTTTTGTGCCCTTTTCGCACTGAAGATGTTGCCTAGTCTGGCAATGAAAAGTCTGCAAGAAAACAACAAGGCTCAGAGAGCACCAAGGACTCCACAGTTCAACCCTGAGCTACAAATATTCTCTTTGATTGATATCAGTAATCCTATACCTGTATTGTTACATCTCCTAGATTGTCTTGTAGAAGGTTGATTTGGCTGCAAATGCAGAACACTTGGGAGACCCAAACATCCTATCTTAAGGGAGAAAAAGTTGTGGAGTTCTGGGATTAAGGACAAAATCCCTTGCTGCAAAGATGCATCTGATAGCAAGTACATTTAAAAAGAAAAGAGCAGCTGCAGTTTCACAGTAGGGAACAGTAGTGATTCTACTGCTTCACAGATTTGTTTTTTAGGCATCTTTCTGTCCCAGCTTTGTGAAAAGTACACTCATTGTTCCTTGGGCTATTTTGTAATTATAGCTCTTGACCTGCCTTTAGCCATGCTCATGCTATTCCCAAATCATGCTTGTCTCTGTTGTGCTAGTTTGCTCAAACGTTTTGGCTCTGGGCAAATCTCCTTCTCTGGACTTCGTATCTCACCCATAGATGCCATTTTGCAGACACTGCTTAAGGACTCACTAGGCTTCCTTACTGATCTGAATTCTTATATTTTTAAATATACGTCTGTGTGTATGTATGTATGTATGTATGTATGTATGTATGTATTATTCAAATTTATATGACCGCCCATCTCCCCTAACGGGGGACTCTGGGCAGCTTACAATAAAAACAAAATTAAAATACAATATAAATACAATATGATATAAAAATATAAATATAAAATCCAATCTGGCGAATTAGGGAGGGTTTTATGATATTAACCACCCCCAGGAGGAGCTATTACCTTTTCCTTCCCACGCTAGGTGGCAAAAGCAGGTTTTCAGATTTTTCCGGAAGGCCAGGAGGGAGGAAACCCGCCTCAACTCTGGGGGTAAGATATTCCAGAGGGCGTGCGCTGTTGCAGAGAAGGCCCGCCTCCTGGACCCCGTTAGATGGAATTCTTTTATTGATGGGGTCCGTAGCAAGCTATATATATACTATAGATATATATAGATATATGTATCTATATCTACCTCTCTCCATTTTTTTTTAAATTGGAAAGCTGATGTGTGGTAAAACACAGCACTACCCTCCAGCATCCTGTTTATTTGTAGCAATGCTTTTGGGCCACAAATGGACCCCAAAAGGTTTCTTAGAAAATAAAATGCAGCCCAGTGCTTTGTGTGGAAGTGTGCCAATCTGTCCAGAAAAAGAACAGGGATAACCTGGCATCGTAGGAAGCGTCCTACCAGAGATCAGGGCTACAGTGAATAGCAAGAAGCATTCCAAAAGATCAGGGCTTTGTTTATACCCCCAATGGCAGCCATTTTATGAACAACAAGCCCCTTTCCCTCAGAATGCTCAAAAAGGTGTTTTCAATATTCAAAATGTGCCCCCGGCTCTCCAAATTAAGGATCCCTGCTGTCCAGAGCTTATCCCTCTGAAGCTTCCCCATCTACGCCTATGCAGTCGCCTGCCTCCCTGCTGATAAAAATTGCCTAAGCAACAATTGTATTCAGCCCTGCAACGCTGTTCCTCAGCTCCCTCCAACTCACTGCCCTTTCTTTGAGAGAGTGTTCTTCCAAAACAATCCATGTACTTGTGTGTAGGAGTCTCTGCTGGGCACTGTGGTTGGAAAGCTCACAGCCCTGTGCTCCAGATCTGTCAGTTAAAGAGTACTCCCACTGAGCTGCAAAGGTTTGGACAAATGGTGTTCTTCCTCCTCATTATCTGGGAATTAACGTGGGGGGGGGTTGTTTTGTTTGATTGTACGGGGGCCAGAGATCCAGCAATGCTGGTTCTGCTCCTCATCTCAGGATCACTGGAGCTAGATCAGGAGAGCTGGTCCTCTTAGCCCCTTCCTCCATAAACAACAAGCAATCTTTCCTTGTTACGTCCTTCATGGCTGCCCTTCCCCTTCAAAATGCAGCAGAGTTAAAGGGAGCTCCCCTCAGAGGGAGAGAAATGGGATTTGGGCTTAGGATCTGCTTCTCACAGGGCGGAACAATGTTGAAGGGGACCGCTGAGAAAGGCTCTTACGGTCTGGAGCTGAAGACCTAGGAGGGGTGGATGGAGACCGGTTTGCTAGCCGTTTCTTACACACCACACTACAGATTCTGCACTGTGATCTCCTACACAATTGTATCTCCACTCCTGTAGAGATCTTAGGGTATTATTGTTTGGTAGGATTATTGTAAGGGTGATCAGGAAGAAACAGTCTTTCAGAAACGCCAGAACCAGACTTTCCCCCCCAACTCCCAGGTCTGTCCTCTGGCATTGTGGGCAACCAACCTGAATCCTCCAGAGTTTGCTCCCTCTGTCTGATTACTATTACTGCATGCAGGTTGTCCAAGTAGATCCTGAAATATATATTGGTACTCAGGGCTGCAACTAGGGGGGACAAGCGGGGCACCGCACTGGGGTGTGTGCCAAAATGATACCCGGGGTGCGCCAAAATGACAAAATAACCCATGGGGGGGCGCGGAATCCATGTTTGCCCCGGGTGACACAGACCCTAGTTCCATCCCTGTTGGCACTGCCTCCCCCCTCCAAAAAAGCTGGGTGGTACCTTCTGTGACTCTAAGCCAGCATGGCAGATGGGTGGAAATGATGGGAGGTGGAGCCCAACATTTGGAAGGCAACAGCAGGAGTGAGTAGGTCACTACACGGAGATGATGGGTACTTACTAGCGCGTGTGCGGTGTGTGGTAGCTGAGATGCTTCTGTCCCCAGGGCTGGGGGTCCTTCCACATCAGAGGGAGGGAAGCATCCAGGGCATCCGGGCAGCTCATCTGGAGCTGAAGCGGGTCCCTCACCTCCGACAGGCTGGGCAAGCAGGGGCGTAAGAGCGAGAGGGCAGGTGGCAGCCTGGACAGGGTGGAGGAGGGCAACAGCTGAAGCCGCCCCAGGACGGACAAGGGTAGCAGCAAGGGACAGGAGGGCAGTAAGTGCCAGGGCAAGAATTTGAGTGGCAACAGGCGGATGGGCAGTAGCAGCAGCAAGAAAGGCAGCAGCAGACGGGGCTGCAAGGACATGGGGAACAAGCAGGGCAAGAGGACCAGAAACAGCCCAGGCAGCACCTGGGGCAGGACAGGGGACAGCAGCCAATGCTACACATGAGTAAGGCCGGTGTGGGAGGAGAGGTCCCCCAAATGGATGCTGGTTACCTTAGCAGGGTGGGGAATGATTGGCAGGATCTTTGCTACTGGAGCAAAATAAATGCATCCAGCCAGGAGCCTTGTGTCTCCTGAGAGCCTCCCTTCGCTTCCAGAGCACTTGGGGCCTCGCGCAGGGCCAGCAGGTCCACAGGACAAGGCTGCCTCGAGTGTATTTATAGCTCCCTAAGGCCAAGGGTGCTCACTTCTAAAGCCGGCTGAGCCAGCACATGGCCAGAGCTCACCAGCTGCTTTGCGTGAGCAACGGAAGGCAGAGAAAAATTCCTGCCTCTTGTTTCTTTTCTAGGGATGGACCTTGCCGGAGGAGGAGGAGGAGGAGTGGGGGGAGGGGAGCTCCACGCCTCTGAGACAGATGTTCCTAATTTCCACTTGCGCTGGGATTGCAACTCCCAGAATTCCCAACCAGGATGAAGTTAGCTGACAAATTGGGATGTTATAACCTCAACACATTTTGAAGCTGTCAGATTAGGGAAGGCTGATCAAAGAGCCACATGAGATAGGAATCCCCCAGTGGCCTTTTCCCAGCATTGAGGTATAGTGAAAAGCCTCATGTCTTGGTTTCTCTCTCTCTCTCTCAGTGTTTCTCAACCTTGGCAACTTTAAGACGTGTGGACTTCAACTCCCAGAATTCCCCAGCCAGCCTTGCTGGCTGGGGAATTCTGGGAGTTGAAGTCCACACTTAAAGTTGCCAAGGTTGAGAAACACTGCACTATCATATAGCTTTTATTGGCAGATCAGATTGATATACAGAGATGCCTCCAGGGTTGAGATCATTCCCTGTAAAGGCTTTATTTCTTGTGGCTCCTAAAATGTTTGTGACAGTTACTCTCAGATATATTGTTCTTCACACCTGAGGTCTGAAGACAGGCTTCAAATTTAAATGCTTTTGTTTCTGAGCAAAAAAAACTAAAAAAAAAAGTAGGATATTATTATTTCATACTGTTGCAAAGGTTTCTAGTGATCAACAAACAAGTCCCATCCAGCAGAACAGAATAACAATTATTCTGAAATTTTTGCCATATTTTTCCAACTTAGCATATTTATACCCCAATTCCTAACTGCATTACTTTTTTGTTATAGAGAATAAAATAACAACTGTCCACACTGAATGGGGCAGATGTTATTCTATTGTTATTCAAAAAGATATTAGAAAGATAGATATTTCCTTAATGGGGCAGTAAGCCATTCTGGAACACACTTCATCCAGTCACAGGACAGAGTACAGCAAGATTGATTTCTTTTAAAAAAGAAGAAAAAGGATGCAAATATTTGGAACTGGAACATCCTATATTATATAGCTAAAGGCTTCAAGTTTTAAGAAATGCTTCTTATGTTTTAAATACTTCAGTTAGTAAAAAATAATCTTTTTCAGATATTTTGGACTCCTCAATGGATATTTTTAAAAGGTTTTCTGTCAGTTTGAAGAAACGGTACATATGCTTTGGGCATGTCCACTGGTTGTTCCTTATTCATTAGGGATTAATACTGTAGTGAACCAGGTTGTAGGAAGGAAGCTCAAATTTAAAATGAATTCTTAAATTCTATTTCTCAATTTGTACGAACATGTTTACGTATGAACAGCTCTGAATCTATCGTGTCTGGACAGTAGCAAAAAAGGTGATTTTGTATTTGTATTTTGTATTTGTATTTTGTATTTGTATTTGTGATGCTGGCGAAACGTTAGGAACCACAACTTCCAGAACACGGCCACACAGCCCGGAAGACCCACAACAGCCATTGATTTTGTATTCTTGGAAAAATATGGGCATTAACAGATGTTAAAGTTTGGTTCAATGAAATTGCCAGTTCTCAGCTTTTAAAAAGACTTTGTATTGACAGAGAGGCAAGATTGGACCATATGTTTCTGTATGGCCTACATTTGATTAATTATTTGTTTAAAATGGAGTGGTTATAAATATATTGTTAGAAAATTATTATTAGAAAAGTATTTTTTCTGCCTTGTTCTTTTTTTTTACTTTTTATTTTTACTTGTTTAGTTTATCCAATTTTTTGTTTTATAGCTTTGTGATACTGGTTTAAATGAAATGTAGTTGTTTTCTTTGCAATCGTTATTATTTCTAATATCTTTATTACCACTTGTATTGATTTAAAAATCCATAAAATTATATTTAAAATATTCCTTTTCTTCAGTTTGGGGTGGGTGTTTTTTTTTTGTTGTTTTTTTTGGGAAGAAACAATATGAAGAATCTGTGTATGATGGGAAGAGCAGTTTTTTTGTTTCTACGTGTGGCATGGTGGCTCAGCGGGTAAGACGCCAGGCTTGTCGATCGGAAGATCGCAAGTTCAGAGGTTCGAATCCCTAGCCCCGTGTGACGGAGTGAGCTCCAGCACTAGCCCCAGCTCTTGCCAACCTAGCAATTCGAAAGCATGCAAATGCAAGGAGATTAATAGGTACCACTTCGGTGGGAAGGTAACAGCATTCCGCGCGTGTCATGCCGGCCACATGACCGTGGAAGCGTCTTCGGACAATGCTGGCTCTTAGGCTAAGAAACGGAGATGAGCACCGGCCCCTAGAGTCGGACATGACTGCACAAATGTGTGGGGGGAACCTTTACCTTTACCTTGGTTGCTATTCCTGTTTTAGGACTGAAGTTGGTTTGGGACCTCAGAGAGTCATGTGAGCGCACAGATGACTATACAAGGAATCTCACTACACAAACCCAGCCTGTTTTTTTTTTCTTTTCCCCATTTTGGTCTTTGTGCATCACATGTATGGTTGAGCAACAAGCAGCGCTTACTGGTGGTCGAGTAAGAAGGTCAGTCAAGCAGTGATGACAGCCCAGCCTGTCCCAAAAGAACTTAAGATCCAGCCTGTATATTTGTATGAGAGTGATGGATGAAAGCTGGCACTGAGACCAGAAAGCAATGTGCTAAACACTAAGCAGCAAAATACCTTGGAGAGCTGCCACTGAAATGGTGGTTGTCCTCCTTGAGAGGGTCTGTATCACTTACAGTGGAGGAAGCATACTATCCAAGCAAATATGGTGCTAGGTGCCCAGCATGCTCTTGTGTGAGAAAAGCATGTTAGCAAATGCTGCATCATTTGAAGTGGCTGTATCCTGTTTAAATAAAAGGTTGCAGCATGGTGGACATCCAAAGAGTACCTAATGCAGCTGGTGGTGCCGTATAATTGGTAAGCAGTTATTTATTTGTTTGTTTGTTTGTTTGTCAAATTTATCACCACCCATCTCTACAAAGTAGACCAGAGCTTTCCAAACTTTTCATGTTGGTGACACACTTTTTAGACATGCATCATTTCGCGACACACTCTTACAGCAGGGCACAAGGCAGGCACTAGGACCTGCGCAGAATCACAGCAGGTTTGGAGGCAGCAGGGCACAAGGCAGGCACTAGGACCTGCGTGGAATGCTGGCAGGGCTCAGAGGCAGCAGCAGCCACGACACACCCAGACACTGCAGCCGACACACTAACGTGTCCCGACACACAATTTGGAAAGCTCTGAAGTAGACTCTTGGTTCAATAAACCTCGTTACAGAGAAACTAATATTAGGATGTGGCGCTTTGATGCCCTCCCTTCAGCACTGCTGGCAGGAAGATTTCATAGGACTCCTTTTTTAACAGAGACTCTGCCCTTGTGGATCCAGGGAAGTAGAAACTCTTGCCCATGTCCTCATACGGTGTCCTTTTTATGATGTTCCAAGATGTGCTTTGATCTCCCCAATCATCTCTAGATTTGAGGGTCATACTGAGATATTTTATGTTTATTTCTTTTTAAGGGATGTTGACTCTACACTCATATACCAGGTGGCCAAATATTTTTATCAAGTTATACAATTGCGCAAAACTTTTAATTAGATATATTGTTTCACTGTTTTATTGTTTTTCCTTTTTCCTGATAATGAATTGTTGGACTAAACTATTTTTCTTCTATTGTAAAGGCTGGTCAAAGACGGTAATAAAGATATTTGAATTTGATATTAGGACAAAGAGAATATCTTCTTAGTGTGGAAAACTGTTTATGATCCATTGGTTCATAGACCTGCCACTTCACCAGTTTGGTGAGCTAAACATCACCAAGAGAAAATAAAAATTTTATAGCATCTTACTGGAGCGTGTAAAGCCACGATAACCAAACGGCAAACTTTTAGGGATATAAATATCAAATTTCTAGAACATGAAGTAAAAAGATGAAAAATCAACCCAGTAAAAACAGTGGAATGAGCCAGTTTAATGCAAAGGCAGGAATACTGCACAACTGCTGTTGCTACCGCCCTGCAGTCAGGCAAACTAGGAGTCCTGAACAAATGGTGAAACCATCTAAATGATTTAGTGTCCGGCTCTTCCATGGCAAGCACAAACTTGGCTGAATCTTCCCAGAGATGCAGTGCAATGCAACATACCTAGGGCTTAATTTTTATTGTAGCTCAATGAGATAGATGTTACTAATTATAGACAGTCACTAAACCAGTTGACGCTGATTCCTGAGTATATCTTCTTTGAGTTCAAATCCAGTGCCTTCTCTTTTCTTGTTTCCATCCTCTGCATTCCTGCTCTGGGAATCTCTATCTTCTAATGCAGAGCTTTCCAAACTGTGTGTGGCGACACAAAAGTGTGTCGCCACACACAGCGTGGTGTGTTGCCACAGCACCCGGAAGCGGCGGCGCGCGCGTGCACGGCAGCCACCATGCACACGCGCACCGCCGCACCCCCCCGCGCTGCCGCACCCCCCCGCGCTGCCGCACGTCCCCCGCGCCGCCGCACGCCCCCCCACGCCACCACTGTGCGCGCGCCGCCGCACACACTCCCGCGCCATCGCCGTGCACGCGCCACCGCTGCCGCTGGTGTGTCGCCAGCGGCAGCACTTTGAAAAGCCCTGTTCTAATGCATAGCTTTCCAAACTGTGTGTCGCGACACTTTAGTGTGTCGCAACACACAGTTTAGTGTGTCGTGACACAACCCGGAAGCGGCGGCGGGGGCATGTACGGCAGCGGCGCGGGGGTGTGCACGGCAGCGGCGGTGTGCACGGCGGTGGTGGCAGCAACGGCAGCGGTACGCCATCAGCGCTTCGGTGTTTTAGCGGAAAACACAAGGCCGCTGCCGCCGCACGCACCCCCACCACTGCCGCTGTTGGTGTGTCACCAATGGCGGCAGTTTGGAAAGCCCTGTTCTAATGTAACACCTAGGATGCAAGGATGGTTACTCTGGTCTCCCATCCTTCAGAATCATAAATAACAGGAATAGAAGCGTTCTTAACATCACCCACCCATAGCTGAAGTGATACAAGCCTATCCTCATTATTGTTACCTTAGCACAAGGGTCGGAAATGGCGGCTCGCGAGCCAGATGCGGCTCTTTGGCCCCTTGAGTGTGGCTCTTCCGCAGCTGAACTCACCCCTGCCCCTTCCACGCGATTGGCTCCCGCCTGCAAACCCCGCCCCCTTCCACGAGATTGGCCCCCGCCCGCAAACCCCGCCCCCTGGCTCTCGAGCATTTCAAAATGTGCACGAGCATGCCAAAATGGCTCCCGGGATAAAAAGTTTGCCGACCCTGCCTTAGCACAACAGGGCTGGATGTCTATACCTCATTGGCAGGAAATTACCTTGGGGTTGCACAGGCATTCAGTCAAAAATGCCTCCTGCCCTAGTCTATACATCTGCTATAATTCAGCCAGGAATGTTGTTGCTCAGAAGGAAAATGGAAGAACACAAAATAAGGCTGAGGCAGACATTGATTCTGCTGTTGCTGTCTGCTGAAATGGACGTAAGAGCTGTCGGTTTTGATGAAAAGGAATCTCATCTCTCAGGCTGGAATTTCAAATGCTGTAGCCTGGGCGTGACAGAGCAAGGTTGATGTGATGAGCTATATTCCACAGCTTGTGGATATGATCCATAACTTCATCCATCCTTATACAGAACAGGCCACCATTGTGAGAGGCAGCTCATTTGGAGCTGAGGCCGGTCCATGAGCCCCGCACAAGAGGGGGCATAATAGCGAGTAGGCAGGTGATGAACCTTCTTCGTTAATCCTGAGGAATGAGGCAGGCATGACAGCATAAGGCCACACATCCTGCCCTGATCCAAGCAGCACACTGCATGATGCTTCATAGCGTTAATTTTCTGGCACGCTAAAAGGCCAGCCTCCTCCTGCTCCAGAAAAATCTCCAACCCCCTTTTAATTGCTGCTGTTCATAACAGTTATTTTAAAATCATGTGGGTTCCTTTTTCTCTCCCTCAAGCCCTTTAGATATTTTGATCGGGTTGATCCCATCCTGGTACCCTCCAGATGGGCAAGTGTGTAACTTGCATCAACCCTAGCCAACCTCGGCATAGGCTATGCTGCTAGGAAGTGATGGGAATTGTAGTCCAACACCTCTGCAGGGCATCAGGTTAGGAATGCTGAGAGACTACGAGCCCCTTGTAAGACCGAAATATGAATTTCACAGAAAGGCAACACAACACTGAGTCTTATCCTCTTTAAAAAATGAATTAAAGGGTCCTGGGGCACCAGCTAAGACCCTTGCATTTCTCCAAGAATCACTCCCCACCCCGCCCTGTTTTTAATCTGTATCCAAGCTTTATAGGAGTTTGTATGCATTGCCCATTGGTGGAGGCATACAATCAGCACTCCTTGCTTTTCTGTTGCCTCTTTAGGACCAAGCAAACTCTAGCATTCAAAACAACACCTGGCTTTCACCAAACTTTGTCTGAGTGGTAGAACTGCCATAGAGACTTAAAAAGCTGATCAGACCACTGGTCTGTCCCAGCTGCCCCTCTCCAGGGCTTCACAGACAGAGGTTTTCCCAGCCCTCCCTGGAGATGTCAGGGAGTGATCTTGTCATGTAAAGCATGTGCTACGTACGGCTCTCTTCACATCCCTGCAGTTCTTGGACGTTTTTTTTCTAATGTTGAATGACAAATTTCCTTTGGAGCACAATCAAAAGCTGTGTCAGCACTGCTGTAGTGTCTCCATAGCCCTCCTTCAAGTGTGAACCTGATGTTAAAAAGGGGGTGGGGGATCACGGACACCACAGAATCCATGTTTGGGGCCTGCTTGTCTTGTTGCACGCTACAGGAAGATTTTAAATATATCTGGCCCACAGAGAAAAAACTGGGTCAGACATGAACGCTAGAGGCTGCTGCAGTGCAACCTTACCTAACCCTTCCTCCCTTTGCTCCAGTGGCTTTTATACAAGCATGTACAGATTGTGGCTAGGCTTTCTGCAGCTTCCTCAGCCTTTCCTGTTGCTTCTCTACCATTTATTCCTTTCCTACCAGCCATACAATATGGGATGCATGGAATGGTGCAAGCAGATGGCCTCTACCTAGGACAGGGCTTTCCAAAGTTTTTCCCGCGGCAACACACCAACCGGCGTTGGTGTGTCGCCGCGGGAAAACCCGGAAGTGCGGCAGCGCGCAAAAACCCGGAAGCGCTGCTGCTGCTTTCGGGTTTTGCGCGCTGCAGTTAGTGTGTCGCCGTGGGAAAACCCGGAAGCGCTGATGATGATCAGCGCTTCCGGGTTGTGTGGCGACACACCAGACTGTGTGTGGTGACACACTTTTGTGTCGCGACACACAGTTTGGAAAGCTCTGACCTAGGAGATACTATACATTAGAGCAGTGTTTTTCAACCCTGGCAACTTGAAGAGGTGTGGACTTCAACTCCCAGAATTCCCCAGCATAGCTGGCTAGGGAATTCTGGGAGTTGAAGTCCACATGTCTTCAAGTTGCCAAGGTTGAGAAACACTGCATTAGAGGGAGAGGAGGCATATGAACGGGGAGCAAAGCCTGAGCTCCCAAGAGAGTAGCAGGGAAAAATGAAGGTGATGCCAAAAAAAACCCCCACAAACACAATGAATTTGTATTTTATCTGTATTCTGAAACTCTAATAAAGTCTTTTATAACAAAAGGAACAAAAAAGATGAATAAGAACATTTATATTAGAACTAAAGTTACTAGAACAAACAGCCTCTACTGCTATTCCCCCCCCCCAAAAAAACTGATTTGATTGATACTTAGTTGTATCAATCAAATCAGTTTTTTTTGGGGGGGGGGAATAGCAGTAGAGGCTGTTTGTTCTAGTAACTTTAGTTTAGAACTAATAGTAAATAGTTACTAATAGTAACTTTAGTTTAGAACTAATCAATTAGTTCAACAGATGCAGTTTCTCTGTGTGTGGGAACCAGAAAATCCCTGCTGGATCAATTTCTGCAGTCGGTAAAAGACACAAAGTACTGATAAGGGAAAAAAGGATATTAACTCTACATGGGTCATAAAACATCAGAAGATGTCTGGTAGCACCTTTTCTGACTTACCAATTTTATTAAAAGGCATAAGCTTTTGTGAGCTGCAGCTCATTTCATCAGATGCATAGTATAGCTAGACTGATGTAGGTTTTAAATTGGTATCTTCATCCCAGCTCATGGAAAAAGAATTGAATTGTTGGCCACAACCATTCAAGGTACAGTTGAAGAATAAAGGGTAACATATTTGGGAAAAAATGTTAAGCGGGGGGGGGAGCACATTCAATTATACTTTTGGGTTGTGTAGCAATCAGTGGCACAGGAAATAATGTGCAATGGAAAGGAAGAGTAGGTTCAAGTAAATATCAACCTATTCTAGAAGCTGAAGTCCCACAGTCAGTGAAGAAACTAAAACTGAACAGAGGCTGAATATTTCAGCAAGACAACAGCCTACAACAGTGCTTCCCAAAGTGCCGCCGTTGGCGACACACCAACAGCGGCAGTGGCGGCGGTGGGGGGCGCGCGTGGGGGCTGGGGCGCGCACGGCGGGGGTGGCGGCGGCGGCCTCCGCTAAAACGCAGAAGTGCTGATGGCCCGCCGCCGCCGCTGTACACCCCCCCGCTGCCGCTTCCGGGTTGTGTGGCGACACACCAGACTGTGTGTTGCGACACACTAAAGTGTCGCAACACACATTTTGGAAAGCTGTGGCCTACAACATGGCTTAAAATCAACCATGAATTACTTAAAGCAGGGCTTTCCAAACTGTGTGTCGCGACACAATACTGTGTTGCCTGGGGGCCCCAAGTGTGTTGCATGACAACCCGGAAGCGCTGATGAAAATGCCCTTGGTTCCAGCAGGGAGGCGAAAATCGCGCGCGCACGCTGTCGGGCCGTTTCCCTGCTGCACAGCTGATCAGCGTGGGGGGGGGGGAACCGGGGTGGAAATTCTCCGTGCCAATCAGCTGTGCGGCGGGAAGTGGCCCAACAGCGTACACGCGTGCGGCGAGGCTTTTCACCTCCCTGCCGGAACCAAGGGCATTTTCAGGGTCCCCGGAGCCTGCCCTTTCGAAGGGGCAGCGGTGGTGGCGGGCCATCAGCACTTCGAGGTTCCAGGATACCGCTGCTGCCGCGGCGGCAACCCAGAAGCACCACCGCCGGCGCTTCCGTGTTTTTGCGCACTGCAGCAGTGGCGGCTCTTACGTGTTTTTGCATGCCGGCCGTTGGTGTGTTGCCAACAGCAAAAGTTTGGAAAGCCCTGACTTAAAGGAAAGAAAAATAAAGGCTTTGGAATGGCCTCCACAGTCCCCAGACTTGAATATTATTGAACATCTGTGCAGAAAACTCAGATATACAGTGCAAGCAAGCAGCCCAATAAAATATTTCTGAGCTAGAAAAGTTCTGCAAGGAAGAATGGGAAAAAACTCCATAAGCATGAATAGACTTTTAGCTGGCTCCATGTTTAGAAATATCTGGAAACCTTTCTACTGACTGAAAGGGTGCCCAAACTTCTGTACCTGCCATATTTACTGTTTTCTTATTTTGAAACTCAACTACATATAAATTGTATCTAGTCAATGTTCAGAAAATATATTGTGATTAACTTTGTACCATGTAAAACAGAGCTTTCCAAACTGTGTGTCGCGACACAAAAGTGTGTCGCCACACACAGCATGGTGTGTCGCCACACCACCCGGAAGCGGCGGCGCATGCGTGCACGGCAGCCGCCATGCACGCGCACGCCGCCGCACGCCCCCCGCGCTGCCGCACGCCCCCCCCGCACCGCCACCGTGCGCGCGCACCGCCGCACGCCCCCCCGCGCCGTCGCCGTGCGCGCGCGCCGCACCCCCCCTGCGTCGTCGCCGTGCGCGCACGCGCCGCCGCTGCCACTGGTGTGTCGCCAGCGGCAGCACTTTGGAAAGCCCTGATGTAGAAACTATGTTAGCTTCCATTCACTTAAGGATTTAGGGGTGCCTAAAGTTTTGCATGCAATTGTATAGGATAATCAAGATAACTAATTCATGTGGTTTTTCTTAATATGGGTATTTTAGTGCAATTAAAAGGTGGGGGAATTAGATCAGCACTATTCACACAAGTAATGAATTCCCAGATGGATTCATGAGAGACAGTACGAATTACGTATGTGCTGAAAGCACATCCAATCAGTATCAGTTCCCAAGTTTAGCATATATAATTATAGACAAGATAACATAAATACTTTTTATCTCATCCGATCATCAAAACACATTGCAATCTCTCCCAATTAACCTACAGTAATCTTTTTGACCAAGTATTTTCTGCCACCTAGTGGGCAAGAGTAGAATGTAAATTTTTAAGCCATGTTTAACTTAATTGACATGAAAACCCAATTTGCAAATTGTGCTGATAAACCAGAGTAGTTTATGTGGTGTCACTACTGAATGTTTGCAAACCTAGTCATTGCATTTGGACACTATGATTTGTGAGGTAGTGTATTGTGTGAACCCAACATGTGTGGTTTATCCAATAAAACAAGCTCAAACTACACAAACCTAGTTTAAAAGCATGGGCTTCTATGGGTGGGTTTGCATGATATGGCTGACCCTGTCTGAGTAAGGGCTGCCTGACTGTATGACAAGCAGCCATCTTGAACTGTCTCCCAGACATCTTAGCAGCTGCCAGCGTTTAACGGGTTTTTTGTTTACACTTTCAAAAAAGACCCACAAATTTGTGGTGGCTTGAAAGCTTTGCCTCCCTGTTTTTGTCTGTCCCATTAACCTGCAGCAGTGTGTGTGTAAAAAAAACCTGGAAACAAGCAGGTCAGCCACATTTTCCCAGTTTCTCTAAGTTTCCATTTTGGTGCAAGAGGCTGGAAGAGAAGTCTATCTGGACCTCTTTTTGAGAGGCCAAATTATTGCTTTTGTGATGGGGTTTGAGACATTTTAATAAGCAGAAGATTAATCTCCCATCCTCGGTGCAGCATTATGGTCCTCTTTTGAATGTTTCCCCTCCCTTAGGAAAGAAAACTGAGATTTCACAGCTGAAGGAAATCCCAGTGGGGCCACCCAAGTATAGGGAACCCACTGCTACTGGGAAGCTGAAATCCTACTGGCAAGGAAATGTAAGTAAAAATCTCCTTCAAGCCAAGCGTGACTCCCTGTGACTTCATGGAGAGGCTCATGTAATTTTCTTGGTGACAGTATTGGACTGGTTTGCCATAGCCTTCTTTCAAGACTTTTTTTAACTTCTCAGACAGCACGTCAAGCAAACCCTCATCGGGACCGTCTCCCACCCGGAAACCTATGCCCTCATTGTGGGAGGTTGTGCGGATCCAGAGTTGGCCTTTACAGCCACTTACGGATCCACTGTTAAGATTTTACCCCTGGAAGACAATCTTACTCAGCTACGAGTGATCGCCAAGAAGAAGATGAGTACAGTGACTATACGTCCTTTTTTAAAAAGGGCAGTCCTTTATTTCAGAAATAATGGATAATTATTCATTCCCTACGATAATTATTCCTAGGGAAATAATTGTGTTATTAAGATAAAAAGGGATAACACAAGATGGATGAAAATACCAATGAGTTTCGGGGTGGAAGTTAATAAGTATGGGGCTAAGATTTTGATACTGGGGATTTATGCCCCAAAGGAGGACAAAGTATTGTTTTATAAACAACTTATGGAGAGATTAATAGGTTTCTCTTATGAAAATTGGTGTTTGATGGGGAATTGGAATGGAGTGATCTCCCTACTACTGGATAGAACTTCTGAGGAAAAGTATTAAAATCACTTTAGGCAAATTACCAAAAGTTTTCTTTGATTTGATGGACAATTTAAGGATGGTTGATATATGGAGACAGAAAAATGGCAATTCAAGACAGTATATCTACTTTTCTGAAAGTAGATCCTTTTCAAGAACAGACATGATTTGGACTTCAAAGAATTTGGCTACTATAGTTTCTAAGGTAGAGATATTACCAAAGACTTTTTCAGATCATAATCCTGTGAGTTTGGTTTATAAAAGGAAATCCAGTTCTTTTAGGTGGAGACTAAATGAAATGTTGCTACAGAAAGAAGCAATAGTGAAGGATTGTAAAAAGAAATTAAAATAATTGTTTGAAAACGATTTAGGTAAAGGCACTGATTTAAGAATGGTTTGGGATGCAAGTAAAGCTTTTATTAGAGGTTATTTTATACTACATAATAGTGAACTCAAAAAGAAGAGTCAAGAGAAAACACAAGCTATTTTGGATGAAATAAAGAGAAAAGTGATGATGCTACCTAGTTGGATAATGAAATGTCTGCAAGCAAACAACTAAACTCAGAGACCACCAAGGACTGCACAGTATGCTATGTTAGTCTGGTGAGGAGAAATCCAAAGGAAAGAGAATGATAATATCTGGGGATGGAGGGCAGGGAACAAACTAAATAAAAATTACAAAATAGCAACTTTTGAGCTCATTAGAGCTCTTCTTTGGATAGATTTTTAAAAGAAAAGGCAGCAGGGGAAGGAATAAATAGGTATTCTTATGCATATTTTAAAAAACCCCAAATCTGCACTTTGTAAAGTCAAATAAAATAACAGTTATGCAGACTAATTCTGTGATTTTATACCACATTCTTTAGAAGTCAGTCCCATAGTTTTCAAAGCAATGTAGGTCAGTCTATATGCAATAATGAACTATACTGGAGCTAGACAAGACTGCTGGAGGCGGAAGTTCTGCTGCTAAACAGTAATAGATACTCTGTGGTTGCAAAAAGAGTTACATCAGTCTCTTGTGCAAGCAGAGGACTGCCCAGTTGAAATGTGTGAGTTGCATTGCGCAGGCAATTACTGTGAAATCTCACTGTGGAGTCCTTGGTGCTCTCTGAGCCTTGTTGTTTTCTTGCAGATGTTTCATTGCCAGACTAGGCAACATCTTCAGTGCGAAAAGGGAGTGGGACTTGCTCTCTGTTTATATACCATGGCTTGTCCTGCTTGTGTTAGTGGAGGTGTTGTTCTCCCCTTAGGAGTTCCTTGATTGGGCTGTTGTTTGCTGCTTGGTTGTTTGATTGACTGAGTTAGTAGTTCCTTGATTAGGGTATATTGTGCTGTTTGATTGTTTTTGGATTTGGCTTGGTTTAAGATGTTCACAGTTTCCCAGTTGAAAGTATGGTTAAGTCTGTCCATGTGTTGTGAGATTAAGGAGTTAACCAATCAAAACCCTTCAGAACATCTTAAGTAACCCAAAAGACCCAGTAGCCCAAGAAGAAAAAACAGGAGTTATCTGCAACATACAGTGTAAGGACTGTAGCAGCCAATATGTAGGACAGACGGGCAGAAGACTAGCAGAGCGCATCCACGAACACCAACTAGCAGTCAGAAGACACGATGAAAACTCCTTTATCTCACAACACATGGACAGACTCAACCATACTTTCAACTGGGAAACGGTGAGCATCTTAAACCAAGCCAAATCCAAAAACGCTAGAGAATTCCTGGAAGCTTGGCACTCAGACAAAGCAGCCATCAACAGACACAAAGAGGTAAACAACATTTACATACCATTCATAAGAGACAATAGAAAAGCCAAAAGATCTGAACACCTTGCTGGCAATCAATACCCAGATATGCAAAGATTAACACCAAGATTAGCACCAGAGGAACAATCAAACAGCACAATATACCCTAATCAAGGAACTATTAATCAATCAATCAACCAAGCAGCAAACAACAGCCCAATCAAGGAACTCCTAAGGCAGGGCTTTCCAAAGTGCTGCCGCTGGTGACACACCAGTGGCAGCGGCGGCGCGCGCGCGCACGGCGACGGCACAGGGGGGGCGTGCGACGGGGCGGGGGGGTGTGCGGCGGCGCGCACGTGCATGGCGGCGGCGAGGGGGGCGTGCGGCGGCACGCGTGTGCATGGCGGTGGCGAGGGGGGCGTGCGGCGGCGCGCGCGTGCATGGCGGCCACCGTGCACGCGCACGCCGCCGCTTCCGGGTGGTGTGGCAACACACCACGCTGTGTGTGGCGACACACTTTCGTGTCGTGACACACAGTTTGGAAAGCTCTGTCCTAAGGGGAGAACAACACCTCCACCAACACAAGCAGGACAAGCCATGGTATATAAACAGAGAGCAAGTCCCACTCCCTTTTCGCACTGAAGATGTTGCCTAGTCTGGCAATGAAACATCTGCAAGAAAACAACAAGGCTCAGAGAGCACCAAGGACTCCACAGTTCAACCCTGAGCTACAAATATTCTCTTCTATCGAAATCTCACTGTTTCAAAAATATTTTATAGTTTTAATATAATTACAGTAAGATATTGAATTATATTATGTCAAATCCTATGCATTTAAGTGTTCTCCCATTGGGACTGATATACAGTAGACTCTCAGTTAACCGGCACCCATGGGGATTGGTAGATGCCGGATAAATGTAATTTCTGGTTGCTTGAGAGATGCTATTAAAAATAGGCCTAACTAATACTATACCCCATACCAGGACTTTCCAAAGTTTTTCCCGCGGCGACACACCAACCGGCGTTGGTGTGTCGCCGCGGGAAAACCTGGAAGCGCTGCTGCGCTTTCGGGTTTTGCGCGCTGCAGTTGGTGTGTCGCCGCGGGAAAACCCGGAAGCACTGATGATGATCAGCGCTTCCGGGTTGTGTGGCAACACACCAGACTGTGTGTGGCGACACACTTTTGTGTCGCGACACACAGTTTGGAAAGCTCTGCCCCATACCATACCATACCACCTTCCCTTCCGCTTGGCCGCTCCCTCCCTCCCTCCTTCCTCTGTGCCTCCCTCGCCCGTCTCCCGCGGTTCGTGCCGGTCTACCCAGTGCTCAGAGGGACCGCGCCGGCCGGGACGACCCTTCTGCAAGGGATGCCTCTGCGGCTGACCACGCAGGGGGGGAACGAGGGGGAGAGGCAGGCAGGCAATGCAGGAAGGACGGAGCGACAGAGGGAGGGCCGGGGGGCGCCTCCGCCTTCCGCGCGCCTGACACTTGCTCGCGCCTGACACTCGCTCACTCGGACAGACGAAAGCTTGTGTCGAGGGCTGACTTTTTGCCAGTTGCTTGAGTTCCGGTTAACTTGGTCTACTGTACATGAAATGTGAATTAGAATAATGGATCCTGAGATACCACATTATCTATAACTATTCTGCACATAAGTCAAGTTCAGTTTGAACATTATAGTGCATAGCTTTCCAAACTGTGTGTCGCAACACACAGTTTGGCGTGTCGCAACACAACCCGGAAGTGGCGGGGGTGTGCGTGGCGGCGGCAGCAACGACGGCAGCAGCGCGCCATCAGGGCTTCCGTGTTTTAGCGGAGGCCGCCGTTGTGCACACTGCCGCCGCGCGCCCCCACACCGCCGCCGTGCATACCCCCGCCCCCGCGCGTGCCGCCGTACCGCCGCCGCTGTTGGTGTGTCACCAACGGCGGCACTTTGGAAAGCACTGACTTAGTGTATGGCTGTATCACTACATGCATGCTTCTGATTCAAACTGAAATGCAGTACATTAATAACTCTGAAAATAGAAAGCCAGTCCAGTAGAGAAAGACCAGGTCTGCAAACAAGAGGAGGTGGTATCTTTATCCTGTACTTTAAGTGGTAAAGACCATTCAACCACCTCTTTTTCATACGAAGAAAAATCCAGCTACTTGTGGCTAAAATTTGTCTTGGTTTGTACAACACTCTGAACCACAAACCAGCCAACCACATTCTGGGCTAATGTATCATGTGAATCCAACCAGTGTGTGTATTTCATAGTTCAGTGTGCTGTTCAAATCCAAAAACATAGGTTAATTTCATAAGCCACTGTTGAGTTAACCGTGGGCATAGAGATTCAGAAACAAGGTTTCTTATTTTTTAAGATGGTCACTCAGTTTCCTATACCTGTACTGAGTTCAGTTGTCCGTGGTTTACACACTTTACTGTGCTCAGCACCATTCACTGAGGACATAAACTGTGAATGTTGCCTTGGGCTCCCAGAGCAGTGTTTTTCAAACTTGGCAAATTTAAGATGTGTGGGTGGACCTCAACTCCCAGAATTCCCCAGCCAGCAACACTGTCCTAGAGAAACAAGTGAAGTATAAGATAATTACAGTGCAATTCATCCTATTCCTACTGTCCCCCAAGCGCCGAGGTATAATTCAAGTCACATACACACCCCGCGTTAGCGGGATAATTGAAATCGCGCTGAAACATTATCTGGAGGGGGTTCCTTTTAAAAAACACGTGCAACAAATGCACCAATGGGCGCCGCTCTTCCCCCGCTGCAAACGCCACGCCACCCCCTCAAGGCACGAGCAGCGTTGACTGGCGGACTTCTGTCACGTGACCCGTCAGGATGGCGGCTCCTACCGTGGTTCTGTTGTACGGCCAACCATTCCAGGCGGAACCGGAAGTGCAGCGTGTGCTGGGTTGGGCTGGGCAGACGGCGCTGAGCGGTGCGGGAAAGCCGGGCAGGTGGGTTTCAGGGGAAGATGCGTGCTTTTAAAGCAGCGTGTCGAATGCAGGAAGGAGCTGCTGCGGAAGGATCTGGGATGATCCAAAGGACCAGGGAAGAGGGGTGGGATGGTGGAAACTGAGCAGGGAGGTGAAGAGGCGCATTAGTTTACGGCAGGACTAAGTAACTTAATGCCTTCCAGATGCATGGGCTGCGAGTTTCCTGATACCTAATTGGCCGTGCTGCCTGGGCCTTAGGAAAGTTGTAGTCCAAACATACCTGGAAGTCCCCTGATTTGAAGCGGGGGCGGGGGAAGCTGAGAAGGCTTACGGTACGAGAAGTAAGATGTGGAAGGAACATGTTGATTTCTCACGATCTGTGAGGATGCTGGTTTAAATGGCGAAGGTATTCCTCGGGGGGATAGTTTTATTAACAGCACAGTTGGGGAAGGTCCTTTCCTTCCTAACTGTACGATCCCTCTGCAGATTCTGTAGGTATAGGAGAAAGTATAAGAGACTTTGGGCGTGGGTATATCAAATATTCCCTTTTCTAGCCAGGCAAGCCTGTTATTTTGCTGAGTTGTCCTTGTTGGGCAATGCATATTTAACCTCTCCTTTCAAGATAGCCTGTATCCGTATTATAGATTGTGATGTTGGAATTGTATGTTCTATTGTCACTCAACAGGGTGGGTTTCTGTAGCAATAATTTCCCCCTTTTTAATATTAGAAAATTATTTTTCAGAAAGTAAAAAAGATACGTGATTGTAACCAGCCCCCCTTTTTAAAAACTCACTGTAAAACCCAAGGATGCCCTTCCAGGTGTTATTTAAGCCCAAATTATTATCTTGAGTTTAAATGATCATTTTTATTATTAGTATTTGCATGCAATAAGGATATTGTTTAGAGTTTAGTATGACAGCTGAAAATGAACTCTGGTGAACAGTGAGTTTGATGCAGAAATTTTGTTTCAAGATTGCTGCAATAATGTTTCTTTGGTAGCTTAAGATTTTAACAGCTTCTCCCTCCCCACTGGAGTTATTGGAGATATCCTAATCATAGCCTCAATAAAGTCAGTATTGCATTCAATGAAACACTTGTTACCTTCCCAAACCGGTGGGGGAAGAGAGGTGGCTTGTTCAGCTGGTAGATCTTGTTTTTCATTGCTCACGTGGGAAGCACTGAAACATGAGGAACATTTAGCTCTAACATCCGCTAGTAACCTCAATATTATACAGCCTTTCTCTCCCATTGCAACTCTTGGCAGATTTGTGATGACTTCTCCACACTAATTTTGTGATTATTTTTCTGTCCAGCCAAACCTCCTTTTGGGGCTAATCTATTGGTCTGCCATAGTCATCTTCCTTTACATCAGGGTCTCTCAACCAGGGTTCCGTGGAGCCCTAGGGTTCCGTGAGAGGTCACTCGGGGTTCCCTGGGAGATCACGATTTATTTAAAAAATTATTTCAAATTCGGGCAACTTCACATTAAAGAGGTATGTTTCATTCTTTATTTTTAGTTTAAGAACACTGTTAATGCATATAGATAGGTCTACACATGAAATGAATATAATAATTTTGTAACTTCTGGCCTATATTTGAGCCTGAATGTGCAGGGGTTCCCCGAAGCCTGAAAAATATTTCAAGGGTTCCTCCAGGATCAAAAGGTTGAGAAAGGCTGCTTTACATAGTAATTGAACTTCTCTAGCAAACTAAGAAGGGGCTTGTACATTTGAGTTGTTGGAGGGATTTCCTTCCATTGCATAAAAGAAGGTAATTAGGCATCAGGCAAGAGTATTTTAGCAGGACTTGCTTTGTATACTGGTGATTGCAGGTGTAGATTCTTTCAGTCTGAGTTTGGAATGTATTCTGTAGAATGAAACTGGACAAGTTGAAAAATAATCTTACTTTTTTTTGAGATTAGAATTGTAGCTATCATGGTTGTAGGCAGGAGATAATATCCATAGAATTCAGTAGAGCAACATTTTGGTTAGCTTGAATATCCTGGCCCTCTTTTTGCTGCATGTCTCTAATGTTTATACTCCCATTTGTGTTTCATCTGCTTTTTAGCCCATGTTGGTACATTCAATTTCTTCTTGAAGCTTTTAAAGGATTAAAGATAACATTGTACATTGCCTTTCTAATAATATCATAGAAATTACTTAATTGAAAGTAGTAGGTTTTTATTACCAGAGTATGTGCCAACAACTTCAGATGCCTATTACTTGTGAACCCAAAGCTCAAATGACCATCTAATCCAGCAGCCTCTTTCCAAGAGCAACCACCCAGTACCTTTCCTTTATAGAACTGCCTCTGGAAAGATGGTGGCCTACCACAATTGTTTATCCCCATTACAACTACTCTGCTCCGAACTCAAACTTCCATTTAGTTATTGCTATATTATAGTCCTTGTAGCCCTTCCCTCTGGGTGGAACATCAATGGCATGCAAGAAAAAAGTAAGTTAGACTATTAGAAGTTTGTAGACAATTCCTATAATCGTTTCTAGGAACTAGTTCAGAGCTTTCCAAACTCTGTGTCGTGACACGTTAGTGTGTCAGCTGCAGTATCTGGGTGTGTCGCAGCTGCTGCCGCCTCTGAGCCCTGCCAGGATTCCGCGCAGGTCCTAGTGCCTGCCTTGTGCCTGGCTGCCTCCAAACCTGCCTTGCCAGGATTCCGCGCAGGTCCTAGTGCCTGCTTTGTGCCTGGCTGCCTCCAAACCTGCTGTGATTCCGCGCAGGTCCTAGTGCCTGCCTTGTGCCTGGCTGCCTCCAAACCTGCCCTGCCAGGATTCCACGCAGGTCCTAGTGCCTGCCTTGTGCCCTGCTGTAAGAGTGTCACGAAATGATGCATGTCTAAAAAGTGTGTCACCAACATGAAAAGTTTGGAAAGCTCTGAACTAGTTCTTGCTTGATGCAAGTGACCAGAAAAGAAACTATATATTTGTCTGTATAAACCATTTACTTGATATGTATAATATTTAAAATGTGGATATCCTAAAAAAAAAGCTAAGCAAGGTGTGACTTGATTAGTAAGGAATCCTAGAGATGAAGGCTATGCTGGGAAGTGGGTTTTTTAATGTAATCCATGTAGTCATCAGAAGTGAACATTTGACTTCAAGTAGTCTTTTATTTAGCTGTTTTATGTATTTTTCTCCCATGGTTGAACAAAACTGTTACAAGTCACCAGGAGTTGAGTTTGACTCAAGGAAGACTTTACCTTTAAAAGTAAACAGCAACCCCCACAGTAAACATATAAGAGTTTGCTTTAAATATGCAAACATTTGGAGGACAAACTTTTTAAAAACAGGAGTGGACCACAAATCTCCTTCAAGTCTTCGGGAAAAGCCTCCTTTTCACCAAATCATGCAAGGTATAGAGAAAATGAACAGGAACAAAAAATATTTCCCTCTCTCAAAACACTGAGATGAGGAGTCATCCAGTAAAGCTAGCTGGAAGGAGACTTAGAATAAAATAAAGTGATTGGAATTAATTATCACAAGACATGGTGAAGGCCACTGACTTGGGTGACTTTAAAGGGGATTGGAGAGCTTCATGGAAGATGGGTCTGTCAAGGGCCATTAGTCTTGAAGTCTCTAGGTTAGAGGAGGATGCTTCTAAATACTAGTTGCAGGGAAGGAATGCCAGGATAAGGTAAGTCTCCATCTCCAGCTTTGTGCTTGGCAGAGGCATCTGGTTGACCATTGTGGGAAATAAAATGCTGGACTAAAATGGGCCTTGGCTTTATCCAGCAGGACAGTTTTTAATATTTACCTGTTTTAAGTGTCCCTTGAATGTCTCTCTTTCTTTTTCAGCTGTGTTGGGAATCGATCTTCAGAGATGCACAGGATGATTTGAAGCACCATGCTGATTGCTGCCTATGTCGCTTTTGCTTTTCTCCTGCTGATGTGTTTTGCCTTGGAGTTCTCTGCCTGCCGCTCCAGGCTCACCAGCAGGTCTTGCTCCAACCCAGCCTTCTTGCGGTTCCAGCTAGATTATTATCAGGTCTACTTCTTGGCTCTCACAGCTGATTGGTTGCAAGGACCTTATCTTTACAAACTGTACCAGCACTATAACTTCTTGGAGGCCCAGATCACCATCATTTATGTTTGTGGTTTTGCCTCAACAGTGTTGTTTGGGCTGGTTTCCAATTCCTTGGTTGACCGCTTGGGCCGAAAAAAGTCTTGCATCCTGTTCTCCTTGACTTACTCTATCTGCTGCCTCACAAAGCTCTCCTGGGATTATTTTGTGCTAATTGTAGGAAGGATATTAGGAGGGCTGTCCACTGCTCTGCTCTTCTCTGCCTTTGAAGCATGGTACGTGCATGAGCATGTAGAGCGCCATGATTTCCCAGCAGAGTGGATTCCTGCCACCTTCTCTAAGGCTGCCTTCTGGAATGGTATCATTGCTATTGGAGCTGGTGTAGTAGCCAATATCTTTGCTGAATGGCTGGGATTTGGTCCGGTAGCTCCCTTCATGGTCTCTATTCCCTTTCTTGTCCTGGCTGGTACCTTGGTTATGAAGAACTGGGATGAGAATTATGGAAAGAAGAGGGCACTATCCAGAACTTGCACTGATGGCTTGAAATGCCTTCTCTCCGACCGCCGTGTCCTGCTTTTGGGGACCATTCAGGCCTTATTTGAAAGTGTCATCTACATCTTCATCTTCCTCTGGACTCCAGTTCTGGATCCCTACAACCCACCTCTAGGCATTGTCTTCTCAAGTTTCATGGCTGCCAGCATGGTTGGTTCCTCACTCTACCGTGTGGCCACCTCCAAGAAATATCACCTCCAGCCCATGCACATCCTTTCCCTTTCGGTCCTAATGGTGTTTTTTTCACTCTTCATGCTGACTTTCTCAACCAATCCTGGGCAAGAGAACCCTTCGGAGTCATTCTTGGCCTTCCTGCTCATTGAGCTGTCCTGTGGGCTCTACTTCCCTGCCATGGGTTTTCTCAGGCAAAAGGTGATTTCTGAGAAGGATCAGGCAGGCGTGATGCACTGGTTCCGTGTTCCACTGAACTTGCTGGCTTGCCTCGGGCTGCTTATCCTCCATGATAGTGATTATAAGACAGGCACCAGGAATATGTTCACCATCTGCTCTGTCATGATGGTAATGGCCCTCTTGGCTGTTGTAAGCCTCTTTACGGTTGTCCGAAACAATGCAGAGCTCAGGCTGCCCACTTCATCTAGTCAGGCTGAGATATCTTCTCCTGAGTTCTGATCTAGGGTACAGTGAGCTATTTCTAGGGGAGATGCTTTGGAACTAGCCAATTGTCCATAATGTATCACAGAGCCAGTACTGTATATACACAAGGAGTCTGCAAAGAGAACACGGAGCCTCTGCCAAGTCCTATGTGGACCTCTTCCACATACTAGAGGAGTGAAGTGGATACACCTCTCGTTTTCTTCTTTTCAACAAAGATGGGCCACCTTACACGCTTGGTGACATCTGTGACAAGCATAGCTTTTCCCCCCCCCTTTCCCTTTTTCCCCCCACCTTGGAGTTCTTAATTCCAGTGGCTTCTTGGCTTCTGCTAGCCAAATTGGGGGGGGGGGGGGTTTGCTGTTTGCTACTTCATCCTGAATCGATGGTGGCAGATAATGGCTTACAAGGACAAAGAAGTTTTTTTAAAAAAAGAAGAGGATAGACTGATCATCCAATATCAGTATTGAACTTGGTAGCAGGATCAGCTGTATTTAATGAGCAGTATCAGCCATATTTTATGATCATCTGCTTTTTTAAAAATAATAAAATTAAACATAAAGCTTATCTCGAGTCGATTTTAATTTTGAAAGTATATAGCCAGGCTTGGACAAATATTTCAAAATGAAGAAGGTGGAATATTTTGAAATCCTAGATGTAGACATCACATACTCAAGGTTTTTATTGGGTTTATATTAGTTTCACGGTTTCCAGTATGGCAGTGATAAAGGATTTTTCTTCCATTTTCCTGTTTTCCCCATT
The DNA here is from genome assembly GCA_023362775.1 of Charina bottae. Lineage (NCBI taxonomy): Eukaryota > Metazoa > Chordata > Lepidosauria > Squamata > Charinaidae > Charina > Charina bottae. The sequence continues at coordinate 160,257,063 of JALMGJ010000002.1, forward strand.
TTTTTTTTAAGCTTCTGGTTCTGTTTATGGTGAGGAGTATAAATTAAGCATCTGCTCAATAAAAGGTAAAGGTTGGGTTACTAATCATACTTGTGAATGGTAGAATTAAAAAAAAATACTGAGACTAAAAAAATTGAAGAGTGACAGTCTTAGAGACACTTTGCTTTTTAGTACATCTGGTTTTGTTTAATTGTCTATCCCAGCACCCAGCAACCAAAGATTTCGCTCCTGTTAGTCTCAGCTAGCATGATTCATGGCAAACGTCTGTGGGAACTGTAGTCATATCTGGAGAAATTACCCAGAATTCATTTCACCAATAAATAGCAGCCATGAAAACCTACACTTTATAATATTTGGATAATATTAACCATTTTCCTACATTACAATGCATCTAGCTCATAGCTTTCCAAACTGTGTGTCGCGACACTTTAGTGTGTTGCAACACACAGTTTAGTGTGTCACGAAGTGGTGGCGCGGGGGGGCACGCGGCGGCGGCGGTGTGCGCAGCGGCGCGCCATCAGCGCTTTCACATTTTAGCGAGGCCGCCACCGTGCACGCCACGCTGCCACCACTGCCACCGTTGGTGTGTTGCCAACAGCAGTTTGGAAAGCACTGATCCAGCTTGTAGATTTGTATCATTTAGCCAATTGGTTTTTAAATCCCTTTTGAGTAATTATTTTACCAAAAACCACAGGCAGGCAATACCTACCACCTGAGAAAAGGCATTGCCCCTTTTCCACATTCCATAGAGAAAGCCTCTTCTGACAGCTGCATGCTGCATCTACAAGGGAAGTAAATGTGTGTGCTTTTCTCAGGATCATTACTTCTAATACATATGCTAATGTGAAAGTGTGTGTTTATGTAACAGACACTACAATTTATTTCAAGGGATGACAGCTGAGCCAGTTAGTAATTAGCATTCTTTTTTTTTTTTTTACTAAACTGCTATTAAAGCAGCTATAGTTTTGCCTAAGGTGATAAGCCTTGATCTCAGCTTTGGTTTTTGCCCTGCCCACAATCAACAGTGCATTCAAGTGAAGAAGAACAGAAAGCAAAAGAAAATACGTTTTTACTGTGGTCTTGTCTAATTTTTTAGGTCTCCGCCCTTTTCTATATATTTTATTTATTTGTCAAATAGCCGCCCATCTCACAAACAAGTGACTGCATGGCGTACAAGGCTAAAAAACAGTTAAAATTAATAAATAGTAAAACAATTATTATCATTAAAAAACTATAAAAGGCAAAGCTAAAAAACATTAGGTGAAGAGATAATAATAGTGGAGTCACCTCAATAATTCACCAGTCCCCCGGGGTCCCCAGGCCTGATGGTACAACCAGGTTTTGAGGGACCTTCGGAAGGTCAAAAGTGATGAAGCCAGCCTCACTTCAGGGGGAAGGATATTCCATAAAATGGATGCCACAGCAGAGAAGGCCCACCACCTAGGACCTGCCTATGTTGACTCTTTTCCCCCCAGTTTTTTTTAAACTTTATTTCAGGAGATAGCTTTTAAACCAACTGTTTATTTTGTAGCCAGGTGACAAGTGGTACATTTCTCAACAGTCTCCTGTTTGTTTGTTTTTTTAAAAAGAACAGCTTCAGTGTTCCCTCAGTTTTTTGAGGACTTCTAATGATGTAAGGAATGCTGCCACTTAATGTATATTTGTTGTGACCCACTAACTTTTCAAGTGTGTTTGCATTACATGCTTAGCCACATCTGATGCTAACAGCAAGTAAGCTTTTTGCCCATTAGTCTGGTACCAGACAACAATAGCAACGTATCAATCATTCAAAATTTATTTACAGTCCAAGACCAAACACAATACAAGACCAGTACAAGTAGTCCTCGGGTTACAGTGGCAATTGGGACCAGAATTTCTGTTGCTAAGCAATGAGGTTGTAAAGTGCAACGTCACTTGACCGCATCGCTTAGCGATGGCAATCCTGGCAGTACTGGTTGCCATCATAACCCCAAGACTCTGTGAGTTGTTAAGTGAGAAGAGGTGGGAGTCCCAGGCAAGGAGCGCAGGGGGGTACTGCGAGCAGGTACTACGAAGCACAAGGGGGTAGGGGGCTGCTGCGGGCAGGTGCTACAGAGCATGGACAGGCTGCCGGGTGCCACGGCAGGTGATGCTATGGAGTATGAGATCCCTGGGATCTCGTACTCCATAACAGGGCTTGTCGGGAGAAAAAGCGGGAGGGACTTGCAACTTTCCCTGCCAGCTTCCCCATTGATTTTGCTTGTGGGAAGCCAGCAGGGAAGGTCACAAATGGCAATCACGTGACTGCGGCTCACTGCAATGACATAACCACAAGCCAGGCACCAGAGCACTTGGATCGTGATCACGTGACTGGGGATGCTGCAACAGCTGCAACTTTGCAGACTGGTCATAAGTCTCCCTCATTCAGCGCCGTCATAATTTTGAATGGTCACTGAACGAGTAGTCGTAACTCAGCTAACTGTATACAATACAATAACTATAAAAGGAAATTTTAAAATTGCGAGAAAATCCTAAAGCAATTAGCAGCTAACAGTAATAACATGAAGGTAGCTATTAATAACAATTTTGCAACCACCTTAGAGGTTCCTGAAGAGTGGTCACCCAGGAGTAGGGTAACAGCCTCCTGGTCACAATGGCAATTGGAATCATTAACAATTGGAATTATTAAACTTGATCACCATGGGGTGTACAAATGACATTTTAATAGCACACGTGAGACAAATTACCTCCGGGTGTGAACAGAAACAAGTTTGGCTTTCATACGGGATGCTTATATATCTGCTGGTTGCCCTAATAGGTAGCACCCCAATTCAGGCCAAAGTAAATAATAATCTATGTGGAGCATATATGATGTTATCGACATATTTAGGGACAGAGCAGGGAGGAGGATTGTGGGATAAAAGGGATGGGAGACTTTGGCTCTGTCATTTTGGATATCTAGATCCCAAATCTACTTTAATCCAGCCAGGGTTTTATCAAGTCCTAAAGCAGGTAATGCTGACAAGGCCAAATCATCATTAATTTGCCTTCTTGGAGTGAAAGATAACCTATCCATCAAGGTGAGATGAACTAAGGAAGTTCCCCAGTAGACTTGCTTCAGCCAGAATCTAAGATGACAAAATCTTAAATCGGGCCCCAAGGGAAATGCAACCTATTTCTAGTCGTGTTAGGGCACTGCAAGTTGAATAAGGAACTTGTAAGATTTTCAAAAATTTTGATTGGATTGCGTCTAAACTAGGAGACTGCTAATAAATACACAGCTGAGTACTATATAGCATCAAACCCAAAACTTTAGCTTTAAATAGTTTAAAAGCTGCTGGGACATAATTGTTACCAAATTGACCTTCAAATTTAGTAATTGCAAGGGATGCTTTTTGGGCTTTTACTAGAAACTCTCTTGTTTGAGTAGACCAGCAGGTAGAAGATTGAAAATAGAGACCTAGATACTTAAAGAATTTTACCTAGTCAATGAGTTTGCCATTAATTGTCCCTTTAATTGGGGCCTTAAAGCATTTTTTTTATTATTTATTTATTTATTTATTTATTTATTTATTTATTTATTTATTTATCACATTTATATCCCGCCCATCTCCCTCACAAGGAGGGACCCTGGGCGGTTCACAATAAAAAGTTTAAAATCAATAAAAACCATAAATAACACTAATAATTAAGAAAAAATATCTAACTACAGTCCAATCCAAGCAATGGTAGATCTTACTTATCCCATGGGCCGGTAAGGCTGGTCAAGGCAGATCTAAGAGACCAGCCAACCCCAAGACTGGCTGTTCCCCTCCCTTCCCCAAGCATGGTGGCAAAACCAGGTCTTTAGGTTTTTTCTAAAGTCCAGGAGAGAGGGGGCTAATCTTATTTCAGGGGGAAGAATATTCCAGAGGGCGGGGAGTACTGCAGAGAAGGCACGCCTCCTGGACCCCGTCAGATGGAACTCTCTTACAGACGGGGCTCGTAGCATGCCCTCTCTGCAGGACCGGGTGGGATGGGTTGATGTGACAGGGATGAGACGGTCCCTCAGGAATCTTCTCCTGAGATAGAGAATACCAGTACTTTTGTTTTGGAGTGATTTATTTTGAGGTGGTCTCTAGAGCAGTAAAGTGATAGAGCTCTAAGGTATCTTTGGAGGCCTACTTGGGTTATAGATAGCATGGCTGCATCATCAGCATAAAGGAGAATAGAGATGGGGCGGTGGGCAAGGGAGGGAGGATGGAATTCTAGCTTAGCAAACATCTCAACAATATTGTTAATGTAAAAGTTGAATGGTAGTGGGGCGAGGATACAGCCTTGCTTTACACCTTTGCTAGTAAAAATGGGTTCAGTTAAATCAGCAAGGTACATTGGTTAAATCAATGGTACATTGATCCATAGCTGAATGTTCAGACCTGAAGCTGGCTTGCTCTGGGGCCAAAACATTTTCAGAGGACATCCAGTCCAGAAGTTTATAATATAGAAATCTAGTATATAATTTACTAATTACAGGTAAAAGGCTAATCAGTCGATAATTGCAGGATCACAGTTATCACCTTTCTTATAAATTGGAACAATAATAGAGTTAAGCCAATCTTTAGGGAGACATAAAGAATTATTTATGGCTGTAAAGAAGGGAGCAAGCTCAGATGCCCACCATGTAGGGTTTAATTTTAAGAATTCTGGTACAATTAAATATCTACTAGGAGCTTTACTGTTTTCCAACTGAGAAATTAGTTTTTGAACCTCTAGGGGTGAAACACGGAACCATTCAGGGAGAGGTTCATCAAATAGCTGTGTAGGAAGTTCACTGCTTTCAGTTGCAGTGTATAAATTATGGAAATATCCAGTCCAAGACTCAAGGGGAATTAGATTGTTGTTGCTATCAGCATTTAGAGTCACTTGCTGAGATGGGCGGTGAAGAAATGTGATAAATAAAAATAAATAAATTTATTTTGGGTGAAAATCAAGAGACAAGTCTGTAGAACAGGCAATTGTCTTTATTCACTACTGCTTGTTGGACTCTGGTCCAATTCTCAAGAGTGTAACTCTGCTTTTCAAGGTTTCTTACAGTTCTTTTTTAGGGAGTGAAAGTTTTCATATGAGGAAGAGCCATTATGGATACAGGCATTCCTGTAAGCAAGAATTACCTGTGTTACGCTCTTTGTCATTTGTCCTGCATTCCTGTAAGCAAGAACTTGGCTGTGTTACGCTCTTTGTCAAACCAGGGTTTGGGGCAGGGGTTAGATCAATGTAATGACGGGCTGAGTGGGCTGTGTGTACTTTTGAGCAAGGCTCCAGCTCTTGCCAACCTAGCAATTTGAAAGCATGCAAATGCAAGTAGATGAATAGGTACCACTTTGGTGGGTAGGTAACAGCGTTCCGCGTGCATCATGCCGGCCACATGACCGTGGAAGCGTCTTCGGACAACGCTGGCTCTTTGGCTAACAAACAGAGATGAGCACCGGCCCCTAGAGTTGGACACGACTGCACAAATGTGCGGGGGGTACCTTTACCTTTACTAATGATTCTCTGATAGACAAGGGCATCACTGGTTGTACTTAAAGACTTTCTCAAACCAACAGTCAAAGGGGCAACAAAAAAACTGAGATGAGATCATAGCCAGTCTGTTCATCCAGACAGGTCTGAGTAGGCTGACCATACGTCCCGTTTTGAACGGGACAGTCCCGTTTTTTCAACAATTCCCGATCGTCCCGTCGTTTTCAGAAAAATATCCATTTTGTCCTGTTTTTGAAAGTTCCCACGACGAAGCGCACGCCCGCACACGCCCGCGCCTGCACGTGCGCCCACTTTGTCCGGCAAGCCGTGGGTAAATTGGGGTCCCGTTTTCCCCCCAAGGAAATATGGTCAGCCTAGGTCTAAGGCACCTGTCAGGAGGTAAATCATAAGCTGGTAATGAGCAACTTGGACCACTTGAGTCAAAAACAAATCACCCCACTATTGGTAGGCAGTCACCCTCTGGATAAAAGGACACACTAAAGTCTTTGCAATGGAAGGCAAAGGCACTAGTAACTAGCATGTAGTCCAAAGTTGATACCCCTCTAGGACCCCAAAAGATGAGCTCACCCTCTGGATTCCCCTGGCATAGATCCATTAAGAATTTTTAAGTCAGATTTTGTTGCCACTAAGAAAAGCTTCCAACCTCCTGTGTTAATGCTGGAATCCTTAAATTTTTGGGAAATCTCAATTGAGGAAGAGCATGGGACATTACAATGCTGCAGAAGAGCTTTATTGTTACCCCCCTAATCTGGCATTGAAACCACCAGCTATTATTACTACAGAATTTGTAAATTGAGAGGTTACATTCAGGAGCCAAGATCCAAAACTGTCCCATCCACTATTAATTTGAGAAATATGGGTATAAGCTGGAAAATACACACTTATCAGAAGCAAATTGGTTTGACCAACTTTCAGGGGAATATCTATAGTAAATTGTTCACAATACTGTAGAAAACTGATAAAATGTAGGCATGGAGCATATCAGAAATGAGAATGCTGACCCCCCCAATGGACAGCCCCTCTTCTGGTTAAATCTAGCCAAAAGGGAGTAAGAGGTATAACTGTTTAAATGTAAAGGATCTGTATCCCAGGTCTATATCTCTTGCGGAAATAAAACTTCAAATTGTTTTCAATAATCTGTAAATTCTGGGCTTTGTCATTTGGAGCACTATCCTATGATGTTCCAGGACAGGAGTTTTATGGTGGAAGAGGAAGATGGTTGTCAATTAGGGGAAACAGTCCAAATGGCAAAACCAGAGGTGTCTGCAGATGTTGAGGCTGGAGAGTTGGGTAGGGTCTGAGCAGGCAGGAGAGTGGAGCATGTGTGGTGGCTTTTGTTCTTAAACTTCCGTTGCATTGTGGGGCATGCTCCCAGAGAGGAGTAGGCCTTGTCTTGTAAAAGTGTAGTATGAGTCTGAACAGGAGCATTCACAGGTTGGCCCACTATAGCAGAAGCTGAGGATATTGATAATGGTGGTTCTGTACGGGTGACGTTTTTCTTAGATAGGCGAGATGTTGTATGTGCCCACTGGGGAAGAGGTGTGTTGTGTCTGATAGGTCATTGAAGGGAGTAGTGCAATTATCATCATAGTTGCTGTTTATACCAGTTGCCCTTTCATGTTTGCCTGAAGGTAGGCTTGAGTCTGCAGTCACAGTAGCTGTTCTCTTGTTGGAGAGCAGACTGGCAAGTTCCTCCCGCAAGCCCTCTAATCTCTGAAGAACACGGTCTTGTTTGTTCCCAGGTAGCAGGACAAGAGTTTCTGACTTCTGTTTCTACTGCCTGGGTAGGAGAGCATGGAGCTAATTCAACCAAGCTTGAAGCATGGTTTTGCCTTCCCAGGGTTGGTCTCTCTGGGACAGAAGCCAGCTTAATGGTATGCTTTACCCCCAAGGCTATGCTTTACCAACACAGGCCCAGATTCAGAACACAGCAACAGAGGCTTAACTGTCATATCTTTGATAACTTGGTTAAGAGAGATCTGAAAGGTGGCCAAGAAGTTCCTCCTCTTAATCACCACTGATGGAATTATGCAAGTATTAAATGTAAGCAAGATCCTACTGGCACCCCTATCACTTGGAAGGTGTTCCACTGACTTCAAGTCCACTTAGGAAATTGGAATATGAAGCAGCAAACTCAAAGAGAGTTGTATTTTCTTAAAGGAATCCCATTTATGAGTATTTATGATGTTATTGCAAATGGTAAGCATGATTTGAATTGATTGTATAATATATTGTGATGTTTTTAAGGTTGTTTCAACGTGAGTGTCAAGACAAGTTCTTTGGTCTGGTAGAGAACCTTTTAAGGAATATCTTAATATACATGGTAGGGAGTCCAGTTTTTCATTGATGTTGTTTAATTTGAATATATCAGAGTATCTGCACTAATTAAACAATGATTTGCCATAAAATCAGTCTGAGAGGAGCCAGCTGGCATGGGAGACGTTGCATTGTTATTTTTTAGTCTTTCTGTTTCCTGTTCTGACAAGGGAGATTCCAGTAGTAAGCAGGACACTGACATGTCTTGGTTGCTCACAACATCTGCCTCTACCTCTGGAACTGTCTGTCCAGCAAAAAGATTAAACTGATTACTTATAATAAACAAATCAGCAACTCTTATTGGCATGCAGTTGGGTTCAGGGACCAGATCTTCAATTCTCAGCTGCTTCAAGGATTTTTTGGGGCTTATATGCCCAGGCCTTGAGTGAGTCCTATTCTTCTTCCTACACATTAAGATTAAGAAAAATTACTCAGATAAAAGAAAACCAAAGCCAGACACACACCAGTCAACAAGATAAAAGTTGGGAGTCAAAAACTGAAAGTTAAAGAAATGAGTTAAATTTAGAAAGATAAAAGAAATATGTATTTTTAAATGTCTATCAGAAGACTTGTGGCTGTGTCACACCAACTTGAGAAAAAACAATAGCAAAATATGATCAACCCAAGTTTGCTGGTTAGCACTGATTTTGCCCAGTAGCCCAGCCAATTCTAAAATGGGTTTTTGTACAGTAAATCAAAACTACATCAGATGAGATAGAACAGGGCTAAACTGCCTCTCTCCCCTGTATCACATTTCAGCCTTTCCATGTGTACACTAAAGTTGGAGAAAAAAGTAGTAAAGATACTGCAACTAGTGTGGCTCTATTTTGTGGCTGTTTCAGGTTCTTGTCTCTGTCTAGAAACCAAAACAGAGTGTTAATCACAGATTATCTGTCCAGGTCCAGACAATATGAACAGCTAAAGTTAAGAGGAGGTTAGGAAACCAATGACAGTGCTTGGCTTGGTTAAAGTGCTCCTTAATCAGGATCTAGGTTCAGACACACTAGGCTTGTCAAAAAGTTAGCCCTTGGAATTATGTCAGGATGATGAGTATATACGTATATGAGCATATTCCAACCCTACAGAGGAACATTTGGAAGGCTTTGGTTCTCTTGTATGCATCCCAACAATTAACAAGGCTCTAGAACATGTCTTTCAGCAAGTTGCCACCAAACGGGAGCCATTCATCCAATGCTTTGTAAGAATTTGTGGATGGGGTAATCTTGTCAAGAGCTAGACAAAAGTTAATATACTATTACACTGTTAGTTATCTGTGGCACATTGATAGCCAGAAAACATAGCAATGACTACCTACCTGTCCAGTAGATAGTTTCCTATCCAGTTGCCTGGGGACAATTCTTAATCATAGGCAAACAATCAGTAGTAGTTTATAAGCCTACTTTATAAGCAATTAGTGACATAAGAAAAGTTACTGAACAATCTTTGTAAAGCCACATGGAAGCTGTGTTTGCACAAAGCTTGATTAACTGTAACCTAAGTTAGGGCTTTTTGAGGCTTAGCATATTGTATGGGGCGTGGTGGCTCAGTGGTTAAGACGCCAGGCTTGTCAAGCGCAAGTTCGGAGGTTCGAATCCCTAGTCCCGCGTGACGGAGTGAGCTCCCGCACTCGCCCCAGCTCTTGCCAACCTAGCAATTCGAAAGCATGCAAATGCAAGTAGATGAATAGGTACCACTTTGGTGGGAAGGTAACAGCATTCTGCGCATGTCATGCCGGCCACATGACTGCGGAAGTGTCTTCGGACAACGCTGGCTCTTCGGCTAACAAATGGAGATGAGTACCGGCCCCTAGAGTCGGACACGACTGCACAAATGTGCAGGGGGAACCTTTACCTTTTTATATTGTATGAACCTAAACCATGTGGTTAGTTTTTGGCTGAGTGTGTCACATGAATAGAACATATGGGCAACTAAACCATGACCAAGTTAATCATGGGTAAGAAGATTGCACAAACACCGCCATAGGAAAGCTGCTTTGATAAGAATTAGTAAGCATGCCACAGCTACCACATGATTCCAGTTTGACCCTTTGCTCCAGTTGTAGCTTGAGAAGGTCCTACAATATATGGAGTTGGTCTCAACAGAATCTTACATAATTGCATTGCCTGTCTTTCTAATATACCTAATTAGCATATCTGTATGCCAATCGAATTAGCATGAATGTATGTATGGAGTTGGAAGAGAAATAATACTTGATAAACCAGTTGGGCCACTCCCAGCCAAGAATTATCACTTGTGGTATTTGTTTTGCATTAGTGTTAACACCCACAGAGCACCACCCCTTGTTAGAAATAGTGTTGGGCTTGCCCCAGTGCAGCATAATATAAGAGCTCCATGTGTTAAGACATGATGATACAGTATTGCAGATTTAGACCGTATATCAAAGGTATCTGTACACTTGCAGTTCTGTCATTTTATCAAAGTGTTCCAAGTGCTTCCATGAAGCAATATCCTCCTTATGTTCTGGAAGAGCTCCTACTTTTATTTATTATTGGTGTTTCTATACTGCTGTATTCCAAAATGGCTCTGAGACATCTTTGTTAATATAACTCTGAAGAATCAGAAAACAGGTTCCAAATGGGGTGTTCTCCTCTAAGGATCTCCAATTGTTTCCCCCCCCTCCTCTCTGAGAATGAAAGTTTTTGGATTGGGTTGTCCTTCAAATACAAAATGCCTTAAGCCCACCATTCTTCTTGATAATTACTTCATTCCTTGCTCTTTACAGAAGCAACTGCGCTATTCAGCACTACTAAAGATACCCTCCCCAATCTTAGTTCCCCTGGATGTTAGACTACAACTTCCTAAAGGAATAGTAGGTGTTTTAAGTCCAACATCACAATTTCAAAATGTATGTACATGGGCAGGCTTAAAAACACATGTCCAAAAGTGAAAAAGAAATTGTAGCCAAGAATATATGTCCTAGCTGACTTGCAGCAGATAATTCCTTTGAATTCTTGTTTCCATTTTAAAATACTGAAATAACTTTTCTCTAACAGAAAATTCACTCAACTGAGAAGATCTACTCCAGAGCTTTCCAAACTTTTCATGTTGGTGACACACTTTTTAGACATGCATCATTTCGTGACACACTCTTACAGCAGGGCATCATTTCACGACATACTCTTACAGCAGGGCACAAGGCAGGCACTAGGACCTGCGTGGAATCACAGCAGGTTTGGAGGCAGCCAGGCACAAGGCAGGCACTAGGACCTGCGTGGAAGCCAGAAGGCAGCAGCCGCCGCAACACACCCAGACACTGCAGCCGACACACTAACGTGTCCCAACACACAGTTTGGAAAGCTCTGATCTACTCACATTACCACTGAATGATATCTGGATTTCACATGCATAAAAGAATACCTGAATACATACATACATATTGATTTCACATCCATAAGAATACCTGAATGTCAAAGATCTTTAAAATGTTCATTTATTAAAGAATGACAATATTGTTCTTAAAACCTAGACATACATGAACAAGCTAAAATTTAAAAAATACCATAATGCTTTGATGTTATTAACTTGTATTTAATAAAATTTTATCTAAAGACTTTAGTGAAAGGGTACTTAAATATTTACGCATGCACTGACAGCATGGAACAATTAGTAAAGTAAAATACCTGCCTAAATTCTGTGTTGCTTACACATAAATACTTTCTATAGTTTTGAATCCTTTGCTTCTGTTCCATTTAATGGCTGTACTTACACTTGCTCTTGTTCTTTCTGCCTTAATGTTCTTCCTCTGCAGGTTGTCAATTCAGGTTACTATGGACAATCTAATTCAGAGGCATTTCTAAAAAAAATAAAATAGCTCAGAATTATGATGGAATTGGGTTCACTACCCCAGGAAAAAAAGGCAAAAGCAAGCTGGGGTGGCAGGAAGCATCTTCACCAGTTTGCCTTTTGGTTAACTGGTAGTAGAGTGAGATAATTAATTTTAGACTCTCTAGCTCTTACTCTACCCCTTCTCCTTGATGCCTGGAACTCTTAGGCCTTGTTTCAGCCAGGTAGCAATGAAAAATATTCAGCAGTGTATTTCTGGTGCAGCAGCACCTTCCCAGGTGGGTTGCCAACACCTGTTTTAGTAAGGTGAATAGTTTCCCTCCTGGGTAAAACAGTTAAATCCTCTATGGCTTTACTGTACATTTGGGATTAAAAGGTTTTCCCCTGCACAGTTGTGTCCGACTCTAGGGGCCGGTGCTCATCTGTGTTTCTTAGCCGAAGAGCCAGCGCTGTCCAAAGACACTTCCACGGTCATGTGGCCAGCATGACGCGTGCGGAACGCTGTTACCATCCCACCAAAGTGGTACCTATTTATCTACTTGCATTTGCATGCTTTCGAATTGCTAGGTTGGCAAGAGCTGGGGTGAGTGCGGGAGCTCACTCCGTCACGCGGCGCTCGGGTCCAGAACCGCCGACCTTCCGATCGACAAGCCTGGCGTCTTAACCACTGAGCCATCGCACTCCCATACATTTGGGATTATGATGGAAAAATTGATGGGCAGACCATGCATGAGACAAAAGACTGAACCACGAGTAATTTGGGGGGGAAAATGACAATACAAATAAATATGCTAAACAGAATAACTGAACATTCTAAACCAGGGCTTTCCAAAGTGCCGCCGCTGGCGACACCTCAGCGGCGGCGGCGCGCACGCGCACAGTGGCAGCGCGCGCACGGCGGCGGCGCGGGGGGGCGTGCGGCGTGCGCGTGCACGGCGGCAGTGGCAGCGGCGGCAGCCTCCGCTAAAACGCAGAAGCACTGATCCCGCGCCGCTGCCGCCATGCACGCGCACGCCGCCGCTTCCGGGTGGTGTGGCGACACACTTTTGTGTTGCAACACACAGTTTGGAAAGCTCTGTTCTAAACAAACGAAAGTAGCCTACTGCATCACTTCCTATGCTGTATCTGCCCTCTTTCACATTTCCCCCCATTTACCACCACTGTTTCAACAACCTTGGATTTTCTCCCCTTCCATTAAAGACAAGAATTTTTACTCAGTAGTGATTGTCAGAAAATGCAGATTTATAAATTATATTGCCCACCTTAACAGCTATTTTGTTAACGAAGACCTTTCAGTGGACTCATTTTGCAATAGTGCCTATTTATTCCCCCAAAATGTCCACTGGTCTAAAACGATTGATCCTGACTTAAGTGCACTGATTCCTTTGTTACTTACTTTATATTAGAGAATGTGGCATAGATCAGAAGGATTCAGAAGTATGTAAGTCCAGCTGGATCAGGCCATAAGCTGGTATAGTCCAGCATTTTTATCACACAGAAGCCAACTCTTTAGGTTTGGGAAGATCACAAACATGCTGGAGGGTAATAGTCCACTATTACATGTTATTGTGTGTTGGCAGCTGTTGGCACGAAGTCTCCTATGAGTCAACCTTGTCTCTTCATAACTTCATGGATGCATCCATGTAGTTTTCTTAGTAACTATGGAAATAGTTCGCCACTGTCTTCTTCCAAGATGTTTTCTCTACTTTCTTGTCTAGCCCACAACCATATTTCCAAAGGCTCTCCCATCTAAGTAACAGAGCCAGTTTGGTCTAGTGGTGAAGGCAATGGGCTAGAAACCAGGAGACTCAGAGTTCTAGTCCCGCCTGAGGCATGAAAGCCAGCTGGGTGACCTTGGGCCAGTCACTCTCTCTCTCAGCCCTAGGAAGGAGCCAATAGCAAACCAGGAGAACGAGAGTTCTAGTCCCGCCTGAGGCATGAAAGCCGGCTGGGTGACCTTGGGCCAGTCACTCTCTCTCTCAGCCCTGGGAAGGAGCCAATAGGAAACCAGGAGACTGAGAGTTCTAGTCCCGCCTTAGGCCTGAAAGCCGGCTGGGTGACTTTGGGCCAGTCCCTCCCTCTCAGCCCAACTCACCTCACAGGGTGGTGGTTGTGGGGAAAGCAGGAGGAGGAAGGAGTATTAGGTATGTTCGCCGCCTTGAGTTATTTATAAAAATAATAAAGGCGGGATAGAAAATAAATAAATAAAAAATAAGTATGAATCAGGTACAACTTAGTTTAGCTTTTTGAGATTGACTAAGAACAGTTGGGAGACCCACATATAAACCCATACTCAGCATGGAAGTTCACTAGGTAACTTTAGGCTAGTTAATTCACAAAGTTATTGTAGGGATAAACTGGAGTAGAGTGCATCGACTACAGTGCCCCAAACTTCTAGAAGACAGAATATAAATAAAAAATAACATTACAGAGAAGAATGTTAATAAATGGAAGATACAGACAGGGATAAAAGGTGGGAGAGAGCAAGCAAGAGAGATGTGGCATACAAGTCAGCAAAACAAAGGCAAAAAAACTGCATTTTTGTGTATACATGCAGAGGCTGGTCTTGATAATACTGTAGATTGTTTTTTTTACAACCACAATGGCTGTGTTCATAGAACAAGACAAAATAAACAAGGCATGCACAGACTTACTCTTGCAGCTTAATATATGTTCAGTAGATTAATTATTCAAATTACAAGTTTAGAATGGTAACAATGTAGCCTGGTTTACATAAGACATTGCCACATTTTTAATCTTATTGAATAAAACAAACTGCATCTTTGCTTAGTATGCTGCATGAACCCAGCCAATGGGTTCAATTTTACTCTGACATATTGCTAACCTCAATTAGTCCCCCACCCCACCCCAATAAGCAGAATACATTGTTTAGGACTAAAGCATGGGTGTCCAACCTTTTGGCTTCCCTGGGCCACATTGAGTGCAGAGGAATTGTCTTGGGCCACACATAAAATATATAATATAGTTAATGTATATAAGTAATAGAACTTCATTTATTTTTTAATATTTTTATTATAAAATTTAAAAAAAGAGGGCAACATAAAACTAGTGGGATATTTGACCTTCTTTTTGTGAAACTAATGCATCAATGTCTGGTTCGATGAAAGTGGTTGCAATTCTCAGTGAGTTCTCAAGGTGCTCATCAGAAATTTTAATTCTAATTTTACTCTTTGTGTGCTTCATCCTTGAAAATAGTTGCTCACAAATGTACGTGCTACCAAAAAGCGATGCCATGAATAAGGTGTGATTGTGAAGCGAGGGATATTTTTCTCTGGGGAGATAGGTCTTATAAAAGTCCAGTAGAGAGACATGATCAAATTTTTCTTTGAGTTGAATGTCTGATTGCAACTCTATGCATTCCATTTGAAAATTCGGAGGTAATATAGTTATGTCGACTGAAAATGGAGTCAAAAATATACCAAGATATTGATGATTTTTCCGGAAATCTTGAAACCTGTTCTCAAATTCCTGTATCAAACCAAAAAGCAAGGCTGCATATTTCTTGCTGTTCAAAGGACTGTTTAGCTAACGTATTAAAATGTATAAAATTATTTTCCATAACTTGAGCTTGCCATACTTTCTTCATTTCAAACGCTGTTATGGTTTGAAACATTGCAGTGATAAGTTGGTTTTCACCTTGAAGATGCATGTTTAACTCATTTAAATGAGCGGTCAAATCCACCAAAAATGCTAAATCTGTGAGCCATTTTTCATCTTCAAGTTCTGTCGCAAATTTTCTTTTTGATTCCATAAACAACTTGATTTCATTTCGCAAATCATACAATCTTTTCAGCATTTTACCCCGACTTAGCCACCTTACTTCAGAAAAGTAAATGATGTCCCCATAATCAGCATCCATACTTTTAAGGAACTCCTGGAATTGGCGATAATTCAATCCCTTCGCCCTTATGAAATTCACTGCTTTGATGACAATTTGCATGACATTATCCATTTTTAAAGCTTTTGCGCATAAATTTTGCATAAATTTGAATGCAGTGATGCTTCATCAAACGTAAGTTGCTGGCGGCACTTGCATTGCTTCTATCAATTTTGTAAGTCCCTCACTTTTACCATCGCCGGGGCGCCATCAGTAGATATACCAGATATGTTGACAATGGTTAAAGAAAATCGCTTTAATGTCATTTTTACTGCTTTGTACAAATCAAGAGATTTAGTTGTGTCTTTTAATGGCACCAAAGAAGCCATTTCTTCAGTGACATTATATTCGTTATCAATACCTCTAATAAAAATGGCAAGTTGAGACGTATCTGTAGCATCAGTACTTTCATCCATTGCCAAAGCATAAAGTTTGAAATTAGCAGCTTTACTCTTCAAACCTCTTTCAATAGATTTTCCTATTTCTTCAATTCGCCTGGCTATAGTCTGGTGAGACAAACTGATTTTAGAAAAATTGCTTTTTTTTATCAAGACAAATTATATCTGTTACGCTTTCCATACATTGCTTAATAAACTCACCATCGGTAAATGGTTTTGATTTTTTTGCAATCAGATTTACTACCAAATAACTAGCTTTTATAATAGAGTCCTTTTGAGTTGTGACTTTTTTTAAAAAAATTGTTGAGACAACACTTTTTTTCAGTTCCGCTAATTTGTCCTTACAACAAATTCCTTGATACGCTTTGAATTTGGCAGCATGTTTTTCTGTATAATGCCTTTTCAAATTGTAGTCTTTGAAAACTGACACATTTCCCCTACAAATTAAGCATAGTGCCTTAGTATTTGTCTTGACAAAAAAGTACTCCTCTGTCCATTTTTCGTTGAATACTCTCCCTTCATCTGCGATTTTTCTTTTTTTCTTTTCTTTTTTGGGTTCTGTTTTCTGTTAAAACGACATTGAAGCCATGCTGGAATAAATTTATTTAGGAATAAATATTTTTTTAAAAGAAATAACACAAGTCCATTGTAAATTGTTAGGTAGGCAAATAAACAAAGCAAAGTTTAATAATCAAATAAGAAAACTTACATGTCTACTTAATAATAATAACAGTAAATGCCTGTCGTCACAGAGCACGTGTAGGTAGGTTGAAATATTATATATAACGCCAAGTCGCCACAAGCTGACGTGTGTAGCGGGCGTTAGCGGTGTTTGCACTTCACTGCCCCCTCCCCTACACAGTGTTCCATTGTTTCTACCTACGCCAGGGCTTTCCAAACTGTGTGTCACGACACAATACTGTGTCGCCTGGGAGCCCCAAGTGTGTTGCGTGACAACCCGGAAGCGCCGGTGGTGCTTCCGGGTTTCCGCGCGGCAGCAGCGTTTGCCCCTTCGAAAGGGCAGGCTCGGGGACCCCGAAAATGCCCTCGGTTCTGGCAGGGAGGTGAAAAGACTCGCGCGCACACACGCACTGCCGGGTTCCGGCGCTCAGCTGATAGGCGGGGAGAATTTCTGCCCCGGATCAGCTGTGACGGGAATCCCAGCAGCGTGCGTGTGCGGCGAGGCTTTTTGCCTCCCTGCTGGAACCGAGGGCATTTTCAGGGTCCCTGGAGCCTGCCCTTTTGAAGGGGGAGCGGCAGCAGCGGCGCTGCCCCTTCAAAAGGGCAGGCTCGGGGACCCCGAAAATGCCCTTGGTTCCGGCAGGGAGGCGAAAAGCCTCGCATGGACACACGCTCTGCCAGGTTCCGGCGCTCAGCTGATAGGCGGGGAGAATTTCCACCCCGGCCCCGGATCAGCTGTGACGGGAATCCCAGCAGCATGCACGTGCGGCGAGGCTTTTCGCCTCCCTGCCAGAACCAAGGGCATTTTCGGGGTTCCCAGAGCTGGCCCTTTCAAAGGGGCAGCTGCTGCCGCTGCCGCAGCAACCCGGAAGCACCGCCGCTGGCACTTCCGGTTTTTGTGCAGCGGCGCTTCCGGGTTTTTGTGGGCCGGCTGTTGGTGTGTCGCCAACGGCAATAGTTTGGAAAGCCCTGACCTACGCAGTCCACGATTGAGCATCGTGCAATTGAGTCATGAAAAAAATCGCAAAATGTTAAAAAGTTTACGATTTTTTGGGGCCGCATTACTAGCTGTTCAGGGCCGCATGTGGCCCGTGGGCTGGACACGTCTGGACTAAAGAATAGATGGGAAAATAACATTACTGAAGGTATAGATTAGGTTCGTTATTTGTATGTAAGTTTGTATCAGTTTAGGAAGACTTTAGAAAGCACTAAGCTTATTGCTCTCCACATACGAGATGACCCTGATTAATACTTTAGATCATAATTTTTTAAAAATCCTAACTTATAATGGAACATATGAGAAACTGAGTATGCCTGCATGATACACTAAGCTACTTTGGTTGATGGATGTATGCACCATAAGTGTAATTTTTAATCATGACTGATTATTGTCCTGATTGCATCACCCAAACATGGAACATGTTCCAATTTGTTTCCACAAGTCTTGGTTTGAAATTTCAGTTTGTTCCAACCAGAACTAGTTGAGATGGCACATGTAATTTTGTTATACTGATTTTAAACATTGTTAGCCGCCCAGAAGCATGAATTTGAGATGGGTGACCATATAAATTCAATGAATAAATAAAATTTCAACATTTAATAGGAAAGTAGATATCAGCCAATGGCAGCCTTAAGATGGCTATTATGTGACTGTTCAAGGTTAGCAACCTGGTTCATACATTGCTGGGTCATTATTTATTGACTAAACTAAGATCGGCTAGGCTCACACAACATGCTGCTTTAAACTATAGTTTACAAACCATGTTGACTGGGTTCACACAACATGCTAACCAACATGGGTTAGAATAATGTGGTTTATTTAATTTTGGCTTAGGGTACTGTGTAAATCCAGGCAATTGTGACTTATTCAATACACTGTAGTTAACAAACCATGGCTAATCATACTGGAATCAAATTAAAGTGAGCAGTAAGTGGATGAACTGCATCTTGTTTTTTTGGGGAAAAGGCATCAGTTGGAGACAAAGATTTCAGCATTCCCCAGCTAGGGATCTGATACCTTGCAGATGTTAAGACTTCAATTTCCATTATATGCAGCTAGAATAGCCAATGGCCATGCTAATGGGGAATTCTGCAGTGGCACCTCTTTTTTGCTAATAAAATACAGAAGGCTGTGATGAGTTGCACGCAAAGACCCTAAAATTTTGCTTGTTATCTTGTATGGAGAACTGCTGAATAGTTACATATGCTCCCATGCAAGGCACCGGTTTATCCCTTGGCAGGATATTTGTTAGCAACATTGTAGAATAGGCATAACAAATACAGTACAGCTCATGTTTTTCCACCCAGTGCTGGTGGATTTCAATAAGTGAATTACCCAGGAATAGAGCATGCTCTTATAGTACCAATCAAGAATCTTTGGAATGCTTTTAATACTGAAAGAATGTCCTCCAATCGGAAAACCTGAATCCCTATGATCAACAGAGAGCAAGTGTCAATCAAACTTCGGCAAGCCAAATATTTCTGGTTTGAAATCATTCATCGATTGTAGGACGCGGGTGGCTTCTTTCGTCAGTTCTTTCGGCAGACCGTCGTCCGGGACCATAACTACTTGCATGCCGGCCGCCAGGGCTGCTTTGACCCCGTTCGGCGCGTCTTCAAACACGAGGCACTTTGCCGGAGGTACCGGCGGTTTGAACCTCTTTGCGGCAACTAAATATATATCGGGCTGCGGCTTGCCGTCTTTTACTTCAGGGTCGTCTCCCAACACAGTATGATGGAACAAACCAAAAAGGGGCTTGAGGTGGCCCGTTTTTATCTCATAATCCTCGCGGATGGAGCTGGTGGCAATGGCGATGGGGATTTTGTGCCGGTGCAGATGGCGGACCAGTTTGTCCACGCCTGGCATCAAGGCAGCGTTGGGGTACTGCTCTCGTTTCTTTTGCTTGATTTCGCGCAGGATTTCTTCAGAAGTCAAGGGCAGGTCAAAGAGCTTTCGGAGGATCTCCAGAGCTTCCACTTCTTTCCTGCCCATTATCTGGGATTTTTCCTTCCAAGTGTACCTCTTCCCAAAGCGGCTACAGAATTCTTTTAGGATGGCGGTGTATATATCCTCGGTATTTAGGAGGGTGCCGTCCATGTCAAAGATGACATGAGTGACTGGCTGTAGGGGTTGGCCGCCACCGGAGGAAGCAGCCATCGCGGTCCCAGCCTCGGCGACCCACTACCGTGCTAGGCAACCGCCGAGGAAAACCGCGGGAAACGAGCTACGCCTGCGCAATGCCGTTCCCCCGCCCCCGCGTGGTTTCTGTGATTTCAATGGACGCCGGGACTGAGAATTCGAGGTTCCGCCGCCTGTCCGAGCCTTTGCGAGGGCGCCTTTTCTTCTGCGAAGTCGTTCTAGTTCGTAGGGAAGAAGCCTCAAGAGCCCGCTGTAGTATCAAACAACTTCCGCAGTCCCGGAATTTGGTTAAAATACAGGAGACAGACATAAATCGGTTTGCCTAGCATGGCAGCTGTAAAACATGTTACAGTCGGCACTGGAGAGCGAATGGAGTGATGTTTCTTTCTCAACTCGTTGGAATGGATCCAGTGCTATACCCGACTTCCCCAGTGTGATGCAGCAGAGATTGCAGTTCCCGTGCGTGGTCGGGATGTAGGATGTGAAGTCCAACATACTTGAAAGGCAGCTGGTTGGGAAGACCGCTATTCCTGTGTTTTATTCAAAATGGGGGGCCCACTACGTGGAAGAATACCCATGTAGTTACGCGTTACCATTTCCTTCTGCGGTGTAGGCCGGGATTTTGGTAGTTACAGTTCATGGTCATACTTACCAGGGAGGATGCCTCACTGAAATCGGTGGTTTATCTGACAATAATTGCCTTAGAGTGAAGGCCGAGATCAATTAACCCTACTACGCACCTACATTTCCACTTAAATGTATTTTATGGGCATTTTAAATCACAAAAAACTATAGCGCTCCAGCGTGGTCTTGAAATGAGGGTTTGTGGAATGAAAGTCTGCTTCAGCAGTAGAGAAAACAGCTTCAGTTTATCGGACAAAACCGAGTATATGCTGCTGTAGTTCAAGAGGCAGTAACAGCGGCATATCACGCCCGATGTCCCGTTGCATTTAGTGGGACTTTGTCTCAAGAAAGTGTGGGTGTATATTTATGTATTAAAGCCCTGTATTAAATGTTACATAAATATACACAAATATAAACAATTACATAATTACATAAATTAAATATTAGGGGAAGTTTGACATAGCAGCTTGTAACAAACGTTTAGAACAAAATTATTAGCCATTTACCAGAGAAACTCGAGTCATACACGGTAGAGAAATCGAAATAAGTTAAAACCATGGCAGACTGCAGGTGTATTGCGGACCTATTTAAAAGTTGCAATCGGAGATAAGAATATACACCGTCCTGCGCACACCAGTCAGCTGAAGGACCGACGCGGCGACCACCGTGCAAATTCCCAGCAGGCAATGGGCGGGGGAAAAAGGCGGAGCTACGCTGCCGCTTTCGTGATTGGCCGCCATCGTCGATTTGAACGGGGCGCGGGGCCGGATCTGTTCGTGTTTCAGCTACCTGTCGTGGCTGCGCTAGAGTGCGCGCGGCCGGTTGCGAGGAAAGTCCTCCTGGTGGCGGGTAGGCTGAGTTTGGGGGAAAGTAGAGGGGTGCCTATTCGCGCTTGGGGGCAGAGAGGGGTGGTCGGAAATCGTGCGGGAGTTCCCTGGAACAGAGACCGTGTACTGTATGCATCATTCAGATTTTCCCAATGCGAGACCCTCCACTCGTCTTGGACCGCAACTCCCATGCTTCCTATCCGGCACTTGGTTGCGGAGCGCTAACCTTGAATTATTCCCACTCTACTGAAGGAAACTGCAGACCAGCAATTCGAGATAGAAATATCTGCCGCGTCTTTTTAAAAAGCGCTATGTCCCGACAACTTTTTTGGTAGAGGGGTGGGAGGGAATCCATAACGCTTCAGCCGGTTGTGGGTTTCTTACACGCTTTAAATGCAAATTCTGCAATGCGCTGAAGTTGGTGAAGTCTGTATTTAATCTAGTAGGGGGTGTTTAAAGGACCCAAAAGGTGCTTTTAAACTCTTCTTTACAGAGGAGGTTGGGATAGGTTCATTGGGCTTGGGACAAGTTTTGTATATGGAGAGAAAAAGGTTGCCATTAATCGAACTTTCTGATAGTGTATTCATAAAAATGGGTGTTCTTTGGGTTTAATCCTTCACACTTTTGTGGTGTTGGTTCCCACTGGATGTGTTGGGCTACAAGTGTTGTCTGTTGTTCCTCATTCATCACGTGTAATGGCCATGTTGGCAGAAGGTATGCAGAGTAAGGAAGTTGACCTTGACAGAAATATGCAGGCTGCTTTGTCAAGACAAAGGGGCTGAAGCAGTTTTTAAATCCACCACAATGTAACATTTGGAAGTGGAGTGGGGAGTACCTCCCTAAGTCACTGAATTATAAGGAGGAGGTACAGCATAATCGGACTTGGCAAGAACCTGTTATTATAGTCAATCTCAGTAAAAGTAGTTTTAGCCTTCCTGTGAGTTGATTTCCTGGTCTGCTCTACCTAGTAGGGCTAACAGTAGATGGTGGCCCAACTTGTACGTTTGGAAATAACTGATTGTATGGTGCTTCACTAAAATGCCTTATGTGGCTTGCAATCTAGAAAAAAGTCCAGGGTGACAATGGAGGACAATGCAATATTGACAGATCCCATATGGAATGAGAGGAGTCTGAATCACTTTGCGAAGTCTGCTGAATGCAGCTGTTTTTAGTTACAGGATATTGAATGAAATGGGATCAAACAAAGTGTATCTGTGAGATGAGCTTAAACTCTGATAAGTTTGCAGCATGGCATGACAATTGAATGTGACAAGGATAGTCTTACTATGTCTCTGTAATTTGAAATTTTCCTGAGTTTTCAAATTGTATAATGCTTGTACTTTAAACTGCCCCTCTTTCCAGGTCATCTCCTGCAGGTTCAGGTGAGAAAGGTGGTTATTTGTGTTGAGAATAAGTAGGAAATCTACAGAAAAGCAGACCAGATATGGCAGTGTGTCTGTCAGATGTTTATTCTTTTGACTTGCATAAGTTTTTCTGACTTACGGATTTACTATCATTCTATTTTTTTTCTGGGAGATGAAGGTGGAATACATGAGAGGGAGATCTCTTTTTTTACTCCCTCAATAATCCAGACAGATAGGTTGGGCTGAAAAAGATTGACTGGCCTAAAGTCACCCAGTGAATTCTATGGTAAAATAGAAAGCTCAACCTGACCTTCTAATACAGTTGTGAGTATTAGAGTTGAATGTAAACATTGCTATTGTAAATTGTGGTAAGGTACAGATGGGGGATATAGAGAAGTGCTGGGCAGGCCTAATGAGGCTTGGCTGTGTCTACGGGCTAAATGTATATGCATATTTTCTTCCTTTCTCAGGCATGCAAAATGAAGTTCCTCAAAAATGTGGATTTTGTGGCACAGACTAGTACTCCAGAAGAAACTCTCACTTTGTTGTCGCTGCTGAAGGTAAGAAATCTGCATGGAGTGTTGATAGCCAATGACTTGAAAAGGAGATTAAATTCAAGGAGGGCAGGTCTATAACGCCTGTTGGAAAAAATAGCTAAATATATTGTATTGGATCCAGACTTAAGTATGCTTAGAATAGACTTAAAACATTTTGGATCTAAACCATTCCCTGTGACCCCAGAGGTTCTATCTCCTGCCCTCTGGAATTGACTGTTCCTTCAATTACATCTGGAGATTGCTTGAAGTTTTAGAAGGCCTTGAAACACTTCTTTTCAAAAGACCTTTAGGAAATAATTTTATTTGTCCTTTATACAGTATAGATTTCTATTATGGTATTATGTTTTATATTGATTACTATATTGTTTTATTGCTGTTATTAGTATTGTATTGTATTGCTTTCACTGTAATAAAAATGGCTACAACTATCTCTGAGCACCAGTTACTATTTTTCTTGCAGGCTTCTTAGAAATTTCTTGCTCAGCACTGCTGGAAATAGACATCTGAGTAAATTTTGTAGGGCAGGAGTAAGAAATTGTACTGTGAGACGTTCAACTTTCCTTCAACTGGGGTGTGTGGTTGTTGGCAATTCCCAGAGGCCCCAGTCAGCATAAGCATTGCATGGGAACGGTGGTGGTTGTGGTATAACTGGAGGTCCATAGTCTCCCCATTCCTGCTTAAAGGCTATGGGTTTTACTGGCTAATAGGCGTAGTTCAGGACATCTGGTGAGCACCAAAGTAGGAAAGGTTGCTCTGGTTGATTTTTTTTCTTTTTTTAAAGAAGGCTGCCTTGTTGGATATAAGGTCTTTTAATTACAGGAATACCTCATATGTGGAGCTAAAAATGCAGACTGTCCAAACGAAGCTTCGAAGCAAACAACAGCATGTGATCGGATCCTTCGGGCTTGCATCTACAGGTTTGGAGAAGGCTTGGACTGCCCTGCTCATTTAAAAAGCCTCCAGGCCCTAGCCAGCATGGCTTATCATGGCTATGTATCTGCAAGACTTCAATATGTTCCTCTCTATTTGGAAAGGCTACTCTACCACTTGCTGCTGGGAGTGGCTGCTAAAGGCCCATCTGATACCTGCCTGAGATTTGCTGACTTCCTCTATGCTGATCTGTTGAAACACCAGCCTCCCCAGGTGCCTGTTGATGACTATACCTCTATTGCCAAAAGTGTGTTTAGTGTGTTGTGGAAGAGCACAGATGCCATGGTCAAAATGGAAAAAATGCCTGCTCAGTTTAAGCTTGCACTCTCCACCCAGCTACAAGCAGTGCGGTTTTTAGTGCTCCTGGAGCATAATGCCCGTATCCTCTTGCTCCATGAGCCTCCGTTCTTTACCTCCTTAGTGGCCCGGCATGCTTCGGCTGCTGCTGTTACTTTTGAGGCCCAGTGCAGCCCTCTGAGCAAGGAAGGAGCCTGTTTTCTCAGTGAGCAGCTTTATCACCACTTGGTAGCAGCCGTTTTGGAAAAGAATGGTGTAAGTGAACCTTTGCCCTTCCAGGATTGCCTCTGCATCTTTGAGCTTATGGTGGTAAGAGTGCGTTACCTCTGCAAAACTGGTTGCTTCAGACAGAGCAAAGAAGTTCTTAAGCAGTCTAAGGGCTTCTTGAGAAAGTCCAACAATGAGTCCCATTGCTTAAGACTCACTTTAGACATTCTCTCTGCTGGTGTTGAACTGAATAAAGTACTGTTAGTTGCCGAGAGTCCTGTAGGTCCTTTCTTCAATCAAGCAGCAGAAGCTCTAAACTCTTCTGTGGGTGCTCAAGAACCCCTCCTTAAAGTGCTGGCTGAAAGTGGCCAGTTGCTTGTAACCCCGTTGTATGAGCATGCAAGGAAGGATAAACAGAAGTTCTTTGATTTGCAAGATATTCTGGAGGTTTCTACATTCATGGAAAGCTATTTCAAGCTGCTCTGCAAGCTGCTGGATATGGTAAGTAAAGCTGTTTTCTGTTCTTTTGGCTGAAGTTCATGCAGCATTTCTCTGCAAATCCAAATCCTGCTGATAACAAGTGTGACTCGGATAAAA
Source organism: Charina bottae (assembly GCA_023362775.1). Taxonomy (NCBI): domain Eukaryota; kingdom Metazoa; phylum Chordata; class Lepidosauria; order Squamata; family Charinaidae; genus Charina; species Charina bottae. Next base: position 160,282,201 of record JALMGJ010000002.1, read on the forward strand.
AAGCCAGCTTTTCAAAATGGCCGTGTTTTGGAATGGATGGGATGCTAGTAGTCTACAGGTGCAGTGGTGATGGAGAGGAGGAAGAGTTGACACCTTATTACTCTCCTGTCTTGAGGTCTAGAAAGCTAGCTTTGAAAACAGCCTTTTGGAGTTTGAGTCTCAGATGTATGCACACTCATAACTGCATTCTGCGCATTTAAGCTCTTTTTCACAAAGACATATTTTTCCCAATTGTAATCTAAATGTCATACTGCGCAAAACAGGGAAGAACAGGAGATAAATCAGTAAACGGTACTCTTTCTGGATTAAAAGGTCAGGAAGTCCAGTAACTAGAGTACCAGTTCTTTTTTGATTTCATATATTTCTAGATGGGGGTTCTGTTAATTGAAATGTGAATTGTGAGCCTTTTTTGTTTTCTTTTACTTCCACAGATTCCAACAGACAATGTGAAACAGCAACAAGTTCTGGTGAAGCTACTATATCATTACTTCCAATTATACACAACTGTGGTGTATGATTCTTTTCAGATGCTACCGGTAAGGGAAATTCGGGAGTTGCTTCGGTCTAGTGAAATTTTGGACAACAAATTTCCAGCCTGGGAAAGCATGACTGGGTTTTTCATCTTTGAGCAAAATACCTTTTAAATCTGAGCAGCACAACTTGCTTTATTGCTCAAAATTAGCTGAGCGTTCTGTATTCATAACAGGCAAGACTCAGTCTCTTAAAGTCTTGTTTACAGAGCAATCTATGCTAAATAGATCCAGGTCTAATGAAAGCTGGTATTATTCACCTGGTTCCTTTCTAGGCCAGTTGATATATTCATTAGGTTATATCCCATCTTAAGTTTGTACAACTCACAGCGGTGTATATAATGCATAGCTTTCCAAACTGCGTGTCACGACACAGTACTGTGTCGCCTGTGGGGCCCAGGTGTGTCACACGAAAACCCGGAAGTGCTGATGACACGCTGCCACGTGCAGCAGTGGCAGGCCATCGGTGATTCCGGGTTTTCGCGCAGCACACCAGGACAACGATGTGTGCGAAAACCCGGAAGTGCCGCCGCAGCAGCACTTCTAGGTTTTCACGCGCCGCCATTGGTGTGTCGCCAACGTGAAAAGTTTGGAAAGCTCTGATATAATGATTCCTCCTCCTGCTCCCCCCACCCATATAGCAGCTGTGTGAGCTGGGTTGGGCTGAGAGTAAGTGGTCCAAAGTCCCCCAGCTGGCTTTCATGCCCAAGGGAGGACTAAAACTCATGGTCTCCTGGTTTCTAGTCTAGCACCTTATCCACTATATCAAGCTAGTTCTCAATCTTCCCTAATATATGTAAAAACATTTGGTGGGGCTCATAACTTCCATCAACTCTAGTAAGGTTAATGGTTGGCATTAGTACAGATTTCTGCTGGGGGAAGCTGCCTAGGCAAGATCTCCATTTAATGTTGCATGATGCTCTCTTGGTTCAAGGTTTAAGAACACAGATTTGTCTGCACCCAGTTATTCAGGTTTTGGCTTGCCATCATCATGTATTAACAAAATATAGTTTAAGAAGTGGGAACAAATGATTGGGATTTGTACTTGAGTTACGAAGAATAGCAATGGTTTCCTTTATATATAGTTTTGGACATCACATTTTATTTTTAAAAACCTCATACTACCTAAAATTTAGCATGCACAAAAAAATAGAGGCATGAGTCTAAGTCATAGCTTTCCAAACTGTGTGTCGCAACACACTACTGTGTCGCTGGCAGTGTCTCGGTGTGTCACCAGACGACCTGGAAGCGCTGATTGGGGGGGAACCGGAAGAAGAGACCCCTGCCAATGCGGGGTTTGCAGGCGGGAGCCAATCGCGTGGGCCGGGGAGCCGTGTTATTACTGTGTCACAAAATGATGCATGTCTAAAAGGTGTGTCACCAACATGAAAAGTTTGGAAAGCTCTGGTCTAAGTGGATTAGTATAATGCAAAAAACAGGTGTGTTTATTTCTTTTTATGCCAGCTCAGAGTAGAGACAAAGATAGTGCCTGTCTTGCCTCTTTTATCCTCTACCTTATCTGATTGGGTGGCAAGGTTTTCTGTTGCAATCACAGGAAATCCTGGTAAAACAGGATCTTTGATTGCAAATAGAATTTAAGTGTATCCTAATTAACAGTTGTTGAGATATTCTTCAGATTTTTCTGCACATCACACCATTGTTTTTGTGTATTTGAAAGAACATGCAAAATAGGGATAGGTTTGCTGGCAGGATCCTGCTCTCTGCACAGCAGCACTCACTTAACAGTATATGTTTTTGGGTTACATCTAAAGTTCCTGTTTTGATGTGATAAATACAGTTCTGTTTCCAAGTTAAAATTAATGACAACCGTGTAAATATTGCTACCATTGGTTCCCCTTTTTAAAAATGGTTTTCTTGCTATCCTGATATGCCTTACCCAGCTCTTTTTAAATGATTGTTGCATTATCAAGGCTCTGAAAAGAACAGTTTCTATACTTACTTACCTTATCATAATAGTTGATTACACTCTCCTTGGCGAGAAACTAGCAGTCATTTATTATTTATTTATTATTCAAATTTATCACCGCCCATCTCTTCAGCAGTAGACTCTAATCATTGTGTATCCATGTTCATATCTGAGTGAATCTAACATCACAATATCCTGTTGCAGTTTTGCTTACAGTCTGTTTGAAATGAGAATAAATTAGTTTTAAATAGGGCTAGCTCAATCACAGAATAAAAGCACAATGGAATTGGCCTAAGGGTGGAAGAAGGAAAGTCTGAATCAGCTATATACTCACGGTTACCTAATTGTAGTATATGCAAGAAGTTGCAGGGTGTTCTAATGTGCAGTTTTGTTCTTCCCTTTTCCTCTCCCTTCTCCCTTTCTAATAATAGTAGAGCCCATGTTAAAACTTATATTTGATTCCATGCTAACTGGCCTTGGGTACTCTGAGTACTGATTGCAAAGATGATTGAGATGGCAGTCCACAGTCTGTCATAAATATTCTGTGCAATGTTGCTTTAGGTTTGGAAGTTCTTGCTCCTGTTTCTCTTCCTAAAACTTCTGTATTTCCCCACAGGGGTTGGATTTTGGTGGGATGCCACAGTTATTAGCGTCTTTTCAAAGGATTGTTACCTGGATGCTGGAAATGCTGGAAAATCTCCCTAAGAAAGAGCAGGCTGAATATCTGGATCTCTCAGGTTTGTATTCAGGGTAGGTAGCTTATGTTCCCAGTTGTCAGAAATAGGCAGACAAATGGGGCACTATTGATCTTTTGGCGGCCATAGCGAAGAAAAAAATAGTGTTCTCAATTATGTTTTCCTCTTCAATCAGATGTTGCCTTGATTATTGCATATCTTGGAAGAAATAGATGTTGCTCCTAATAATTATAAGAATTATTACAAGATAGGTAACTAGGAAACATTTATATCTTATTCTTTCTCTCTCCCCCAAATATTTACAATATTTTATCATAAGATGCAAGTCCTTAGCTCCCTACCAACAAAACTATCTTGGTACCTCAGCTCTTAATTTTATGCCCTTGTTCCCCTGCAGGCAAATAATAGTAAGCAATCTAAATCCTTAGAGAACTGTATAAATTATTGTTGAAGATGAGCAGCATCTTGACTTGGTCAGTCACTGACTTAGTTCATGGACAGGCTACGATTTAACTATTAAAAAATAACCTGTTGGGGCAAGCGGATGGAGCGGCCTGCTTCTCTCCTAGACACCAGCGATCCAAGTACTATGCAGTAAATAGACTCCAAACAGAAGTTATATCAAATATCCTATTTACTTATATACATACGTATTTACAGATCACTTCCACACAGGTAACAAATGATAAACCAACGATACAGCATACACGAGGTAGAATGAGAATAAATGAGAAGAAAGAATACAGGATATCTCTGTATTTATATACTGTATAAACTGACCAATCACCTTATAGGTCACTCTCATTATCCACCACACCCAACTTAACACTAAGCACCTGTTGTATGAGTCACACACTGACACATCATCACTACAACAATGGCTGCTAATTGGGTGACTCTGCAGAATATTTCCCCTTTCACCTAAATATCAAGCCTCTCAATATAATTTATATCTAGCTGTAAATTCCTGGGTATATCAAACCCCAACATAACCATATTCATTATACAAACAAACTGTTATGAGAACCAGTTCTTTGATAGTCACAAGTAACAGTTTAATACCAGTTCAGTATATTATCAAAACAAAAGACAGTTGGAAAATCATACCGCCACATGAAAATGGCTTCTAGCCTGGTACATCATGTGTGGGGAAGAAAGAGGCTCAATAATTTGAAATTTAATTTAATTTATTATTTAATTTAATTTAATTTAATTTTTATTTTATTTTATTTATTTTATTTTATTTTATTTTATTTATTTTATTTTATTACTATTACTATTATTTTATTTTATTATTTTTTATTTTATTATTTTATTTTATTTTATTTTATTTTATTTTATTTTATTATTTTATTTTTCTAGCTGTGGAGTCCTTGATGCTCTCTGAGCTTGGTGGCTTTCTTGCAGACGTTTCATTACCCGACTAGGTAATGTTATCAGTGCTAGTGAGTGTGGGGTTTGCTTCCTGTTTATATACAGTAGCTTGCCCTGCCCATTTTGGTGGGGGTGTGGTTTTCTCCTTGGTAGTTCCTTGATTGGGGTATTGTTTTCTGCTTGATTGTTTGTCTGGTGTTAATCCCTGCTTACAGTATCTGGGTGTTGGTTGCAGGCAGGAGGTGTTCTGGTCTTTTTATTTCCTTCTTAGCTTTTTTTATTGTCTCTTTTGAATGGTATGTAAATGTTGTTTACCTTTAACTCTAATCCATTAGACCCAGTTAATCATTTCCAAAAAGAAATATCCAGTCAAGATAACCATTAAGCATCACCAGAGATATTAATTCATTATTTAACCATAATCAAATAAACCAATTTTATATTTGTTTTCCTCTGCTTCCCAGCAATCCTTAAGTCCCATAAATAAAGTTCTAACTTCTGCTTTCTTCTACTATCCTTGTCTTTTCTCTTGAAGTTCTTGTCATCTTTATCCAACTCTTGTAATTTCTGTGTGGTAACTCTAGTAGATCTCTTATATTCCAATTAAAGAGGATAATCCACATCACTCTTTTTGGTACATTATTTGTATGTCTTCTTTAATTTTTAAATGATCATCCAATTCCATTTGTAAGTCCAATATTTCCATCTCTTTCTTATAGGTTATAATTTTTAAGTCCACCTTAAAATCCATTTCGGTTATCTTCAAGACTTGTTTCTCTTTGATAACGTTTGGTTCCAGTTAAATAGCCCAAGAACTTCTTGAGCCAACTTATAAAACATTTCCTTTAGAGTAGCCATCTGGTGCCCTGTACTGATCAACCTTCAAAGTCTTGTTATCAGCTTGAAATGTAAGCAAAAGCAATGTTCCCATGGGAGAGGATCCTTCTAATTAACTTTATGATTTTTCTTTTAATCAATTTCATCCAAGCCCTTAGCATTTAAAAACTTTCCAAAAACAACACTATGATCATCCCTTTGCTATACATTGCAAAAAACGGGTCTTACAAAGCTGGAAACACGAAATTTTATTTCTTTTTAAATGGATTGAAGAGAGACTTACCCAGCGAATGCTAAACTTGCAGTTCCGAAGATTTTTCAATCTTAAAGAAATAATAAAAAAAATAAAACTCCAAAGTGATTAAAAAGACAAAGTTTGGGCAAACCTTAAAAGGCTGCATTAATGGCTCAGAGCATGATGGAACCCGCAACTCGTAGCTGATCGCAAGCGGCTGCAAAAACATCACAAAAAACCCCAGCTGTCCGGAGTACATATGGGTAATCTCAAGATCTCTCTTTGATCCAGAGATAATTTTGGCAGTCTGGATTCCGCATGGAGCTGCCTTTTTGGCCATAATGCCCCCGCGATCTGCAGAGTGGAAAAAAATCAGGGTGTTCTCCATTCCTCACTGGAAGGTCAGAAATCCTTGTATCCTTGAGTATTTATTTATTTCCAGTCCAGCTTTGTTGGGAGAAGTCTGAATCCAGGTGAAGTGATTTATTCATCTAGAAACTGCTTGAAAACATCTAGCTATGGCTTAGCATGATACAGTATATGAACCTGGCTAGAAAGAGCAAATGTTATTGGTCTTCTTGCCTTGCTTAAATCAATATATTGCTTTCATGCAAACCTTATTTTCACCTAGGGATCTGGAAACAAGTTGTTTGCTTAAAGGAGGCTTATTACAACATGCAGTGAGTTTACTTGAGGAAATAGTTTAGTAGGTCTCTTGCAAAAGTAGATTTAATATTCGTTATGGATGGCTTAAGAATGCTTTTGTTGTTCTTACAGCATATTGTGTATCCCGGCTGGCCTATAGATTCTACTCTCATAAGATGTATGTAGAATCTAACTCCATAATGGGGCAGTTGTGCAGATGGCTAGTCAAAAAGGACAAATGTATAGACTTGCCTACAGAAAAGGTAACTACGTTTCTTTATAGCCTAATAAAGAGGCATGAAATGAGAGTGTTGGTGGGGCGCAGGAGCTATTAAATAGGAAGACTGTTGATTAACTGTGTTTGTGGTAGGCTCTAATTTTATATGACAAAGGTCTCAAACCTACTATTTTACTAATGGAACCAAGCCCAGGTTTTGAACTTAGTGGAGGGCTTTGACAAATCACTCTTTTCTAGACAGAACCTGTAGATGTTTACTTAAACTGTAAATCACTCCCCAACCTGTATTCCAAACAACTTATTTATCTATTTAGAGAATTTATGTGGCCACCCATCTTAAATATATAACTCTGGGTGGCTAACAAACAATTTACAAAAAATGATACAGAAAGTACTTCATAACCAAAGTCAAAATAATCCAATGCAAAGGAACAATCCAAGGCACCATATAATAAATTCACAAAGAGACTTATACATATATTGGGTTCCCCTAACATCCGAGCCCTAATGCTTGGGGGGGAAACCCAGGTTTTTACAACCTTGTGAAAGGCCAAAAGGGTTAGGACCTTCCAAATCTTAAGGGAGAGGCTGTTCCGGAGGGCATTCAGTGGATTTGTATTGTATAGACTTGTATTTGTAGTCTAAAGGTAATTCTGGGAATTTGTATTGCATCCTCCCTCTGGGGTACTGAGATAAAATGCTTCCAGGAGGCCTCCAATTATTTGCCAATCATCAATTTGGTTAACCATATCCCTGTTCAATATACTGTCAATTGCTTTCCTGGGGAATTTCTTGATCTCATTTCTCTGGACCATACAATTTTACAAAACTAATTTCATGGGTCTGCCATTACCTTATACCAGTGTTTCTCAACCTTAGCAACTTTAAGATGTGTGGACTTCAAATCCCAGAATTCCCCAGCCAGGTTTTTATTGTTTTTAAATGATTTTTGTTAGGCTTTTGCTTGTTTTATTGTCTTTTGTGATTTTAACTTTGTGCGCTGCTCAGAATCATGTATGTGAGACGGGCGGCTATATAAATTTACCAAGTAAATAAATAAAAATTGGGATAACTACCTCTGCCTGACATCCCATGATTTTCATTGAGCTTTGACCTCCTAGAATAGTTTAGTAATTTAAGCAAAAGCTATAATTCACAGTTGTTTGACATGTATTGCTGTATTGAAAACTGAGAGGAGCTTCTAATTTCTGGCAGTTGGATGAGTCTGAGGCAAAGTCTCTCTCTGCCACCCTGAATGCTTATCTTTCTCTTTCCAGCTACACAACTGCTTTAAGCTGCAAGTAGAGAACTACAGGAAGCTGGGCTTGCTAGAGGAGGGTCTTCAGACTGTAGTCCTCTGGTTGGCTTCTCATCACAGCAAGATCACAGAACAGATGGTGGAGCCTGTCTGCTCCTGGGTCAAAGTCAAGATGGACGCCAATAAAAATGGGGCTGAAGATTTGAGGCTGAAGTAAGAAAGGAACTAAAGATTGGGTCTGCTGCTCAAAACTGGCAATATTGGAATAGTTTCTGTATTTTCTTTGTGTTAGGAATTGTTATTTATTTTTTGCTTCCTGCCATCCTAGTACTGAGGGAACTAGAGGTAATGAGGCTGGTGTTCCTCTTTCTTGCCGTTTCAAGTTTTGTACTGCAGGAAGAGTCGGATATTTTCCTTTAAGAATTAAAAAAAAACCTTTGATATTTGACTTCCATAATTGAAACAGTCTCCCCAGAACAAAGGCAGCCTTTCTTAATTATTATCCATAAATAGAGAGTGCTCAGTCTGCCGCTTTTATTCTTAGTGGTTTTCTGAACTAAATTATTCCACTGTCTTCCTGCAATCCTTCAAACTTGTTCTTTTCTTGCTATTCAGCCTTATGAGTAGCAGGGTCACCACTGCCCCCTTTCTCTACTTTCAGGTACTACTTTATCTAGCTGCCAATTATGGGCAACAAATGTAGGTCTGATATGCAGAGGTCACCTTTCAAAATTGGAATGCATTGGCCATGAGCTGTGCGCAAAATGGAAAATTTGTTTTGTTTTCAAACCCAGAATAAACCACTAGGTTCTGAAAGTTCAGCAGACCTGTTTCAGGTCAGTCATGTTTTGGCGAAATAAAACTCAGGAATGTTTTGGTGGTTGTAGATTTCAGCCTTAAGAAAATTTAGAGGGATCCTGGAGTGATGTTACAGGTCAAGTAGGGCAAGGCTGATATGTGTTGCCCTTTCTCCTTTCAGCAGCTCCCAGTGTGACATATTCCACTGGCTCAACTGCCTCCTAATCTTCCCAGCACTTTCCCTCCATTGTCTCCCCTCAGCTGCTGATGTTCCAGCATGGCATACTTTAGACTTCCCAGCCCGCCGTCTTCCCAGTTTCTATTCTTCCCTCCTCTTTAGCCCATGCTGCCACTCTCAATGTCCCAGCAGAGCATGGCTGACTGGCCTATCCCTACAACCTTCTAAGTGCCTCCCCTCCCTCCCTTCAACTGCAAATGATATTGGTGGCTTCCCCACCCCACTTTTCTCCATTTTTGCGGTGGTCCTTTAGCGAACCACATGGTCGTTAAGTGAATCATGCAGTTCCTCATTGATTTTGCTTGCCAGAAGCCAGCTGGGAAGGTCGAAAATGGCAATCACGTGACTGCAGGACACTGCAAAGGTCGTAAATGCAAACCGGTTGCCAAGCATCCAAATTGTGATCATGTGCCCGCAGGGATGTTGCAACAGTCCGTAAGTGCAAGGACTGGTCGTAAATCAGGTTTTAGTGCCACTGTAAGTCTAAACCATCGCTAAACAAATGGTTGTTAAGCAAGGACTACCTATATATGGAATGTTTTGCACTTGCAGAATGGGTCATCTTCCCATTTAGTCTCAGCATATCCAGTAGTATCCAGACATAAGCCTTCTATTCATGGAAGTGCCATAGGAATGAGGAACTTGTAGTTGTGATACTTGGACGGTCCAAGATTCCAGTGTCCTTCAGTATTGGCCATGTCAGTTGAAGCAAATGTGAGCTGGCAGGATAATTTGGAAAGAATGCTATTTGCTGCCTCATCCAGCCAGATACTTTCATAGTGGATTGCTCTTTGATAAGGCTATTCAAGAGTGTGCTATTCTTTCCACTTGCTGTGGGTAGAGAGCCATGCAAATGAATTAATGATTAGTCAATTTGGTGGGAGAAGATTACCTCCCTCTACTTTTTAGCAATAAAATGTATAGAACTGATAGCCTTTTGTATCAAGAGTGCAAGAAGTGGGAACATGGGCACCGTGGTCTGATGCAGTGTCAAATGCCTCCTTGTCACTAGATCCCCTTATCTTTCCCCCCACTTTACCCATTGTTGTATTTCCAATTAATTGCTTCCCAAGATCTTCACCACTGTTTTCTTGCTTTTCCTATTTCCCTCCCAGACTCTTCTTTCTTGTCGCTTTCTTCCATTGCATTCACATCCTCTGTATTTCCTTCCTTCTCTAACACTTCCCCCAAATAATCTCTATCCATTTACTTCCTTGTCTTGTCTTGTCTTGTCTTGTCTTGTCTTGTCTTGTCTTGTCTTGTCTTGTCTAGTTTTCCCATGTTTTCTTTTTCCTATGATTTCTTATACAGTATGTACTGTTTTCCTTTTTATCTGTAGCCACCCAGAGTCATGAAAGAGTCAGGCAGCCTCAAAATTGGATAAATAAATTTTGCCTTTCCCAATCCACACATGCTTATTCACCTGGTCATAGGCTGAAGCTTTTTTTCCTGTTCAAAAATGAAAATAAGAAAAATTTGCAGCATTAATTATTAGTAGAAAGAGGTATGACATTAGGATTATTTTCCATGTCATAACCACTTCTGTGTCTGAATCTGTCCTTTTGAGTTTGAGTCAAACTCAACCTCTGGTGACTTCATGGACCTCTTGGCAACAGTTCAAGAGTGGTTTGCAGTTGCCTTCTGGAACATTTTTTCAACTTTCCAGTCTAGCCTATAACCCTGTTTTTCTGATGGTCTCCCATCCAAGTGCTAGCCAGGTCCAACTCTGCTTGGCTTCTTTAAGGTCCGCCAAGGTTGGCTAGACACTGCCATCTGCTGTGACTATAGGGTCATTTATTGGGGGGGGGGGCTAAACCTCAAAGATTTTATCAGAAAAAGCTGATACTGAAAAGTATCAATATTAAAGCACCCACTTGATGAAGAAAAGTTGCATCTTAAAAATACAGTTATAAAAAATCCATAAAACAAACCAAACACAACAAAAATAATTTTAGAGTAAAAAAAGTGTCCCTGCCCATTTATGAAGTGAGATCCTTAAAATGCTGCGCAAAGCACGGTGTGGCTGTCCAGTTGACAGGAGCTACATGTCTTTGCTTTACACCTTTTCTAATTTCTATTCCTGTTTGGCTTCTATATTTATTATAGAACTCTGAAGGAAGGTCTTGAAGAGTATAACTTAGAGGACAAGATCCTTGTGAAAGTACTGTTGGAGGAACTGAAGGCATACAAAGCTGTTCGAGTTGACACTGGCCAAGAGCGCTTCAATGTGATCTGTGACCTCCTAGACATATGTTCAGAAGGCAGCCATTGGGTCCATGAAAGAGCTTTTATCCTGGTGGAACTGGCGCAGGTGCTATGTTATCATGATTATAGTGAGCAGACAGAATGGTGAGTAAGGTTAAGGTAAGGTTTTCCCCTTCCAGTCATATCCGGTTCTAGGGGGCGGTACTCATCTCCGATTCTCGACCGAGGGAGCCAGCGTTGCCCATAGACGCTTCCGTGGTCATGTGGCCAGCATGACTGAACGCCAAGGCGCACGGAACGCTGTTACCTTCCCACCGGAGTGGTACCTATTTATCTACTTGCATTTTTACATGCTTTCGAACTGCTACGTTGGCAGGAGCTGGGCGAGAACGGGAGGTCACCCCGTTACGCAGTGCTTCCGGGTCTCAACCTGCCGTCCTTTCGTTCGACCGTCGGCAGTCTTAACCATTACGCCACCGCGCCGCCCGCCCCCCTGTAGATACCCTGTAGGTAGTATGATTTGATGCCAGCTTTGTGGTTTTCCTCAAGCATCCTACTTTGGATACCTCTCTATTGAAGTGATGCCAAGTCTTAAAAATGAACTTGAACTGGAAACTGCCAGAGTCCCACTAACTTGTTTCTAGTATCCTGTTCTCCTTGTCTTCCATATCTGGTTTTGTCTTTTCACTGGTTTGAGTGTGGACTTCTAAGGGTAGAACTGGAGATGAGTTGGGAGAGTATCAACCTTGCTAGATAACAAAGGCTTGCTGGTTGATGCTACAGAACTGATACATGTAAGGATCAGTTGTCTCTTCAAAAATGCTGATGCTAATAGTTAGGGTGCTGGGCAATTGCATGTTTTGTTTAAGTGCTGCTGTTGCTATACCTTTTCTGACCAAAGTACTTGTTTCTCTTGTGCAAAAAAAAGAGAAGGATCTCATGGATTATTTAAACAAGGACTGGATGCACTTAGATGTAATGAACCTGAACTGATGAGAATTCTGGCTAAGCTAACTAGAAACTAACAAGCAGTCTTCTGACTACATCAGTTATGCTTCTGAATGTATGAGAGTCCAGTGCAAAAAAGGTTCTCAGCAATTGTGGCTAATCATATTTTAATTATTCTTGCTAAATTTAGATCTTCTCTCTTGTAGTTCTGCTCTGGACTCTATAAACGAAGCCCTGCGGTTGTTAGAATATGTGCCAAAGACTCCACAGAATGAGGAACAGCTCCAGGATGATAAGGCCCAGGCTTTACTCTGGCTTTATATCTGCACAGTTGAAGACAAAATGCATGAGGTATATGACTCAAAGCAAAATAGCACAGAACTCAACCACCTAAATTCTGGTTTGTTTGTATGTATTCTATACTCCAGAGAGCAGGGGGGCTAAAACAGCTATAGACAGCCACTGGAAGGAACATAATCTGTCTTTTCTCAGCTTATTTTAATTAAAAATCAGAAAAGAAAGCAGAAATATTTAGTTCGCTATATCACTAGTATTAAATGACAGTATAATTTAAGGTTCTCCAAAGTAACCAGTTACAACTCTAACATGCGGAAGTAAAGAATGCTGATGTAAAGTTCTTTGATTGATTTTTTTTTTTGAGGCTATAGATCTACCATATAGTAATCATGTGTCCTAATCAGGGCATGGGAACCTGTTGTAGTTTTTGTTTTGGAATAGAGAGCCAGCTTCATACAGTGCTGAAGTTGCTGGCCTAGAAACTAGGAGACTGAGTTCTAGACCTCCCTTAGGCATGAAAGCTGGCTGGGGGATTTTGGGCCAGTCACACACACACAGCTCAACCTACCTCATAGGGGGTTTGTTGTGGGGAAAATAGGGGGCAGGAGTATTAGGTACAGTATGTTTTCCGCCTTGAGTTGACCAAATATAAAGGCAGGATAAAATAATCACCACCACCACCAAAGGGAGACTAACTGCCACATTGTTATTTTGCATGAATTGGTAGTAGGAATTGATGTATCTCAAGAGCTCATTCACAGATGATTACTTGAGTTTAAAGCAAGATCCCCGTTAGCACATAATGTAAAGTATCTTGCAGGATAGGCTCAATAAAATCTCCCTCTGGTAGCTTTGAAGTTCTCTTATCCTAGGTTGCTGCGCAAGGGACATAGACGAATGGAGCAGAGACAGCAAGAACACTGTCTGGCTTACATACTAAGTATGCTGTTTAGCAGTAGTCGGTGGATTTAATGCTACCTCTTCTCTTTCAAACAGAGTATCAAGCAAGAGCAGAGAACCAGAAATGCTCAGGGACAAAAAGACACAGAAGTTCTTGAGGGTTTTGAAACCAATGATCTCAGTTATGAGGATAAATCCCATGATGACAAGTTCCTGTATCTTGGCATTGCATTTAATCTATCTGCAGATTCTGGTGAGGAATTTTATGTTGCTATTGGACTGTGGGCAACTGTTAAATTCAAATGAGATTAAAACAAAAAGAGTAGCTAATCAATATCAAGACTGGTAGGGTTCTTGTAATCCTACATCCTGCTGGGAATAAACAGCAGACATGGGTCTTATTAGTGGCATTATGCAGGAATAGGAGATGGACATCTTTAGAGATTGTTATATGCTGGTAAGAGGATATTCCTTTATTGCTGTTTCTAAGACATTCTTTTTATTGTGTTATACTGAAATGTTTCAAGATTCTAATTAATCAGTTTAAGCTTCAACATAAAGTTTTTCATGTTAGTCTGAAAACAATGTCATAAAGGACTTAAAAACTTTGCAGTGTTCGACTTCTGGGGGAGGTGAGGTATGGCGAACTGAAAGCGGAGCTGATGACCGTGGCAAAGACCAAGGAACCGGTGAGGAGACTGGTTCCTTGGAACCTCTCCAGATAAGGAGAGGATGGGAGATCACCCACATGTGCCCTGGACAGCTGCTCCTCACAAGGAGACCTCAGGACAGCAGTTTTCCACGGGTTTGAGTGCTGGGAGATGACAGGATCAGCCATCTTGCTCGCTGATGGAGACCTTTAAAGGACACTTAGTTTGCAAACCTCACTTTCTAATCACTTTTGGAAATTGCCTATTAACTATTCTAAAGCTATTAGAGACCTTTGGAATGACAGGTTTTAAAAGTCTTCATTGGATGAATTTATCTTGGACTCTGAACAAAAGAAAAAATTACAAGCTTAAGAATTTAAAGAATTTGAAATAAACAGCAAAAAGCTAAACAAGATTTTGATCTAAGGAAGTTATAAATGGATTAAGGGTCTAGATAAATTTGGAATATTAACTTTTACTATAAGATATTGGAATTAACTAAAAAAAATAAACAACTTCTCGTGGGAAACAGATTTATTTTGGTTATCCTGGCAATTGCAAGTCATAACAAAAGATAAGTGATGATTTTAGAAACTGGACAGTAGAAGGGACTAAAGATTTTAAGCAGAAGAAAAAAAAATACAAAGTCTGATGTCAGTTAATACTGGGACTTACAGAATGATACAAAACATTATCGAAATATTAAAGGAGATATTTGAAGAATGGAGCCAGAAGTTAGTAACTACAATATCAACACTGTCGGTGATGATGTCCGCTTTTATGGATAGACTGTGTCTGAAAGATGTTAATGAAGGAATGATAAATGTGGAACAAATGTGGAAAAGGATGCTTTATTATTTATACAAAAGAAATAATATAATGTTTTATTGGTTATACAAAAGAAACTGGATGAAGTTAAGGGGAAATACAAATGACAAACCAAGAGAATGACCTGGAAAATGTTTTCTTATTGGATCTACAAAAGAGGCTTGTTAAAGGTTTGAAGACATCTGTGTGATGGGATAAAGAAGAATTGAAGAGGAATCAAATCATACAACAATATTTGATTGAAGTAAAGATTAAGACTGATAGAAGTAAAAGGAAGGAATTTAAAGTTGGTTTATTTGATCGTTAAAATAAGACTTTTTTTGCAATGTTCTGGCAACCCTTTATGGATTTTTTGCTGACACAAGGATTGAAAAGTTGATGTTTTATGGATTTGCTTATAGATAACGGATGGGATATGGGATGAAGAGATATCTGCTTACCCTTGTGGGGGGTGAGGAGTTATTAAATTTGTTTATACTTTTTGTGAGAAAGGTTGGAAGTCACTTTATATATATTTTTTCTTCTCTTTTTTTCCCTTTTCTTGCACATTTTATTCTTATTTTCCATTCTCTTTCCTTTCTCTAAGTTTAGTTTGTATTAGTTTTTACTAGTGTAATTAAAATTCTTATTAAAAATTATATTAAAAAAACAACTTTGCAGTGTTCCTCCATATCCAGTCAAGTTTGAAATCAGTGGTGTTTTTTAGATCACCCCAATCCAATATTATTCTCAGCCTGGCTAATCTAAGCAAAATAGGTTAATCTTGCTTGGAAATTTTCTACTGAAAACACTTGTATAGAAAATAGGAAGCATAAATCTAGGCTCCATAACCAAGTTCTACCAGCTTACACAATGTTACAAATATTTCATTTCTTTATTTCAAGTTTTGCTCTTTATAGGTGTTCTTTTGTTGGAAAGAATTAAAAAAACAAATGAGCACAATAATAGAAGTGTGCGAATAATAACAACAACAAAAACACAGCTGGTAACAAGTTTTTTTAAAGTTGCCTGATACTGCAGTTTCAGAGTGTTTGCCAAGGAAAAGAATTCCATGCCATAATTAAGAAGCATGTTGCTTCAATTGTCAACCATGTTGCCTTAGGCAAGGGTAGTGAAGGAGTATGTCCTTATGCATATGGAAGGCACCAGGCTGGAGAAAGCTGAAATAATTGAATTTCAAGCTCTGTAGAGATTTGATTCAGCCAGTGGACATACAGATTGCAGCTGAGAACATCAGGCAAATGTCTTCAGCAGCTCTGTGCTACTCGGGGAATTATCTTACCTGTTCTTACTCAGGTAGCTTAGGATGCAACGAGTTAGCTCCCCAGGAGAGACAAAAGTAGGGTTGGGTTTGGCTACTTGTAGAAATGCACACATTCTGGTTCTTTACTCAACATTACTTGATTAGCAAAAAGCAAATGTAGTCTTAGAATTGTTCCAAGCTTTCCTCTCCTTAGACTACTTTACCAAAGTTTGGTGGTAGAATTGTAAACGATACCAGACATGACTCGGTCTCTTCCAAAGCAATCTCTCTTCTGCTCAGATGGGGCCACGTCTTACTAATAGTAATGGTATGACTGCTTCTGATGGCGGGCTCATTCCTGGGTGTGTGAAACACTTCAGTTGTTGCTGCTGAAGGCAGAACTGAGCAAAGATAATCCCATTAAACCTGCAATCTGTCTTTGCCTAACACTTTGCCTTCCTTCTAGTGCAATCCAGATGTTTGGATGATGCCCTTGCCTTGTGGAAACAGCTCCTGTCAAAAGGCACAACCCCGGCTCTGCGGAGCATCGAGCAGACAGCAGCATCCTTGCATATCATGGCAGCTTTATACAGAATGATGGGAAAGGTATTAAGTGCTGGGCATTCTGTCTTGTAGAACTTGGCTTGGCTCCTTTAGCTTCCTTGAGGCTCACTCTTTTTTTCTTTCCTTCCCACTGAATCCTGTTTGGGATTCCTATGAAAAGCCTTGAGCCTGGGGAGTTGGGGAGATGACAACTCTTCATGGGCACTATGCATCTCACAAATGTGATGCATCTTTTCTGCTCTTCTAACTACAAATGTTAACTCTCTTCCCAATCTGAGAATGGGGATGGATGGGGAGATAAATTACAGGAGGATGAGTGGTCTTCAACTTGTTGCTGCTTATAGTAATAAACAACCTGCTGTTTTGTTCACAAGTGAACAAAGCGAGCAGTTTAAATCTCACACTTTGTATTGATAGGCTAGTGAAGGAAGGAGTGGAGAATCTCTGGGCTTCTAGCATGGCCAGTGGGGAGGGATACTGGGAATTATAGCACAAGAGCAGTTGCAGCTCTGCAGGTTTCCCAGATGTATGCATGGAGAGAGGGTGGAAATGTTAATGCTGGTTGCAAGAACTGAGTCAAAATGTACAAAGCAGTTGGGTGAAGTATACAGTATTAGCCATAGAGCAAGCTTGAAGTACAAGTAGTCCTCATTTAGCAACCCCAACTGGTTCCAGTGAAATGGTTGCTAAGTGAACGTGACAGAGAGAGAGAGACTGCAAAGATTGCTGGTTGCTGCTGTCTCATTCAGATAAAGTTCTCTTGTGCAGCAACGCCAGTGTTACTCTCACTCCAGCGTGTGTTGTTGTCAGGCACAGAAATTTGGGTGTAGGTGCAGGCGTTGGTCAGAAAATTATTTTTTTTACTACTGTTTATTACTGTCGTATTTGCCAATGGTTGCTATCCAAGAGTTGCTAAACAAGGACTACCTGTAGTTCCATCTGTAGCATCAACTTATACTTTTTCTTCCACAGGCTGTCATAAAAGGATGGGAATTGGCAATGTGGCATCTCTAGATAGCTTCTTTTGACCTCCAAGTTTTTTAAAATAAAAATATCTAGAACATAGCTTTCCAAACTGTGTGTCACGACACTTTAGTGTGTCGCAACACACAGTTTAGTGTGTCGCAGTGGTGGGGGCGTGCACGGCGGCGGTGTGCACGGCAGCGACGCACCATCAGCACTTCCGCGTTTTAGTGAGGCCGCCACAGTTGGTGTGTCGCCAACGGCGGCACTTTGGAAAGCACTGATCTAGAATCTCTGTAGCATTCCATGAGATTCTGTGAGGTGGTAGCCTTTCAGAATATTCATGTTTTTAAAATATTTTGATGCTACAACATCATGTAGTGGGAACAGCAGTCAAAAAGGTTTTAAGCCCTATAAAAGGAGGTGGCAGATGCTTAGAATTGCTGTCTTTGGAAATTACTGGCTTTCCAGTTTCTTGCCACTGTCCCTTTTCCTTGCACTTCTGTAATTTTCAGTGCAGGAACAATAGAAAAAGTGGATGGTGCAGCTTTCCCAAAGCAAGTACATACAAACTTATTTTAAAATGGAACACCTTTCCAAAATGTTGAATCAGCATTTTGAATGAATTCTTGCAATGGAGTGAAATATGATATATGTATTATAGTTCTCTTCTGTTCTGTCCAGATTTATGTTTGAAATCAGTGTAAAGGTTTCTTCCCATCACAAAGAAAGCAATGTAGATGGCCAGCTGGTGATCAATAGCTATGGCAGCCATTGGAAGATAATGACCATAAAATTGTTAATAAGGTGCTAACAGCATACTCTGGGGATGGCTAGTATAGTAAGATAGTCCTAGAATAGCCCTTCCAAGGCTGAAAGAACACATCGCCTTCTTAATTTTTATATTTATGGTATTTTAAATGGTTATTTTAATGTTTTAATGTTTAATATTCGTAATTTTGATGATTTGTAAACCGCCCAGAGTCCCTTCTGGGAGTTGGGCGGTGAGAAATCGAATACATACATACATACATACATACATACATACATACATACATACATACTCACTCTTCGTTCAGTTTCAGTGAAAGGAGAAAGTCTCCATCAGTACACTGCATACATTTGCTTGCTTTGTAAGCTTATGCACTGGCTGGATAATCGGACTTGCAACTTCAGTTTGTTTCTTCTCCAGGGAGAACTGGGAAGAGTTGATTATTCAACTCCAGTAATGATTTCCAAACTGAATATCATTTGAGCTTATGCACTTTGAATCTAGGACAATCTTTCTGTTTAAGCAATGGCAACTTTACTACAGTACCTGAGTTCTACAGGAACAAGTCTGGGCCGCCAGATTTTTCAGAATGTTATAGCTGGCCATCTCTACTCCACTCTACTGTATTACCACCCTCTACATTTCCTGCTGCACCCCCCTCAAAATTATGTATCTAAATGTTTTATTCTGTTTTTGTTCTGCAGCCACTAGAGGCTATAGAGAGCTTCTTCCTAATCACAGCTCTTTCTGGTGCACTTAAAGATTTTGTTGGGAAAACCAATGCCTTGTGCCAAATTGCTAAGCTCCTTCTCCATCTGGAGTGTCCCAGTTATGCTGAGGTGAGTCTGAATAGTATGCTAACAGCACAAATATCCCAACAGACCACTCACCATATGCCCATATCTTTGTTTATAGCTGATTGTTAAGCTGCTGGTCCATTTAGCCCATCCCAGTTTGCCTGGAAACAGCTGTTGAAGATCTCTTTCTCTCTTTCTGCCCATGCCTACAACTAAAATTCTGCAACTGGAGATGTGTGGAATTAGAACTTTATGCACCCAAAATACATGGTTTGCTAAGATGGCCCCCAGTGTAAGAAGCATGGAATTTAATGGATTTCTCCTGATTGTTATCAATGCTTGGTTTACTACCTTTAAAAAAAATTAAGTACTGTAAAATAATATTGAAAGTGGAAAAAATCATTGTATAACAAAAAGCCAGATTCAGATGTCACAAAGGAATACTTCCTGTCTTCCATGAAGGGAGGAATAAGAGGGAGGAAAGTAGACTGTGTACAGGTAGTCCTTGACTTACAGCCATTCGTTTAGTGACCATTCGAAGTTACGACAGTGCTGAAAAGAGTGACTTGTGACTGGTCCTCGCACTGTCACAGCATCCTCGCAGTCATGTGATTGCCATTTGTGACCTTCCCAGCCAGCTTCCGACAAGCAAAATCAATGGGGGAAACTGGATTCGCTTAATGACTGTGGCAAAAAGGTCCTAAAAACGGTCACGGTCACGTGATGCCTCACTTAATAACTGCATTGCTTAGCAACCAAAGTTCCAATCCCAATTGTGGGTGTAAGTCAAGGACTACCTGTACTGCTGCAAAAAGGTCCTAAAAACGGTCATGGTCACATGATGCCTCACTTAATAACTGCATTGCTTAGCAACCAAAGTTCCAGTCCCAATTGTGGGTGTAAGTCAAGGACTACCTGTACATAAATATTTTGTTTGTTCATAGTAAACTAAGATGAGCCATGGAAGCAGGCTTGTCATTATGTGCAAATCATCATCATCATCATCATCATCATCTATTAAAGTTGTATCTGCCTGACTCCCAATGACTCTGGGTGGCTCAGAACAATCAATAAGGAAATTACAATAAAACGTAAAAGATAAAGATAAAAAATGGCAAGCACAATAGACCAGATGGAATAAAGCAAAGGGTCTCATTCTCCCTTGCCAAAGGCCTGGGTGAAGAGCCAGGCCTTCATGGCTCTTCTAAACAACAGCAGAGGGGGGGCCATCTGGATCTTGGGGGGAACCTCATTCCAGAGGGCAGGCGCTGCTACAGAGAAGGTGCACTTCCTGGTCCTGAGAGATGACAATGTTTAACTGAAGGAACCCAGAGCACACCAACCCTGCCAAATTGGATTGGCTGGGCAAATGCTATGGGAAACAGGTGGTCCTTAAGTAACCAGGCCCTATGCCATGTAGGGGTTTATAGGTAACACTTTGAATCATACCCAGAAGCAAACTGGCAAATAGTGCAGCTCACGAAGCAGAGGTGTTACATGGGCATACCAAGGCATGCCCATTACTGCTTGTTCCACTGCATTCTGGACCAGTTGAAGCTTCTGGGTGGTCTTCAAGGGCAGCTTCTCAAGAGGTAAAGTCCTATTCCACATTCTATGAGGGGAGGTATATGGGGGACAACCTTCTCCTTGAAGGGTATCTCACAACTTAGAGTCTTTAGGCTGCTGAGATGAATTGCTGGTGGTCAGACATTAGCTAGATTCTCTTATTAAATCCTAATGGGCTACCTGTTCTGAAAATGTCCTTTTTTTCCCTTTTCTTTTAGGCTGTTTTAAGGGAAGCCGAATTATGCTTGAAAAATGTGGATGGAAATAATAGCTCCTACTTGCTGATGAGTCAAACTTTAGCTGTGCTCCATAGCAAGCTATATTTAGCAAATTGCAAGGTATTTGTGGTAGAATGCCTTCTTGTATGCATTGCAGAACACCAAGATTGGCAAGCTGGTATGCTAAAAATCTGTAGTTAAAGCTACATTGGCCTTGATCTAACCTAGTGCCCTGGGTTGGCTTGGTTACAGTTCTATTCACCTGCTAGCCAGGATGTCCATTGATTCTAGTTGTATCTAGTATGACAGACTAGAAAGCAACATGGATATCATGCTTCTCTAGGGTCACAAAGGGAGGCTTCTGTTGTAGTTAATATTTGGCTCTGCTATCAAAAGTTAGGTAACCTTATTAGTTAACCTTCTTGTCTAGATACTACTACTTATGCTGTGCTTATTTGTTGACCTGGCAAGGAGGCTCATCATAGCTAGACTACCATCTGGTTGTCTTCACCCATATCCAGTTGGGTACCTTTTTGAATTGTAGCTAGAGTCCAACATCATTACAATAAATAAATAGCAGTGGCATCCTTCTACCCACAGATTGACCATAAAACTGGAGCAAGTGATGCACCCTATCCCTACAGATGCTGCTGAACTACCTCCCAGCGGCTCGACCAGTGGTGAGGGATGCTTGGAGTTCTAGTTCAGCAACAACTGGAGGTTACCAATTTTTTTTTAAAATGTTATTTTTGAGGGCTGTAATAATTGCAGCCTGTATTAGTAAATTTTATCTTTTGATAATTCCTGGTATTCACGGCTAGACTGGGGCACGATGGCTCAGCGGTTAAGACGCCAGGCTTGTCGATCGGAAGGTCGCAAGTTCGGAAGTTCGAGACCCTAGCGCCGCGTGACGGAGTGAGCTTCCGCACTCGCCCCAGCTTTTGCCAACCTAGCAATTCGAAAGCATGCAAATGCAAGTAGATTAATAGGTACCACTTTGGTGGGTAGGTAACAGCATTCTGCATGCGTCATGCCGGCCACATGACCGCGGAAGCGTCTTCAGACAACGCTGGCTCTTCGGCTAACAAACGGAGATGAGCACCGGCCCCTAGAGTCGGATACGACTGTGCGGGGGAACCTTTACCTTTAACCTTTAATTCCTGGTAAATCTTGTTAGCATTTTCACTATCACATTTCTCTATATTTTAACTTTTTTATTCTTAAGAAACATTGTTGGCATACTTTTGTGAGAAGATTATTAAGAACATTTTCAAGTAGGAAATGATATATAAAGCCTTAATTCTTAATAACTAGAACTATAGTTAATTGGCTGATAGAATTAGTGTAGCAGAGATCCATATGGCTTAGTAGTAAAATAAGGAACCAAGCTCTTTGGCACCATTTGCTTGGCACTTCAAAGGCCCCAAGTGATCAACTTTCTGGGAAGCAAACTACTACAGAAAGCAAGAAATTGACCCAGTCACCCTTTCTTAGTTTGTTCAATCTACTAACAAAGAAATATTGGGTACAATCTGCAGCTACTTTGTGATTCTCAAGAAATATCTCTGGAGTTGGCAAATTAACTGCAATCTGATCCATGAGTTATTGAAAATGTGCATAAAAAAATGGCTGGCTGAGAACAGTCTTCTTAGCAATTGATCTTTCCTCCCCTTTTCTCTTGATGAACAGACAGAAGAAGGCCTCAACTTGTTAGTAGGAATCCTTCAAAATCCAGCTTTGCAAAGGTCCTCTAAGGTCTGGTATCTGCTGCGAGCCAGTGCTCTCCAGCTAACTGCTGCGTACCTTGTCCTGCCTTCCTCCACTCTCCCACTGGCACTCAGGCAAAAGCTCTCTGCTCGAGGTGAATGTGGGAATCTGGGTTCCCCTCTTCCTTTCAAGTGTAATATGCTTCATACTTTTAACCATCTGTACATACATAGGTAGAGAACTTGGAGCACTCTGTAAAATGGCAGTGCAATCCATTCTGGGAGGAGATTTCACTCTACAGTTTTCAAGATCCCCAATTGGTCCTGAAACTTGCTTTCAAACCCAGAGCACTAAGCAATAGGGAGCAAAAAACAGACTGATATACATTCTTCGGGCAGCTGTATTGGTGGTGGTTGTGGCTATTTGGAAATTCCATCCATCCTTCAGGGGAGGATGGATGGTTAAAGAGTGGGAATTAGTGTTTGCCTCCTGGAAGCTTTCAGCAAGCATTCTCATCCATAAACTCTCAAAAATGGGCCATTTGGGAAGGTTTTTACAAATCATTCCATTCTTACCCTTAAAATTCAAAAAAATATGCCATGCTTCTGGAATGCTTCACCTTTTCATTGAATGGCCTCTTTGGCCCTTAGAAGGTTGGGAAACTAAGTAGTGGTAGATTTGCCACCATGAAAACCAGCTTATCGCTTAAATGTGCAATCTTAGGAAAGTATTCTAGGCTGTATTGTTGCTAAGGTCCAGTGTGTGGATTTCTGATGGTGTTGTATGGACCACTACTTTGTCATCTAAAGGCAGATACTAGTCCCCCAAATAAAATATAAATTAATTTTTAAAAATAAGAATAGTCTTGTGGAATTTTGCTTATTTAAGTTATGTTCTTAACTTTGGCATTTGCAGAAATTAAGGACCATCTGCAGCTATGGTCCCAGGTCTTTGGTTGGGAGGAATGGTTCTCAATAATACCTATAACACTCCCCAGAAATATCAACAACACAGAGATCCCATTGCATTGATTTCTTGGAGAAATTGCTTCTCAAAGCCAAGGTGTTTGAAGAACGTAATGTTTTTCTCTTCTACTATGCAGGATGGAAGACGCCTGAAATGGCTCTAAGTGATGCACACAGACTGTACCGTAGCATCCTCTTGAACTTCTCGCTCATTACCAGTGATGCATCGACAAAAGAGTCTCTTGAGCATCAATTTATAGATCATGGTAAATGATTACTGCTTTTCTATGTGTGTAAGGGCTCTCGCTGTGTCTAAAAGCCTATGATCTTAACGCTGTTAGCTCTCTATAGCTTTTTAATTAAATTTGCATAATATAAAGACTGAGAATATATTTTTGTGCACTGTCTGAAAGCTTGGCAACCCCTTGACATTGGAATTCCCTTTTCTAAGGATTTAGAGAAAGGGCCAACAATCACATTGCTTGCTTTTTTGTTCTCTTGGTCCCTTTCCTCTACTAATTTTGTATATTTTAAAAAGGAGGGTTAAGAGTATGTGGGTAATGCTCAGCTAATTTTTAGAAATCTGAAAAGCCTGAAGAAAAATTTCAAGAGATATTCTGGCAACAGTTCTCCATGAACTTAGATGGTAAGGGTCTACCATTGTGTTAGATTCTCTCCTAACTGGAGACCCAAGAGATTTGAACCTGGGGTTGCTAAGCATGTACTCTGTCATGGAGCTATTAACCCAAAGCACTTATTGTGCCAAGGCATAATGTAGTTTGTTGGATTTTGGTTTAATGTTTTTTTTTTTCAATTCACCCATTCTGTTTTGTAAACCAAGTTTTTCTGGCTTGGTGTGATATGTAAATCCAGCCATTTGTGTTAGATTCAACAAAGCATGAGTTAATGTAATGTGTGTGTCCAGTCATGGGCTTTCATGGGCTTTCCCTTTCAGCAGAGCTCTGCACGGCCCTTGGTTTTTATTTGCTCTCCCCTGTCCCCAAAACACATGTTTCAATCTGGACATGGATCACCCAACGCTAGCTGTACCATGCAGAGAACATTTTGCACATTCTTTCTAAGAGGTTAAAAAGAAAAGGAACTTCTACTTCCTAGACAATGCATCAGTGGGTCTACATTGTGTATCATGTTATGCTCTTCATGACCGCATCAATATGCATTCCTCCTGCCTTTACGTTAGCAGAGAACTACTCAGACATAAATTACTCTCTGAGGGTAGGGAGTGCTGCTGTCCTTGCTGTTTTAATGCAGATAAGTTCAGGAAAGCGATTGGTGGAATGCCCTGGTTTCCCTCCCACCAATATCACCTGCTGGTGTGGACAAAACACTACTAATTGCTTTCCTTAAAACTTGTTGGGGAGATCTTGGGTGAATGTAGATGGCTGCCTAGGAAGGAGGACTTTCACAAATGAAAAAAAAGCAGACATGTCCAAAAAGTGTGACTGATAGTGAAGAGGAGCACTTGCAAGGAGAATCAGGGATGCTCCCTTCAGCTTCACCCAGTGCTCATTTGCCATGTTTGTAGCCTGTCAGCTGGGCTATTTCTATTGCACTGCCCGGAATTTGTACAAGTGCTTGAACTTCTCTACGTATGGTTTGTTGCAAGTGAGTGACCAAGGAGTCCAGTTCTGAACTTACGGCCAACAGCTGTTAGGAGTAGCCCATAGTGTACACGAAATGGCATAAGAGGAATAGGCAAAATGGGGCACCCCATAACAAAAACAATTAGAAGCCTGGCCTTTAAACCTTCATTTGGGACAGAGCCAACAAAATATGCCTAGCTGAATCCTGCTCTCTTCCTAACATAAATCAATCTATGCAGCACAGGACTATCACCAGTCCTGCTTTTTAACACAGGACCAGCGCTCTTTCAAAAATGTATATAAGAGTACTGTGTGATGGCTGACCAGAGCAACGTTTTCTAAAAATCTACACAGATATCACATGGCCAATTGCTTCTGTGAAAGCCAGGTGCCACTTTCTCTTGTAACGCAAGCCAAACTGGCCACAGAGGGCAGTGCCCAGCTCCTGGGAAGGAGGATGTGCCCACAGCCGGGTAGAGTGGACAGTAGGAGCTGGACAGACCTCAACCCCTGTCCCTACCAGTAATCACGTTATCCATGAAGGATGCTAGATCATATGCATGGGCTAAACTGTCAGGAGAAGAGGGAAAATACTACTTTAAAACTGGAATAGTTAAAGACAACTTTAAGCTGCCTTCACTTATGAAGTTGAAAGGAAGGCAACACTGAGAGCATGGGTAATTTAAAACCCATTTGTGGGGCAATTTTGTGTTATGGTTAGAAGAACATGAGGATGAGCCCATTGTCTCCCAGTCATTGTGAAAAATCAAGGTACTGCTACATTCCAGAAGGAGCCTGCCTTGTTTCACATTTAACTATGTTTACTTTATATTCAGTGATTGCTTTGTATGTCTCTGTTTTGGTTAAACCAATAATTTAACAATTATTGGGTAAACTTAACACTTGGGGAAAAACAAGTGTCAGAGTGGGTGTGGCGATGATGCAGAGTGGAAAGGACTGCACATATCCAGGCAACTATTTTTTCTCTCTTTTTTTCCTAGGCTTTGGGGAAAGTTTTGGGGTTTTTGGTGTTTCATTAACTATATTAACCAATTTGTAAAGTATGTACTATAATTTGGCTTCAAAATGGCATGAAGAACATTGATTTTTAATGGTAATTGTGGTGGTGATGGTGGTTGGAAGAGACTTTATGGAATCTCAAAATGGGTATTATGGGGCCCAAC
This sequence comes from Charina bottae, assembly GCA_023362775.1. Taxonomy (NCBI): domain Eukaryota; kingdom Metazoa; phylum Chordata; class Lepidosauria; order Squamata; family Charinaidae; genus Charina; species Charina bottae. The sequence goes on from JALMGJ010000002.1 coordinate 160,308,387, forward strand.
TGTGATCTAAGTGGAATTTTGTTCATGCTCCAGGATGCTTTATATTTTTCACTGACAGAACCACTATCTATCTATCTATCTATCTATCTATCTATCTATCTATCTATCTATCTATCTATTTATTATTTCTAACTTATATCACCGCCCATCTCCCCCCACAAGGGGACTCTGGGCGGTTTACAACCAAGTCAGCAATTAAAACATATAAAATACTTTATACAATCATTAAAAATATAAAAATATAAAATCCAAGAGGCTGTAAGTGATGTTTACGAACCAAACTATTTACGGTGCGAGCCATCCCCAGGAAGAACTATTACTCATCCCGTCCCAAGCGAGGTGGCAGAGCCAGGTTTTCAGTTGCTTCCTGAAGGTCAGGAGTGTGGGGGCTAGCCTCACCTCAAGGGGCAGGATGTTCCAAAGGGCGGGTGCTACGGCAGAGAAGGCACGCCTCCTGGATCCCGCTAGGTGAAATTCTTTTACTGATGGGATCCGTAGCATGCCCTCTCTGCATGACCGGGTGGGGCGGGTCGATGCTCTGGGGATGAGGCGGTCTCTAAGGTAGCCTGGTCCCATGCCATGTAGGGCTTTAAAGGTAACAACCAACACCTTGAATTGGACCCGGAAGCAAACTGGTAACCAGTGCAGCTCACGCAGCAGAGGTGTCACGTGTGCCGATCTTGGGGCACTCATAACTGCGCGCGCAGCCGCATTCTGGACCAGCTGAAGCTTCCGGATACTCTTCAAGGGTAGCCCCATGTAGAGTGCATTGCAATAGTCTATATGGGAGATGACCAGGGCATGAGTGACTGTACGGAGGGCATCTCGGTCCAGGAAAGGGCGAAGCTGGCGTACAACTTGAAGTTGCACAAACGCCCTTCTGGCCACGACTGCCACCTGCTCTTCAAGCAGGAGTCGTGAGTCCAGAAGGACCCCCAGGTTCCGCACTGAGTCTGAACGGGGTAGTGCCACCCCGTCCAGATCTAAAGATGACAACTCCTTGGATCCCGAGACGCCATCAATCCACAGCCACTCCGTCTTACCAGGGTTCAGCTGAAGCCTGTTGTTCCCCATCCAGACCCCCACAGCCCTCAGGCACTGAGAAAGGGCAGAAGTTGCATCACTTAACTCACCCGGGATGGAGATATATAGTTGAGTATCATCAGCATACTGATGATACCTCATCCCGTGTTGGCGGATGATCTCACCCAGCGGTTTCATGTAGATATTAAATAGGAGAGGGGAGAGAACCGAGCCCTGCGGCACCCCACAAAGTAGGGGCCGAGGGTCGGACCTCTCATCTCCTATCACCACCGATTGGGACCGGTCTCGGAGGAAGGAGGTGAACCAGCGCAAAACTACGCCGCCCACCCCCAACTCTCCGAGCCGCCCCAAAAGGATACCATGGTCGATGGTATCGAAAGCCGCTGAGAGGTTAAGAAGAGCCAGGATGGATGCACTGCCTCCATCCCGCTCTCACCAGAGATAATCTGTAAGTGCGACCAATGCAGTTTCTACCCCATATCCTGGCCTGAATCCTGACTGGAAGGGGTCTAGATAATCCGTATCATCCAGAATCCTCTGGAGCTGTAATGCCACCACTTTCTCAACCACCTTCCCTAAAAAGGGAAGGTGGGAGACGGGACGAAAATTGTCCAACACTTTAGGGTCCAGTGATGGCTTCTTGAGGGGGGGGGGTGCACCAGCGCTTCTTTAAAAGCAGCCGGAAACACTCCCTCTCCCAAGGATGTAACAACCATCGCATGGACCCAGCCACATGTCACCTCCCTGGCCGCTTTCACTAGCCAGGAAGGGCATGGGTCAAGATGACACGTAGTGGCCCTTACAGTCCGGAGGATCCTGTCCACTTCCTTGGGCTCAACAGGATCAAACTGTTCCCAGATAACCGGGCATAGACGTTCCCTTGGCATCTCCCCAGACCATGCACCACGCTTGGAGTCCAGCTTAGAACGAATCCGAGCGATTTTATCCGCCAGATGCTCCGAAAATTCCTCCACTCGGCCCTGAAGGTGGGTCACTGGGCCCACCTTACCCAGGAGAGATCGAGTAATCCTAAACAGGGCCGACGGGCGGCATTCTGCAGATGCAATAAGAGTAGAGAAATATTGCCGTTTCGCCACTCTTACCGCCACCAGGTAGGCCTTAACCGCGGCTCTAGCTAGTGTTCAGTCAGATTCGGTCTTTGTCTTCCTCCAGCGGCGCTCTAGACGTCTCTTACCCCTCTTCAAAACCCTCAATCCCTCCGTGAACCACGGGGAATAACGGGTCGAATGGGGCAAGAGAGGCCGCACAGGCGCGATCCTGTCCAAGGCCCCGGCCGCTTCCTTATTCCAGGCTGCGGCCAGGACCTCCGCTGGACCGTGCAAAAGATCCTCGGGTATAACCCCCAGCTCCCTCTGAAACCCTATCGGGTCCATTAGTCGCCGGGGGCGGACCAATCGAATAGGTCCAGCCTCCCTGCGGAGTGGGGCAGCATATGAGAATCTCAGGGCCACCAGGGCATGATCTGACCATGATCTGACCATGACAATGGGGAAAGATGTAACTCTCCCCCCAGATCACCTTGCCATTGCTCCGACAAGAACACCAAGTCCGGAGTGAGGCCACTGTCTCAAGTCGGGTCCCGAATAATCTGAGTCAGGCCCATGGCTGTCATGGTAGCCATGAACTCCCGAGCCGCCTCCGAGGCCCGTCCCAGAGACGGCAGATTGAAGTCCCCCAGAACCATAAGCCTGGGGAACTCCACCGCCAACCCCGAGACGGCCTCCAGCAGCTCAGGCAGGGAGGTTGCTACGCAGCAGGGAGGCTGGTACAGCAGCAACACTCCCAACTGCTCTCGGGAACCCAACTTGAAAAACAGGGTCTCACATCTGGCCACTTGTGGAGCAGCGCCCCTGAAGGCTACCATTGACTCTCTGATAACAACTGCCACCCCTCCTCCCCTACCCCGATGTCTCGGCTGGTGCCATACTTGAAACCCGGCCGGGCAGATCTCTGAGAGGGCAACCCCTCCTTCTACGCCCAGCCAGGTTTCAGTAATACACGCCAGGTCGGCCCCCTCCTCCGTGATCAAATCACATATGAGGGGGCCCTTGTTATTAACCAACCTGGCGTTAAGCAACAACAGCCGGAATCCAGGGCCCTCGAGGATCTGTTGACCAGGGCCTAGGTTTGAGCCTGGAGGGCCGGAACACGCCACCGGTAACAAACACCGGGGGCGTCTTCCCCAACGATGGCCTGCCCTCCTGCTCCCGCCATAACATCCCCGACCCGTCACCACCTCAATAGAACAACCCGCCCCATAGCCCCCAGAGTTTTCAGGCCCAGTTGCCTCCACCACCGGACCTCCGAAAACCCCAGGTTGAAACAAGGGTCCCCTCACCCATGCACACATCCTCCCGTACCCAGTCACTCTCAGGAGGCAGGAGGCCCACCAGCGCACCAGCGATTAGCTTTCGGCGCTGTGAGAACCCAACCACCCCCGAACCATTCACTCCACACTCTTTATACCCCCCCTCAACCTCTCTCACAGGTCAGAGGGGCCACATCCACTCCTGCCCACCACCTGTCTCTCACTCAGGGGTGGGCACTCTTATATACTATCACTCAGTTCTGGCCTCCCTCCTGGCACTTAGTATGCTCATCTTTCCCACCTCCACATAAAGCTTTCCCTTTCCTCCTTCCTCTTCTCATTTTTCTTCTCTTCCTTATCAGGTGATAACCTGGTGCAGAAGTGGCAGGTGCTGGCTGACATGTTTGTTTGTTCGGAGTGTTTTGTGTCTCTCCTTAGCAAGATTGAGACTGTAAGTGAAGCTAAAGCTTTCTGCCTGGAAACGCTCAAAATTTCCATGAAGGTGCAAGCAATTCGATGGTAAGAAATATATAAATAAAACAAAGGGGGCAGAAGTATGGGAAATTACAGACTTTGAATTAAAATGAACTACTACTAACCCTTCACAAAAACATAGACTACTTCTGGGTTCCCAGTTTGCCTTGATATAGAGCTAATCATTTGAAATCCATTGGGATTAATGAAATGGTATAGTTGTTATTATTGTTGCTGTTGCTATTATTATTGGAGGTTCTCTAGTGAGAGTCTCCTGACTTCAAGTGAAGGAATAACACGCTGAGGCTTGGAGTTGAAGCTCTAATGTTTATTGTCCTACTCTCCTTAACAGAATCCAGCTAAACTAAAATGAACTGGTAATGCTCAGAGAAAGAGTCCAAGAAATCAGGGTGGGGCCTTCTTTAGCCTCTTGGGAGGAAAGGAAAGCGATTCAGTACTACGCATGCGTGGCAGAAAACGATAAATTGACTTGTTTATTAAAAGACAATTCAAATTGTTACTTTCTTAAAGAGTGGAAACCTTTGATGGACTATTTGCAAAAAGCAGGAGGAGTAAAGCTAATATGGGGTTTTGATGATTAGATTATATATAAATAGTATATAATAGACAAGAAAAACATATGAATGTTATATGAATAGCCAGCATGTAAAAACAAACTATTTTATTCTTATGACCATAGATCGATCGGAGGTTATCTAATTTCTATGTTTGTCTTTTTCTTTCTTTTTTTTTCTTTACTGCACTTTTCTTTTCTTTTCCTTTTAATTTGTATTTCTATTTCCGTTTCATTCTTAACTTTTAGCTTTGTATATTTAAAAATCTAATAATTTTTTTTTTAAAAAAAAAGTACTACGCATGCGTTTCTCCCCCTGGAGGGAGCCCCCTCCTTCTCCGCCAGTTATCTCCCTGACAGAGAGTAATGATAACAATAGGACTACAGATGGCTTAAAAGGAATTATGTGTGGTGTATATAAGGTTGGGGGCACCTGTTAGTGAATGCCAGTTGCAAGTCAAAAATTTGAAATGTTGACTAACAGGACAGCTAAGCCTACCAGAACAATGAAGGCTGCCATCTTGTTCCAGAGGATAACATGTGGTTTCTGGCCTTTCTCCTTAGGTGTGCTCGCTTTTTGGTTCTGAAGAGTGAACTGGAGCTACAGCGCAGCAATCTGGATCTGTGTGGCTCAGATCTTGAGCAGGTCCTCTTTCTCCTGGAATCAGGCACAGGTGATGAATCTAAGCAGGGTTGAATGGCAGAGCTCAGGGCTTTTTCTTGCAAGAAGAAGTACGTTGGTCTGAGTGGGCTGATCAACCACTCTATTAAAAATTCAGTTTTACCTGGAGCAACTGGAGTTCCGGGTTGATAGATTGTATTTCATTTCAGGCTGCATTTATATAAGCTGTGTTTCGGGAGTAATGGAGGGCAAAAAAAAAAGAGGAATTGTTTGGGGGGAAAAGGGCTGCTCTACATAAAAATAGAGCACCAACCTGTTGCCCCTGGTGCCATCTCCCACCACCTCATATTGTGCAAATGAAGCCATAATTCACAGGACAGGATTCATTCTCAAATTATGAACCAGTAATTTGAGTGTAGATTTGTACTCAAATTTCAGTAATCTTCACAACAGAGGTAAGTATCAGGAAGCAAGACATCAGAGGATGCTGTCCTGGGGGCTTCAGCATAATGCCCCTGGCAAAACTGAGCTGTTTGATCAAAAATGGCATATTTTTTTCTTAATTTATATTAGGGATAAAGAAATAGACTTTAAAATCTTGCTTCCACCAGCCCAAAATAATAAACTTAAGACTTCTTATATTGAGGTTATCTCCTCTTATTGTAATATAAGTACAAGATGTCTATGAAGGTTCTCAGTCATCCAGGTGGAATTGTCTGTAGCTTGAATCATGTCAACTGGATTTCTATTTTCTCAGTGGAAACGTTTCGCTCCTTATCCAAGGAGCTTCTATTCAGTTGACATGATTCAAGCTACAGATAAGTACAAGATCTTAGACTTTGGTGGATGGGCATTATGTTCTGTATCATCAACTCAGAGGACCAGTTGATTATGGACCATTAAAAATGTATTTAACAATATTATAGTTTAAATAGATCATATAATACTTTGTTTCTCATGAAGGAGGTGCATCAGCAAAACTTACTATGTACTTAACTGCAGAATGATTTGTCACAAAGTTATTAGTGTTTTTCTTTTCTTTGGGTTTGTATATATTTAGCTCATTTTTGTTTTCTTTCCCTCTTTTTACTCTGTCTATCTGTTAACTGCTTCTCCCTTCTCTTTAAAGTCTTTTGTCCAAGTTCCTTCACTTTCCGTCTGCCTTCGTTATACAGAAAAGACCAGTCAACCCTTTGTTGCTTTGCTTGAATGCACACATAATGGTTCCCATAAACACATCTCCAGATAGATACATGCTTTGGTGCCTGCAGAAGTCTTTTTTGAAAAGATTTTTGTCCTGATGGCTGCACACATTGGAAAAGGAGGAATGAGTTGGCTTTCAGATGAACTGCCCTTTTTTCTTTCTTTCTACAGAATGTCTCAGGGTCCATATGGACCCAATGGCACTTGTGACACAGAAGGCAAGGCCAGGCTCCAGAGGGGGGTTTATGATTTCAAGTGGGTTGCTTGGGTTCTCTGTATGGGAGGGGGGTGTTGGGTTTCTTATTTTGTTTTATGTTTCATTACTTGGGTTTTTGCAAAAAAAAAAGTATATTGGTCAGTTTTTGAGGATCATATGCATGGCATTTCAGACTTAGACCTAGTAACTTGAATTTATTTTCTTGGTGAAGTGACTTGTTTTTTATGACTAGCCAAAGAGATTCAAGGTGGGTGAGTCTTGAGTTTCTTTCTCACTCCGTCCTCTCTTTCAGGGCTAAGTTGGTGTTTATACTCTTTGTACTCCTCTATATCTGGAGCCCAGAAAAGTTGGGCTGGGCATCTCTGGTAGTAGTTCTTGACACAAACTTTGACAATGAGTTCTGCTCAGGGTCTGTTTCTGAAAAGGTCTTCCCTAGAGTAGGAGAATCTTTGCAACTCTCAGGATTAGTTGGAGGAACTGCATTAGGATAGTAGTAAACTTGTGTAAGCTTTTAGGGAAGGCTTGTAGGCTTTTCATTTTGTTAAGTTCATTGCAAGGGGAAGAAATGGCTAAATGAGCCTCTCTCTTTTGTTGCTAGTGTTTGAAACCAAAGAAGGAAAAGGGGAGTTGAGAATCAAGCCCAAGAAAGGAGGCCCGAAGGGCAAGACGTCCCAAAGCCTGTGCTTGGAGCCTTCCGAGGAAGAACAGTCTTTCTTGAGAGAAGCCTGTCTTGAATTCATTGACATAGTCCCTGTGCAGAAGACTCTAACTACTTCACCACTACTGAGGCCAAAGCTGAAGAAACAGCCCAGCTTTTTGAGCCACTCAGATATGTGCTGCTGTTTGCTATGTTCTGATGTGGTCCTCTCCACCGTCTGCCTCCGCTGGCTGATCATCTCTGCAGATGGAGAGCTGACATTTGGGAACAGAGTGGAAGGCTTGCATCTGCTGGAGGCCATTCTGCAACGGTGCACCACTGTGACTCAGCGCATCTCCCACATGGTAGCATGTGTGTCTCAGCAAGAAGACAAAAAAATTGTTGCTCCGTGTCAGTCCGCGGTTGGGCTCCTTGATGGCCTAATGGCCCATATCTATGTTCTTCTGGCAAAACAAAGCATGAACATCAGTAGGCCAGGGAAAAAACTCTGGCAGCTTCTGGAGAAGGGTTTGACCTTTCTTTCCTCCAAGGGGCCTCAACTGCTTGAACTTGAATACCGCAGGGCCCAGCTACTGCTTGCCAGAGCTGTGGCTGTGATTTCTGTTCTCACCTCCAGACAAGACAGTTGTGAGGAAAATATGCTGTCTAGTACCTGGTCCTGGAAGTCCCCATTACCTCTCATTGGTGACCAAGAAATCAAGCCAGGAACAACAATAGAAGAGACCTTCAATACAACTTATGCACTGTCCCTGAAAAGCAAAACAAAGAAACAGCCAGGACCTGCCTCAAACCTGAAGTCTAAGAGAATCCAAGGGACCAAACCTCACCCTGTGAACAACTCAAATGACCCCTTTGCCCTGGCTGACTCTGATTCGGACACTCCTCCCATTGTTCTTAGGCCCCCTGTTGAATCCTTCTGTACCCCAGCACAAAAATCCCTTCCGGTCTCCAAGACGAGCCTGTTCTTAACTGCCAAGTCCACCATTAGCCACAAGGCTCCCTTTGTGGTTTTTGAAGAATCCTCCCCAAAACCGAACACTGAACTTCCAAAGGCTCCCAAAGTAACCAGGAGAATGAAATCCCGAATTAAGGTAACTTAATTAACTTAAAGGGTGGGGTGCCATGCAATTAAAGAATGTTTGGCCTTGCAAATGAATAAAGAGGTACTTCTAATGAAACAAAGGATATTTTGCTTAGGTGGTACATATATATGTCTTGATGGAAGCTTGTTTTAGAGGCATTTTCTCCCATATGAGGATGAAAAAGGAATTTCTACCTCATGCAGTATAGATTATATAAGTGCCTCTTGCAGGTTGGCTTGATAAAATATAAGATTTACTAATTAGATCAGTAATCAACATGTTGCTTGTGAGTGACTTATGGCCGTTGATATATTGGTGGTCTCAAACGCTCCAAGAGCCTTAGCCAATGGTTGGGTAGGATGAGAGTTACATTATTATTATTAGATTTTTATTCCAACTTTTTAATGTATGTATATATGTATGTATACTTGTATGTATGTCAACTCAAAATACTGGAGAACATACCCAATGTTCCTGCCTCCTATTTTCCCCACAACAACAACCCTGTGAGGTGAGTTGGCCTGAGAGACAGTGACTGGCCCAAGGCCACCCAGCCGGCTTTCATGCCTAAGGGAGGCCTAGAACTCACCGTCTCCTAGTTTCTAGGCCAGCACCTGAACCACTATACAAAGCTGGCTCTCTATTCCAAAACAAAAACTAAAACAGGTTCCCTTGCCCTGATTAGGAAACATGATTACTCTATGGTAGATCAATAGCCTCAAAAAAAAATCAATCAAAGAACTTTACATCAGCATTCTTACTTCTGCATGTTAGAGTTGTAATTGGTTACTTCCAGCATTTGATACAGTATATAGCTTGAAATGCATACAAAGCTCTCTTTACTTTGTTTCTAAACTTTTAAAATACAGGTAGTCCTTGCTTAACGACCCTAATTGGGACCGGAATTTCTGTTGCTAAGTGGTGCGGTCATTAGGCGAAAATCATGTGACTACACTACTTAGTGACGGCAGTTTCAGTAGTTCCAGTTGCAGTCGTTAGGCCAGGACCTCACGCTTCTCCTGCCCTGCAGTGCTTGTCTCTGCTTCAAACCCCCTCCGCCTATCTCCCCCCATGTCTGCCCTTTTGGCCACCCTGCACTCTACCACCCCCAGCTGACCTTCACTGTATTCTTCCCCCAGCTGCTGGCGAGGTGTGCCCGTCCTGGCCCTTCGCGAGGCAGCTGCTGGCCACACGAGGCCCTCCAAAAGCCTTGCCTTGGGAAGGGCACGCACGGCTTCAGGAAGGCCTTGTGCGGCCAGCAGCTGCCCCGCGAAGGGCCAGGCTGGGCATGCCTCTCCAGCAGCGGGTGGAAGAAGATAATGAAGATTAGCTGGGGGTGGCAGCGGAGTGCAGGGTGGCCAAAAGGGCAGAGATGGGGGGGGAGATAGGCAGGTGGGGGGACTTGAAGTGCACCCTGCTTCAAATGCAGGCAGGTTGCCGAGCACCCAAATTTTGATCACATGACCGTGGAGGTGTTGCAATGATCGTAACTTCAAGGACCAGTCATTCATTCAGCGCCATCGTAACTTCGAACGATCACTGAATGAATGGTTGTTAAGTGCGGACTACCTGTAATGCCTTTTTTGATATATACACACACACACACACACACACAAACACACACACACTACGTATATAAAATGTCCATCAATAAATACTGCAGCCCAGGTATTTAGTGGACGTAACAATTGTTTTGCTTAATGCGACTGACTACATTCTGTTTATAAGATGGCTTCTCGTTCTCAGTAGCAGTCATTCTTTTTCCTTTTCAAATTGACAAGGAAGGTTACAGCTGGCTTTTGAGCAGGTGACAGTGAGACTACTGCTTCTGCACATGGGGGTTTCATTGAGATGTCATAGCTAAAAGCTTTTTAAAAAGGAAAAGAGGCTTAAGCACACATTCATAGAAAGATCCATGACTATTTTTCTGTTAATGTGCTGTACTCCAGCTTAAATGAGATAATTATGTATTCTGTAGAGACTTTTTTCTTGAATCTACTGTACTGAGAATTAATTTCCATAGGGTCATGATCTGAATACCAGTATTATAAGGAAAATTAATGTATCTGTTCTTCCAACACTTTTTAATGCCCTTGATTGCATTTTCCCCAAATTGGTGACATGGACCATGTTACTTTGGGATAATAGTTGTAGTTTGACACATCTGGAGAAAATAAAATCAGGCATTTTTTTCCTCCACTTCTTTAATTGTCCCTTATCTAAACTAAAATAGCCACAAGATTTTATAGTGAAGATAACACAACATCTTAGATACATCAATTTTCATCTTTTAACTCTATGATAGCATATCTTTTTTCCTGCACTGTGGAAAACTCTGCTGGTTTAATAATCTAAGAACAGCCTTATTGGATTAAAACCATGGCCTAGCCCAATGTAGTGACAGGGTTTTTCAAAGTAGTCAGACATCTGTAAGAAGCGGGCAAGTAGAACTTGAAAGCAATACTTTTCTCCCGTTTGGATATTCTGCCTATTGTTACTCTGAGCTACATTGCCTTTGGATTTGGAGGCAATTTAATAGTGTAGCTTGATCCTCAAATGTCTGGCTTCCTTACAAATGTCCAGTCTCCCAACACCAGCTCTTGTGTTAGCCAGTTAGCTTCCAAAAAGGCTATTGTAAAGGATGAAGTGAGGAGAAATCCCCTGTCTTTGTCATCCCCAGATTCCCTTCAACGATGACAGTGACATTGAAGGCCTTCCAGAAGCAGTGCCAGAATCCCAGTTCTGTGTTGATAAAGAACAAATGGCTGCTACTCGCAGGACAGGGCGGAGGATAGCATCTAGTAGAAAACCATCTAAGCTGAGCCTTGCTGAAATGGAGAGGTGCAGTGCTAGCTCTTCCCAGGAGTGCTCCAAAATGGCAAAGACCCAGCTTGGGAGGCCAAGCACTAGGAGAGGCACTAGACGAGGAAAACAAGAAATCCAGAAAGCTGCTAACAAGAGAATTCAGAGAGCCCAGGAAGATCAAGAAGGAGAAGAAGAGAAAGAGATTCTAAGGACAAACAAGGAGAGTTCAGAAGACAACCCTGAAGTCTTGCGAGGTTCTGATGAGGAAAAAGCTATTAAAGGTAGGCTTGGTCGCCTGGAGAACAAAGTGAAAATGGCAAGCAAAAACCAAGGGCTGAGCAGACTGACAAATTCATATTCATATTGGCAGAAATGCAGCTAGGTGGGAAATGAGATTGTGGATACATAAATAAGCCCCATCTGAACTAAGGAACTGGAGGATACATGGTTTCTGTCAGTCTCTCATCCCTCCCTCCCTCCCTCCCCTTTGCTCCATGCTTTGAAGCACAGCATACACTGGACTCCAATGGATGTGGAGGTCTGTTAAATGCAAACTCTTCAAGGGCTTGGAAAACCTTCAGGGCAAAGAGGAAGGAAAGGAGTCAGTAGAAAAATCGAAGTGGAATTATAATGTACATCCGAAATTTACCTTTAGAAGGCTGATTTCTAATCCCAACTCCCTGCTTACCTCAAATAAACCTCTTGCCTTTGCAGCATGACAGTTGTTGTAACCCAGTGAGAGAGGAAATGTTCAGGCCTTGCCTCTCTAAAGCTTTATATTTCTATCTGGTAAGGCACAGATGATGATCATAGCCCTCAAGGGCAATATTTGACATCTGGCTTAGACAAGCTGGAAGTGCTTTGGTGTTTTGTTCCTTTATTCTCTGCAGGACGTCAAAGGCAACCGAGCACAGAAGAAGATCAAGAGGTCCTCCGTAGAGATGTTAGCACTGTCTTACAGGGAGTGTTTTCAGCTACAGAGAAGAAAGCTTTGGAGGATCCCTTCAACTTGCATGCCCTTGCCTCCTCACTGGATGCACCTGCTGGTAAAGAGCCATTCAAATCTGTTTGCTCTCAACTCTTCCTTTAAAAATTATTTCACTGTTGGAAAGGTCTACTTAAACTATGGCTTCCACAATATACTGTATGAAAAGCCTTTCAGCTCTTTTTTTAGCAGAGAAGCTTGAATTTTGATATCTTTGTGGGTCATTTATTTTTAAATTTCGATCCTGGTTTTCACTGCTACGGTTGACCAATTTCAATCTATTGCCTGTGTTTCTTTTCTAGTCTAGTGCCCTTAGATGCACTCATCTGATGACCCCCTAACCCATAGCTTTCCAAACTGTGTGTCGTGACACAATACTGTGTCACCTGTGGGGCCCAGGTGTGTCGCGCAAAAACCTGGAAGCACTGATGGCGCGCTGCTTTTATTTATTTATTTATTTATTTGTAAAATTTATATCACCGCCCATCTCCCTCCGCTGGAGTGACTCTGGGCGGTTTACAATAAAATTGTAAAACCAAAAACCAAAAGTATACATAAAATCTAAAATAAAAATTAAAAAACAAGATTAGAATCCAGAGGCAAAGGTAGTAAAATGATCTTACTTGATCTAATGTAAAAGAGGAGCTCTCTAGGGTATTAGCCATCCCCACGAGTGACTATCCCTTCCTTTGTCCCACGCAAGGCGGCAGAGCCAGGTTTTCAGGTTCTTCCGGAAGGTCAGGAGCGAAGGGGCTAATCTCACCTCCGGGGGCAAATTGTTCCACAGGGCGGGAGCTACTGCAGAGAAGGCACGCCTCCTGGACCCCGCCAGATGGAACTCTTTTATAGATGGGGTCCGAAGCATGCCCTCTCTCCATGATCGGGTGGGACGGGTAGATATATTTGGGACGAGGCGGTCCCTCAGGTAACCTGGTCCCATGCCATGTAGGGCTTTAAAGGTGATAACCAACACCTTGAATTGGACCCGGAAGCAAACTGGTACCCAATGCAGCTCACACAACAACGGTGTTATATGTGCCGATCTAGGGGCACCAGCAGCAGCCCGTGCAGCTGCATTCTGGACCAGCTGAAGCTTCCGAATACGCTTCAAGGGTAGCCCCATGTAGAGCGCGTTACAGTAGTCTATATGCAAGACAACAAGGGCATGACTGTTCGAAGGGCCTCCCGATCCAGGAACGGGCGTAACTGGCGCACAACACGGAGTTGTGCAAAAGCCCTTCTGGCCACGACTGCCACCTGCTCTTCGAGCAGGAGTCGTGAGTCCAGAAGGACCCCCAGATTCCGCACCGGGTCTGTCTGGGGCAGTGCAACCCCATCCAGAACCAAAGATGATAATGTCCCAGATGGGGAAGAGCCGTTAATCCACAGCCACTCCGTCTTACCAGGGTTCAGTTGAAGCCTGTTGGACCCCATCCAGGCCCCTACAGCCCCCAGGCACTGAGAAAGAGCAGTCACAGCATCACTTACCTCACCTATATTTATCTATAGCAGGGCTTTCCAAAGTGCCGCCGCTGGCGACACACCAGCGGCGCGGGGGGGTATACATGCACAGCGGGGGGGCGTGCGTGTGCACGGTGGCGGTGCGGGTGTGTGTGTGGCGGCACGTGTGTGCACGGCGGCAGCGGCGGCAGCCTCCGCTAAAACGCGGAAGCACTGATGCCGCGCCACTGCCGCTGCTGCCATGCACACGCGCACCGCCGCTTCCGGGTGGTGTGGCGACACACTTTTGTGTCGCGACACACAGTTTGGAAAGCTCTGATCTATAGATTGTAGGTCTGTAAGACTTTGGTATTTTTCCTTACATTATAGATGGGAGGATTGAAGCAAAAAGAGATGGCTTCTCTAAATCCACCCAGTTCAGCCTTACCTTTAACAACTTGCCTGGTTAGCAAAGGGCATTAGAAATTTAATGCAAGCCACATGACTAGGGAATTTTCCATGATAGCAATAGGCAAACCAGCTAAGGAGAGATGAATCATTCCACATAGTTTTCATGCTAGCAGGAGAAAAAGTAAAATTTGTTTCTCCATGACAAAAACAGGAATCAAGTCGGCTACTTGAAAGAAAGTAGGTGTTTTAAATTTGTTGAAATGCTAGTTACCTGGCTGCAGAGGAAGTGCTTTAAGTTATCTTGTAGATCTTTGTGAAGTTAAAATTGGGAGATAAAAAGTCATATCTGTACTGTCTTGAGCTACTAGAAGGATATGGAGTGTAGACATAACATGAAGCTTTATGTACGTAATATGAACTTATTGCTGAATACATTCTGGCTGGTGTAGTCTAGATGTGTTGGCCTTCAGCTCCTACCATGCTGACATGGAATTATGACAGTTGAATTCCTACACATTTGGAGAGGGAACCATGTTACAGAGGTTGATAGAATAGTATTGAACATTCAAAAGGGGAATTAACTAACATTGTTTGGATATAAAATAAACTGACTAATCTGAATATTTATTTTTATTTTTTATTTTATTGTGGTATTTATACCCCGCCTATCCCTCCCTAATGGAGGACTCTAGGCGGCTTACAAGCATATATATATACATTAGTTATACAATTCACCATTTTAACCGCGCGTGAGGGGAGGGGGTAAGGGAACCGACTCTTTCAGGCTCTGGACTACAATTCCCAGGATGTCTTGAGCCGGCTGCTGACGTCCTGTAGCTGTTACATCCGGGTCCGTCATCACCGCCGCCATTCGATCTTCCTCCGATCCTTTCCTCCGGTGGTGCCAACTTCCCGACAGGACGCCAGCAAATATAACCGCCCAGAGTCCCCTATTCCGGGAGATGGGCGGGGATAAATTTAAATAATTTATATATATATATATATATATATATATATATCTAAAACTGCATTCAGGTTTTCATTGAATTTCAGGGTGTTTTTTTTCTTCCCTAACTTGCAACATTACAGACATCTTGTCCATGGACGCAGTCTATGACTCCCTGCAAGCCGCTTTCCATTCAATTGCCCATTATCCTCTGGGTGCCCTCTACAGCCATCTCTGTCAACTCATGGCATTGTGCATTGGGAACCGGGACCCCATTGCTACTGCCTATCTGGTTTCCGAGTCAGTCTCCATCACTCTTCGTCATCAGAAGATGACCATGATTCACAAGAAACTCAAGTAAGCTCATAGTGGTGGAAGGGGAAAATGGGGACATACTATCTATCACTTTGACAAGTATGGCAAGTGCAAGAATGCAAGAATATAAATTCACGGCATGGTGAATATGGATCTGAACAAGGCTCCTGACTGGAAGGAGGTAGTCCCAGAGCAGGAGTTCATGAATGTGCTTATCAGACAGCCTCTTTCAAAGGCAGGGATTTTGCTGTGATTTTACACCAAACGGAAGAGCAGTTGCATCAGGTGCAGCAGAACTGCCTATTCCTGTGAAGCTCATGGAAAGTAGGCAAGGTAAGATCAGTAAATCCTGCAGAGATACAGTGGGCAGCCTCCCTGTGGGTATATACGTATTTGAAGCTCCCATGAGGCTTGAATGCCACTTGTTTCCCATCCCTGCTTTAGCTGAACCTTTAATGAACTGGCAGCTTGCAAAATTTCATGGTCTAGAATTCAGAACAAAACTTTCACAGTCCAAACCGTAGATGAAATATTTAATACTTCATTAAATAAGCCCATTGGAGCTGGGCGGCTAATAAAGTCAAATAAATAAAAATATCAACCAGGTTCGTCAGAGTGGAGTATGCTTATTTCTATGACTAACATGAAATTTTAGAACTGTCTCTAAGATTATTGTCTTTATCAGTATATCAGATCTACAGAAGGGAGTACATCTAAAAGCATATTTTTGCAATAAAGCAGACATGGATTTTAAGTGTGTCTTAACAATCTTAGTGTTATTTCCTCCGTAGCAAAATGAAAAAAACATCAGTGGCCAGTACTTCCAAGCAATTGGAGGCACTTACCCTGCAAGAAGGAAAAGCAGCTTCTCGGCTTCAGCACCTCGTAGAACTTCAGAACCTCTTTGAGTTCAGTTGCCCCAACTCAACCGGGTTGGAAACTAAGAAATTCAGAGAAGGGCTGCAGCAAATCCCCCCTGGTACGTGATATGTAAGATGGAATCATATTTTGATTGTAGTTGGCAAGTATCACCATTCTCAAAAGGAGGACAGTTCTGAGAGACTAAAGAAGCCTTCTCAAGGATGTGCACTAGTAGTGTGTGTGTGTGCACGCGTGCATGCATGCCTTCAAGTCAGTTTTGACTCTTGGTGACTGCCTGGACTAGTCCCTGCAGTTTTTTGGGCAACGTTTTTCAGAAGTGGTTTGCTATTGCCTCCTTCCTAGGGCTGAGAGAGAGCGACTGGCCCAAAGTCATCCAGCTAGCTGTGTCTAAAGCTGGACCAGAACTCACAGTCTTCTGGTTTCAAGCCTGGTACCTTAACCACTACACCAAACTGTCTCTCGTGCATTAGCACTACTATGGCACAAAAAAATGTTCAGTTTTGTTGCTGTAGTGCTGGGGTGGGACCTTGAGATACTGCATATATTGTCTAAACCAGGGCTTTCCAAAGTTTTCCTGCGGCGACGCACCAACCGCCGTTGGTGTGTCGCCGCAGGAAAACCCGGAAGTGCCGCCATTGCGGCAGCGCGCAAAAACCCGGAAGCGCTGCTGCCGCTTTCGGGTTTTTGTGCGCCACCGTTGGTGTGTCGCCACGGGAAAACCCAGAAGCGCTGATGATGATCAGCGCTTCCGGGTTGTGTGGCGACACACCAGACTGTGGCGACACGCTTTTGTGTCGCGACACACAGTTTGGAAAGCTCTGGTCTAAAGACACTTCTCACTATCCATCATCGATGGTAGTGCAGATTGGAGCCAGTGAGACTTGCAGTTCAGAAACAACTACTGCAGCACTTATTTCCCATCTCTGTTTCAGCTGATCATTTAATGAATCGGCAGCTTGCAATATCTCATGGTCTAGAATCCAAAACAAAAGTTCTGCAGTGCAGACTCTGGATGAAATATTTAATACTGTCTAGATTAGTAAAAAATGAGTATTCTTACTTTGCCAGCATTTCTCTAGGTCAGAGCTTTCCAAACTGTGTGTTGGGACACGTTCGTGTGTCGGCTGCAGTGTCTGGGTGTGTTGCGGCTGCTGCTGCCTCCTGGCTTCCATGCAGGTCCTAGTGCCTGCCTTGTGCCTTGCTGCCTCCAAACCTGCTGTGATTCCGCACAGGTCCTAGTGCCTGCCTTGTGCCTGGCTGCCTCCAAACCTGCTGTGATTCCGCGCAGGTCCTAGTGCCTGCTTTGTGCCCTGCTGTAAGAGTGTGTCGCGAAATGATGCATGTCTAAAAAGTATGTCATCAACACGAAAAGTTTGGAAAGCTCTGCTCTAGATCAAAGATAGACAACCTGGTGCACTGTAGATATTTTGAAATACTTCCCATCTGCCCAACCAGCAAGGCCAGTGGAAGCAAGCTGTGGAAATTACAGTAAAAAAGTATCTGGAGACTACTAGGCTGCCCACCCCTAGTACAAGTTATGCAATACCTTACTGGATGTGTTACATTAGGACAGGGCTTTCCAAAGTGCCGCCGCTGGCGACACACCGCGGCGGTGGCGGCGGCGAGGGGGGGCGCATGTGCACGGCGGCGGCACGGGGGGGCATGCGGTGGCGTGCATGTGCACGGCGGCGGCAGCCTCCGCTAAAACGCGGAAGCTGCGCCGCGGCCGCCGTGCACGCACACACCACCGCTTCCGGGTGGTGTGGCGACACACCACGCTGTATGTGGCGACACACTTTTGTGTCACGACACACAGTTTGGAAAGCTCTGCATTAGGAATTGGGAGCTTGGAAGTAGGAACTGGAAAAAGACTAGGTGATATAGGGTTAAGTGAGCCACGTTCTGTCCTGCCCATCTTTTCTCAACCATTAATGGACATTTTCTTACTGCTCTAGCATTTTGGGGGCTAAAAAGTATAGGGTTTAAAGGGGGAGAGTGATGAGTGGAGATGATGGCTTGAAGGCCTAGTTCAAGATATTGGGGTACAGTTTTGCCTGTGTTATGCTGTGGCAAACAGGCTTGTTGAAACCATTATATTGTTTCCTCATTACAATTTCTCTCTTAAATAAGTAAACTGGAGTCTCTTGCTGTCTCCTCCTAGGGGTCACAGTGTGCATAATGACCCTGGTGAGCATCCATCCAGGGACCATTGGGGACATCCTCTTGCTGACAAGGTTAGAGAAAGGTGCTACCCCTGTGAACATCCAGATACAGACCCTGCATGCCAAGGTAAGAATAGTGAGAAGGAGGACTTTGAATGGTAACTTTCTGGACATAGGACATGTTTTGCCTCGTAATGCCCCTTTTGGTGTTTTTTTTCAGGTATCCTTAAGTGCAGCTCTAAGTGAACTCGACGCCATCCTGCAAAAACAAAAAGAGATCTCAAATTTCACAGAGAAGGAGGACTGGTGGACTGGTCGGATTGCGCTGGACAAAAGAATGATGGTGAGATGTGCTATCCTGCAGCACATGGTTCTTTTTCAGATCAAGGGCTACCCTGGGCCTTTAAGTGTGTGCTGGAGGCCATGCTAGAAAAGTAGGCAGGGCTAAAACAAAGAAGCTAAATTTGACTTAATATCTATTTAGTTGAAATTAATTCGATTTAGTATGTTTTTTCCACATATAAGTATGGGAAGAGGAGGTCAGGACTTCTTGCTGTCTTGACTGTGCAATCATATCGGATTCCTTCATGCTCTGCTCTTTCCTGTTCTTCTTCCCCTCCCCAACACTGCCCATACCCATGTAGTGCACCCCTACAGCTTTCTGCCTTTGGGGGGAATCAGAATCAGGTCAGAGGGCAGCATCCTCCAAACTACACTGCTGTTGTGCTGCTTGCCCTCCCTTGTTGGAAGGACTCTATTGCTTCACTCCGCAGGCTTTGATGGATTCTCTGGAGACACACGTGCTGAGCTGCTGGAAGAGTGCGCTACTACCAGCCTGTGTGAATGACAGCTTGGTGGAGGAAGCCTTCCATCTTCTAACACGTCTCAGGGAATGTGGTTGTGAAGAGGTGGATCTAGCATTGCTCAAGGTGAGGAGTTGGGCAGAGCTTGGCCATGGAAGGTGTAGCTAGCCAGGTACACATTGGCTTTACAGGGTGATCCCTTTTCTTAAATATATAGGATTAGTTCTTCTGTTTGCACACCTTCAGACTTTTAATACATCTGCAGCCTGCAGCATTTTCTGTTTCAACTGAGAAATCAGCTGTGTTTTTAATTCCAATTGCCTTTTCGTTTTCTACTACTGTTTTCTGCTCAGGTTATTGTATCAGGCAGCCCCGGACATGGACATTTCTTTTCTTTTTTGATAGGTCATACTGACCGGATCCCATCTGTTAACTCCACAACATGTGGAGCACTTGGTACGGGGGCTTCACCCAGCTCAACCTGAGAGAGCCCTGAGCCTTCTACAGGAGTCAGTGGACAAACTGAAATCATATACTGGCCAGGCACCAAGTGGCCACCTGGTCCTTGTGCTGGATAAAGTGAGTAGATGATGGTGCCATACTATTTTACAGCACGGATGAGCAAAGGGCAACCTCAGGGCTGCATCCGTGTATTGTGCAAGAGGCTGCTGCCTGGGTTCTCTTCCTATGAAAACATGTAAAAAGATTTATCATGAAATATTCTGATCTTCTAAGCATTCCAGGACTGGCCCAACAACATAACATATTGTTGACTTGCTTCATCCGATGAATGTTGTATGGAGGGGGAACTGAACTCTTGATCCTTCTTTGCAGCACCTCCAGAAGCTTCCCTGGGAAAACATACCGTGCTTAAGAAACCAGTCAGTAACTCGGTTACCATCTCTGCACTTTCTTCTTAGCTACTCGCTTACGAAAAAGGTAAGGTGTATCTGTACCTCTCTAGGAGGCAAGAGAGCTTCACCCAGACATATTCTTTTCCATCACCCTTTATTGATGCATTACATAGCACAGAGCTTTCCAAACTTTTCATGTTGGTGACACACTTTTTACACATGCATCATTTCGCAACACACTCTTACAGCAGGGCACAAGGCAGGCACTAGGACCTGTGCGGGGAAGACGGAGGGAGGCAGGATTCAGCGCCGTTTTCAGGTGGGCTCCAATCGGGCTGCTTTCCACTGGGCACGCTTTTCTGCCCTTCTTTCTCTGGCACTGATAGGCGGAGGTGACTGCTCCCCCCCTTCTTCGATTTTCACGCTCAAACTGTCTCCCGCGCGACACACCTAAACACTCCAGGCGACACACTAGTGTGTCCTGACACACAGTTCGGAAAGCTGTGACATAGCAACTTTAACACACTCATATAACTAAATAACAGTTCTTTTGCATCTTAGATTTTTGCCTTGTTATTGAAGTCTAGTGGGGAAAGGAGTGCTTAACAAATGCTAGGATACACTATTTTGCAAGACTCTGTGGAGCTTTTTAAGAGATAGTATTAATTTCCTTGCTTCCTCTGTGGCATGAAGATTGACTCACTTAAACTGGGCAGTGCTATTAGCATCAAGCCTCAGTCTCTGATTTGTATGGTTTAGGGATTAGTTCTGATGGATGAACAAAAATTGATTGAGAGTCACCAGTTCTGGTTCTGGGTGAGATATTGGGCTGTCTTTAGTTAAGAGAGAGAGCATAATTTCTACAACTCGAAAAACTCAATTCCTTGACTTGAGTAAGCCAGTTTGCAGACTGAAATGGATTAATGGGGGGTGCTGTTAGTCACGAGAAGGAGCAATGAACTTTCCATGAAAGTGAAATATTGCTAATGAGAAGCCACATGTTTGTTTAAAGAGTTTATGTCCAACTTTTCCCAAAACAGTTTACAATAACCATTAAACAGACTTTTAAAAGACTAAACAATATTAAGGGAAACTAAGGAAGACCAGAGAAAGTTATCTAAAATATAGCAGCATTAGGGCTTGGTGTACTGCAGATAAGAGGTCATTCCAAAACACAGGTATACTTTGGGGAAGTGTATGAAGAACGCAGTGGCCTTCCCTGAAGTTCATTGGTGCTTTTAGGGCTGATAATAAAAGACACACACACTTGCTTCTCAAGGACCTTGGATACCTCGAGAGAGAGTCCTCAAATGCTAAAATTGGTACCCGATTTCATGCTGCTTTCTCCCCCATCTAATGAAGCAACTATTCTGATCTCCCTCAAACAGTACCAGGAAGAGACTATCCTCAACCATGGTGTCAATAGCAGCAGCACCTTCTATGTTCTGAACCCACACAAAAACCTTCCTGGCACAGAGAAGATGTTCAAAGAATGGTTTCAAAGGTAGGTATCTGCACTTGGGTACTTCACACAGATTTTGGATCCTTCAGGGAAGCCACAACATCACACAATCTGTCACCAGGCTTCCTTTTGAATAAAGAGAGCTTTCCAAGTTGACACAACTAAACTCACTCCAACTGATACTATATTTTTTCTTTGCTTACTACTTGATAGTGAGCCTGGATGGACAGGAGTGGTGGGGCAGGTTCCCAGTACAGACCAAGTACCATTGGCCCTTGAAGAACGTGATCTCTACATGTGAGTACATGACAGAGCTACATATCCTACACTAGTGCTAGCGAAAAGTTTGAATGCTTGAATGAATTGCAAGTAGAAAAGTTGCATATTGGAAGCTATTGAAGCATAAAGGAATTGGATTCTGGGTCTGACTTATCAGCTGCTCTATATTTTTCTTGGTTAATTGCTCTTAATTGCAAATATTCTTAATACAGTAGATCTCAGTAGCTATAGAGACTCATTAGAGAAGCGCTAGTCATAATTGAGAAGTATGTGAGCAGAGGCACAGAGAAAGCAGGAAAAAGAAAAAGTAAAAACGGGTGCTCAGGAATAGACCATTTTTCTCTGAATATATTTAACACTATTTTCTGTTCCTTAAGTCATAGCTTTCCAAACTGTGTGTCGCGACAGTTTAGTGTGTTGCGAAGCGGCGGCGCGGGGCGGTGTGTGCGGCGGTGGTGTGCACAGCGGCAACAGCCATCAGCGCTTCCGCGTTTTAGCGAGGCCGCTGCCGCCGCCGTGCACACCACCGCCACCCCACGCCCCCCTGCGCCGCTGCCGTGCACGCGCACCGCACCCCTGCCACCGTTGGTGTGTCGCTAACGGCGGCACTTTGGAAAGCACTGCCTTAAGTACTGACATATTTAAAGTCCCAGAAAATAGTTATGCCAAACCAAGATATCACAAAGAAGTAGTAACTTTGGCTTATGGGGAAAGAAAAGAGCTCCCCTGCCATAACTATATTTTGGGCTACTTACCAGACAACAATGCTGGATATTCCTTGATTTCCTTCCCCCACCCCCACCCTGCTTCCCCCACCCCCATTCTGGAAATCCTGGAACATTTATTAGTGTCTTTTATGCCCCTGTATTAAATGACAAGATAAGCCACAAGCTCACCCTGAAGCTTACAATCCAGGCCTAGCCTTTCCCAACCACTACACTATTTGGGGAAGTCTAGATTAACCCTTGAGGAAAAGGGAACTGGGGGCGCAGTCAGAGAATAGTGAGTCAGTTCCTGCTGCAAGAACACATTGAACTGATGTGTTCAATTCAGCCGGGAGGTTTAGGCTCATTGTAGCCAACTGCTGAATGAGGGTAGGAGAGCTCTTAGCAGGCCTAGTTCTTTTGCCAGTGGCAAGGCGAGAATGCCAGAGGGAAAGAGTGGTCTCTGGGTGGTAAGGTAAGCAGGTAATAACCCTGCTGCTTGTTTCTATCTTCTCAGTTTTGATACAATATCTTATTTCAATGCAATGATATTTATATACAGTAATATACTTAGATTCTTCATATTCTATTATTTAGGTGCCTTAGAGCAGCGGTCCCCAACCTTTTCGGCACCAGGAACCAGTTGTGGAAGAAATTTTTTCCACGGACTGGGGGGGCAGGGTTTGCAGACGGGAGCCAATTGTGTGCACCGGGGGGCGGGGTTTGCAGGCGGGAGCCAATCGCGCACACCGGGGGTGGGGTTTGCAGGCGGGAGCCCTGCGGCCCACAGGTTGGGGACCCCTGCCTTAGAGTATTGAATATAGATAAGTGAAAGAAAAAGTGGATCTTCCATCAGTATTAATTACAGTTTTGAATATTAATAGTACAAGCATTATGATTATTTGACTTTTTCTTCAAAATTATAACATTGGAATTGAAATGAAAAAAATGAAGAGCATACATCAAAGTATTTGGTTTATAATAGAGGTTTTGGTCTTAAGCTAAATTACTTGATATTAAAATTTCCATCGTGGTGTTACTTGGGGTGTGTGTGTGTGTAAGAGAGAGAGAGAGAATACGGATGTATGTGTTTTTATACGTGTTACTAAAGGAAAAATAAAGGAACAAACCCTGCAAGCTTTGACTTGCTAGAGCCAAGCCTCTTGCTCCCTTTTGTCATGGTCATATTGAACAAAACCGCCCAGAGTCCCCTATTTGGGGAGATGGGCGGGGACAAATTGAATAAATAAATAAATAAATAAATAAAAAGAGGGGATACAGCCTTCTGATGATGTGATCAAGGGGGCCAGCATTTTAGAGGACTTCCTGTTTTCAGTTTCTGGTGAAGGTGCATTATTTAGCATTCAAATCTGCAACTGAATAGGAAACTTGAGGCTGTCGAGAAGTTGCCCAATGGGAACCTGCCTTAGTTTTTGAGGTGTTGATTTTTTTCTTCTTTTAGCTATGCTGGTCACGGCTCAGGTGCACGCTTTGTGGATTCCATCTTAAAAATGGATTGCAAGGCTGTGGCTCTTCTTTTTGGCTGCAGCAGTGCTGCTCTAGCGGTACAGAGCAACCTGGAGGGAACTGGTGCTATCCTCAAGTTCATCATGGCAGGATGGTAAGTTGCTAAAACCTTGGCTAGCTCAGCGTGGTAATTGGCCTGAATCATAGGTCCTAAACGTAAGCTATGATGGGGAGAGAACAGAGTATGCATGAAGCCACTACTTGGGAAACCTTTGTTATCCCAAGCCTGCAGGAGCAAGGGGACATCATCCAACACTGTTGCCCAGTGCCAATACATACAGCCATTATGATTGTGAGGATCTGGTGAAGATCCCCCACTCATTTTTCACTCTGGGTGACAAATGCATGGACATCCCCACAGGCAGAGTTCTCTCCCTGGATCCTGTGGTGCCTCAAAAGAGGAGATGGAAGGTGCAGAGCTATGCTGAGATTGTCCTTTGCCGCCTTCCCCAAATAGCTGCCTGAGTTTGTATATAATTCCAGATGTAACCCTGAAAATTTTCACAGCATTGGCAAAGGATTTTCTGGGTTTGTTTGTGCCTGGTATGCCTTATTTTATTCCTTATCAGTGGCTGAACAGGCATTTCTCTTAGTCAAATCCCTGAAAGTAGGCCTGTAGGTATGTAGATGAGAAAGACTCAGTGTCTGGTGCAAATGTTCTTGCAATTTCTCCAGCGAGCATTTTATGCAAGGCAAATAGTGTTTATACCGTCATTCTGTATGCAGAATTGGACTCTTGCATTGAGTGTACCTTTTCAAAAACAAAAGGATAAGCTTGATGGCCTTTTGAGACCATCTGGGTCCATATTCTTCTTCTTCAGTCTTTGCAACTCTCAAAGCACAGGATTTTTATCCCTATTATTAGAAACAAATCCACAGATAGGATTTGAGGACACAGTATAAAATACTTTAAAAATCCCAGTGCTACGATGAGGCAAGTTAGGGTTCAGTTGTTGCTGCAAATCAGAACAGTGTCACCAGATGACAGCTTATGAAATGCTTGATGCAGGCCTAAGTGTTACTTAAGCAAACCTTTTGCTCTGTTTTGCCTACCAGTCAATACATCCAGGATTCTGTTATAAACATGACTTGTGCTCACCTGCTTCTTTCCCCTCCCTTGCTTTCCAGTCCCCTAGTGCTGGGTAATCTCTGGGATGTGACGGATCGAGATATTGATCGCTACATGCAGGCGCTTCTGAACAACTGGCTCAAGGCAGGGTCTGGAGCCCCTTTGCTGCAGTACGTCATTGAATCCCGCCAGGCTCCCAGGCTCAGATACATGATTGGAGCTGCTCCCATTGCATATGGTTTACCAGTATTCCTGAAATAGAAAACGTGATAAAAGCATGGGATCTGGCTTATCGTGGGAAAAAATTGAAGGGGGTTGAATGAATTTATTCTTAAGTTTTAAACTGCCTTAAGTACAATCTGCCTTTAACTGTGTTTCAAGGGAAGGATAAACATTTGACCTATGCAAGTATCTTTGTTCACAGTCTGCCTTGCCTTTTTACTGTAGAAGGCCTGCATTGCCCTTACAGAAGAACCTTCGTAAGCTGCTATCTTTTGGAATATGGATCACATTTGCACAGAGTAGAGTAAATGTTCAACAATTATTGTAAGTTATTCTTAAATCTATTTGTATTTTAATGTTTCAAAACCTCAATAAAGGTTAAAAGCAAATATATTCTGTGTATACATGCCGCCAATCTTGAACGTGGGATATGGCGTATGTCTTAGTCTTGACTGAGGATGCTTGAGATGACTTGCCTAGGCTTAGGTGAAGTTAGTGTGGGGAATAGGTAACAGTCCTGCCAGACTTTGTATTACAACCCTCAGCAGCCCCAGCCAGTATAGCCATTCATTAGGGACGCTTGGGAAGGCATGTAATTTAAAGCAGTTGTATTCTACTAGACAGCCTATACACCCTTCCTTGGAGTTTTATTTATAGTTCTACCCTTTACTGTAGCCTTTTTTACATTATAAATAATATCAGATAAGAGCTTGTGGGGGGCGGGGCATACACTTGAAAGTGGCTGCTAATAAATGACTTGGTAAAAAAAGGTGCACAGTTGCATTAATATATACAGATTCTACGTTTGGTTTTGGTATTTCTTTGGGCTTACCTTGATGCTTGGTAATAAAGTGACTAAAGCAGTGCTTGGACACAATCCAAAAAACGATAGAATGATCTCAGTTCGAGTTCAGGGTAAGCTATTTAACATGACAGTGATCCAAATATATGCCCTAACCACAGATGCCACAGAAGCAGACGCAGATCAGTTCTATGAGGATCTGCAGCACCTACTGGATAATACGCCAAAAAGAGATGTTATTTTCATTACAGGAGACTGGAATGCTAAGGTGGGTAGTCAAACAACACCTGGAATTACAGGCAAGCATGGTCTGGGAGAACAAAATGAAGCAGGACATAGGCTGATAGAATTTTGCCAAGACAACTCACTGTGCATAACAAACACTCTCTTCCAACAACCTAAAAGACGACTTTATACATGGACTTCACCGGATGGTCGACACCAAAATCAGATTGACTATATCCTTTGCAGCCAAAGGTGGCGGACATCTATACAGTCGGTAAAAACAAGACCTGGAGCTGACTGTAGTTCAGATCACGAACTTCTTATTGCACAATTTAGAATCAGACTAAAGAGAATAGGGAAGACCCACAGATCAGTTAGATATGAACTCACTAACATACCTAATGAATATGCAGTGGAGGTGAAGAATAGATTTAAGGGACTAGTTTTAGTAGATAGGGTCCCGGAAGAACTATGGACAGAAATTCGCAACATTGTTCAGGAGGCGGCAACAAAAAACGTCCCAAAGAAAAAGAAAGACAAGAAGGCAAGATGGCTGTCTGCTGAGACACTGGAAGTAGCCCAAGAAAGAAGGAAAGCAGAAGGCAACAGTGATAGGGGGAGATATGCCCAATTAAATGCAAAATTCCAGAGGTTAGCCAGAAGAGATAAGGAATTATTTTTAAACAAGCAATGCACGGAAGTGGAAGAAGATAATAGAATAGGAAGGACAAGAGACCTATTCCAGAAAATTAGAAACATCAGAGGTAAATTCCAGGCAAAAATGGGTATGATCCAAAACAAAGATGGCAAGGACCTAACAGAAGCAGAAGAGATCAAGAAAAGGTGGCAAGAATATACGGAAGATCTGTATAGGAAGGATAATAATATCGGGGATAGCTTTGACGGTGTGGTCAGTGAGTTAGAGCCAGACATCCTGAAGAGTGAGGTTGAATGGGCCTTAAGAAGCATTGCTAATAACAAGGCAACAGGAGATGACAGTATCCCAGCTGAACTGTTTAAAATCTTGCAAGATGATGCTGTCAAGGTGATGCATGCCGTATGCCAGCAAATTTGGAAAACACAAGAATGGCCATCAGATTGGAAAAAATCAACTTATATCCCCATACCAAAAAAGGGAAGCACTAAAGAATGTTCAAACTATCGAACAGTGACTCCAGCAATTCATGGAGCGAGAATTGCCAGATGTACAAGCTGGGTTTAGAAAAGGCAGAGGAACTAGAGACCAAATTGCCAATATCCGCTGGATAATGGAGAAAGCCAGGGAGTTTCAGAAAAACATCTATTTCTGTTTTATTGACTATTCTAAAGCCTTTGACTGTGTGGATCATAACAAATTGTGGCAAGTTCTTGGTGGTATGGGGATACCAAGTCATCTTGTCTGCCTCCTGAGGAATCTGTATAACGACCAAGTAGCAATGGTAAGAACAGACCACAGAACAACGGACTGGTTTAAGATTGAGAAAGGAGTATGGCAGGGTTGTATACTGTCACCCTACCTATTCAACCTGTATGCAGAACACATCATGCGACAGGCTGGGCTTGATGAATCCAAGGCTGGAGTTAAAATCGCTGGAAGAAACATTAACAATCTCAGATATGCAGATGATACCACTTTGATGGCTGAAAGCGAGGAGGAATTGAGGAGCCTTATGACGAAGGTGAAAGAAGAAAGTGCAAAAGCTGGGTTGTAGTTAAACCTCAAAAAAACCAAGATTATGGCAACCAGCTTGATTGATAACTGGCAAATAGAGGGAGAAAACGTGGAGGCAATGACAGACTTTGTATTTCTAGGCGCAAAGGTTACTGGAGACGCTGACTGCAGCCAGGAAATCAGAAGTCGTCTACTTCTTGGGAGGAGAACAATGACAAATCTTGATAAAATAGTTAAGAGCAGAGACATCACACTGACAACAAAGGTCCACATAGTTAAAGCAATGGTATTCCCCATAGTAACCTATGGCTGCGAGAGCTGGACCATAAGGAAGGCTGAGCGAAGGAAGATAGATGCTTTTGAACTGTGGTGTTGGAGGAAAATTCTGAGAGTGCCTTGGACTGCAAGAAGATCAAACCAGTCCATACTCCAGGAAATAAAGCCAGACCGGTCACTTGAGGGAATGATATTAAAAGCAAAACTGAAGTACTTTGGCCACATAATGAGAAGACAGGATACCCTGGAGAAGATGCTGATGCTAGGGAAAGTGGAAGGCAAAAGGAAGAGGGGCCGACCAAGGGCAAGATGGATTGATGATATTCTGGAGGCGACGGACTCTACCGTGGGGGAGCTGGGGATGGTGACGGCCGACAGGAAGCTCTGGCGTGGGCTGGTCCATGAAGTCACGAAGAGTCAGAAGCGA
This sequence comes from Charina bottae, assembly GCA_023362775.1. Lineage (NCBI taxonomy): Eukaryota > Metazoa > Chordata > Lepidosauria > Squamata > Charinaidae > Charina > Charina bottae. Next base: position 160,336,858 of record JALMGJ010000002.1, read on the forward strand.
CTGAACGAATAAACAACAAAACCTTGGTGCAGAAATTTCCTTTTTAAGTGCTGACTAAGCAAAGTCTTGAGGATATGAGCAGTAGCCCAGAGGTGGAGAAATCACTTACTATAATATGGGAAATTAACTCCTTCCTGTTTGTGACAGAATTAACTCCTGACTCCGTGTCAGAGCCTCTGAAGTAAGTTTCCAGAGGCTGTAACATGGAGTATGGTTTATTTCAAGTTTCATAATTTGTTTAAAAATTGAGCAACCTTGATCGTTATGAAGTCCTCAGTTTTTGCACTGGGATAAAGTGCTTTTGATCTTATGTAGCCTTCATGTCCATGGATGTCAGTAGATGTGCATAGGCAGGTAGAGAGAGACAACCCCTCCCAACCATCAGAAGTCCAAATCCAAATAAATTGCATTCCTGAATGATCAATTATTTCCTTTACAGCTCCTCAGATCTAAGAAGGGGATATTCAGTAAGGATGTCAAGTGGTTTTGCATTCACGTTTAGTAAGAAACTAAATAAGAAATTTCCTTTTTAAGTGCTTTAATGGGTGGTCAACATGTCTAGCCGCCCATTAATCCACTACAGAACACAGTATCTTGCAGAGAGGCCTCAATTATAACACAGAGGATGCAAATAAATTAGAATTCTTTGCAGCTTTCGAAGCAGCATTGAAAACTGCAGGACTTACTACAGAAACCCAAGAGAATGTAAGACAGATAATCATACCACAAACCAGAAGGACATGGAAACAGAACCAACTGAAAGCAGAAGACAGCAGCCCTCAAAAACCTAAAGATGGACCAAAATATCATCATCCTCCCAGCAGACAAAGGCCGCACCACCGTCATTATGGACAGATCACAATATATACAAAAAGCCAAAGATTTACTTGACGACAAAGAAACATACAACCCAGTAAACACCAATCCGATACAGAAACTGGACAACCAAGTCAAAAGAATCCTCAACAACCTCACCAAGAAAGGTCAAATCACTAAAGAAGAACAGAGGCGGATGAAAAGCAGTGGACCCATCATCCCACGCTTCTATGGACGCCCCAAAATACACAAGCCCGACATACCACTCCGTCCAATTGTATCATTACCAGGGACCCCCACATACAACATAGCTAAAGAACTTACAAGAAAACTGGGGCATCTCACAGAGGAGAGTGAATACTCTATCAACTCCCCACTACAGTGCCTCCAGAAAATCAAAGACCTAAAAATAGATAAAGACGAAATTATGGTGTCATTTGATGTCACTGCACTCTTTACATCCATAGACCAAGCACTAGCGATTGAATCCATGGCAGCAGTTCTACGTAACACACCTGACCTAACTAGATACACCAAGATCAAAATACCCAGAATCATGGACCTCATCAACCTCTGCCTCACCACCTACTTTCAGTTTGATGGACAAATATACCAACAAATCAAAGGAACACCTATGGGATCACCACTCTCAGGACTCATAGCAGAGATAGTAATGCAACGACTAGAAAGGATAGCACTCCCACACATACAACCCAAAATATGGATCCGGTATGTAGATGACACCTTCATCATAATAAAAAAGGATCAACTGGAGGAAACACATGAAACCATCAACAACATCTTCAAAGGAATAAAATTCACAAGGGAAGAAGAAAACAACAACACACTACCCTTCTTGGACATCCTCATCAGTAGAAGAAATGATGGCATTCTAGAAACACAAGTCTACAGGAAATCTACCCACACTAACCAAGTGCTCCACTACCAAAGCAATAACCCTACCTCCCACAAGTGGAGCTGTGTAAGAACACTATTCAGACGAGCACAAACACACTGCAGCAACCCAGAACACCAGAAAAAGGAAACAGACCACTTATATAGCATCTTCCAGCAAAATGGATATCCACGCAACTTTATCAAAAAGTGCCTGACCACTCAACCCACCACAGCAAAACCAACAGAAGCTATGAAAAGGATTACACTGCCATATATCAGAAACATCTCAGAAACTACTAATAGACTGTTACAACCACATGGCATCACCATAGCACACAAACCAACCAAAACCCTTCAGAACATTGTAAGTAAACCAAAAGACCCAATAGCCCAAGAAGAAAAAACAGGAGTTATCTACAACATACAGTGTAAGGACTGTAACAGCCACTATGTAGGACAGACTGGCAGAAGACTAGCAGAACGCATCCATGAACACCAACTAGCAGTCAGAAGACATGATGAAAACTCCTTAATCTCACAACACATAGACAGACTTAACCATACTTTCAACTGGGAAACTCTGAGCATATTAAACCAAGCCAGATCCAAAAATGCTAGAGAATTCCTGGAAGCTTGGCACTCAGACAAAGCAGCCATCAATAGACACATAGAGATAAACAACATTTACATACCATTCATAAGAGACAATAGAAAAGCCAGAAGACCAGAACACCTCTTGGCCAGCAATCAACTACAAGATATGCAAAGATTAACAGCAAGATTAGCAGCAGAGGAGCAATCAAACAACACAATAGACCCTAATCAAGGAACTATTAACTCTGTCAATCAACCAAGCAGTAAACAACAACCCAGTCAAAGTACTACCAAGGAGAGTACAACACCCCCACCAACACAGGCAGGACATGCCAGGGTATATAAACAGAGAGCAAGTTCCACTCCCTTTCCGCACTGAAGATGTTGCCTAGCCTGGCAATGAAACGTCTGCAAGAAAACAACAAGGCTCAGAGAGCACCAAGGACTCCACAAGAAACTAAATATTTTGTTTATCAGTGCTTCAAAGGCACAGGTTACTTTCTGAAGCAATCTTAACTAATCTTACCCAGTCTGGTGTGCCCCAATAAGCTACACTGGATCAGATGTGCTACTTGGTTGACCAGGAAAACAGGAGTTGCAGTTACCGCACATCTGGAGGGGACTACAGGGGATGGCTATTGCAAGGACCTGCTTTACAGACTTCAATTACCAAACTTGATCATTCACAGCATTTTGCATGCAATCTGCTACACAACATTACGAAAGATATGCAAAATGTTTTAGTACAATTTCAAACCTGACTTTTAACACTTAAAGAACCACCTAAGTCACTTTGTTGTAAGAGGAAAAAGTAGAAGTGGGTAAGTTAACAAAAGCTTATGATTTTCCCCTTTTGGTTCATAGTTGAATTTTAATACATATGAACATATTAACAGAAAAGGACATTATAAAATGTTCTTCGCAACTTTTATCTCTACATGAACATGGATGTATATCCAAAACCCGTGTAGAATGCCTGCTTTCTCTCTAATAGGTCTGGTAGCACGTTTTTCAACTAACAAATGCTGTTAAAACGCTTTTTGATAAATGCATTTTAATAAAATTGGAGTCAGAAAAGATGCTAGCAGACTCCTCTCGACTTTTTGCCACTATAGACCAACACGGCTGTCCTACAATGTAGTCAGTTCCCGGGAACCCGAAGACTTTAAGCACAAGAGGCTCTAACTAGTAAACGAGGGAGCAGGCTGAGGTTGCGATTAGACACTGCAATGCAACGAAGACCTGAGTTGCCCTCCAGATGCGTTGGACTGCCCCTCGCGTCATCCCCAACCAATGGGGATGGTGTCAGAACTTGTGGGAGGTGTGAGATCAGAAAGCGGACGCAAATCATTTTCATAGCCCGTCCAAAAAACCTAATCGGAACTCCGTTTTTTATTTATACACACATCTGATGGGCACCATGAAAACACTCCCGGCTGGACGCATGTAGTGCGTTTTTTTTCCCCATATATACATTTCATACATACAGCGCTTCCACCCGATAAGGAGAATGGGGGCGTGGCGTTCTGAGCCGTAAGCGTCTTTCTATTGGCTGGGCAGGGTGGGCCTTTTAGTCGGGCGTGAGTCACAATGGGCGCCTTGATCATAGACTCCCGCCGCTAGAGCGAACGTCGCTGTTCGTCCGAGGTGGCGCGCGGAGGCATCTCTCCGCCTCCTAAAATGGCGCAGCAGGTGAACATCTCGGAGCTCACCCTGCCGCAGCTGGAAGTGTTGAAAAACCAGCTGGATCAGGTGAGGAAGCGAAGGGGAGTGTGTGAGTGAGGTGCAGGTTAGTTCGTCAGCACGGCTGCCTGCGCAGGAGGGGACGCTTGATCAGTTCCGTGTGAAATTATGTGGCCTTTTCGAGACGCAGAACGGAGGTCCCTCACTTGGCCTCCAAAAACTCCCATCTCCCCCAGGGATCGGGGAAGGAGGTGAGAGCTGGGAGCCAGACGGCCTGGAGGGCTCCCGGTTGGGGTGGATGTTCAGGGCTGAGCCCGCTTATGCGAAAGAAAGAAAGAAAGACCCAATGGACTCAGTATTATCCCCAGGTAAGCGTGGGTAAACGCTGGCTCTTCGGCTAACAAACGGAGATGAGCACCGGCCCCTAGAGTCGGACACGACTGCACAAATGTGCAGGGGGGACCTTTACCTTTTTAAGCGTGGGTAATCTCAAAGATCCCCCAGGATCATCTCTGAATCTCCAGTGAAGAAAAGGGGGGGAGAAAGAAGGAAAGAAAGAGAAGGCAACCTTTTAGCCGGGTAAGAGGTTTTTCTCTGTGCCCATAACGGGCCGTCGTTTGGCCCCAGCGGCCTTTGTCTTCTAACGTTCACTGAAGCTCTGCACGATGCCACAATCTCCTGTGACCTCCCAGGGACTGCTAATACCGCTGAGCCTCCAGGCTCTGCCCGTTGTATCTTGAGGTCTGAACCTCAGGAGTTGGGCAACTCATAGCTCCATCAAATTTAGGTGGTTTTTGTATGAAATTGTGTATGAGTATATACGAGTATAGATGAGAAGGGGACTTACCCTAGATGCTAACCAGCTTTGGGTTTTACATAGCATACTACGCAGCCCCTCACCCCATCAGCCCTTCGAAAACTCAGTATTTTTCCTTGGAAATACCTTGCTTAATTCAGCTGTTTGGAGCCACTATGCTTTGCCTTCCCCTCTCTCCCCCCAAAAAATACATGAAACTGGTGGTGTCTTTTTTTTGGGGGGGGGGAGTTGTCACTTAATTTCAGATGCTGTAGGAAGATCAGGTAGAAATCATTATGTCCCCCCTCTTCTCAAATTGAGGACCCTGAATAATTTCCCCCTTCCATAAATAATAGTTTTATATAATACTTTTTTAATGTTCAGAGTGCTTCATATATATTTTCTGCATCATTCCTGCAATATTCCAGTATAGTGGGCCAATGGCATTATCTCCTCTTGTTACTGTATAGATTGAGAGAGGAAGGTCAATGTTTAGAATTATAGAAGCTATGAGATTGCTTTGTTAGTGGCTTTTTAATTGAAGTTAGATCTGAATTGAGGAGGTTAGGGTGCTCTTATTTTAGGAAATTGATGTAATTTGCGATCTCCTGTTTGACTGTCCACCCTTGCTTTTGAATCCATTTTTCACATTAACATTTTTAACTTTGAACCTGAAGGCAGGGGTGGTGTATTATTTGCGAATGTCACTGACTTTAATGACTGAGCCTGTAGGATGGAAATCTGGAAGTCTCAAACCTCCTCTCTCAGAACCCTTCTTGTTTTTTGTATCCTGGTTCTGTCTCCTTTGGGTTAGCAGTTTGACAGTTTCTGTTGCCTTCATTCTTTTCCAAGGGGGGAGGGGGAGAAGGGAGTGGCTCACTTAGTATCCTTCCTCCAACCCTGTGTGTGTGTGTGTTTGTGTGTGAGAGAGAGCGGGGGGGGGGGGGGGGGAGGTTTCTTTCTGGCTATTAAAAGGTTAAGAAAATTAAGGGGAATGAAGTTTTATAATGAAATATTCAGGGCATGTAGCTTATAGTTTATGACTAGAGCTTTCTGCACCAATCTCATCGGACAGATCAATCTCACCAAAATAAAACTTTTTTTTTTTTAAGTTTTATTAGGTTTTTAAATATACAAAGCTAAAATATAAAGATGAAACGGAAAAAGAAATACAAATTAAAAGAAAAGAAAAAGAAAAGTGCAGTAAAGAAAAAGAAAAAAAGAATAAAGAAAAAGACATACATAGAAATTAGATAACCTCCGATCCGTCTATGGTCATAAGAATAAAATAGATAGTTTGTTTTAACATGCTGGCTATTCATATAACATTCATATATTTTTCCTTGTCTATTATGTACTATTTATCTATAATCTAATCAACAAATACTCCATATTTAGCTTTACTCCTCCTGCTTTTTGCAAATAGTCCATCAAAGATTTCCACTCATTAAAGAATAATAATTAAAATTTTCTTTTAGTAGGCAAATCAATTTGTCATTTTCTGCCATTTCTAGTAGTTTCAACATCCATTCCTGTATTGTTGGTACACTTTAATTTTCCCAAAACTATACATATATAAGTAAAAAGAAATTTTTTTTTCTATTTGTGCATCCCAAATTCCGAATAATAAGAAAAAAAATCTAATTTAGGTCTTTTAATTTATACCCAACTATACTATTATACTATGCATATAGAAGTAAAAAGAAAAGAATTTTTCTATTTATACAACCCAGATTCCAAACAAAAAGAAAAAATTCTGATTTAATTCTTTTAAGTTATACCCAACCCTACTATTTTTGATCTCTCGCTATAATACTTCTTCAGATTTTGCTCTTTTATAACTTTTCTCACAAAATATCTTGACAGTTTCTTATCTCTAACATAACGTGAGTCAACTCTAAAAATTTTATCTATCTCAGAGTCCATGTCTTCTTCTTCTGTCTCTAAATATTGAACTAAAGTATCAACTATATATTTTCTCATATTCTCATCTAATTTTTCCAGAGCTCCTATCAGACTCAAAATACATTCTTCTTCTCTCATTTCTGCTAATACAATAGCATCCAAATTATATTCCATAGTAATAAAATCTGATTTAATCTCCAATTTCTTAACCTGGCCTTGCGTCTCTTTAAAATCCCCTGGAAGAATATTTGCAATTTCTTTGACAGTCTGTATTTCATTTCTAAATTCTTTTTCTGAGTCTTCCTTCATCACTTCCATTTTCTCTTCTACTTGTTGATCTAGAATATTGTCCATCTTTTTATCTATTTTTATATCAAAAGAAGTAATTAAGTCATCCATCTTTTTCTCCAAGGTAACAGTTAAAATAACCATCTTTTCCTCCAAGGCAGTAGTTAAATCATCTATTTTTGGATTCAGTGCTGTAATCGCATCCAATATTTTCCCCATATCTGATGTTGGTACTTCTGAAGGTGCAGCCATGGACTCCATTTCCTTGTATCTATCCCTCTTCACTCTTGCAAGTAACCAGGTTGTATATAATATTCCTGTAAAGAGAAAAGAAAAATAACAAAAGACAAAGGAGAACCACTATAAACAATAAAAAGAAAAAAGAAAAAGGGAAGAGGAGGGATAAAAAATTATTAAGGATTAAAAAGAAAAAAGGAGGGAAGAGAGGAGAGAAAAAAATCCAAATACAATAAAAAATTAAAAAATAAAAGTAATACTGCTTTTTCTTAATAGATATTGCATAAAAAAAAGGGCAAAATGTACTTTGGTAAAATCAACAATTCTCACATAAAAGAAAAATAAAAGATAAGAGTACAACGGGTAAGTCCTTTAGCTGTAGTCAAAATATCCTTGAAAATGTAATAACAATCCAGTTCTCAGGCAAGCTTATAATCACAAGTCCCAAAGAGGAGAGAGAGAAGAAAAAAAAAGAGAAGGGGGGGAATAGGAAAAAGCCCCAACTCCAAATGTCTTCACTCTCCAAGACAAAAAGCAACAAGAAAGTCCATTAAAATCCCAGATAATAAAAAAATTCCCAAAACTGTTTAAAACAAAAATATTCCAAAAATACCCATTATAATCCAAATAATTTCCAAATGCATTACAGAAAAAAGAAGGAAAAAAAAAATACCATCTCAAGATGAAAAGCAGAAAAGCAAAGAAATAAGATAAAAGGCAGACATTGACCCATTTGAATTCAAAATCCAGAGAGGAAAATAGATTAGTCCCACTTCAGTAAATAAGCCATTCGTCAATACTCAATGTCACTCCATTTCACTTCCAAGTAAAGTCATTGTTCTTTAAGCTCCCACCATTTCTCAAGTCGTCTTTAGCAAGAAAGTTACACAATCACCAGCAGCATCGGTCATGTCCATAGAAGGATCTTAGCAGATAATATGTAAAGTTAAAATAAACACAAATATAAAACAGTGACTAAAAGTGCTGAATTTAGGTGCTACTCATCTGAAAAGATTTCGCTGTTCCCTGTAGAGCAATAACAATGGTCCTTCCAGTCGCTTTCGTCGCTTCAATTTCCTTTTTCCCGTGGTGGAGAAACGGGAATTGGGAAAGAGCGACGATTCCAGCGACCCTTGTGGTTTATCTTCTGATCCCCTTTTCTTCAAAGGGGAGATTTCAGCAGTTTTATTTCTTTAAAAACCACTGCAAGCAGGAAAACAGCTGAGCCGAGCCAGGAGCGCTCGGTTCAACGCACCGGCGTCTTCAGCACCCGGAAGCGCTCTCACCAAAATAAAACTTCATTAAAAAGGAAAGGAGGGGCAAAGGGAATGGGGAAACTATAATAATTCTTTTTAACTTGAGATATTAAAATGCAAACCTTCCCTACTAAAGAGCTCCCTTGTATGGAGTATGGAGCTCCCTTGATCAGAATCAGCAACTTAACAGAAAATCCACAAGCCAATCCAAATGAAAAAGCTCTAGGCAGACCACAGGATGGTGCTAGTCTACTACAAATGGAGGAAAAGAAAACCTCTCTAAAAGAGATTGGAGTGAAATTCAATATTACTTCAGACTGCAAGGTTTTATAGTAATATAACTTCATGGATACAGAATTCCAGACCATATACTAGAGCAGTGATGATGAATCTTTTGGGCTCAGCATGTGAAAAATTTGGAAAATGCCTAACTTGACTCTGCTGGTGTGTCACCCCCCGAACAAAAATAAAAAAGCTTTGCGTGAAGCCAGCAAAAGCATGCGCTTAATCAAAGGTGCCCCTTCACACCCCTTTGCACAAATTGTAAGCAGCTTCTCCAGGAACCAGCTTTGTGCGAAGGGGCAATAATAATAATAATAATAATAATAATAATAATAATAATAATAATATAATCATAATAGCCCCTTCACGTGAAGGCGGCTTCTCCAGGAAGCCGCCCCAGCCCAGTCCCAGCTGCAGTTGCACTCACCACCTCCGAGACCCCGCTGCCCTGCCCTCCGCCGCCCCAGCTCACCTTGCCGTCTTCTTGCTCCCTCTTGCGCAAAGCCGGTTCCTGCAGAAGCAGCTTGCAAATTGCAAGTGGCTTCTCCAGGAACTGGCTGTGTGTGAAGAGGCAATAACAATTATTCGCACAAGAGGGAGCAAGAAGACGGCAAGGTGAGCTGGGGCGACTGCGGCTGGGGCGGCTGCGGATTTCCAGGGCGTGGCAGTTGTTGGGTGTTGGTGAATGCTGGTGTGTCACCCAAAATGTGGCATATAACCTTTGACACGCGTGTCATAGGTTCATTATCACTGTACTAGAGTAACAAAGACTAGCACAGCACAATAAAACAGATTAAACTTAACGCGGTATTCCTAGCTAAAAGTTTATACCTGTCATTCAGTTTATGTAAAACAGTCTACAGCAGCCTTTCTCAACTTTTTGACCCTGGAGGAACCCTTGAAGGTTTTTCAGGCCTCAGGGAACCCCTGCACATTCAGGCTCAAATATAGGCCAGAAGTTACCAAATCATTGTATTTGTTTCATGTGTAGGCCTGTATATATGCGTTAACAGTGTTCTTAAACTAAAAATAAAGAATGAAACTTACCTCTTTAATGTGAAGTTGCCCGAATTTGAAATAATTTTTAAAATAAATCGTGATCTCCCAGAGAACCCCTAGTGACCTCTCACGGAACCCTAGGGGTCCACAGAACCCTGGTTGAGAAACCCTGCTCTACATAGAATAATACTCCTTATAATTTCCCCCTTCCATAAATAATAGTTTTATATAATATGTCTATGAAGGTTCTCAGTCATCCAGGTGGAATTTTCTGTAGCTTGAATCATGTCAACTGGATTTCTATTTTCTTAATGGAAACGTTTCGCTCCTTATCCAAGGGGAATACTGAATACTGAAGAAGCCCCTTGGATAAGGAGCGAAACGTTTCCATTAAGAAAATAGAAATCCAGTTGACATGATTCAAGCTACAGAAAAGTTTTATATAATACTTTTCAATGTGATAGGGCAGACCCACTTACTAAAGATACATTCATGGAGGGCTATATTTTGGCTCCAACCCTGTTCAATATTTTTTCAATGATTTGGAAAACGTTCTTTACCTGTCTTTCCAGAAGTAACTGTTTCCCAAAACAGATATACAGGTATCCTTTCTGTCTCAATTATTTCTGGACTTCCAGCTTCTTCCTTTCTAAGATGTTGATTCTATGTAGATGTCAGCCTACAAGGTACAGGTAGTCCTCGCTTAACAACAGTAATTGGGACCAGAATTTACAACGGGAATCCCGGCAGTTCCCGTTGCTGTAATTAAGCGAGGATTACAGCTCGTTAAGCGAGGACCTCACGTGACCGCGACTTGCAACTTTCTGCTGACTTCCAACAAGCAGAGTCAATGGGGGAGCTGGCAGGAAGTTGCAAGTCCTGGTCACGACAAGCCTTTCCTTAGGCAGCTCGCAAGCAGGCCAGCAGGTGGGTGTGTGCTACGAAGTGCAGCCGGGCAGGGGGGTGCTCCGGTGCCAGTGCGGCCAGGCGGGGGCGGGTGTGTGTGCTGCAGCCTGGCATGAAGATGGGCAGGGGGTGCTATGGTGGGAGTGCGGCAGGCAAGCATGCATGTGCTACAGAGTGGGTGGGGGTGGTGCTACAGGCAAGCACGCACTACAGAGTACAAGGCCCCTGGGAGATCTTGTACTCTGTAGCAGGGCTCCTTGGGAGAAAAAGTGACAGGAGCGGGAGCGACTTGCGACTTTACTTGCCAGCTTCTCCATTGACTTTGCTTGTGGGAAGCCGGCAGGAAGGGCAATCATGTGACTGCGGGATGCTGCAGCCATCGTAAGTGCAGGCTGGTTGCGAAGTACCCAAACTGCGATGATGTGGCCACAGGGGTGCTGCCCTGTGAACTTCAAGGACCGGTCATAGGTACCACTCATTCAGCGTTGTTTAACTTCAAAAGGTCGTTGAACAAGTAGTCATTAACCAAGGACTACCTGTAGACCAGACCAAGGAATCAACTCCACATGAAAGCTAAAACTACTTTGATATTGGCTGTAATAACAGAATCTTGCAAGACTGATTGTGCTGTCCCTCTTCCTCCTCCTTGTACTCCAGTGAATTAGGGAAGTGTCTGAGCCACTTCTGAATGTTATCTCATTGTTCTGGATCTAAAATAAGTTTCAGCCCCTTTTGCCTAGGTAACAGTTCTTGCATATTTATGACACGGTCATGTTCTTAACTCTTTACACCAGGGCTTTCCAAACTGTGTGTCGCGACACAATACTGTGTCGCCTGGGGGCCCCAGGTTTGTTACGCAACAACCCGGAAGCGCTGATGGCGCACCACCGCCGTCACACACGGCTGCGGGCTGCCAGCACTTCCGAGTTGTCGCACGACAAACCAGGCCGCCGCCACACTGCCGCCATGGTGTGTAAAATCGCGGCGGCAGCAGCAACCCGGAAGCACCGGCGTTTCCGGGGTTTTGTGCGCCGTGGCGGCGCTTCCGGGGTTTCGCATGGTGGCGGTGCTTCTGGGGTTTTCCGCAGCGGCGGTTGCGCTTCCAGAGTTTTGCGTGCCGGCTGTTGGTGTGTCGCCAGCGGCAAAAGTTTGGAAAGCCCTGCTTTACACCATGCCCGTCTGGCAGGTATGCTATGCATGTCAGCTGTTGCTTTCATTCACAATGGGCATCTTTCAGTATTAGGTATTTGGGGAGGCGGCGGGAGGCGGGTATTGTTATTTCCTAACTTAAAGCCAACTATGTGGAATGTGGAGGAGGGCAGGAAAGAAATCCATGCCAAGATTAAAGTGAGTGTGGCTATTAGGGTGATTATGTTGTTAGACCATTCTAAGCAGTGCATTCAAACTCATATGTTGAGGATCTTGCTGGAAAGGAATGTTTTAACTGAATATGTTAATATTTGTGAATAAACTAAATTTAATTCTTGTGATTAAGACCCCTGTTCTAACTTTTCTTCTCTAAGAATCCCAGGACTGAGGTTTTGATATTTAAAGTCTATGTTCTCCTGCTTTAAGAGAAAATGATACTTGCTTTATGTGATAATCTTATTTAGTTTATTGATCACCTATATAGTTTATTGCCCACTAGACAGGATGCATAAGGAATGAGTGACAAGAGTTGGCTCGAATTCTAATTGCTTGATATGTTTGTCATATAATCTTCTAGAACCAAGCAATTAGAATTTGAGCCAACTCTTGTAACTCATTCCCTATGCATCCTGTTATTCTTTAAATTACAGGTTTCAGTCCACTAATGGAGTCCTTAAGGAACCAGATGCTCTGATTTCCATGGCTTGATTGATGTTAAAGCAAGCTTAGGATAAACATAAGATGTTCTTGTATTCCCTTTCAGATGTTGCTGAACTACAGCTTACAACATTCTTCAACATCAACAGTGTGGTTGGAAATTTCAACAACTTCAGAAAAGCCACAGATTCTCCACCCTGATTTAGATACTATGCTGCCACATGTGGAAATGCTTGTAGTCCAGTTCTTCCCACATGTTTGTATGTTGAAAAAAGCCAAAAACCTTGATTGGCAGCAAGAGGAAATTGTGGCCACAATACCTCCATCATTTTCTTGCTATGTATCTGATGTATGGTGTCGCTCTGTCATAAAAAGCATGAGAAAACTTTTTGATGAGAACAGAACAGACAGGTTTAAATGAAATAATTACCACATCTCTCAGTGCACTAAATAGCACAATGACAAAATTTTCTGACATTGTTTTAGAATGTCTAATCCAACAACTGTTTGCAGTGCTAAGAGTGTGGTCTTCACTGCTGAGCTCTGAATTTTGTATGTTTTTCTCCAGGAAGTGGAATTCCTTTCTTCATCCATTGCACAACTTAAGGTGGTACAGACAAAATATGTGGAAGCAAAAGACTGTCTGAATGTATTACATAAAAGCAATGAAGGCAAGTAGCAACTTCCTTTTTTTAATCTCTCCTCTTGTAGCCCCAGCTCAGCCTTGAAAATGTGCCAGATATTTCTATGGGAAACCTCTGGCTTTGCTGAACGGCAGCTCCTAGCCTCCCTCATCATTGGCTGTGCTGGCTGCTGCAGAGAGGAGTTCTACATCTGCAGGGCCAAAGGTTTCCCATCTGTCCTATGACCTAATGAGATTCTCAACCTGAAAGAGGATAGACTTACAATGCAGTCCTACATATATCTACTTCCGAGGAGCTGTACTCACTTGAGTTTTTGGATAAGTGGGTATAGGATTGCAACCTTGTCAGTTTGGGAATAGAAGTAGTACTGGTCCTCAGCTCCTCTTGTCTAGAAGATTCTTCTCTGTTTTGATTAAAACAAGTCTTTATTACAGTGGTTGGCTGCAGTTTCATTGGTACATTTTAGTGGCCTGCTAAAATCATCAAGGTTTCATGAGCTGTTATGCTTATTCTGGTCATCCAGTTTGAGATTATTCATCTGTGGTTTAAAGAACTGAAGACTGGAAAGATATTATCAAACCTGCTGAATTTGATTCCTGCTACTGACCTACATATTAACTTTAGACCAAGTATTTTCACTCCTTAATTTCCATGAAGCAAGGAAAAGAGAACAACGGAAGTTGGAGATTGGTATGCTTGATACTCTAAAGCAGTGTTTCTTAAACTTTTTTCTTTCATGACCCCTTCCCACTTTTAAAAATTATGGAGAACCCCAAAAGAGCTTCTGTTTGTATGGATTATATTTATCAATATTTACCATATTAAAAATTTACACTGATGCATTTGCTGCCACTACCGCTTCTCACAATTGTTTGATGGGATTTTAATCTTGTATTATTTTTCAAAATAGGCTGAGAAATAATTTTGATTTTGTGGACCCTTGAGAGGGCCTTGGGGGACCCCCAGGGGTCCTGGGACCAGACTTTAAGAAACACTGGCTTAGAAGAAAGTGGCATTGGATTCAGTGGGACTGACTTCTGGCTTAGCTTTTAGTTCCTGTGTCTCAGATTCATTAGCTAAAAATTGCCCTGAATTGAACTCTGTTTCTGTATTACTATTAAATGTCAGTTCTGCTGAGTGGGAGAATAGTTCTGGGCATTTGCCCCTTTATTATTTATTTTTCTGTTCTATATTATAGTTTCACAGTGCAATTAGTCAAATAGCAGGTGCCATGTAAAACAAACAACATGAATAAAGGGGAAGAGCTGCATTTAACATGGCCCCAGGATTCTCCCAAATATTCAGATCTTAAGATGGTGTTGAAATGACACTAACATCAGTGTCAGCTAAACTTCTGAGGTGAGGGCATTCTGTCTGTAGGGGGCCATAGCTGAGATGGCATTCCCAAGCATCTTCACATGATGGACAGCTCCCCATGGTCTCAGCAGTAGAAGCTGAGGGAAAGCCCCCTTAGCAGACCTTAATATCTATATTAATAAATCCTGGAAGATGTCCTTCCTCAAGTATTATGGTCCTAAACCATTTACAGCCAGAAGCAACATTCACTAACAGTTTAGATCACATTAGAACTATGTGTTACCAGCTAGTATGGTTTGTTTAATATGGTGTATGTGCTGTTCTAGCTGCTACATTCTGCATTAGTTATAGTTTGTCCTTTTGTAAGGCAGCCCTGTCTAGAGCACATTGCAAAATCCATTTTTTCCCCTCTACTTAGGTAAAGAGCTACTGGTTCCACTCTCCAGCTCTGTATCCTTTCTGCAAAGTAATAGCATCATGGAAGATCTTCAACTTGCCTTTTTAAACTTTTTCTTCCTCATAAGTCCTTTTGTTTTCTAGTAATTTGGCAGTGGAATTAATCTACAATCAAACAGTTTACTGAGTTACTGTTATTTCAGTGAGCCCGAATGCATTCTGCCACTTCCAAAGGAGAAAGGCTTAAATTATGTTTGCACAGGCTAATTATTCTGCTTCCCAACTATTTTGATGGGAACAAATCCAGAGGCAAGTACCTTGCAAGCTGTAGACTTCTGTATGTTGGGCTCAGCAAATAAGAGGCTTTGTGAGGGCTTGCAAAGAATCTAGGAAGGAAGGAAGAAAAATCTAATCAAAGTTACTAAGAAATCCGAATCACCTTCAGGATAATGCATACATTTCAGCAGAAAGCAATTGGCACGTTTGTATGACACATTGATTGGTTTATGATAAAGCACAGCTTTCAAAACTGTGTGTCGTGACACAAAAGTGTGTCGCCTGCGGGGCCCAGGTGTGTCGCGTCAAAACCTGGAAGTGCTGATGGCACGCCGCAGCTGCGTGCACGGCGGCGGCAGGCCATCAGCGCTTCCGGGTTTTCGCACGGCACACAAGGACACCGCTGCCGCTGCTGCGGTAGCACACGAAAATCCGAAAGCACCACAGTGGCGGAAAGCGGCGGTGGCGCTTCCAGGTTTTCTTGCGCGCCACTGATGGTGTGTCACCGCGGGAAAAGTTTGGAAAGCCCTGTGATAAAGGATAATGTGTGAACCAGTGCTGGCTGGCTCTGTAGTGTACTTTCTTTGTGACTTCCACCAGTTGCTCATCTGAGAAACAAAAGTGCTACCCATGGTAAGTGAAAGTGTAGCCAGATGACACACGAATCACACTTGCAGGAAAAAGTCTCAGAACCTTGTAGGAGTTCCATTTTAAGTATTTATAAAGTGTGTTGTGTACAAGAAATTGCAGCACTTTAAAGCGATCATATCTTTAACAGTTACAAAAAGCTGTACCAAGAAAAGAGCAGGAGAAAGATAAGCATCTTTGGGGTGCTCTGTTTGTAGTTCATCCTCTAATTCCTGCATTAGATCCAGCTTTCTACTGAGAAGATAATGGAAGATTGCTGAGAACGGTCTCTTAGTTCTGTGTTTCTCATTCAAGCTCTCCTAGAGAGAGGCCATTTTCAAAGGGGGAGGAGCATCTTTTCATTTAGCTCATTTTGTACTTGTGTATATGCATTTCCTCCTGCAGTCTTCTGGCAAACAATATTTTTCCAGGTAAGTGCTGTACCTATGGTTAGATGGGACTTCTGTAACTTACCTTGATTGTAGCATTTGGGACCTTTAAGATACTAGAGGCGTCAACAGAAAACTTATAAATTAACCCATTTAATTATACATTGATTATACAAATATAAACCCTTAGGAATCTCCTGTTTTCTGAGTCAGGAGACTTCTAGAGTTGTGTCCTTTACTCAGGGAGCTACAAAGATGTCCTTTGTTTTAGGTTTCCTCAATGCATAGCACATGTGGGGAGATGTGTTTTGTTGTGAGTATATTTTTAGATACAGGTGGCAACCTCTGGCTCACTTAAAAAATACAACTAAGTGAGCTTAGATCTGCTGAGTACTTGAATGGGAGACAACCAGGAAATCCCAGGCTAGTATAAAGTGGTGCCAAGGAATTGTCAATGTAAATCAGCCAAACTTAAAGCTATTCTAATGTCTACAATAAAGTATGGCTTGGATATTTTGTGAAGCTGTGCAGAGCTTGAGAGTCAGTTCCCAAAAGGTGCTTTGGAGCACGATGGTTGTACCTTCTGTGCCTCTTCGGACTGCCTGAAGGAGTTTCAGACAGGTGCTACGTTTGCATCCCACAAGCTCCAAACAACTCCAAAAGCACTCATAGCCCTACTATTTTGCCATTTTTTTAATTGAAGAAATACTGATGCCATGCTTTATAATGCTACCTCAGCTGTTATAACTATTCTTTCCAATATTGTTTCTTCATCAGCATAAGGGTTATGATCCAACAACGCACATGACTTTTTTACTTTCTCCAATGGGGGATTTTCTCTTTGGACTAGAAATTTAATTCTTTCTTTTTTCCTCTTGATTGTGCTTGATTCTCCCCAGCTCTTGTGCTTTTCCTTAACCCTTCTTTACAGATGTATGTTCCTGGGACGCTTTCCGATGTGAACCATGTCTTGTTAGATGTAGGGACAGGTTACTATGTAGAAAAGGTAAGACATTCATCATGTATGTGAGGCTGATGTTAAAGTAGCTGCACAATTCTAAGGAAGCAACAAGGCACGATCTAACATCATAGCAAATGCAGAGTTCTGGTCCTCCACCATACAGGCACAGTTGTACATCTGAAGACTCTCAGACTGGAGGAAGCTCTTGTGGACTCTTTTGTAGCTTATCTTCTGCCTGATTGAGCAGATTTTAGCATTTATCATCCTGGGTAAAAGGAGGTTACCATTCAGGCTTTCCTAATCTGATGTCTGACAAGGCAACTAATTAAGAGCAAGCCCACCACCACATTGACCACATCTACTCTTACGTCAGTCTTCCACAGCTTGACACCTTCCAGAGGGAGAAGATTGCAGTGAGGACCATCTCTAACCCACATTGGCCCTGAATTGATTTGTAGTTGAACCTAACTGGAGAGCGTTGTTTCCTGTCCTTTTTTGTAAATTGTACTCTGTGTTGATTATTCTGGGGTAAATATCACCTCATGAATCTTGTCTGAGCTGCTTTTATGTGGAAGTATGAGTTTAGTGCCCCCCACCCAACACTTGCCATTGTAAGGAATTAAAAGTCAGAGGCTTTGAAAGCATGGGCCCCTACTTCTGTGGACCCATGAACAAGAGGCTCTTAGGGGGGCTTCCTGGTCTGATTTTTATGCCAGGTTGCGGTGGAAAAAAAAGACATCTTGAGAATGTATAAAGTGCTGTATCTTACTATTACGCAACCATGGCCATCTTCAAAAGATTTAACATTAGAGAAATCTAATCTTGGCAAAGATAACCAAATTCAAATAACCTTTTTATTTCATTCATTTTTTAATGTCTTTATATGGCACCAAAGTGTCCTCCTGCTGCTCTCCCCGGCTGATTACAGCCCACTCCCATCATATACAGGGCAGATGGTAAAAGGGATCAAAAATGGGCCATTTAGCATTCTCTGAAGCTTCCAGCCAACGCCCGGTTCTGCCCACTGTTGATTGAAAAATATAAGCCAAAATTGGATTGGGAAAACCATCCAAATTAATTTAGACAATTTGGATTTGCCACATTTGCAGTTGTAAGGTGCTAGCTGGACATCCTTTGTTGACAGTGTCAGTTTGATTGTACACAGTGGAGTAACAGTGCTTTTGATCCTGGCAGTCAGTGGATGAGTCCAGAGATTTCTTCAAGAGGAAGATTGATTTCCTGACAAAGCAAATGGAGAAAATCCAGCCAGCATTGCAGGAGAAGCATGCCATGAAGCAAGGTAGGCCTTAGCAGCAGGCAAAGACTGAGAAATGGAGCTGCTACTCCATCTGATTCTGATTATAGCAATTACTGCTGAAATAGTTTTCTGACTTGGTTTGGTTTCTTTTCTTTTGCAGCTGTAATAGAGATGATGAGCCAAAAGATTCAGCAACTGACAGCAGCAGGTGCATCACAAGTGGTGCCAACAAAGGCCTAGCAAAGATGACTCCCTTGCCCACCTTTTGGGTTTATTATTTCGTGATGGTCAAAACATCTGGAGGGAAGCAGCATTCCCGCTGCCATGCAGCTGAAAGGGGAGGGTGGGAGGGAAAGGGGATGATCATTTTCTGTTCTGTTTAAATAAATGTGGGAGTCTAATGTTTCTGGGAATGATAACATCTTGAGGACCACATCTGCTCAACCTGTTTAGCTTTGAGATGTTATGTGGCAGAGATGATTGGATTGCTACCTATTGCACCTGGGGGCTGTTTTTCATATGATGCCCCAGTGAAAATGCAATGGAATTGTACAAAATAAGTGGGTAGGATGACAAACAAGTAATAATTGCATATTGACTAATGCAGTGCTGCCCATAGAACAAATGTGCCCGTGGACAACTACCCTGCTGCCCAGCAGGCTCCAAGCCCCACCTGATTTTGTTTTGTTAGGGTTCTTTTGATTTAAAAAAAGGGAAGTAATCAATTTGAGCTACAACGTTTAGTTTGAGGAAGACTTCTGGGCCTTGTATGTACCCTGAAGGTCCTCTTGGAAAATAAAAATTAAGAGAAAGCTGCAGACCACTGCCTTGTTTAGAAGCATTCCACCTGCCAAGGAAAATGGGAAAGGCAAGCTGTCATGGTAGAAGACGAGAGATGGGAGTGGGGAACAAACTCATGAGTTTGCTTTCTGGGAAACAGATGTCTGTGGTGCACACGGCTGCCCAGCCACCCACTGCCATGTCTCTTAAAATCTCAGAGGTGTCTTATTGTCCCAGAAAGGCTGAGGATCCCATGGCTAAGGCAGCTGGATAAGAATAAGGAATGCAATGAACTGTACGGCTGTTAACCTTTCAGTTGAGTAGAGGGAACATTCTGAAAATTCAAACACACATACAGAGTGAAACTTAATTTTAACATTATTCAGGAATATTGATTGAATCCGAGGAGGACATCACAGGGACTTAGGCCATCTGTGTCCATTTACATGATGGTGTCATGAAACAAATTATGCCATTTGCATAATGCCCTCATTATACAAATGGGGTATATTGATATCAAGTAGATCATTTGCATGAATAGTGTAAATCTGCAGAAATTTGGACCATGTTATGTTTAGAGGCCTATTGCACTGAGGTCTACTAAAATGAGATTTCGCTGTATTTACATGTGCACATGTACTTGAAATAATATGGAGGAGGCTAGATCTAGGTGCCAGGGCCGAATAGTCCTTAACACTAGGATCCCCAGCAGGATTGAACTGGCCCAGTATGGTGGAATCACTTAAGCATACTTTAAGTGAACCATAATGTGTGAACTCTCTACGTCTTCTCTGTGCATTGCTTCCACTTTATTTTCACACAAAGATAAAAGGTATAGTGCCTCCTCATAGTCAGTAGTGATAACTACTATATGGTGAAGATATATCGAGCAATGGTACCTTCCTTCTGCATGTGACTCTCTTGAGGCTGCAATTCATGCAGGCTTTGGGCATGATCACAGGATACTGTATTAAGCCAGGCCATTTCAAGTCCTAAAATGTCAGTCAAACCCAGATTTGGGCAAAAAATGTAGCTAAGGCAGCGCCTCTTAAGCCTACTGTGGCCTGTTTCATCTAAATCAAAAGAGGAGGGTTACTTTGAGTTAGCGATCTCTTCAGATCTGGCTACAGAAATGGAAGGAAAGCAGTTTCTAGGGGCAACTTCATCTAGGCCTGTTTTTCTTTTTTTGCACCCCGTGGGATGCAAAAAGAGGTGGAACAGGACCAATAACCTACAGTGACTCTGCTCTAACTGCAGGTCCTCCCAACCCCACCCCAAACTGTTTTTAAAAAGGCAGGAAATTATGGCTGTAAAGTCTGACTGGAGAAACCTTTAGTTTGAATTTCTGATGCCAAATCACTGAATAATGACTTGGCCCATAGGGGTGTCGTGCAGATGGCACCAAAGGAATTTAAAACGGCCCCTTTGTTGAAGTATTATCATAAGGTGATTCCTAAGGTGTTGATGTTTAGATTTTTCTAATGACACCCTAATGTGATTTTGCGAATATTTGAGAGTATGTTAAAACCAGAGAGCAAGTATTTGCAATTTTACAAATACGTGTTTTTCAGTTTCCTCTGGAGACAAAACATTACTATCTGAATGACTCTTTCACGGGCTTGTTAATTCTGCTGCCTGAAGAAGATACTCCAGCCTTTCCTTCTTTCAAATATAGGTCAATTTTTAGTGTTGTCCTTGGGCTTTTAAGAGTTAATTTCTCACAACAAACACGGATCTTCTGTTTCTGTCTGAAGTAGGTAATTGCCGCTGTTAGACCAAGCCAGTCTGATTCTTTTTTTAGAATTATAATTCCATACTCAAAGATAGCTCAAACTAGCAGATGCTTGTCAAAAATGGGACACCACGTCACACTTAGAAGCTTTCTTGGAATCTCTCGATTGGCCACTGTTAAAACTGGAGTTAAAGCTAGATAGAGTTTTGATTCCTAAGAGGCCAATCCAGTCCATCATTCTATTCCAGAGAGGTCTGATGGATGTTTACAAAAATCCCACAAGCAGAAAATAAGCGCAACATCACCTCCATGAGCTGACTGTGCAACTGGCTGTCATTTATAGTCCATCTCACACTAGTTCTTGCTAATAATTCCCCAGTCCTTTTCGGGTTCATGTTCATCTCATTTCCCCCACTTTCTCTCTGGCTTTGTTTTCAAGACAAATTAAAAAACTCAACAGTGCTCTGCCACATACTTACCCAACCCTCTATTAGGTGGAATGAGCCAATCTGCTAAAAGTATTTCCGTCCTCGGAATTAAACTGTAGCTCATTTTCTGGTTATCTTCTGCCTTACTACCAGACTATTTCACCCTGCCTTTTTTTAAAAAAAGCATTCCACTTTTGTCCAGAACTCTACTGTCTGAGGCACTCTACCGCCTCTCAAATCCTGACGTATTTCACTAAAGTTTTGCAAAATGTTTAGAGTACAAACAGTTTGAGCTCAAAATGGGTGGTTTTCCCTTTACTGGAAGCATTCCAAGGAGGAGCATGGGGTTTGAACACCCAAGTTTTGGATGTTCCTTTTTAAGGAACACCAGTTTTGATATTCCATCATGTCAAAAGGGAAATCACAGCTCTGTTTGGCAATTTGCCATTGAATTTGAGCAATGTGGGTTCTAAAGATTCCAAATCTGCAAAAATTTGTTTCAGGGATGACAAGCAGGGACTGGATTGCTGTTTCTTTAGAACATCCATTCTAAACATCTCTCTCAACTTTATAAACTCACATCTACAGCTAAGAACCTTTGATTTAATATCTTAATGCTGACAATTTCCACCAAAGCTTAAATATATATTATGGCAATTGCCCAGATTATCTGGTTATAGTTTCCTCTTACTAATTTTTGACATTTAGACTGGAGCTTTCCCTGTATTACTTGGTAAGGAAAGGACCAGCAACTTGCAATGCACATGTGGCCACTGTCCTCCTTTTGGGCAGCCCCACCACTCGTAGCTTCAGGGCTCAGTAGCAAACTGCCAAACTTATAGAGACATGGTTTCCTGTGGGAAACAAAAACACAAAGGTGTATTAAGCTTTAAGTTGGTTTGTCACTTAAAACTGGGAAGGTAGCAGGGAAACGTAGAAAGCCCAGCACCACCTAATTACAGTACGCTGCATCAAAACACACCATTCTTGCTCACCAGAAAAATGCCCCCCCCCCAAAAAAACACCACAAATATTTTGTAGCCCATATTTGCTTCCAGAATTATAAATCCCTCTTCTGCTGTGTGCCTCCACAGCAGGGACCTTTTCAGCAATGCAGATCTATTGTCTATTCAACATTTGGTCCATATTCCATTTCTGACACACTTTGCCCTGTTTTCTACTGAAAAGACCATCACAAACAGGAAACAAAACGAGTGAAAGCAACTGAGATTAGGGGATACAAAACAGTTTATTGCACAAAATGGGTTTCAATCCTCCGATTCCTCCACTCTTCACTGTCCTTGCTTTTTTTCCACTTCACATCCATACCTTTCCAAAGTAAAATAACTCAAAAGGTACTTCCTTAATCCATTTTTTTCATTGGAAGTCCCAATAAACCTTATTTTGACTGAAGACCAGATTTCTTCTCCCACCTTCTCCTGAAAAATTCCTATGGCCTCTAACTAAAAACAAATACCCCCACTTTATTTACAGTAGCAGAGCCTGCTAGTTCTCAGATGGTCAGTGCGAACTATTTTCTGATCCTGCCCCACAAGGCAGATCAAGATCTGGGCACTAAGCAGTTTTTCTTCCAACAAATGACCAGAGTCCCGAGCTCTCAGCTGAATTTCCTGCCTCCTCCCCTTCTTGCTGCTCCCTGGTTTGGGACACTGGCTCACTTAGGGCCCCTGGTCTGGCCAAGCGAGATCCAGGTTGCAAAGAGTCACGCTGGACCCCAAACTACCATCAGTCTCCAGGCTGCTAACCTGGACATCACTTAGAATTCACATCCCACCATGGGGAGAAACCTTCAACGCACAAATATTGGCTTGTGCACTCGCTTGTGGCGAATAAGGGTGGTGCTCTTGGTGAAACATTCTCCGCATTCCACGCAGATGAAGGGCTCTGATGGGGTGACCCCGTGATGGGCAACACGGTGGCGTTCCACCTCTGAAGGAGCACGGAAGCGTTGTCCACATTCTGGACACGGGTGGCCAATGGGGGAGTCCGTATCATGGCGCAAACGCTGGTGCTTGATCAGGCCGGCACTGTGTGCAAAGCCTCGGCCACATTCGGGGCAACGGAATGGCCGGGCCCCTGTATGCGTTCGCCGATGCTTGGCCAGGTTCTTGCTTTGTGTGAAACTGCGACCGCAGTCCCCGCACGTGTAAGGGCGCTCGCCAGTGTGGATGCGCTGGTGCTGGATCAGGTTGGAACTCCAGCTGAAGCTCTTGCCGCACTCGCGGCAGACGTAAGGCTTCTCGCCGGTGTGGGTGCGCCGGTGCTGCACTAGGTGTGAGTTCTGCGAGAAGCTCTTTCCACAGTCAGTGCAAGTGCTGGGGCGCTCGCCAGTGTGCGTGCGCTGATGCCGTAGCAGTTTCGACCAGTGGCTGAAACTCTTGCCACACTCGTTACAAATAAAGGGGCGCTGCTTGCTGGAGCGGGAGACCACATTGGTTGCTACAGCCACGTCACCCTCGCCGTAATTGCCTGGGGCTAACAGATTCCCCTGCCGTTCTATGGGAGAGCCTTCCTGCTGTGAACTTGCCTTCCAGCTGGGTTGTCTGTGCTGCATAGTGGGCTGGATGGCCTCAGGCTTCAAATCGTCTTCACTCTTGCGCACCACACCTCTGTCGGCTGTTGGAGAAGAGAAGCCCGTTGTTCAGTGCAAAGGATCAAGAACCAAAGGCTCAGATATAAATGCCAGAAAAATGTACCTCGGGGGCTTACAAAAAGAAGAACCTATTGCCTCTTCTGCACAGGGTTGGGTATTAGGAGTGGGGAAACTCTGGCCCTTCAGATACTGTTGGATCTCAAGATCACTTCCATCATGTCTAGCTATTGTCCACACGGCCTGGGGTTGACTGAAATTAAAGACCAACAATAACTGGAAAACTGAAGGATCCCTTTCTCTGCTATACACACCAGAAGTAAAAAAAGTATTTAAAAGATCACCTTAAAAAGGTCAGGACAAAAGCACATCATGTAACTGAAATTTTCATTTAATTGAATTTAAAGACAGTTCATTAAAGTCATACGATTATTCCCTATACTGTACATGTAATAATTTCCTTCCCTTACAGTTGTCAACGGCAACTTTTGAAGGGACTTTGTGCTGCTTCTGAGAGGCGAGATGCAGATTGCATCCCCCGCCCCCATCTAATAGATTAAACTAGGATTAGTGAACTCTGGATTCAATTCTTTATTCTAGTCATGGAACTTGCTCTATCACCACACCCCCTTCATGATCTCTTATTTATCTCTTAGGGTTGCTCTTGAGGGAAAAATAGAGGAGAACTGTGTATGCCACCTAGAAATTTCCTGGAGGAAGAGTAGAGTAAAGTATTTACAATTCAACAAGGCTATACACCTGTCAGCCCCAACGGTAGGCCAGACCATGAAATCAACTCCACAGGAAGGCTAAGACTACTTTTATTGAGATTGGCTGTAATAACAGAATCTTGCAAGACTGATTGTGCTGTCCCTCTTCCTCTTCCTCCTCCTTATAGTTCAGTGAATTAGGGGGCATCTACCTGAGTTGCTTCCAAATGTTATCTAGATGTTCTAGACTTAAAAAATGCTTTAGCCCCCCTGCTGCTTTGGCAATGGAGTTTGCATATCTCGGTCAAGGTCATCTACCTTACTCTCTACAATACCCCCGTTTCTCACCTATGTAGACTCTCCTTATGGTCCCACCATTATCTGAGCCATGGATCTCCACAATGCCGGGATCTTCATGCTCCATCTCAAAATGAGGATTTTCAAGCCACAATGTGTCTGTTATGAGAAAGAAAGAGCTGAAGTCAGAGAAGCCACCCTGTATTTGTGGATAAGGTAAACGTTGACTCTTGGTGGCTTCGTGGACATGTCCAGTACATTCTAAGCTGCAGCATGGAAGTGGTTGACCGCTGCCTTCTTCCAGGATGACTTTTTTCAATTCTCAGTCTAAACCTACAATCCTGAGATTTTTTAATAATCTCCCATCCAAGTACTAACCAGGTCTGACCTTGCTTTGCATTCTGAGATCAACCAAGGTCACCTAGGTGTTGCTGGTCTTGGTACTAAATTATACAAATTTGTTCTCCTTCTCCCCCCACCCCCGCAAAAGTGCCAAGGCTTAAACTTGCTTGGGAACTATCTCCTCCACTCTTGAGAATCTTCCCTTTAATGCCATTGGGGTAAAAGCTACTCGGTATTGATCAAATTCATTCTATACATTAAGGAATCCTCTTTTGTGCTGCCTCCTTTCTGGGGTTCAGATCCAATCTGGCAACGTACTCCTGAGAAAGTCCAAGCCAAAGTACATCCTTGACACGCTGTGCAGAGAATAGTCACTCTAGCTACTAGCATTTTAAACCCGAGGTTCTTCCCATATCATATGATGGGCCAGTGAAACAACCAGCTAGCTCCTGCATTACTGGGATGCTATAAAATTGGCCAAAAAAGGAAATTGTGGGAGTGTCAGAGATCACCTGATCTCTGCCAAAAAGGAAAGCAGACAAAGAGCTCATCAGAGGACTGGAAGTGGCGCGAAACTGACATCGCCGGTCTAGCAATGGGAATAGACCGGCTCGCACTCAACCGACGATCGGGAATACACATCTTGCCGAACGTTGCCTGGACAACCGGACAGACCGGCCCACGTGTTAGCAGCAAAGGACACTGGGGGAGGGAAAGGTTTAAATGTGCTTGTTGTTCCTGTTACCTGCATTCCAGTCTTTGCTAGTGCTAATTTCTGTATTCTATAATAAACTCTTCTGCTTCTAAGAACTCTGGTGCCTGGGAGTTACTTCAGCGCAGAGAGATTATAGCGATCAGAAGGAGCGCCTTACATAAAGACTGGAATTCACCAACCGGTTTTCCCAGGAGCGAACCTGAAGACCTTCGGGAAGCTCTGCGGTCGAGACCGGCTTCTACACACACCAAGTAGAGACCCGGAAAAAAATTTTTTTTTTCCGGAGAGCAGCTCTGCGGGGAAACGAAGCAGCTGAGAGGTGGCAGCCCAGCAGCGGAGCGGCGGCGATTCTCACCAGCTGAGCGGCGGCAGCAGCGCAGCAGCAGGAACCGGCTTTCCCCAGCAGCTGAGAGAGACTGCGGGGAAACGAACCAGCTGAGAGGCGGCAGCTTAGCAGCGGAGCGGCGGCGATTTTCAACGGCTGAGCGGCGGCAGCAGCGCAGCAGCAGAAACCGACTTTCCCCAGCAGCTGAGAGCGGCACGCCTCAGAAGCAGCTGAGCGGCGCGGCAGAGCAGCAGCAAAACCGGCGCTCCCAACAGCTGAGAGGCGGCATCTCAAACAGCTGAGAGGCGGCATTCCAAGCAACTGAGAAGCAGCAGAAGGAACCGGCCGCAGCAGCAGGCAAAAGCGGCGATCCCAGCAGCTGAGAGGGGCGGCAGCGTAGCAGCAAGGAGCGGCGAGCCCTAGCAGCTAGCAAGTGAGCAGTGGAGACCACGTGGTGGCATAGCGGCGGCAGCGACCAGCGCTCCCAAGCAGCAAGCGGCCAGCGGCCAGCACGCGGCGGCAGACGGCGGCAGAGACCACATGGCGGCAGGGCGCATCTACGCTGAGAGGTACGCGAGTAAACCCCAACGATTCCAATAGTGAAGACAACACCCTAATCCTGAAAGATTGAATGGAGTCCCAGGCTACCAAGTCAGGGGAGGCAGTCCGGGAAGAAGCAGAGACGGCTGAGGCATGTGAACCTGGACCCAGCTCAGCCTCCACGCAGGAAAAGGTACGGGGGGGGGGACCAAAAAGCAAATGAAGAATAAACATATCGAGACACCTAACACCCCCCCGCATCCCACCCCCCACGGAACTTTGAAAGCAGACTGGTCAGTGGGAGTGGGTGAAGGGATGGAGGGACGCAAAGTGCAGAAAAACAAAAAGCGTGTCACCCAAACGCAACAAATTGGGGCAATTGAAGAAAAAGTGTCTCGCATGGACTATAACAAGGGTCGGAAATGGCGGCTCGCGAGCCACATGTGGCTCTTTGGCCCCTTGAGTGTGGCTCTTCCGCAGCTGAACTCACCCCCGCCCCTTCCACGCGATTGGATCCCGCCCCCAAACTCCACGGCTCTCCCACCCTGCCCCACCCCCACCCCACGCAAAGTCCAGGTCATGTCGAGTAGTCACCCCTCGGATCTGAAGCTGCAGGTGGCGAGGGCGCCACCTGCCCGCTGCGCTCGGTGCCCCGCGCCACAACCCGACGGCCGGCGGGGAGCGTCCCGTGATATCATCGCCGGTCCCTCTCTCGCTCCCTCGTGCGCTTGGCTCTTACACGCTCTTGCTCAAGGCCATGGCCACCCGCAGCCGCCCACACCTCGCGCACAGCCCGCGGGGCTCTCTGCAGCTCCCAAGGCATGCCGGTCCCTCCTCTGTCGAAGGGAGCGGCAGAGAGCCCCGCGGGCTGTGCGCGAGGTGTGGGCGGCTGTGGGTGGCCCTGGCCTTGAGCAAGAGCACGTAAGAGCCAAGCTCCGGGCGCTCCGGCTGGGGTGCAGCGGGACGGGAGCGTTGCCGGCGGCCCACGAGGACCGGCCAGGGAAGGTGAGCGAGGGCCATGGGAGAACTAAGAATTGGGGGTGGCTCGCGGCGTGTGAATGCGTGAGAGGGCCGGCCAGATCCGAGCCTTTCCTCCCCGATGGGGTTCAGGGTCTGAACAGGCAGCATGGCCGTGGGGAAGAGGAAGGCATACGGCATCTTTATTGCCTCGTCCAACTGGGCTGCAACACGTGTGTGTTTGACTGCCAAATATAACCAGGAGTGCAGAAGCTCCTCTCCAAAATGGGCTGTTTGTGAAGGCCAGGTGGCTGCGCATAATTTTTCTCACGTTTCAGAAAAGGTGTGCAGCCGCCTTAAAACCAACTTCTCTGACTTCCTTTGTGGGAGGAGGCAGCAGCCCTTCTCAGCCCAGCAGGACGAGAGAATTTTCTCTCCTCCTCCTCGCAATGGTCCTTTTTGGAGGCGCAGCAGGGAGTGAGTTTTAGCCAGTGACATTCTCTCATCCAGAGCAGGGAAGGGGATATTATTTTCTCTTGATCCTCCCCCCCCCCACTGCAAAAGCCTCCCTTCCTAAGTTGAAACTGGCTCTGATTATAGGGAGAGATGGTCTGCAGATTCTCAACTCTTGGAGCTGTGTGGGGGGGGAGAGGCATTGTTAGGCTTGGTCGCTTGGAAATGCCCCTGCAGCAGGAAGGTTAGGGAAGCGTGCGGGGGGGGGGGGTGGCGTGGGGGGGGCAGTTAAGGTGCTAGCTGCAACTGCCGCCCCCGAAGTGACCATATTCCACTCTTCCAACAGAAATTCCCCCAAGGAAAGGGTCGCTCTTTCCCTCAAGGAAATGTGCTTATTGCTTATTGCTCAAGCAATAAGGCTTGAGAAAAGGAGGAAAAACAGTGTGTGTTTTGCATTTTGCACGCCATTGGCTCCTGCCCCCAAACCCCGCCCCTTCCACGCGATTGGCCCCCGCCCGCAAACCCCGCCCCCTTCCACGCGATTGGCCCCCGCCCTCAAACCCCGCCCCCTGGCTCTCAAGCATTTCAAAATGTGCACGAGCATGTCAAAACAGCTCCCGGCATAAAAAGTTTGCCGACCCCTGGACTATAAGGTGGAGGAATTAAGTGAGAGGCTTAATGTGCTTATCTCACTCTTGGAGGGGAGGGAGAGGCCGATACCCAAAACACCCCCCCCCCGAAGAGAATAGTAACTTAACAGATTCTGAGGAGGAATCGGAGGAGGAAGACGAAGAAGAGTCAGACACATTCCCACCCACCCCGCAATGGAGGTCGCCGGGCAGCAGGACGGCACCGGTGGGGTTGCGAGAGCTGAAAATGAAGTTCGATGGAGACCCCAAAACTTTAGCATGCTTCATAACTCACGTAAAAGGGTTTATGGAAGAATTTGAAAATGACTTTCACACAGAAGAAGCGAAGGTCAGATATGTGTCTTGTTTCTTGAAAGGGGAAGCGGCTAGCTGGCTAGTGAAATTGCACGACACCAAGGCAAGCGCGCTGCGTGACTTCAATAAGTTCATGCGGGCCCTGCGGACCCAGTTCGAAGACACACTGGCTAAAGTGTCGGCCAGAGTGCGCCTCCGAAACCTTGATCAGGGAAAAAGTACTGTGGCGGAATATGCTATGGAGTTCAAAAGAATCCTTAGCGAACTACCGCAATGGCCGGAAGAATTCCAAATTGAATACTTCCAGTACGGCCTGAGACAAGACTTATTAGAACTCATGGTGGGGAGGGAAGAGCCAAAAACATTAGAAGGCTGGATCCAACTGGCGGGTCGTATCAAACAAAGCCAGACACAGCTGATGACCATTAAAAAGTTCAAACAATTGAAGAGGAAACCTGAACCCACCACACACCCCGCCCGAATGGAGTTCAAGCAAAAACAATGGGAAGAGGAAAGAAATTGGAGAGTGAAAGTTGGCGGTTGCTTTCGATGCGGACGGACAGGACACCTCATCAGTAACTGCCCACAGAACGGGATGACGTCCAGAGAGAAGTCACAATCAAAGAAACCCCCAGAGAAGAAAAGAGAAAAAGAGGCGGGGGACAAGCGCAAAGGCACTGCGGCAGCCATGGTGAAATGGAGCCACCCCACATACGTGGACGAAGACAGTGACAGCGAAGAATCAGACTACGAATTTCAGATGGCGGGAAACGAGAAAGGTCTGCTTTAAAGTGCGCCGCGGGGCAGGCCTTCACAAAAGGGCGCAACGAGAAGATTTGCCGCAACCCCACAATGCACATTCAGGTACGCCTAAAAGCTGTGGGGGGGGGGGGAGGAAGTACTCTGGGTTGGCAATGCTAGACTCGGGCTGCTCAAGGAGTTTGATGCACCCGGACGTGGCTGACCACTTGGGACTGAGACTTTTTGAACTAAAAACGCCCATTACCTTTTGTCAATTGGATGGTTCGGAGATGAAAGGGGGGCCAGTGGAGCAGTATACGGAGGAAGTACAAATGACTTTGGAAACCACGTAGAAACCTTGAGGTTCATTGTGGCCCCCATTGCAACAAGACCCATTGTGTTAGGACTGAAATGGCTGAGAGCTAGAAATCCTAGGGTGGATTGGGTCTCCGGGGAAATTGACTTTTTGGATGGAAATCATGGGGGGACGCACAAAGAAAGAGATGTGGATGACTGGGAAGTGGGGGCAGCTGGGATGGAATTTTGGGACGAGGATTGGGAACAAGGGGACGAAAACAACCCACAGGCGATCCCGGAAAAATACCTCCCAGTTAGTGAAGTGTTTGGTAAGCAAGAATGCGACCAAGAGCCTCCCCATAGACAGTCAGATGCAACAGTAGACCTCATCCCTGGAGCACCGTTCCCGAAACCCAAGATGTATGCCATGACCCAGAAAGAACTAGCGGAGCTCCGCAAGTTCATTGATAAAAATTTGGCACGAGGCTTCATTGAACCAGCCAATTCCCCGTTAGCGGCCCCAGTGTTATTTAGGAAAAAGAAAGACGGGTCATTGCAGTTGTGCACAGACTACTGGGGGCTCAATGCAATTTCAGTCACTAACCAGTACCCCCTACCCTTGCTGAAAGACATGTTAGCCCAACTATCGAAAGGGAAGGTCTTCACGAAGTTGGACGTAAGGGAAGCGTATTACCGGGTACGCATGAGGGAGGGGGATGAGTGGAAAACCGCGTTCAATTGCCCACTAGGATCATTTCAATACCGGGTGCTCCCATTTGGGATTGCGGGCGGACTGGGAATCTTCATGAGATTCATAAATGAGGTATTGTATGAATGTTTGTACAAAGGGGTAATTGTATATTTAGATGACATCTTAATTTTCTCGGAAAACCTAGAAGAGCACATGGAACTGGTCAAAAACGTGCTAGAAAAGTTGTTAGAAGCAAAATTGTTTGTCAAACTGGAAAAGTGTGAGTTTCACAAGGACAAACTAGACTTTTTGGGGTACCGCATCTCGAATGCGGGCATTGAAATGGACCCCGAGAAAGTCAAAGCGGTTTTAGGGTGGCAACCCCCCCGAACGCGCAGGCAGCTCCAAGCATTCTTGGGATTTGCTGGGTTCTACAGGCAGTTCATCCAAGATTTCGCGCAAATTGCGCTACCCCTAACCGACTTGCTGAAAACAAAAGGCAAGGGGAAAAACGCATGTGCCTATATTTCTCTGAAATTTAACGAAATGGAGAAAAGATGGCATGTTTGGGAAAAAGCATTCGCAGTAAAACACGTGTTAAGCACGTGGCGACACCTCTTGGAAGAGACAGCTGAGCCGTTTCAGGTGTGGACGGATCATAAAAATTTGGAAGCCCTCAAATCCCTGAGAAAATTGAACCCCAAGCATCTCAGATGGGCAGAGTTCCTGAGTAGGTTCAACTTCACGTTGAAATATTTCCCTGGGGGGAAAAACCTCCTGGCGGACGCGCTTTCGCACCTGCCGCAGCATGAAGGCAAAATGGAGATCTTTGAGTCTCTGATCCCTTCCCAGCCAGGGGAGGAACAGACGCAACAGGCACCAGCGGTCAGGGGAGAGGGGAATTTGGCTGTCACCCGCAGCAACGCGAAGCACAGAACTGACAGTGAGTCATTCGCAGGAGATCTGCGAGCGGCAATGGTTACTGACACTTGGTGGGTGGAGCACAAACACACGCTAGAGGAGCGAGACGGTATGGGCTGGAAAGACAAGAAAGCATACGTCCCCGAATCCTTAAGACAAAGGGTTTTGAGTATGTACCACGACCACAAAACGGCAGGCCACTTTGGCTTCCTAAAAACACTACACTTAGTCAGGGGAAAGTTTTGGTGGCCATCGTTGCGTGCAGATGTGAAAGCTTATGTGCAAACATGTCCCACGTGCGCCACAGCAAAAAGGAAAATGGGCAAACCCACAGGAAAATTACAGGAGGTAGCTAGTCCAACACAGCCATGGAAGCAAATTGCCATGGACTTTATAGTGGACTTACCAGTGAGCAACAAATACACGGCCATCTGGGTGGTCACAGACCTCTTTTCCAAACAGGCACACTTCATTGCATGCAAGGGCATACCGAACGCCCAGAAGCCAGCGAGACTGTTCATTCAACACATCTACAGGGCCCACGGAACGCCGGAACGCATAATCAGCGATCGTGGCAGCACTTTCACATGCAAATTTTGGAGGGGATTTTTGAAGTTAATTGGATCAGAACAGGGGCTTAGTAGTGCGTTCCATCTGTGCACAGACGGAGCGAGTGAACGTCTTAATCCCACACTGGAGCAGTACCTGAGATGCTACATAAATTTCCAACAAACTGATTGGGCAGAACTCTTGCCGTTCGCAGAAGTAGCGTACAACAACGCGCTCCATCAAAGCACAGAGCTTTCACCATTCAAAGCGGCTACAGGGCAGGACTTTGTAACGATACCTGAATTGGCAATGACCCAGAGCACTGACTTAGAGCAACCTCTGAGAGCAGATGAATGGGTCGAAAGAATCACCAGAAACTGGCCAATAATGGTAAAGACGCTAGAAGAAGCCAAGGCCAGTTACAAAAAACATGCAGACCGTAAACGGGAGAAAGAATGGGAATTGAGAGTCGGGGATAAGGTATACTTATCCACCAAAAACTTATGGTCCACGCAACAGTCACGAAAACTAGCGGCCAAGTTCATAGGCCCATTCAAGATCATTGCAGTAATTAACCCAGTAACGGCCAAACTGGAACTGCCAAAGGCTCTGAGAAAGATACACCCCGTTTTTCACATTAGTTTGTTGAAACAATACCATGCTTCACATCAGTGGCACCCGGAACCAGAGGCACCCACACCAATACTGGTGGAGGGAGAACCACATTTCGAAATAGACAGGATCTTGGATTCGAGATGGCACAGGGGGCAGCTGCAATACCTAGTCAAATGGACCCATCTGCCGATTGGTGACAGAGAGTGGGTCAGCGCCAAACACACACGCGCCCCTAAATTGGTCAAGAAGTTCCATAAAGAGTTCCCAGACAAACCCCATTGAATGGAAATAGTCTGGTTTGTATATAGGGGGGGGTGAGTTTTGGGGCGGGAGCATGTCAGAGATCACCCGATCTCTGCCAAAAAGGCAAGCAGACAAAGAGCTCATCAGAGGACTGGAAGTGGCGCGAAACTGACATCGCCAGTCTAGCAATGGGAATAGACCGGCTCGCACTCAACCGACGATCGGGAATACACATCTTGCCGAACGTTGCCTGGACAACCAGACAGACCGACCCACGTGTTAGCAGCAAAGGACACCTGGGGGAGGGAAAGGTTTAAATGTGCTTGTTGTTCCTGTTACCTGCATTCCAGTCTTTGCTAGTGCTAACTTCTGTATTCTATAATAAACTCTTCTGCTTCTAAGAACTCTGGTGCCTGGGAGTTACTTCAGCGCAGAGAGATTATAGCGATCAGAATGTTATATGCATACCAGGCATTGGTTTGAAAATCCTGGCATGGTATCATGGGTGGATTCAGCAGTTATTTACCAATACGCTGGAGTCCAAAGCAAGTACATGCTCTCTCCAGCATCCTGCCTTTAGCTGTCAGTTACTGGTGCCCCAAGGACCAGGGATATCAGAAGTATCAGGATCTCAATAGCTAACTTTTCTCCAACTCAGGGGTACTTGGTCATATGGAGCCACCAAGTGTAACCTTGGCCCACTGCCCGGAGCAGTAAGGAATTAAAAAAGGTAAAGGTTCCCCCCGCACATTTGTGCAGTCGTGTCCGACTCTAGGAGCCGGTGCTCATCTCCGTTCGTTAGCCGAAGAGCCAGCGTTGTCCGAAGATGCTTCCACGGTCATGTGGCCGGCATGACGTGCGTGGAACACTGTTACCTTCCCACCGAAGTGGTACCTATTAATCTACTTGCATTTGCATGCTTTCGAATTGCTAGGTTGGCAAGAGCTGGGGCAAGTGCGGGAGCTCACTCCGGATGCAGGGCTAGGGATTCGAACCTCCGAACTTACGATCTTCCGATCAACAAGCCTGGTGTCTTACCCGCTGAGCCACCACGCCCCTTTCCTAAGTAAGGAATTAGTTATTATCAAATGCCTTGTCAGAAGCTGGGCTTGAGCAATGCAAGAATCTCAAAGGTATTGAGAAACAACTAGGCCCTCTTACCTCCTAGGATGGAGACCTATATATCTTTACCAGGAGGTAATGCTGCATGTACTCAGGCAGCAACTGTATTGGTACTTTCAGCAGCATTTCAATGTACAGACATTAGAAGATGCTGACCTGGTTCATATTATGTTAATAAGCTGTAATTGTTTTATTAGTATTTTAGTATGTTTTGTGAGCTACAGTGGTGTGTAAATCATAGTTTGAATGTGTTTTGCAAATCAAGTCAATTCTGGCTTATTCAATATACCATGACTAAATAAGCTCTAATTTAGACTAAGGACAAGTAATTTTTGTGACCTGTCTCTTTTTTAGTTATTTTTTTTCAACCTCCAAGTTAGGACAACACTGGTGGCAGCTGAAGTTTTGGTCTTCTTTTCTCTGCCTTCCACCCACCATTTTTTTCCCAGTTAAAAAAGGTCTGTTAGGTCTTCCATTGGCTTAACCTATTTTACTGCTTATTTCAGGAGTGAAAAAGCAAACATTTATAATGTTATTCAACATTGCAATTTTGGATAGCTCCAAGGGTCACCAAAAGCACTGAATTCACATATCAGCCCTTTCACTTGTCACAATATCTCAAATATCTTTATACATCAGAAGCTCGCAAATCAATCAATGTACTAAGAACTAGGAATGTTCTCATTTTAACTTCCATGTATGTGTAGATGGACTTTTGTTGTAAAAGTACCTCAACTTCTCAACATACAACTGATCATGTGCAACCACCACCAGGCATTAATAGCAACTTTCAGCATGCCAACAAGGGACTTGAGCGAGGACTAATAATGGCCCAAACTTACCATATTTATTTCCAAAAAGATTGTGATTTCCCCATTCCACAACAACTTAGCTGCATTATTATCAATAACAAATCAAACATTGACTTGGCAAACAGTCTAGCTCCTACCCTCTGCACTATCTCTGAACTAGGAAAACATTTATTTCCCATTTATTTTTTAAACATGCATCAGTAAAGGGCACAGAAGCTGTGCTAAAAAAAAGACTGAGATGGGAGACAATGAAGACAATCTGGGTTCTACTGGAAATCTTTTCGTTTCTAAGGTGCGAAAGAACACTTGGCCTGGTTCACGTGTCACAATAAGCCTTGGTTTGCTTAATTATGATTGATAACAGCCAGTTAGCTGGGTTTGCACTGTGTTATGTCATAAACCGTAATTTGCAACCACAATGGCTGTGTTTGCACAAGACATTAAACCAAATGACATGAATTTCATTATCGCCCAGAATACTATACAAGCTGAGTCTCTTTTTCTCTTGAGTTTCTTATATAAATATATATTTATATCCCCACTGTCACCTTCTTTCTCCTTCTGGTACACTGCTCAAGGCCTGCCCTGGAGAATAAGCATTCATTCTCGCCTTTGTTACTCTACCCTAGAACCCCCTAACTTGGTGGACGTGGGCTCTGGGCTGCACTCCTCAACGGCAACTTTTAAATGACAGCTTTCTCTGTAGCTCGGGGTGGCCATCTTGCGAGCAAGCCATATCGTTTGGGGCAGCGAGCAAAAAGCCCGCAGGTAGTGCAGGGGAAACGCTCGGAGCGGTGCCGAAACTGTGAAGGATGGCTTCACCGCTGGAAAATAATAAGAGTTTTCACCGAGGTCGAGGGAGAAAAAAGGAGGGGGTGTGTGTAAAGAAACTCTTCATTCAGGCTAGCAGCAGAATAATCTGATCCCAGCAATAATGCGGTCTTTTGCTACGCGACGGGGTCCTGCGCTTGATCGGGCAAAGCCACGTTGCGGACTTGTCGGGGAGCAGAGGAGGAGGTCATTTCAAACATGCAACCTTGCTCCAGATGCTTCCTACGGGCGATGCTTCCACCCCCGTGTTTATCCCACCCGCGCGAATCCTTCGATTCAAACTCACTTGCCCGGGATGAAGGAACCCGAGTCACGTCCCCGGGGCCCCTAAGCACCGCGGGAGGATCCAGCCAGCGCAGCGATTGCAGTAAAGCTCAACTCTCAGCTCAGGGGGTTGCTGGGAACAGGAAGGTCCCCGATTAATTTAACCCCCTATTCCTCCTCCTCCTCCTCCTCTCCGCTGTATTTCCTGGGGATCGCTAGGAACAGAGAGGAACTAGGAGCTCTATGGTTAAGGGTAAGCGTGTTGCTTGCAAGCTCTCGGAGAGGAGGGTGGAAATGAGGAGGTGGTCCATCTCCCGGAGCTGGAGTTAAAAGTTCAGGCGGTTAAGGAAGGGTTTGGTGAGTTCCCGCTCCACTCAGGCCGGCTGCAAATTGCAGGGCTCTCTGTGCATCCAAATTAGATTTAGAAGAGGAGGATCTCAGACTCCCGGGTTGTAAATAGCAGGTTCGGGGTGTTGGTAGCAAATGGTATCGATTCCAGTGGGACTTTTTGCAGAGGGAAAACGGGGGCCCAGGCTGCATTAATACGTATGAATTCATACGTATAAAGTTGGTTTGTGCATCGCTGGGATGAACGGTGGTGAATGCAAGGAGAGGCAGGCAGCTAGAAATAATACAGATCTTCCTGCATGCAACAGGTAGGTAGAAGGCAGAGAGAAAGGCCAAATATAAAATAGCCTGTTGCACTTGCGCTTTGTCTCTGTGTTATTCAGGCATGGCTAACTGGATTTATCGTTTCATATACCTTTCTGCAACCTGTGCCCTCCAGATCAGCCCTGGATTAACCATTAAGCAAAATAAGCATGTGCTTAGGGCACCAAGGGAAGGGGGGCAGTACCCAGCCTTTTCCCCTAGCTATCATGCCCTTAACTCTTTCACTGCCACCCTTGACTTTAGTTTTCAATAAATTTTTGTATTTGCATTTCCCCCCCCCCTTATAACAGTGTTATTAAAAATGCATTAAAAAGTGTTGAAAATTTGCATTTTTTCTATTGTCCTTCATCTTTACTTATAAGATGGGCGGCTAATAAATTGAGTAAATAAATAAATTTGCATATATTGCTTACTGCTATTTAAGGTTAAATAATTTTTTAAGTTTATATTTAATATAGTTCTGGGGTCCAGCCTGGGGGATGGCCTAGAAGAAAACTGAACTTTTAATCTCTTATTTCACCTTCAGTACTTATTGAGACTTAACATTTTGTCAGTTAAGCAGTGGAAGGGCCAAGGGGCCCTGTTCTTGGACTGTGTTTAGGGCATCAGTTGACCTTAATCTGTCCCTGCTCCAGAGGGGTAGAATTCAGTTCCTGCAATTGCCCAGCTAGCCTGGCCATGGGAGTAGAAATCTGACACAATTCTCCAAGGCAGTGGAAAATTTGGACCTTCAAAGTTTTGCATACATTTTGTTGTTTATTCGTTCAGTCGTTTCTGACTCTTCGTGACTTCATGGACCAGCCCACGCCAGAGCTTTCTGTCGGCCGTCACCATCCCCAGCTCCCCAATGGTTGAGTCCGTCGCCTCCAGAATACCATCCATCCATCTTGCCCTTGGTCGGCCCCTCTTCCTTTTGCCTTCCACTTTTCCTAGCATCAGCTTCTTCTCCAGGGTATCCTGTCTTCTCATTATGTGGCCAAAGTACTTCAGTTTTGCCTTTAATATCATTCCCTCAAGTGAGCAGTCTGGCTTGATTTCCTGGAGTATGGACTGGTTTGATCTTCTTGCAGTCCAAGGCACTCTCAGAATTTTCCTCCAACACCACAGTTCAAAAGCATCTATCTTCCTTCGCTCAGCCTTCCTTATGGTCCAGCTCTCGCAGCCATAGGTTACTACAGGAAATACCATTGCTTTAACTATGCGGACCTTTGTTGTCAGTGTGATGTCTCTGCTCTTAACTATTTTATCAAGATTTGCCATTGCTCTCCTCCCAAGAAGTAGACGTCTTCTGATTTCCTGGCTGCAGTCAGCGTCTGCAGTAATCTTTGCGCCTAGAAATACAAAGTCTATCACTGCCTCCACTTTTTCTCCCTCTATTTGCCAGTCATCAATCAAGCTCGTTGCCATAATCTTGGTTTTTTTGAGGTTTAACTGCAACCCAGCTTTTGCACTTTCTTCTTTCACCTTCGTCATAAGGCTCCTCAACTCCTCCTCGCTTTCAGCCATCAAAGTGGTATCATCTGCATATCTGAGATTGTTAATGTTTCTTCCAGCGATTTTAACTCCAGCCTTGGATTCCTCAAGCCCAGCATGTCGCATGATGTGTTCTGCGTACAGGTTGAATAGGTAGGGTGAGAGTATACAACCCTGCCGTACTCCTTTCCCAATCTTAAACCAGTCCGTTGTTCCGTGCTCTGTTCTTACCGTTGCTACTTGGTCGTTATACAGATTCCTTAGGAGGCAGACAAGATGACTTGGTATCCCCATACCACCAAGAACTTGCCACAATTTGTTATGATCCACACAGTCAAAGGCTTTAGAATAGTCAATAAAACAGAAATAGATGTTTTTCTGAAATTCCCTGGCTTTCTCCATTATCCAGCGGATATTGGCAATTTGGTCTCTAGTTCCTCTGCCTTTTCTAAACCCAGCTTGTACATCTGGCAATTCTCGCTCCATGAATTGCTGGAGTCTACCTTGCAAGATCTTGAGCATTACCTTACTGGCATGTGAAATAAGTGCCACTGTTCGATAGTTTGAACATTCTTTAGTGCTTCCCTTTTTTGGTATGGGGATATAAGTTGATTTTTTCCAATCTGATGGCCATTCTTGTGTTTTCCAAATTTGCTGGCATATGGCATGCATCACCTTGACAGCATCATCTTGCAAGATTTTAAACAGTTCAGCTGGGATACCATCGTCTCCTGCTGCCTTGTTATTAGCAATGCTTCTTAAGGCCCATTCAACCTCACTCTTCAGGATGTCTGGCTCTAACTCACTGACCACACCGTCAAAGCTATCTCCAATATTATTATCCTTCCTATACAGATCTTCCGTATATTCTTGCCACCTTTTCTTGATCTCTTCTGCTTCTGTTAGGTCCTTACCATCTTTGTTTTTGATCATACCCATTTTTGCCTGGAATTTACCTCCGATGTTTCTAATTTTCTGGAAGAGGTCTCTTGTCCTTCCTATTCTATTGTCTTCTTCCACTTCCGCACATTGCTTGTTTAAAAATAATTCCTTATCTCTTCTGGCTAACCTCTGGAATTTTGCATTTAATTGGGCATATCTCCCCCTATCACTGTTGCCTTTTGCTTTCCTTCTTTCTTGGGCTACTTCCAGTGTTTCAGCAGACAGCCATCTTGCCTTCTTGGTTTTCTTTTTCTTTGGGACGTTTTTTGTTGCCGCCTCCTGAACAATGTTGCGAACTTCTGTCCATAGTTCTTCTGGGACCCTATCTACTAAATCTAGTCCCTTAAATCTATTCTTCACCTCCACTGCATATTCCTTAGGAATATTAGTGAGCTCATATCTAACTGATCTGTGGGTCTTCCCTATTCTCTTTAGTCTGATTCTAAATTTTGCAATAAGAAGTTCGTGATCTGAACTACAGTCAGCTCCAGGTCTTGTTTTTACCGACTGTATAGAGGTCCGCCACCT
The DNA here is from genome assembly GCA_023362775.1 of Charina bottae. NCBI lineage: Eukaryota > Metazoa > Chordata > Lepidosauria > Squamata > Charinaidae > Charina > Charina bottae. The sequence continues at coordinate 160,376,726 of JALMGJ010000002.1, forward strand.
TTGGCTGCAAAGGATGTAGTCAATCTGATTTCGGTGTCGACCATCTGGTGAAGTCCATGTATAAAGTCGTCTTTTAGGTTGTTGGAAGAGAGTGTTTGTTATGCACAGTGAGTTGTCTTGGCAAAATTCTATCAGCCTATGTCCTGCTTCATTTTGTTCTCCCAGACCATGCTTGCCTGTAATTCCAGGTGTCGTCTGACTACCCACCTTAGCATTCCAGTCTCCTGTAATGAAAATAACATCTCTTTTTGGTGTATTATCTAGTAGGTGCTGCAGATCCTCATAGAACTGATCTACTTCTGCTTCTTCAGCATCTGTGGTTGGGGCGTATATTTGGATCACTGTGATGTTAAATGGCTTACCCTGAATTCGAATTGAGATCATTCTATCGTTTTTTGGATTGTATCCAAGCACTGCTTTAGCCACTTTATTATTAATTATGAAGGCTACTCCATTTCTTCTGTGGTCCTCTTGTCCACAGTAGTAGATCTGGTGGTCATCTGATGTGAAGTGGCCCATCCCAGTCCATTTCAGTTCACTGACACCTAAAATGTCTATATTTAATCTTGACATCTCACCAATAACCACATCCAATTTGCCCTGGCTCATAGATCTTACATTCCAGGTTCCTATGGTGTGTTGATCTTTAGAACATCGGATTCGTCGTTCACCACCAGCACCGTCGGCCGCTAGCCGTCCTTTCGGCTTTGAGCTAGCTGCGTCATCACATCTGGGGCTAGTTGAACGTATCCTCTGTTCCTCCCCAGTAGCATTTTGACCATCTTCCGACCTGGGAGTCCCATCTTCCGATGGTATACCGACATATCTTTGGTTGTACTGATCCATTTAGTTTTCATGGCAAGAATACTGGGGTGGGTTGCCATTACCTTCCCCAGGGATCGTATTTAGTCTGACCTCTCTGCCACGACCTTCCCGTCTTGGGTGTCCCTTCACGGTTTAGCTCATGGTTTCATTGAGGTGCTCAAGCTCCAGCACCACGACAAGGTAACGATCTCCTTTGCTGGAGCTTGCATACATTATGATCCTTTTATACTTGTTTTAATTTAGGGTTGGCAGATTTCTAGTTTATTTTTATTTTGTTTTTTACAGGAATTCTGTGACCAACCTACCTGAATCTGATTTGAAAACAAGCAAACATACCTACTTTCTGTCTCCCCATGTTCTAGTTCATAGCTTTCCAAACTGTGGGTCGCAACACTTTAGTGTGTCGCAACACACAGTTTAGTGTGTCGCAAAGCGGCGGCGTGGGGGCGCACACGGTGGCAGTGTGCACGGCGGCGGCAGCGATGGCAGCAGTGGTGCACCATCAGCGCTTCCGCATTTTAGTGAGGCTGCCGCTGCTGCCGCCGTGCACACCGCTGCCGCGCGCCCCCCCGCACGGCCGCCGTGCACGTGCGTGCGCCACCGCGCCGCCACTGGTGTGTCGCCAACGGCGGCAGTTTGGAAAGCACTGTTCTAGTTGATCAATAATGTAGCTGACCAATTAGATCTGGCCCTTGATTTTCCAATTGCTACCCTCCCTCCCTACTGTATTACATTTGTAATATAAATGTAATGGAGTACCTGTAACTGATTAGGGCAATTGCTGTTTTTTAAAAAAAATCTCAGTGGATCATACCAGCTTTAATTAATATGGCCTAAATTTGCATGCCACTAGTATTTGTTTCTAAATTAAATTCTCACAATTAGAGCCATGTCCCAGTGAATATCAATTGCTGGGAAACAAATGATGGGAGTGGGCTAATATCTTCTAGTTCAGGTTGACTATGGCCTCATGAAAAATATCCAGACAGCTTCTGGGGTTAATGTTAGGTTGAACAAAATGGATCTTTTGTCTGATCCAGCAGGACTGTTCTGATTTCCTAAACATTACTGTAATTGCAGTCCTAGTTTCTATTAGATGGTCTTAAGCCACATTGGCTATGCTCATTAGGGATGATGAGTGTAGTCTAACACCTGGAGGATACATTCACCAGATTGTGGGAGGCTGCTTCAGTCAGATATAAATCATTTGTAAGTTGCTGTTCTGACTTGCAGGTCTGGAGGATGTAATATTTCTTTCTCATAGTGATTTATTTGGTTTGAACTGCTTTCTCCTATTTGCCATCCCATTCTTCCATTTTATTTGTTTTAATTAATTCTCATGAAAACTAAGCTACTAGTGTTCTTATGACATAAACATTGCTTGCAGGTTAGAGTTCCAAAGTACTGATGATGGGTAATGAAATGTCTGCAAGCAAACAACAAAGCTCAGAGAGCACCAAGGACTCCACAGTTCTAAGAATTGCTAACTGACGGGAGAGGAATGAAAAGATGGTACTTCTTGCTGCCCAAGGGTTGGTTATCTGAATGAGAGTGAATGGCATCAGAAGTTAAAAAGAAAAAAGCAACTGAGGTAATCCTCTTTTAATCCATTGTAAAATTCTGATCTTCAATCAGCAACTCTTTATGGAGCATCAATAAATCTTGTCACTTTCTGATCTCTCCTTTCATGTTCCCTGTTAGCACACATACACACAAACTTTCTCTGGACAACACTCTCTGCGTCTAATGAAATGGGGTGAAGTTTATGAAATCTTATGTTATAATAAATTGGGCAGCTTTCAAGATGCCTCAGGACTTTTTCAACCTACGAAGATGGGCACATCATACTTAAAAGGTTTTTTTTAAAGGTTCCCCCCGCACATTTGTGCAGTCGTGTCCGACTCTAGGGGCCGGTGCTCATCTCCGTTTGTTAGCGGAAGAGCCAGCGTTGTCTGAAGACGCTTCCACGGTCATGTGGCCAGCATGACGCACACGGAACACTGTTACCTACCCACTGAAGTACCTATTTATCTACTTGCATTTGCATGCTTTCGAATTGCTAGGTTGGCAAGAGCTGGGGCGAGTGCGGGAGCTCACTCCGTCATGTGGGGCTAGGGATTCGAACCTCCGAACTTGCGATCTTCTGATCAACAAGCCTGGTGTCTTACCTGCTGAGCCACCACGCCCCCAACACATCATACTGCTCATAAGTAAAAAGGAAAAAACAAAGTTGACAAAACGATTCTTTCCCCCATTCATCTTATATGGCAGTTTTCTGCTGTTTTGTCCATCACTTTTTCATTTTGCAACCGTTCAATCAGATATGAACTGAAAGAAGAGAAGTAGAGCAATTATCCAATGCTAATCTAGGATTTTCCCCCCCACAATAGTTTATTGAGCAAGCCATAGTGGCATTGTTTACGCAAAAGACTAAACCCTTAGTTCCTACTCTCTTCCTTTATGGCAGGGGTGGGGAACCTTTTTTCTGCCAAGGGCCATTTGGATATTTATAACCGGGGACCAGGGGGGTGGGGGGCGGGGTTTCTGGGATTTCCACAGACGGGTGGCCGGAGTTTGCGGGCGGGAGCCAATCACAAGCACTGGGGGGCGGGTTTTGTGGGCGGGAGCCAATCACGTGGAAGGGGTGGGGTTTGCGGGCAGGAGCCTGCGGGCCTTAGTCGGGAGCCCCGGGGGCCTTATACGGCCCGCGGGCCTGACGTTGCCCACCCCTGCTTTATGGAGACCATTACAGCATCCTTGGAAACCTTGTGTGAACCAAGAAAGTTTGGGAGCCTCTGCATGAACTAATTCTTAGGTTCCCTCCTCTCAAAAGAAACAGTGAATAGGTGCAGCTGGTAGAACATGTTTATGATCTCAGTCTAGAGCACTACTGTGCCTTTGGATATTTTTCTTGGTGGGTGCCAGGATCTCCACCTCCCTTGATTTTTGGTGTTAAAAAGAACAGTAAATTAAGAAACTGGTACTTTGCAAAACAGCTAGAATCCAGTATTGTCTCAATTTTGAAGAATGCTGATATAAGCCCCATAACATTTCTTATCAAATAAAATGGGGCGTATCTGAAGTCAAGTGGTTTAGTACAAAGTGTATCCACTTTTCCCCAAAAAAAACAAATATAAGATGGGGGAGTATGGGTGACCTGTTGGAAGGATCTAGAGATGGGGGCAGGCTCCATTCCGATGAACCAGGCATGTCACAATGGCAACCGTCTGTAAATGGGTAACCTCTACCTTAGTTGCCGTTTTGTGCTGTTTTTTGTCTAGTTGCCCAAATGTTCTCAAAATCCCAGATGTCTCCACCCATGCAAACAGTTGGGAGCTCTGCTCTAAAATACAATATGTTTCACTGGCTTATTGAAGAATCATGAAGGATATTAGAGGTTATCTAACAATTGGCTAGAAGTTGCAACCTGGCCAAGTTCACTACTTGCTACCCCATAAATTATACTGTAGTTTAGAAACTGGGTTAACACAACTCTCTTCAAACCAAAAAACCAGGCTGCTTGGTTTAAGCTTAGCAAGTTTGGTGAATCGGGCCTTAATTTGCTTGCTCAGCCTATTAACCTGACCCTGAAAAGGCTGAGCCAGAAGTCAGTCCCACTAAATCCAATGCTGCTTTTTTCTAAGCCAGTGTTTCTTAAAAGTGTGGTCCTAGGACCCCTGGGAAGGTCCCCAAGACCCTCTCAGGAGTCCTTGAAATCAAAATTATTTACCAGCCTATGTTGAAAAATAATGCAATATTAAAATCCCATCAAGCAATTGTGAGAAGCAGCAGTAGAGGCAGCGAATGCATCAATTTAGATTTTTAATACGGTAAATATCAATAAATATAACCCATACAAACAAAAGCTCTTTTGGGGTCCTCCATAACTTTTAAAAGTGGGAAAAGTTTAAGAAACCCTGTTCTAGGCAAACCCGTATCACATTCCAGCGTCTGATTAGCGCCACAACAGCGGCGAAAACCACCTCGAGGTTCTCCGCGAACCTCTTAAGAAGCTTTGCTGTAGAACTCCCAGTGGATTGGAAGGCAGAGGGGTGAGGGGCGGGACTTACAATTCGCTGAAATCATTGGAGGATATTTGTGAAAAGGGCCGGCTTTAGCAGGGTGGGAGAGGAGGAGATTGATCGGCGCGATAACTTGTTGGCGGGTGTTGGGGTTCCGGGAAGTCGGTCGCTTTAGCTGTCATTGTCCGTGGTTTCCGGTCGCTGAGGGTCGAATTTCCGAGCGAGCAGCGGAGGGCGCGCGGTCAAGTCGGCGCCAAGTCGGTGAGTGGCGTCGCGGCCAGGCTGTTGTTGCGCTCTCCGGGGTCATTTGCTCGACGGAAGGGAGCCTCCCGGGCGATAGGTGAGGCGGCCCCGTCGAGGGGCGAAGGGAGAGCGGGGGCCGTCCCTTTGCGGTGACCTCGGCTTGCGGGGCAACTCCCGGCGGCGCTCCTGAGGCAGCCGCCACCAACCAGGCGCCCTCCACATGTGCTGGATTACAATTCTTATCATTTCTAGCCAATCTGGCAGGGAGTAATGGAAGCTGTCGCGTCTGCGCCTGGAGGGCGTCGGGTTGGGAGGATCCCTCTGGATCAGGATTTTTCCCGACGCGTATCTTGTTTTTTGTCGAAGCGTTGATCCAAATGCTGGCATAAAAACATATGTTCCTACATTTAGTTGTTCTTGGATGCCTATCGTCTGGGTCAGTAACCCTTCAAAAATACACGATTAGGTTGCTGGTAGCTGTTCGAGTGGCCAGAGAGAGTCCTGTCCTCGTGCAGAACGACCCCTGCTCTCGATAAGTGTACAAGGGAGGAGTTAATTCCCTCTGGAAAAGGTAAAGGCTGTGTTCCGTTGTTTTCTTTGGCAATAATACTGTAGGTGCCCTGTTAGTCTATGGTAGCCAAAAAACAGGAGGAGTCTGATAGCACCTTTTCAGACTAATGCATTTTGTTAGTCTGAAATGATGCTAAGGTGTTACCAGGCTCCTGATTTTTGGCTACCATAGACTAGCACCACTCTCCTGCAGTGTCTACAATGAGAAGCACCAATTTTGGATGGATAAAGTGAAAATCCATAAAACCTAGCAGGAAACTAGCATAGATACAGACGTCGTTTTTCTAACCGAACACCAACAACATGACATTCTTAAATGACTGAAAGTGAAGAACTCTGTACTGTACAGCCAACATACTGCACAGACTACAGCCAAAGATTATGCTATATCCTTTCCAAGAAATTCCTAAACTATTTTATCAGCATCCTTTAGAACAAACAAAAGTTAATTGCCATTACCTTAAAATTGTTAGTCTGAAAAGGTGCTCCCAGACTTCTGATTGGTTTGCTATTGCTGCCTTCTGGGATATTTTTTTCACTTTTTGATCTAGCCTATAGCCCTGGGATTTCCTCATGGTCTCTCATCCAAGTAATAACCAGGTCTGACCCTGTGTAAGTTTATTTGCTAGGTGCTGCTAGCTTGCTTCATTTTCATACTAGACTCAGTGGAAAGAACTGCCATCCCATCTCGTCTCCCACCAATTTGTTTGTCACCCAGGGCTCCTAAGGTACTGCTTAAACCAGAGCTTTCCAAACTCTGTGTCGGGACACGTTAGTGTGTCGGCTGCAGTGTCTGGGTGTGTCGCGGCTGCTGCTGCCTCCGAGCCCTGCCAGGATTCCATGCAGGTCCTGGTGCCTGCCTTGTGCCTGGCTGCCTCCAAACCTGCCCTGCCAGGATTCCACGCAGGTCCTAGTGCCTGCCTTGTGCCCTGCTGTAAGAGTGTGTTGCAAAATGATGCCCTGCTGTAAGAGTGTGTCACCAACATGAAAAGTTTGGAAAGCTCTGGCTTAAACACTGCTTAAATGAGTATGTGTTATTTCACAAAATGATGGTGTTAAAACAAACTGCTCCTGGAAAGTTAATTAACACTTGGAGGTAAGATAAAACATGTTCCTAAGCTTATGCAGAAAAGCTTCCTCAAGCTGGAAGTTAACTCAAATACTTGCTCACTGGCCATGTGGCTGGGAGTGTCAGTTGTTGTATTCAACACACTGAAGGCTACCATCTTGTAGAAAGTTGTTCTACTTGGCTTTTAAAAATTTCTCTGCTTTTATTTATTTGGAGGGGAGCTGATTCTGATGGACCAGCAGAACCACTAATCATCTTTGTCAGGCTGTACTAAGGTTATTCAGCTACTATTAAAAATGCAAACCGCTATCAGCTTTAAGTACAGCGCTTTTATAGAGGTCAGCTTGTTATGTAACAACTTATGATTGGCATGGCTGTGTGACCGAAAAGGAAAGCCTTGTATATTGAGACTGAAGAGTTACTTTCCATTAGAATACCTTGGAGCCATTTTGTTGATGCATGTAGGAACATTCAGCTATCTTGGAGGCAGTCCAGATTGCTTCTTGTTTATTAATTTCTTGTGGCTTGCTAATGGTTGTCTTGCAGTGTAGCAAGTTCTGTTTCAGCTCATTCCTAATTGGAGGCAATGGCAATCTCTCGATAGTATGTTTATCAGGCATATGCATTAACTCTCTTTCCCTCCTCCTATTTTATTTATCATGTTGTACAATCTTTGTTCTGTTCTTTGTATGGTTTGGTGCAGCATAAAAAATAAATGTTCCTTTCTGACACTATTGTAATGACTTGGGTTGCAGCATCAAACAGAATTTAAAGCTTGTCTGGTGCTACCGAATGTTTCACCTTGCTTGCAGCATAAAAAAAAATGAGGTGATGGCTGCATTACAATGATTATAATTCCATAGCCTCAAGGATTGTTTATAAACTGTCAACTTGTGAACATAATTTGTTGCTCGAGTCTCCAAATAGAAGAATTAAACTTGTTCAATTGCATGTTCTAGTATTTCTTTAGAATTTGGAACTTAAATACAAGAATGGAATCAGAAGCACAATATGCTTTAAAATGTGGTCAAAATTACTGCAACTAGGGGCACACTTGCATTTTAAGTGATGTGCTCGAGTCCAAATTCCCAAAATTATGGATGAAAATAAGAAGTTTGAAATGTAAATGTTCATGACACCAATGTTAATTAAAGGATATAAATACTCTCCAGTCAAGTTTCATTGATTTTAGGGGGAATGAATAAAGTCTAAATAACGCTTTTCCAATCTGGTTTCTTCCAGATGTGTTGATCATGCTGGCTAGAAATTCTAGAATTTCTAATCCAGTACATTTATTGTAACATTTTGTTTAAAAAAGCTAAAGATACCAATCAATTCCTGGGGATTATATGAACACAACCATGCAGTATTTTTGGCACAGTATAGTAATAGTTTGTCAGTGCCGCCTTCTGGGATTGCAACCACCCTGGCTAGTTTACAACCCTGATCTTCCGTAGCGGTCTCCCATCCTACTACCCTTCAAAGCAGAGTTTTTCCAGAGAGATTTACAACAGTAAAAAATAATAATCACATTTTAACCTAAAGCAGTAATTAAAATGCAATATATAAACAATAGAAGCATAGACAGTAAACATGCACTTAAAATATTGCAGTACATGATAAACATATTACTATATTAAAAGACTTGGGGAAGTAAAATGGCCTTGCCTGGTGCCAGAAAGGTTCTAAAGTAAGAACCAGGCATGCTTCATTGTGATGTGGAAGGTATTCCTACCATTGAGAAGACCCACGGCCATGCAGTGAGTGGTCACATTTTAGCCTAAGAAAGCAACTGGAGCAGGGCCTTCGAAAATGACTCTTAAGTTGGTGAGAGGAATATATGTGAAAAGGTTCAGACTGTGGTCTCTTGGGAAGACCTTTATAGGTTAGTTCGAGGACCTTGAATTGAGACTGGAAATGAAGTGGCAGCCTGTGAAGTTCATGCCAAACTGGTGTAATGCAAACAGTTATACTCCTATGGCTCTGTTTTCTACTAATTGACGTTTCAGAAATGTCTCCAAGGACAGTTCCAATTCAGTAATCCAAGCAAGTCTCCCTTGAGCTGAGCTCATCTCCTGGTGACTTTATAGAGACCTCACTGTAGCTTTCTTAGCAACAGTTTAAAAGTAGTTTGCCATTGTCATCTGCTGGCATTGATTTATTTTCCCAATCTACATCTGTGAGGTTTCTTGGCAGTCTCCTATGGAATCTATCTATCTATCTACCTACCTACCTACCTACCTACCTACCTTCTCCAATTAATGTCTACCAATACCAGTTGATTATGTGAATGGATTCATTTGGAAGATACTGTGTTTTGAATAATAGTTGTACATGTAGTGTACAGCCAAGTGTGAGCCACGTCCTAAACCTCAGGGTATTCTCATTGATTAATTTCTCCTCACCATTCCATGTCAATGAATATAACAGTCTGTCAATATTTTGTTATTTAATGCTATAGCTTGCTAGGATTTCTAAATATTTCTTTTTACAGAAATTGTACTTTTAAAAAGTTCTTTTTTTATGTGTGCTTCTTCAGACAACTTGGAGCATGTAAAGTAACCGAGGAAACTGAATTCCAGTATGTGGTATATTATGCAGAGCATCCAGAGTAAATATTCTTTGTCGGAGCGCTTGATCCGGACTATAGCAGCCATCCGATCCTTCCCGCATGACAATGTTGAAGACCTAATAAGGAGGGTATGTGAAAAAAGCTAAGACAAGTTTTAACTGTTTTTCTAAAAGCTTCTGGGAATGTTTATAAAATCTAGTAGACTGAATCTGACTTTGCTTGTGTCTGTTGCAGTGTGAAGCAATGATTCCTTTGGACCCTGTTCCTTCCACCTAAATTAACTCTGCTAGATTTGATAAGAAGAGGGAATGCAGACCTGGCCTCTTCAAATGCAGTTATTGCCCACTTTCTTGTGCATCTTCAAGTAGGAGAGGGAGAATCCCATTTCTTGGGCTCTTCGGTATTGCATCTCTTGTTCCTCTGTAGGTACTTCTCTTTCCCTCATGGGAAGGAATTGGTGCCATGTACTTACTTACATGGGCAAATGAAAGGGATGCAATTGGACATAGGTGGGATGCACTCAGAACTGCTTACTGTGAGTCCGGCTGTTAATGATGAAGCCTGTCTCCCATCCTGGATTCTTTCTCTTGATCAAATTTGAGCAGGAAAGAATGGTGGAAACCAGGTTCTGTGTTTCAGAGATTGCCCACACAGATATTTTTTTCCATAAAGTGTTAGCTGAATACCTAGGGTCAGATAATTTCTATTGAGACTGAGATCATAATAACATGACTCTTTTAGCATTATTTAACTCATATCCCTAAACTTGTTTCCCCTTCTTAAAATCTTAGGAACTTTGGGAAAGTTAAGGATTAAGAGAAGGTTCTTAAACTTATGTGGCATTCATAACAATCAGCTATTATAAGTCTGAGGCTGTCCTTCTCCATATTGGTATTCTCTAATGGTATTAGATTTCTGGAAGACACTAAGTTGAGATAAATTGATTTTTTAACAGCAGTAGATTTCAGGATGATGTGGGAAAATACTTTAAACAGCCATCCTCAACCTGGTTGCATCAAACAGTCATGCTGATGGGAATTTCTGGGAATTGTGGACCCAATACCTGGAAGACATCAAGTTATGGAAGTCCAGGTTAAGAGAATGATGGCCTTGGCCCTCTTGTGAGAGAAAGATGTAACCTTGCGCTGTGAAGAATGGCATTCTAGGGAAGAAGTGTGAATAAACTGAGAACTGAGTGAGAGACACAGCAGCAGAGTGTAATGACCCTAACATTTAATAGCTAGTGTCTAATAGCATGCCTTAAGTTTGCTAGATCTTTAAGTACTTGTTGGGTTTCTAGCATTGTCATGTGCCCCAGAAAGTTCAGGAAATGGTGGGAAAACAATCTAAAAATAATACCACTGTTACATACTGTAAATAGTTTTCTGAATAGATTTGCATGGTGCCTGATGTGTAAAGTTTGGATTTTAACATTCTCCTGGGGGGAAAAAGCTTGAAGATTGTGCAGTTTCTTTGAACAGAATTGGCATGGAAACAGCTTCCCTCTGTATCATGATCCCAGCTCTGCTCTGCTCTTATTTCCTACTGTTGTCACTGCAGAATAATACAACTCAGCAGTAGGAAATAGTCCTCATTACTCTTCCTTCCTCTGCTCCTACGGAAGAGAAAAGAGAATATAGGAGATCTTGCCCCAGAAAAGGTAGCAGCTGTGTAACTGAGACATTACATGATCTTTCTCAAGCCGGTAGAAATGTGCTCTTCTGAGTATATAAAGATTTTTGAAAAGAAGGTACTTCTTAGAAATTTGTACCAATGCTGTGTTCTGTACAACACATACAAATCCCAGAACTGTATATTTTTAGTTTTTTTTATTCTGTATGAATTGACAGATGTTCCAGGAATTGTTCCAATTGTGGTGATCAAATTGGCTGTTTTTGTTTCTGCTGGTCTACATCTTTGCTTTTTAGTCATAAATACAGCTGTACTGTAGTAGTGTTTTTATAAGAATTTTATTAAGTTTCAAACAAAGATAAAAGCTACAGAAAAACAAACTACAAAGAAAAAAAGAAAAAAAACTGAAAAAGTAGTGAAACACAAGATAAGTTCTTTTTTTAAAGATTACAAAAAGAGGTGACTTCCGACTTTTAACAGCAAGGATATACAAGGATATTGATTTTCCATAATCAATCCCTTACTCTATATTAAACCAAAACCACATTATTTCTATAAATCATTACATTGGCACATTATAAAAATCACTAAATACAATTGCTCCCTCCCTATATATATATATATATATATATATATATATATAGAGAGAGAGAGAGAGTGTGTGTGTGTGTGTTCGTTCAGATTGCCAACATTCGCTGGATCATGGAAAAAGCAAGAGAGTTCCAGAAAAACATCTACTTCTGCTTCATTGACTACGCTAAAGCCTTTGATCGTGTGGATCACAACAAACTCTGGCAAATTCTTAAAGATACAGTGGGGCAAAAAAGTATTTAGTCAGCCACCAATTGTGCAAGTTCTCCCACTTAAAAAGATGAGAGAGGCCTGTAATTGACATCATAGGTAGACCTCAACTATGAGAGACAAAATGAGAAAACAAATCCAGACAATCACATTGTCTGATTCGGAAAGAATTTATTTGCAAATTATGGTGGAAAATAAGTATTTGGTCAATATCAAAAGTTCATCTCAATACTTTGTTATATATCCTTTGTTGGCAATGACAGAGGTCAAACGTTTTCTGTAAGTCTTCACAAGGTTGGCACACACTGTTGCTGGTATGTTGGCCCATTCCTCCATGCAGATCTCCTCTAGAGCAGTGATGTTTTGGGGCTGTCGCTGGGCAACACGGACTTTCAACTCCCTCCAAAGGTTTTCTACAGTATGGGGTTGAGATCTGGAGACTGACTAGGCCACTCCAGGACCTTGAAATGCTTCTTACGAAGCCACTCCTTCGTTGCCCGGGCGGTGTGTTTGGGATCATTGTCATGCTGAAAGACCCAGCCACGTTTCATCTTCAATGCCCTTGCTGATGGAAGGAGGTTTGCACTCAAAATCTCACGATACATGGCCCCATTAATTCTTTCCTGTACACGGAACAGTCGTCCTGGTCCCTTTGCAGAGAAACAGACCCAAAGCATGATGTTGCCACCCCCATGCTTCACAGTAGGTATGGTGTTCTTTGGATGCAACTCAGCATTCTCTCTCCTCCAAACACGACGAGTTGTGTTTCTACCAAACAGTTCTACTTTGGTTTCATCTGATCATATGACATTCTCCCAATCCTCTTCTGGATCATCCAAATGCTCTCTAGCAAACTTCAGACGGGCCCGGACATGTACTGGCTTAAGCAGGGGGACACGTCTGGCATTGCAGGATCTGAGTCCCTGGCGGCGTAGTGTGTTACTGATGGTAGCCTTTGTTACATTGGTCCCAGCTCTCTGCAGGTCATTCACTAGGTCCCCCCATGTGGTTCTGGGATTTTTGCTCACCGTTCTTGTGATCATTTTGACCCCACGGGGTGAGATCTTGCGTGGAGCCCCAGATCGAGGGAGATTATCAGTGGTCTTGTATGTCTTCCATTTTCTAATTATTGCTCCCACAGTTGATTTCTTCACACCAAGCTGCTTGCCTATTGCAGATTCAGTCTTCCCAGCCTGGTGCAGGTCTACAATTTTGTTTCTGGTGTCCTTCGACAGCTCTTTGGTCTTCACCATAGTGGAGTTTGGAGTGTGACTGTTTGAGGTTGTGCACAGGTGTCTTTTATACTGATAACAAGTTCAAACAGGTGCCATTATTACAGGTAATGAGTGGAGGACAGAGGAGCCTCTTAAAGAAGAAGTTACAGGTCTGTGAGAGCCAGAAATCTTGCTTGTTTGTAGGTGACCAAATACTTATTTTCCACCATAATTTGCAAATAAATTCTTTCCGAATCAGACAATGTGATTGTCTGGATTTGTTTTCTCATTTTGTCTCTCATAGTTGAGGTCTACCTATGATGTCAATTACAGGCCTCTCTCATCTTTTTAAGTGGGAGAACTTGCACAATTGGTGGCTGACTAAATACTTTTTTGCCCCACTGTATGGGAGTACCAGACCACCTTACCTGTCTCCTGAGAAACCTGTATGCGGGTCAAGAAGCAACAGTTAGAACCGGACATGGAACAACCGATTGGTTCAAAATTGGGAAAGGAGTACGACAAGGCTGTATATTATCACACTGCTTATTTAACTTACTGTATATGCAGAGTACATCATGAGAAATGCTGGGCTGGATGAATCACAAGCCGGAGTTAAGATTGCCGGGAGAAATATCAACAACCTCAGATATGCAGACGATACCACCCTAATGGCAGAAAGTGAAGAGGAACTAAAGAGCCTCTTGATGAGGGTGAAAAAGGAGAGTGCAAAAGCTGGCTTGAAACTCAACATTAAAAAAACTCAGATCATGGCATCTGGTCCCATCACTTCCTGGCAAATAGAAGGGGAAGAAATGGAAGCAGTGACAGATTTTATTTTCTTGGGCTCCAAGATCACCGCAGACGGTGACTGCAGCCATGAAATTAAAAGACACTTGCTCCTTGGGAGGAAAGCTATGGCAAACCTAGACAGCATATTAAAAAGCAGAGACATCACCTTGCCGACAAAGGTCCGTATAGTAAAAGCTATGGTTTTCCCAGTAGTAATGTATGGCTGTGAGAGTTGGACCATAAGGAAGGCTGAGCACCGAAGAATTGATGCTTTCAAGCTGTGGTGCTGGAGAAGACTCTTGAGTCCCTTGGACTGCAAGGAGGTCAAATCAGTCAATCCTAAAGGAAATCAACCCTGACTGCTCATTGGAAGGACAGATACTGAAGCTGAAGCTCAAATACTTTGGCCACCTAATGCGAAGAGAGGACTCACCGGAAAAGACCCTGATGCTGGGAAAGACTGAAGGCAAAAGGAGAAGGGGACGGCAGAGGATGAGATGGTTAGATAGTATCACCGATGTAATGAACATGAATTTGAGTAAACTCCGGGAGACAGTGGAGGACAGGAAGGCCTGGCGTGCTATGGTTCATGAGGTCACGAAGAGTCGGACACGACTAAACGACTGAACATCTCTCTCTCTCTCTCTCTCTCTCTCTCTCTCTCTCTCTCTCTCTCTCTCTCTCTCTCTCTCCTCCCCTAATCAACTTCCCCCCCAAAGATAACATTTATTTAATTATTTCCATCCTACTACTATTCTATACATTCCTGTCTACTCTAATAAAGATCAAACTAAAAACATATAAATTGTCTGCCATTATACTTGATAATACAACAGTTTTAATAATCTTAACCATATTAAACCCAAAACCAAACATTTATTATTTTTTATATTATACCTTAATAATCTTAATCCCCAAGGGGCGTGGTGGCTCAGCGGGTAAGACGCCAGGCTTGTTGACGGAAGATTGCAAGTTCGGAGGTTCGAATCCCTAGCCCTGCATGCGGAGTGAGCTCCCGCACTAGCTCCAGCTCTTGCCAACCTAGCAATTCGAAAGCATGCAAATGCAAGTAGATTAATAGGTACCACTTCGGTGGGTAGGTAACAGCGTTCCGCGTGCGTCATGCGGCCACATGACTGTGGAAGCGTCTTCGGACAACGCTGGCTCTTTGGCTAACAAACGGAGATGAGCACCGGCCCCTAGAGTCGGACACGACTGCACAAATGTGCGGGGGGAACCTTTACCTTTTTAATCTTAATCCAGGTTGTTAAAGATAAATTAAGTCAGCCAAACACTAAAAGCAATCCAGATAAATATTCTTAAACCCTTATCCTACTTCAAAATAATATCCTACTTCAGAGAGTCAGTTTGGTCTAGTGGGTAAGGCTCCAGGCTAGAAACCAGAAGACTGTGAGTTCTAGTCCCGCCTTAAGCATGAAAGCTGGCTGGGTGACTTTGGGCCAGTCACTCTCTCTCAGCCCAACTCACCTCACAGGGTTGTTGTTGTGGGGAAAATAGGAGGAGGAAGGAGTATTAGGTATGTTCCCCACCTTATTTGTAAAAATAATAAAGGCGGGATAAAAAATAAAAATTTAAAAAAATAAACCAGAGCATTTACATATCCCCACAATGCACACGGAGCATTTTTCTTTAAAAAATCAAACAGCCCAACTGCCCCCCTCAAAAACTCCGACTTGTCTTCAGAACACCTCCCATACATAATAACCCCTTTTCCATGGCATTCCATCAGAAGATCAATTTCCCTTATGGCTTGCAGCTCTCCGTTTAATTTCTTCAACTCGACTATCCAATCTTCATCCAGCATTTCAACAGAAGTCCCGATCTCACTCTTAGAAGAGACATTTCCGTCACTGTTAAATTCCTCAGTTTCATCCACGACATCCCCAACCAGATGACACATTTTATACCTCATATTTTCCACAATATCCTGAATGCCTTGCATAAATACTTGGTAAGAATCAGAAAGAATCTGTTTAAAATATCGGTGGAAGTCAGAGAAAGTCTGATTAAAATCCTCCATGTCTCAATTATGGCGTCCCCTAGGACCTTAACCAGCGAAAGTTAAAGATATGGAATGTGTTTACACAAGCGAAAGTGAGATATTTATTTATTTATTTATTTAATTATCGTATTTATACCCCGCCTATCCCCTCCCTAATGGAGGACTCTAGGCGGCTTACATACATACATATATTTCATTAACATTTCATACATATACAATTTCATTTAAATCGCGCGCTAAGGAAAGGGGTAAGGGAACCGACTCTTCCGTGGCTTGGACTACAAGCCCCACAATGCCTTGCGTCGGAGCCGGCTGCTGACGTCCTATAGATGAAACTGCTGCTTTCCGGGATCCGTTGTTGCCGCCGCCATTCCAGAGATCTTCCGATTCAGTGGCCGACTCCCCGACAGGACGCCAGCATATTCTCCCACTTAAGGTGGTACCCATTTATCTACTTGCAAAGCTTTCAAACTGTTGGGTTGACAGGAGCTGGGACTAGCAACGAGAGCTCACCTCGTTGCGCGGGGATTCGAACTGCCGACCTTCCATCGGCAGTCTACAGCTCAGCGGTTTAACCCGCTGAGCCACCGCGTCAGATATGCAGACAGTTCCCCAGGAAAAGTAGAAGCAGAAAGCTAAAGTTCAAAACAGCCGATTCAATGTGTAGGAAAATAATAATATCTTCAAATTTAGTACAAAAATAATAACAGGGAGACAATTATTTACTCTCAATCCTCCTTAAGATTTGGATGGAAAGCAAAGTCAAAAACGTAAAAAGAATTAAAAAAAATTAATCCCAAAAATAACGATAAACACCAAGAGAACCGGCTTCTCCTTGCTATAGAAAGCCTCTCTTAGGGTACTTAAATATATATATATATTAATTGGGTGATTTAGAAATGGGGTGGCCGGTCTTAGTGTCCCTTTAAGGCTACAGCGCGGCTTGGAAATGGTGACATCCCAGCCTCCCGGCTGCTCTTACCAGTCGAGCGCAAATGCTGTTTGCGATCTTCTGGCTGCAAGCAGCCGTCCGGAGGACAGATGGGGTGATTCCAAGTGTTTTCCTTTTTCTGGAAAAACACTCCTGGGCTTCAGGAAAAACCTGCCAGAGCCCAAAAAAACTGCCGCGTTGTCAGTTCTGCCCGCTGAGCCCGCAGGCACAGCTGTTCAGTCTGCCATGTCCCCACCGGAAGTGTCCTCTGTAGTAGTATTTCTAAGTTACCTTTCAACCTACCAAGACCCCCGAAAGGAACTACAATTTAATTCAACAGTATGAAAAAGTAAAAAGGCAATGCAAAGCATGCTTTAAAATTATTCAGAGTGAAATTAAAATCTGTCAGAAGCCTGGCAAAACAGTGTATGTCTAATCACTCACCTAAAACTCATTGGAGATGAACTCACTCAAAAATTTTGCATTTGAAGGGCTACTACAGAAAAGGTACAGTCTTGTATTCTCACTAATGTTCTGTGGTTGAGTACAGGTAGTCCTCGGGTTATGATGGCAATTGGGACCAGAATTTCCATCGCTAAGCAATGTGGTCCTAAAGCACAATGTCACATGACCGTGTCACTTAGCTACGGCAATTCTGGCAGTTTCAGTTGCCGTTGTTAAGTGAGGACTGCATAGGTCGTTAAGTGAGAGCCTCATGTGATCAAGCCAGCCTTCCTGCTGGCTTCCCCGTTGACTTTGCATGTGGGAAGCCGTCAGGGAACATCAGAAATCGTAATCAAGTGACCACGGCTCGCTGTGACGTAATTGCAAGGTGGGCGCCAAGCACCTGGATCACGATTACATGACCTGGGGGACACTGTGACGGCCGAAACTCTGAGGACCGGTCATAAGTACCATTCATTCAGTGCCATTGTAACTTTGAACGGTCGCTGAATGAATGGTCATAACCCAAGGGCTACCTGTACTCTCAGAACAGCCTCCCCTAATTTGCAGTCTTCCATATACGCTAGGACTGTTCCCTGTTTGCATTGCCTTTCCAAGTTGCAGCCCTCACCTGTTTGGAGGGCATCAGGTTGGGGAAGGATGTTTTTGCAGTGAAGAATGAGCAAGTTGAGAAGGAGTTTTAAAGAAAGTCCATGCTGCTGCTTGTCCTAAACATGTGGCTTTGGCTCTATAAAACAGGGAGTTAAAGGAAGGTGATTTATTCCAGTTACAAAGCAGACCGCTTGTAGTTTTTTTACCAGTGTTTCTCAGGCTTGTTTAAGCCTGATATTTTTTTCCGAAGGTTTGAATACTCCTCAGTGTCAAATTGCAATAGTCAAGCAGTTTCTAATTACTCAGCTCTTGGAGAGAGAGGGGCTGATATGCACATTGAGCTTGATTGATGCTGTCAGCTGCTTTGCTGTTGCTATATAAGTTGTTTAGTAGCTAGTCTGCAGTCAGGAAGTCATCAGGAATCAAGATTGACTCAAAGGCACCAAAAAAGAAAAGAAAAGAAAAGAAAAGACCTTTCCTATCTTGGTGCTATCTAAATTTACTAGACTATTATAATTCCCAGAAAATGTGCTGGTTAGCTGGGAATCACTCTGCTCATTGCCCAGTTCATCTAGAGAAAGTTTGAAAAGGATGGTTTAATATGTTAGAGCAATTTTCCCCAATTTGTATGCCCTCCAGATGCAAGGACGTCAGCTTTGAGAATTCTTAGTAGTGGCAAAGGAATTCTGGAAGTTAGAAGTCTGCACATCTGGAGAAATACCCAGTTTGGGAGAAGGCTGATTTCAAAAATCAAGGGAAGGAAAAGCAGAGGAGGAAGGTCAGCTTTGTAGTACCTGAGAGAAGTGAACTTCTCCCTAAAAAGTAGTAGTAAGTTCTAGCCAAAGGCTGCAATCAAATACTGTAGCTTCAGTTTTCCAAAATATGTAAATGTAGATAAGCCTCTTAAGACTTAAAGCAGATATTGATGCTATTATTTTATTGAGAAGGCACCATGAATAATCTGAGATTTGAACATCAGAAAATAATGATCTTGCCCTAAGAACTTCTACATTGCTATGTATTTCTCTACTAGTTCCTGTTTGTCTTTTACAGGTATAATAAAAATAAAAGCTTTAGTTTTACAATTCCTGTGGGCCTATATGCAAATCTTTCTGCATATTCCCAAAAAGTTTAATGTTCTTGAAAGTTCTATCTCTAATACTGCCCTGCCTGGCACCATATTCTTCTGACTGAATGGAAGATGGCAGCAGCGGTAATCTGAATTTCTTTTGCTTTTCTTAACTCCATTTGGTACCTACCTTCCTCCTTCCCTTTGTGTGTCCACTTCTGTGGATTCCTTCTTCCATTCTTAAACTCGTACAGTCTGGCTTCTCTCTTGTTCAGCGCTAGAAAGAGGAAAATAGTTTTCTACCAACTCTCTTCTTGCTCCCAGGAACTGATCTAAGACTTGCAAAGAACTGCTTTAGAAAGGCAACATGTGGAATACATTTCATCAGAAAGGAAAACATTTTGGTCATGCATGCAGTCTTTTATGAACAGAAAGTCTTTTTAAAGCAAACCTGGAGAAAAGAGAATATTTAGCTTCAGGGACCTGCATTGGTAGGAGAGGGAGTGTATGGTTCTCTAATTGTCACTCTAGACATGTACAGTCTATGTGATTAGCTTCCTTTTTAATTCGGGGGGATCATACAACACTTTGTGATGGGAGAGCTAGATTTAGGTTAGGGACTTTTTTCTATATTGTTGTCCAGTAGAAATAAGTTATAATTACCAAGCTAAGATATAACTTAAACCATGTTCACATCTATTGACAGTGTGCCCTGTAAGAATTTAAAGACAATTCCCAATGCTGTTTTTTTTACTTTCCTAGCTTTCTTAAACAGAAGGACCAGGCCTTGTTGAATATGTCATTGTTGCCACTAATGTTTTTGAAATGTTAAGACAATAAATTAGCAATAAATATGAGGAGCCTGACGATAAACTAGTTTTTTAATTTCAGTCTGTGATTTCAGTTTATAAATTAAAGATGCCCTGATCTCTCTTGCTTTTAAATGGGCAAGTTCATTGTGTAAGGGGGCGCGATGGCTCAGCGGGTAAGACGCCAGGCTTGTTGATCGGAAGGTCGCAAGTTCGGAGGTTCAAAACCCTAGCCCCGCGTGACGGAGTGAGCTCCCGCACTCGCCCCAGCTCTTGCCCACCTAGCAATTCGAAAGCATGCTTGGGAAGGTAACAGCGTTCCACACGTGTCATGCCGGCCACATGACAGCGGAAACATCTTCGGACAACGCTGGCTCTTCGGCTAAGAAACGGAGATGAGCACCGGCCCCTAAAGTCGGACACGACTGTGCGGGGGAACCTTTACCTTTACCTTTTCCTTGTGTAAAGGTTATACAATGGTTATGCTGATGGAAATAGATGTTCATGATGAGCGTCCTTCATTTTTTCTCCTCTGTTCTTCCAGGGAGCAGATGTCAACTGTATGCATGGTACTCTGAAACCATTGCACTGTGCTTGCATGGTTGCTGATGCAGATTGCATTGAGCTGCTGTTGGAAAAAGGAGCTCAGGTAAGAAGAGCACAAGCCTCTTGAAAAGGAAATCCAGAAGACCAATCAAGATTATAACCAGGTTTATCAAACACTTTAATGGGATGCCAGGGCAGTGTAAGGTTGGATAGTATTTTAGTGTGCTATTGCAGGTTCTGAGGTTGAAAACTATGACATTCTAAATGCTGTTGAGTGGTTTCATAGAAGATGTGAGATCTAAACTATGGTAGTTTTTGGATACTATGGTGGCTCTTTGGCTAAGCCTAAAACCTGTTGCATTGTGAAGGGCTTAAAAACTTTTTGGTTCTCAGGTTATCTGGTTTATTTGTATAAGTGTATCAGAGTTACTATGTGATAAGTATCAAGCACCTTTGTGCTTTATATATCTTTTCCTCCTCTGTTGGAACAAGTTTATGTGGGTTTGTGGAAATGAGAGCTCACAAGATAGGAAAGTCATTGAAAGCAAAGCTTCGAACTCCAACCACAATGTCACATTTGAGATATTAGGCATAATTCTGTATAGGAACAAGGATCGAAGCTACTATTTAGATGTGCCAAAAGCTTTGTTACTTCCCAGAGAGGAAGGAATTGTTAGGCATTAGACTTCATTTTGGATTAAAATAAAATGCTTCTATATCATAAAAAATAGGTACAGCTGAAGAAAGAAGTCTACTTGCAAATTTCCTTCTCCTACTCATATTGAATAGCGCAATTTACCGCTTCCTTTGATCCACTCCACTAGTTGCCATTTGCAAGGAAGGAGAAATGAAATAACATCAGAAATAAGGCAGATGGGACTAGATGTGCCCATGAGGAAGAGGCAACTTGATGGTTTCTTTTGGAGGCAGCAGCCCTTATATGTTTAAAAATAATAAATGGCTTTAAAGTTTCTTGCATAAAAAACTTAAAATTGAACAAAACTAGAATTTATAATCAGCCTTAATACCAAACAGTAATATGTATCATCATATTATAAACTGCATTATATATTCTTAAAGACAGAAAAACTGGGGAGAAAAATGTTCTAATGTGAAAAATCCTTCTGAACAATAATAGTTTCCCCTGTTGTACCTCAGGAGGAGGTACGATATTTCAGGAGTCTCAAATTCTCTTGAGATTTGTATTGTTTGTATCCCGGCCATTGTTTTCAAATATTGTTTTTTTTCCCCTGTCACTTGATTCTCTGTTGTTGACACAGTTTGATTGTGTTTTAGTTTTTTTTCATCTGCTGCATTATGAATTATAGTGATTTTTCTTTCATAAATAAAGAAGAGAAAGCTTAATTCAGCATTGGTTATTAGATCTAGAAAATTACTTCATAGAAAGGGAAAACACACACACACACACACACACACCCCAATTCGAATGCAAAAAGATCAAGGTTGGCTTCAAAAATATGTTATAAAAATCTTTTATTTATTTATATTTATTTATTTAATTTTTATCCTGCCTTTATTATTTTTATAAATAACTCAAGGCGGCGAACATACCTAATACTCCTTCCTCCTCCTATTTTCCCCATAACAACCACCCTGTGAGGTGAGTTGGGCTGAGAGAGTGACTGGCCCCAGGTCACCCAGCCGGCTTTCATGCCTAAGGCAGGACTAGAACTCTCAGTCTCCTGGTTTGCTATTGGCTCCTTTCTAGGGCTGAGAGAGAGTGACTGGCCCAAGGTCACCCAGCCGGCTTTCATGCCTAAGGCGGGACTAGAACTCTCAGTCTCCTGGTTTGCCATTGGCTCCTTCCCAGGGCTGAGAGACAGGGACTGGCCCAAGGTCACCCAGCCGGCTTTCATGCCTAAAGTGGGACTAGAACTCTCAGTCTCCTGGTTTGCTATTCGCTCCTTTCTAGGGCTGAGAGAGAGAGACTGGCCCAAGGTCACCCAGCCGGCTTTCATGCCTAAGGCGGGACTAGAACTCTCAGTCTCCTGGTTTGCCATTGGCTCCTTCCCAGGACTGAGAGGGAGGGACTGGCCCAAGGACACCCAGCCGGCTTTCATGCCTAAGGCGGGACTAGAACTCTCAGTCTTCTGGTTTCTAGCCCATTGCCTTCAGCACTAGACCAAACTGGCTCTCTTTAATGAGGCATCTCATACATTCCAGCCTCTTCAGAGATTTATCATATCACACAAATCACCAGCTTGTTGTGGAGACAGAGAATTTAAGAACTGCCTATGATGGATTAAGGCAAGGATAAATACCCCCTAGGATTAATAGCTAGTCAGGTGCCCCTAGGTAGAGCAATAGAGATAGATCGCCATTCTCCATTATTTGCCCCTATCAGAAAGATCCTGCTTCTAAACATGTAGACAGGATAGCACAGCAAATTCTTTGAAGAATTTTGAGGTTTGATCCAGATTAAATTGTCAAGCAAGTAGATCTGTATTTTGAGAAGGAGGATTGCTATACTGTGCCAAGTGCTTTGCCTGATGGAGTGCTCGGTCCTGAGGGAGGCTTGAACTGAATGAGGGATTCCTCTATCCCATCCTGTGAGCGTAGAGGTCATTTTTTCTATGGCGAATTCTCTTAATCACACTGAAAGCACCTCCCCCGCCCTTCTGTTTTTTCAGGTCAATGCCCTTGATGGCTACAATCGAGCAGCCCTTCATTATGCAGCTGAGAAGGATGAGACCTGTGTGGAGATCCTTTTGGAATATGGGGCAAATCCCAATGCACTGGATGGCAATAAGGACACCCCGCTGCACTGGGCGGCCTTTAAAAATAATGCCGAATGTGTCCGAACGCTTTTGGAAAGCGGTGCCTTTGTCAATGCTCTGGATTACAACGACGACACCCCTCTGAGCTGGGCAGCAATGAAGGGCAACCTGGAGAGCGTCAGCACCCTCCTGGAGTATGGGGCTGAGGTCCGGATAGTCAATATGAAGGGGCAGACCCCAATTTCAAGGTTGGTTGCCCTGCTGGTCAGAGGACTTGGCACCGAGAGGGAAGATTCCTGCTTCGATCTCCTTCACAGAGCCGTCGGACACTTTGAATTGCGGAAGAATGGTGCTATGCCGCGTGAGGTCATGCGCGATCAGCAGCTTTGCGAAAAGCTCACCACATTATGCTCTGTCCCAGGCACGTTAAAGACTCTGTCGCGCTACGCTGTGCGCCACAGCCTGGGTATGCAGTTCCTACCAGATGCGGTGAAGGAACTTCCTCTGCCAGAATCTCTGAAAGAATATGTCTTGCTTAAATGATGGCTTCCTCCTCTTTCGTAGGATTGTTTTAACGGAGCAGATCGGTGGGCCACTGTGGAGCCTCTCTTGGCATTTCACCCTTACAATAGCAGCAGCAGCACAGAATAGGTTTTACAGATGAGCCAGCTGGTGACATCTGTGGTTTTATCCAGTCCTTTCCCTTAGCTTCTCCATTTACCATAGTAACCTTCTGACCTTTCTTCAGTGAAGGAGGCTGGGAAATGACTTCTTTGGCCTTTTATAGCTAGGAGGCCAAGTGAAGCAGGCCTGAGTTCCAGCTCCTCTTCCTAAATCCAGGATTTGGCTTCTGTTCTCTGTGAAATATTCACAAAGCCAGTTGTCTCCTGGTACTGCAAAACAAGCTGGGGTAGATGAAGAATGGCAACATTTGCTTTATTTAAACTCATTACATGCATCAAAGCATTTGAGTAATCCAGTCTTCCTCTTAGTTTTGCTCTCCTAAGTCAGCCTGTCCATGCATTTCATTTTTTGTCTATTGGTGAATGATTTCCTTTCAGGAATGTAATGGCCTAATAAATCTGAATAAAGAAATCTGGCGATCTGATCAGCTCCTGTAGAGATTAAGGGCTGTTCTCTTTCACATGAGCTCCTTTGAGTCTCCCACATCCAGCTGCAGAGATGCTCAGCAAGTGGAAAGGCAAGAGTTCTCTTAGAAGACCAAGAATAGAGAATTACAGCACTTTGGGAACTGAAGCCAAAAAGGTTTTTCAGAGTGGGTGTGGGCATGCAGTTCGCCTTTCTGCGTCTCCTTAAAATAGCCACGTGATTCCAGAGAATACCTTTTTGCATTAAGGAGATGCCTGTCAGGTGCTTTGGACTGGATGTACCTGCACAGTTGGTGCCTTCTTAATTCAAATGCATAATTCTTAGGGTCGCTTGGCTACCGTGAGCCCAGGAAAAGACACTGCTTCTTTAGGGAGGCACTGCCAGGGGTGATGTGCATGCCCACCCCTGCTCTAGGGCATCATTTTGGTTTAGGATCTCAAGTGCTGCACTTTGTTAATCTGGACCACCTTTTGCTGTTGCTTTGGACCAGCTCTGTATATGACAGAACAAAGTGTCAGAAATCTGAGGAGGCGATGGTGGAGTGTGTTGCTTCAGCCTGGGTAAGGAATTCGTGACAGATAAGGAGATGCGGATGGGGAGGAAGGAACAAGCTCCCTCCAGTGAAAAAAGGAGATAAGTTTTTTTTAATTCAGCCTTTCTTTACAGTGCAAGTTTGTATGTGTGATCATAAAAAGTAACATTCAGGAAGGAGCAGGCTGACAGAAGCCTGTAGCTTGACTGGCTCACGTACTCTCACCTCATCATGATCATTTGCAGAAACTGTTACCCCACCTGAGTGATTGGAAGAAGTAAGTCAGTGCTGCTGGTTCTGGAGGCATACTAATGACAACGGCAGCTTTGTATCTTGCATAATGATAGGGAAATTTTTCCTGCCCACAGTGTATGCATTTACATATTTTATTCACAGCTTTGAAGCTTACCAGAATATTATTTCACTTACTTTGCAGCTCCAGACAATGCTGCTAGGCTCATACTGAGCCTAGCAACAATGGAACTATCTTGTATAGTCAGCTTCTGGCTTGCCTGCATATATTTTTTTTTCATACAGTTCTAGTGTGCACGAGTGAAGAAATGGCAAAGCAAGTATTCATTTTTGAAGAAATTAAGGCATCTTCCAAATGTTTCAAGGTGTTCACCCATTTGGCACAAGTCCCACAGTATTTCAAAATACATATTTTTTTTCTTGCCATACAATTATGATTGTAATTCTCCTATTTTGTGGCAGGCTTCTGTTGCTTTAAGATGCCTTGATCTGTCTTAAAATGGAAAATTGGGGGTGGCAAGGCTAATTTATTAAGTCCTGTATCTGTAATTTCTTAAAATGTTGAACACTGTAAAGTTGTAGATGTGTGAAATTGTAGACGTGTTTCTTTCAAAAATAATTCTCTTGGTTCAGAAAAATGAAGCTGCATTCTTATGAATGTAGGGGAGCTCAGATAAAGGTCTTAGAGGCCCAGCTGCCCCCTTTAGACCAGAGCTTTCCAAACTTTTCATGTTGGTGACACACTTTTTAGACATGCATCATTTCGCGACACACTCTTACAGCAAGGCATCATTTCGCGACACACTCTTACAACAGGGCACAAAGCAGGCACTAGGACCTGTGCAGAATCACAGCAGGTTTGGAGGCAGCCAGGCACAAGACAGGCACTAGGACCTGCGCGGAATCCTGGCAGGGCAGGTTTGGAGGCAGCAAGGCACAAGGCAGGCACTAGGACCTGTGCGGAATCCTGGCAGGGCAGGTTTGGAGGCAGCAAGGCACAAGGCAGGCACTAGGACCTGCGCGGAATCACAGCAGGTTTGCAGGCAGCCAGGCACAAGGCAGGCACTAGGACCTGCGCGGAATGCTGGGAGGGCTCAGAGGCAGCAGCAGCCGCAACACACCCAGACACTGCAGCCGACACACTAGCGTGTCCAGACACAGTTTGGAAAGCTACGCTTTAGACATTTGGGGCCTGAAGTGCCAAGAGTGAGCAAGTGAAGTGAGCAAGTCCAGTGGCAAAGGGGTGGGGAGGGCATTGTAGTTACAACCACTGTTTTACCTGCTATTTGGCTTCAGAAATAGAATTGTAATTCTCTGAAAATAAGCCTGTTTCTTGGATATTCCCCCAAGATTGTAGTATTGGCTGTCACATTGATTCCTGGAGTGTCCCCTCCCCTGCTCAGGATAATATCCTTGCTTCTATTGTGAAGAAGGGGAGATGGGAATTAGAAACCTAAACAGCTGTCTTCAAAATTAGGCAATGTGGGAATAACTATATTAATTGTTTAAATAATCAGTGTTGTATGCTATGACTCTAGACTTTAGAATCTATTTAATGTGAACAGAGCCATCATTCTGTTCAGATGTGTTTCCTTTCTTAACTGCTCAGGCAAATTGACAATAAAATGCCAGTCTCACTTTTCATACAGGAATAGGGATGTGATAAAACATTCTGTACATAGAACTTCTGCATTTGGATAGCCAATCACCACAGCTGAAACATGCATTTTTTGTGTTTAGGCCCATACACAGAACAAGTGGTTAAGGCAATGGGCTAGAAACCAGGAGACTGAGAGTTCTAGTCCCGCCTGAGGCATGAAAGCCGGCTGGGTGACCTTGGGCCAGTCCATCCCTCTCAGACCAACTCACCTCACAGGGTGGTGGTTGTGGGGAAAATAGGAGGAAGGAGTATTAGGTATGTTTGCCGCCTTGAGTTATTTATAAAAATAATAAAGGCAGGATAGAAAATAAATATAAATAAAAATGAGTCTGTTTTGTTCAAGATAGGAGTTGGCTCACAGCCACTTGGAGGAGGAGGGGAGAGAGGAAGCAAAGTGTAACTACTTTGCCTCCTTTGCCCCAGGAAATCACTCTAGGATTCAGATTTTGTTTTAGCCCAAACCTAGAACCACCACAACTTTCCAGATTTTATTTCTGCTGAACTGCAGCTGAACCGATGGTTTGGGGAAAATTTCAAAACACTTTTTTTTATTGCTTCATTCATACACCCCACTCCCCCAAAGGAATAATTAAGTACAATATGGTCCCCTTTCCCTCTACTATCTCTTCTCTTCCATAGATCTGGATCTGCTTACAAGAAAAATCATGCTG
Organism: Charina bottae; assembly: GCA_023362775.1. Lineage (NCBI taxonomy): Eukaryota > Metazoa > Chordata > Lepidosauria > Squamata > Charinaidae > Charina > Charina bottae. The sequence continues at coordinate 160,403,863 of JALMGJ010000002.1, forward strand.
TAAGCTCGAAGTACTCTTTTTGAAGTGCTTGGTTGTGGAGGAAAGTATGTTCAGTGAGCAGATGACTTGGATATTAAAAGCTTGTTGATTAAACTTACATTGTACTGGACAGTATTTATACTGTTTTTTATGTCTTCATAAGAATGCTTCATATGGCATTTTTCCTCCTCTTGACTATCTGCAGCAGAAAGTTGACTGATTCTTCCTGCTTAAGTCCTTATTTTTATATTCATAAAATAGGTTAAGTAGACCAGCTCACATTCTCAGATGTGTGGGTACACAGATTTCTCAGTAATGGTCATTCTAGTTATGGAATTTTGAGAATTGAAGTCTACACTTCTGGAGGATGATGAAGATGTGGATTTCATCAAAGCAAAAACATCATATGAGCGGGCCATTGTGGGTGGAGCAGCTTTAGTGAAAGGGGCTGAATTCATAAAGGTAATGGTAGGGAGATCCTTAACAGAAAGAGCACAGACAGATTATGTTTCTAAAGTTACTTATCCTTAAGGTATTTTGTGGGCATGCATTCAATATTAAGAGAATTAAGTAGATGCCCCAGCTGGAGAAATCCACAAGGACTTTAGTTTAATCATAACGGCAACCACTAAATTCCCTTCTTGTAGCTGTTCCTTTCCATTCATCTTGATTATACACTAAAGCCTATATACTGGTGGTTCTCCTTTGTTTCCAGCCACTGTTCAGATGTTGGCTTTCTGTCCTGTTCCTGCCCTTGAGCCTGTCTCCAGGGTTAACCAGCACAGGTTCCTGCTCTGCTCTAGGTTTTCCAAAGCTCCATATTGGTAGTTCCATGACCACCATGGAAGAAAGTTGTGAGCATTGAACTTAGCCATGCTAAAATAGTCTGGCCATCCTAAATTTCCTATAGGTGCTAGGATGCCAGGAAACATCACACAAGGGTTGGTTTGTGCAACTCTGAATGGGCCAGGAAGATTAACAGTAGATTAAATGCAGAGAAGAAGATCCATCCAACACAACCTACCTGCCCAAGATTCTCTTGTGATAAAAAATTAGGCTTGGAGGTCCTCCTGCCCATCCTTCCGCTTGACAAGTCATGATTTCTGAAAGGGCTTTTCCAAGGAGGTTGCCTATCACTACATTGGATCTTTTGAACTTTTTAACTGAGCCTTTATTTTTAAATGCACTTGTTATTTTTAGATCATGATGATGATTCTGTTAACACTTTAATTTTATGGTAGTTGCTTTGGGAGGTTGCTAGTGCCTGGAGAACAGTGAAAATTCTCTAAAGCTAGCCAATTTACTCACTAGCCTCATGAGCATCCAGAGGTTTTAGTCCTACTTCCATGTACAAAAAAGAGCAAGTGTGCCACTCTGCCAGTATTTTGAAGGCTGCTTCTAAAACTACAAGTTTAGCCAGTCACCAGTTCACAAGAGCTGCCCTATAAAGACTGCATCAATTTAATGTCTATATAAGCATGTACCCGAACAGCAAAACATACACCCTTGTATGCATAGAAAGAAAGTGGCTGCTGTTGCTGCATGTGTTTGCTTTCCCGTCATATGTAAAAAATGCTGAGGATGATTTTATACAGCCTGTGCAGTGCTCCCTGCAAGTCCATCTGAGTGGAGCTTGCTCTGGATAAAGAAGGAAAAATGTGATTGGGGATGGGAGAGACACAGCAATGACTAGATATTTCACAGGCTGAGTGGAACAGTTTGTGTCCAGTCCATTCAATGCAGGCATCTACTAGCTGCTTGATTTTTGTAATACACGTGCAGTAGAAAGAAGAAAATGAAGAAAATGAAATAGGGAGCAGAGAGGTTATAACCTCTAGCCAAATAGTTCCTGGTTTTTATTTTGAGCACTTGAATGAGTTGAATCTATTTTGGGGTTGTTACCATTCAAATGAAAAAAGTCCTAATAACAATCGTTCTGTCCAGTTCAAATGATAATAGGATGAAGAAAATTCTATTCCTGGGTGCAGCGGACAGCCTTGGCTAGTCTTTCCCAGATTGGCTAGGGAAATCGGGCAGCAGTAGTCCATTCCACTCTGGAGAAAGATGGCCTAGAAGCATATGGTAATGTAATACTGATAAACCTAAGTGAACCTAGCTAATATCTGGATGGAAAGACTAGCAGGGAGCCTATTTAAGCTGCCTTGAGCTTTCCAAGAGAACAACAACAGAAGGTTTTGCCAAGTATTAGGTATGGTGTGATGTAACGGTATGCCATTTATGATAGGCAGGCGGCCCCAATTACAGTACGTAACACTAGATGGAAAGCTGCATGCTAAACCAGGGAAGGAGCTGAGAATTAGTAATTTATTTAGAGGTCTCCGTACATGCCATGATTGAAAGGGGAGGGGCAGCTGCATCTGGCTTGCTAACTCTTCACAGAGCACCTTCGCCAGATACTCTCTTGCGAGTGATATGCTCCAAGTGGGCTTTCTCTGAGGTGTCAAGCTCAATGTTGTACTTGGCTAGAATCTTCAGGATGGGACGAAGCTTCAGCCACCACTGCGATTTAGGGATGCGATGTCTGTCAAAGAAGGATAAAGATAAGGTAAGTGTCTCCATGGCAGGGTTATCCATTCCACTGCAATGTATTTTGGTTGCTACAGCATCTTTGAGAGAGATTTACTCGAGCCTTGGGATGCTTGTAGCAAGCTACGACAACGCGTGAGATTTTCCTAGTCCTACTCTACCTCCTTATCCACTACAGTGCCTCGCTGCAGATTAAGTCTGCAACATTTGTTCCATTGCCAGAGAAATCTCCAACTTTAGGCTTCCCTGCCCTCTGCCATTTTTTAGACTTTTGAACCACAAAAAGACCAGAAGATTAGCTGACACAGTAAATACCTATGTCAGTAGCATGTAAGTCATATTATGTTTGAGTCAAAGTATTTTGTTCTAACAACGAGAGTCAGAAACTATTTTTAAAAAAATTGTTTGGCTCCCAACTAACATTGTGGATTAATTTAACCTTCCATGGTACACTTTCTTATTTTCTGATTATTCTTACAGAGAAGACAGACTTACTCAAAATCTGTTTCTTCTTTGAGTTCCGTGAGGGGCTGGAATACCAGGGCCCGTCTGCGCATACCCAGCAGGCAAGCCGAATCATCAGTGTTGGCAAAGATCCGGCCTGCAAAAGAAGCACTATAAAATGTTCCTCAAGTTTTCATGAAAGGTTTGAGTTTTTATTCTTCTATTGAAAGTTCCCTTGGAAAGCATTTATTTTGAAACACTGGGTGTAAAGTAATAAATCATAGTTTAGCATAAAAGTCTTCCATTAAAAAAAAACACCTGGAATTAAATATCAGGCTTTGAATATACGAAAAGATCTTAACCAACAATCCAAGATCAGTTTAATAGTTTCCGTTCTCAGACTGACTTTGAACTGCAGACCCCAAGATTCAAGACCAGTAGACAGTATCAAACCTCTGGTGTAGAGATTCCTTTGCCTACTGTAACTGATTTCTCTTCTACCCCGTTTATTACCAAAAGAGGTATGTATGCCCACCAGTCCAAGGGGCAATCCAATGGAATGCTCCTACGTACCATGTCTGGAACACTCTTTGATCTTGCCAGACATCCATGCCACCGCTTTGGCACCCATTTTCGTTCCAAAGTTTCGGTCAAATGGAGTTGGTGACCCACCCTGTGAGGGTAGAAGAAACGTCATGTTGAATTATGTTTTAAGCCCCGTAGTTATGGAAGGGTGATGTGGAAGGTAGCTTGAAAATCTTTGGGATGGAGAGGATTACAGTGATGCTGTTGAGACTGATAAGGAAACAGGGTTTAGTGGACTAATGGGAGTTTTCTGCACAATTACACTGATTAAAATAGGTGGGTTCACACATAGTACCAAGTCATGTTTTGTTTTAACGATGGTTTGTTGAACAAATTTCACATACTGTACTGTTAGGGTTGGCAACATAGAGCTCATGACACTCTAGATGGCATTCCCTGATCCACAGAACAGAATAATATTTAAAAATGTTAAACATGGCCAAAATCTCATGAGATAGTCGGAAGAACTCTATTTTCACATTTGCTGATGTTCTGGCTATTTTCATTTTCTAATTTAAAATGAAATTGAATGGAACTATGATGGTAATCACTACCTGAAAACATTGTTGAACCCCACACTAAGCCAAAACCAAACAAACCCTTTTATGGCTGAATGTGACACATAAAATCCAGGATAGTGTTCTAGTCTTCCTAAGTAGGTTCTACTGAAGAAGAATTTATCCTCAGGATAAGCACAAACAAAGATGCTTTAATTTTCGAAAGGCAGCTTATTAAGACAATCCTCGGTTATTTACATCTCTTATATTTAAAAAGCTTTATATACTGTTTGCACCAGTATGAAAATTACCTAGAAGAAAAATGTAAGGATCTTTGAAGTCCATGTTGCTGCAGCTTTCCTGAGAATAAACAGGTTTACATCTGGGTAGGAAACAGCCCGAGAATTCTACCCAATCTTTTAAAAAACAGTGTATAAAGTAATGCAGTATTTACTTTGCAGATAACGGGCTGATGCTGAAAAATGGAGGTTGCCTAAGTTGGTAGAGGAGAGAACAGAGACCTGAAAGCCCAGTTTGATACTGGTCTATTGTCACTAGTCACAGTCTTTCAAATTTGGCTATCTCCTTCTGTATGTGCCTACCTGGACCTTAAGATCTTCCAGTGATACCCTCCTCCAGGTCCCCCTTTGGATCTTCTTCCATGGTGGCACCCCATTTATGGAATTCCCTCCCCAGCAAGGCTCGACTGGTGCTGCCCACTTTAGCATAATTTCCATGCCAGATGATCTATTTTTGCCATTTTTAAAAAACTGGCTTTTAATTGTATTTTTAATCCATATTGTTTTAGGTTTTGAATGACTGCCTTGCTGCTGCCGAGTCTGTATGGTGCTTTCATTTTGCATTTCATTTGATTTTATTGTACATGCTTTTACTCAAATTGTATTTTTTAACGTGTTTTATTGTAAATCACCTAAAGAGCTTTAGCTATTGGGCAATTTACATTTTTTAATAAACAAAATGAGGAAACAAAAGCATCTCCCTCTCTGTAGGAGCGGGGGGGGGGGGAGAAGTGGGGATGGGGGGAAGGGGAAAAAGTAAGCTTCAAAGCAGAAAATCAGTTTCCTCTTAAATGACAGTCACCAAGTTGCTCAATCAATGATCTAGTGGTTAAGGCAACAGGCTAGAAACCAGGAGACTGTGAGTTCTAGTCCCTCCTTGGGCATGAAAGCTGGCTGTGTGACCTTGGGCCAATCCCTGTCTCTCAGCCCTAGGAAAGAGCCAATGGCAAACCAGGAGACTGAGAGTTCTAGTCCCGCCTTAGGCATGAAAGCCGGCTGGGTGACCTTGGGCCAGTCCCTGTCTCTCAGCCCTAGGAAGGAGCCAATGGGAAACCAGGAGACACAGAGTTCTAGTCCCGCCTTAGGCACGAAAGCCGGCTGGGTGACCATGGGCCAGTCCCTCTCTCTCAGCCCAACTCACCTCACAGGGTGGTTGTTGTGGGGAAAACAGGAGGAGGAAGGAGTATTAGGTATGTTCGCCGCCTTATTTATAAAAATAAAGGCGGGATAGAAAATAATAAAATAAAATAAAATAAAATAAAATAAAATAATAAAATAAAATACTCAGGGCAGTATCTGACCTACTGGAGACCTATAGAAGGGGGATCAATCTACTTATTTGTATTTTCTGTCATAGTTCAATTCTTTTGGTCCCAGGAAGATAACCAAACCCTCAGGTTTCAGACGTACCTGCTGCATGTGTCCCAAAACGTTCTTTCTGGTATCAAAGATACCTTTTCCTTCCTCCGAATACAAATTATATATGAAGTCTGTGGTATAGTTTTCATTGCATTTTTCATTCCTGGAAAAGGGAAAAAGAGGCATACATAGAATTGATTAAATTAATAGACCATAAAATGAAAAATGACATGGTATAATACTGTAAAAAGGCAATTTTATTTCAGAATGTTATTGACAACTCTTGCATATACTTTCACTTCCTATCTGTAGCTTCACATGGTCTTCCTGCTTCGCTGATTAAAATCTTGTCCTCATTCTATAGCCAATAATTTGTAGTAATTAATGCTGGGTGTAGATGATGGGTCCTGACATTCAATCCACCTGGAAGGCACCTTGTTGAGGAAGGTGGGTTTCAAAGAGCAGCCACAGGCAGTTCTTCAACCTTTGAGAAGAATCTGGCTCTTTCGAGCATCCCAAACTTATCTTCATCGGATGCAAACTCGGCCTCCAATCTTGTCCCTTTGCATAGAAATCAGGTGAGCTGAAAAGCTGCTGCCCTTAATTTGTTTTAGTGCATGCCTCAGAGTGGGGAAAAATGTGCGTGTGTATGTGTATTACAGGTATTAAAATGCTTGTGCTGTCTTCCATGTGATACCTCCTTTGAATGGGAAACTTGTGACCTTCCTGAGTTACATTTTCTACAGCCCCAGCTAGTTGTGAAGGATGCTGAGACCTGTAGATCCATAACATCTAGAGACATGCCTGTGATAGTCTTTAAATAACAACATCTGCCCAGGAGAGCCAACACTTTTTCTGTTTCGTTTCTCATGGTGCTTGTTGGCTAGAGAAAAGGCGAGCTGCCATGTAGGATGCCCGTTTCTCAATCAGGCATAGGATTGTCGTGAGAGAAGGATCTCGTTTCTCTAATGGGAGGTGGGCTGGGCTGCCTGAAACACCTCACAGTTCATTTCATTCTGCTGTTGTTGCTAGTTGGATATGGGCACAATATTCATTCCCTATTTAACAATATAAACTGTTGAATGAACTGCTAAGTGTGAATGGGCACTTCTGGCTATATGCTGGTTTGAAAGCAGTTCTATGTCTCTCTAATCCTACAGTATCAGCAGTGCTGGAGAGCTGAGCAGGGTTTTTTTTCTGCCATAGCTAAACTATAGTCAAAACTGGCAAAGCTAGCATTCTCTAGGGCACTGCACACTTAAAAAATCATTCATACAAGTACAGCATCTTTCTACAATTCATTAAAGTAGTACAAAAACACTGTACTTGCACTCAATCTGAAGCATTTCTGAATTATTTTCAAAGCATGCATAACCCTAGTAATTTATTTTGCAATGCTTCGAATTGCCATGACTTTATGGAGCTCGTGGGCAGTCCATTTCCTGCTTCCCCTAACCTCCTGGAGCTCAGACTTTCCAGCAGGTCCTTTAAAGGGAATGGTGGCTTTACAGCTTCATAGCTCAATCATCATCATCATCATCATCATCATCATCATCATCATCATCATATGAGATGAAACACACATCGACAGGCATGCAAAATGAAGCAAGAGTGCATGCATGTGTTGGGAATTTATTTTATTTCCTCTTTAGTGAAGGGAGGGTGAGCACTTTTTCCTCTCCAAGACTTGTAGAAGCTGAGTGAGATTGTTTGATATTCTTTGGAGAAAACCATTTTCCTAGTGTTTCAAGATTGGTAGCATTGTAGACAACTACAAGTTTGTTTCTGAGGGTGTAGGAAGTAAAAAATAATGACAAGTGGAATGGATCAATCTTGGATGGCAATGAATTATAGTGAAGTTATATTTAAATTGTGCTATGAAGTGCTTCTGAGCCCAACTTATTTTGGGAAAATGTTGATAAAGATGCACACTACAATCATGACAATATATCAGAGCTTTCCAAACTGTGTGTGGCGACACAAAAGTGTGTCGCCACACACAGTGTGGTGTGTCGCCACACCACCTGGAAGCGGCGGCGGCGGCGCGCGTGCATGGTGGCAGCGGCAGCCACCGCCACCATGCACGCACGCGCCGCCGCACGTCCCCCCACGCCGCGCACGCCCCCCGCATGCCCCCCCGTGTCGCCGCCGCGCACGCGCGCCCCCCGCCGTGCCACCGCACTGCCGCTGGCGTGTCGCCAGCGGCGGCACTTTGGAAAGCCCTGCAATATATGCTTAAAAATACGCCTGCTTCTGTCTCTCTTGCAAAGTGTCAGCCCTTCAAGGTAATCCAGACCAGGAAACTAAAATCATGAATACTACTACTTTTATTGTAAGGTTAGTAAGAGAATCTTGCAAGTCTGAAAGCGCTTCCCACCTTCCTGCCTTTACATTCAAAAGAACTAGGGAGGGTCCCTTCTGAGACACTTTCTCAAATTACATTCCTGCTTTGGACTCAGATTTCTCTTATCCCACCATTGTCTAGGCTGCAGCTTTTCCTCCTGTCTCTCAAAGTTAGGAATATCTTTTATCACACTTATAGAGAGAACTGAATTACTTCTAAACTTTTAATCCCCTTTAATAAGTTGAGTCAGGTACCTCAATATTAGGCCTCTTTTCACTGTGGTTTTCATTTTATCGGTCAGATGTTCCACGTTCATCTGTAAAACAAAGAAAGAACGGCGCCATTTGTTCTTATCCCTCAAATTGTATATTAACACATTTCAAATACAATACTGTAGACTTTGTTACATTAGTCAAGCCACTTGCTCATTTTTCCACATCAAGTTTATTAGGTGGTAGGTTGTGTGTATTAAAGCCAACAATACTGTGTTTGGATTTGTGGAAATGAACACACTAAATTATTCTCTCTGTAAAAGTCAAACTGTGTTATATCCATATCTATTTGTATTAGGGAGGGCAGAGCCAGCCCGCACAGTGACAAATGGCCTAAAGTTCTGAATTAGTTTCTTCTCCCTTCCCAAACGTCTGATTGCTTCTGACTGAAGACAAACCCAGAAAAATAAGTAATGAAGAGATGTAGCGGGCATTCTGTTCTGGAGGGAGGCAGGAAATTATACTGCATCTTTCTCAGTGAAAGGCAAGCACAACAAGCAGTCATAATTTTATTCTACCTTTCTCTTAGGAGCAATTAATACCACAATTACCCCCAGCGCAGAGATCAAGCAATGTTATCTGGTTGGCTGGAAGAGCAAATCACACAGTGAAACAGCGGACAACTTATTCTGTCCCATTCATTTCTCTAATAAGAAAGTGGTGTTGCCCCAGCTTATAGTTACAGTTGCATTCGAGATTTAATATCCACGGCAAAATCTGTGGATAAGTGTATGTGTGGGTTGGAGGGGATGGGACTGAGAAAGTGGGAAAGCATCTTATAGTACATCAAAACAGAACTGGAGATGTGGTTGAGGTTCTATTTCGATGCCGTGGAGGTTGTGAGGGGTGGGATAAGAAAGAAAAGCTGGAATATTCTTCCCCCTGAAATAAGATCGGCCCCCTCTCTCCTGGACTTTAGGAAAATCCCTAAAGACCTGGTTTTGCCACCATGCTTGGGGAGGGGAGGGGAACAGCCAGTCTTGGGGTTCAACAGACTTGACCAGCCTTACCAACCTATGGGATAAGTAAGATCTACCATTGCTTGGATCGGACTGTATTAGATATTTTTATTGACTATTATTGGTATTTATGGTTTTTACTGATTTTAAACTCTTGTTAACCTTGTGGGGGAGATGGGCGGGATATAAATATGACAAATAAATAAATAAAATAAAAAGGCTTACGTCAATCCCAACAGGACTAAGTGACTTTGGGTGCAAAAGCCCTCCCGTTAGAATAGAGAGATTCTATTTTGGCTCTGGACAGGGCTGTGCTTCCCCATGCGGGACTGGTTTGTAATCGGGGGGTTCTCATGGAACGCTTCAAGAGCAGTGGTAGCTGGAACTAGGAGGACCTTTGTACAGATTCCTTTGGATTCCTGGATCAGTCACTTACACAATGGTCACCTCCTCTCTGGATTACTGCAATGTACTCTACAAGACCTCTACATGGGGCTGCCCTTGAAGATCACCCAGAAACTGCAACAGAATGCAAACAATTACAGGTGCAGAGTGATTTGCTCATGTAACACCTCCGCTCCAAGAGCAGCACTGGTTACCCGTTGGTTTCCAGGTGCAAGTCAAGGTGCTGGCTGTCACCTTTAAAGGCCTTCATGGTTCAAGACTTGGATGTCTGTTGACCACTTTCTCCCTATGGTCTCTGCCCATCCTTTAAGATTTGGAACAGAAGGCTCCCTCCAGATCTGACCTGAAGGGTCTTCAGGGACCCTTGGGTCCAGCCTTCTCAATCACTGCCCTCCGTCCCCCTGCAACAGCATTCACCTCATATCAGATGGGCCCGGGCCCTGTTACTTTTTCATAAATCTATTAAGATCTGGCTGTTTCAGCAAGCCTTAAGGGTCTGAAGGGTTGTTCATGCCTCTCCCGGGGGTTGATTGTGTACAGTATATGAGCTATGGTTGTTCCTTCGCAGTAGGAAATTATTGCTGTGTTTTAGTTTTTAAGCTTATTACTGTTCTGGAAGTGTGTAAGCCGCTTAGAGTCAGACATGACTGGAATGCCATATAAGCTTAGTAAAATAATCATAGTGACAACAAATAAATAATCCATCCTTCTCATGCAGCAGTACGTTTCTGATAGTGTGAATTCCCTCTAGTTTCTACCTGGTATTTTCCCCTGCTCTACCAAGAGATTCAGGGCTCTTCTAAGATGCAATAGAACACATTTGCTCAGATACTGAGCCCAGCTCTTCCCCTGTTCATGGTATGATCATCCTAGATCGACACATGCTGTTCTCCTAGGGCCAGGTATGCAGTTTTAGAGCAAACATTTGCCTCTGCAAAAGAGGTTCACCTCCAAGTCATGGATGGTGAAAGGGTCTTCATAAATGTAGGCTGCATCTGCTCCAGCTGCTAAGCCTGCCATAGTAGCCAGGTAGCCACAATAGCCTCCCATGGTTTCAATGATGAAGACCCGCCGCTTGGTGCCAGCTGCAGACTGTTTGATGCGGTCACAAGTCTAGGAATGAAACCAGGCAAAGAAGACAAGCTTTGAATGGGAACCGGAAAAGATCCTTTTGGAAAAGATCTGGGGAGTTATCTTAGCTTTGATTTCTTAAGACATGTTCATTTAAACATGCAACGATCAACCAAATATTGGAGGGAGGGGATATAAAAAAAAAAGAGAGAGAGAGAGAGAGGTTTATCTAGACCAGCGCAAGGTAGAAATTTGTAACATACAAAATCTTTCTTATACTGAGACAGACACACCATATGTGGTGGACTTGTAACATTGCAAAAGAATTTTGGACTGAGATACATTCACTGATGCAAAATATACTACAGATACGAATACCATTTAAACCAGAATTTTTTTTACTTGGAATTTGGGAGGTACAAATAGAAAAACATTTCTTTAGAATAATACAGTATATGATCACAGCAGCAAGACTCTTATATGCACAAAACTGGAAAAATCAAAGGGTTCCAACAATACAGGATTGGATGTTGAAACTATTAGAGATGGCAGAAAATGATAAATTGACTTGCTTATTAAAAGATAATTCAAATTGTTACTTTCTTAAAGAGTGGAAACCATTGATGGACTATTTGCAAAAAGCAGGAGGAGTAAAGCTAACATGGGGATTTGATGATTAGATTATATATAAATAGTATATAGTATAATAGACAAGAAAAGTATATGAATGTCATATGAATAACCAGCATGTAAAAACAAACTATCTATTTTATTCTTATGACCATAGTTGGATCGGAGGTCATCTAATTTCTTTGTCTGTGTTTTTCTTTCTTTCTTTTTCCTTTATTGCACTTTTCTTTTCTTTTTCTCTTAATTTGTAGTTCTATTTTCATTTCATTCTTAACTTTTAGCTTTGTATATTTAAAACCCAATAAAATTAAAAAAAAAAAAGAGACAGACACCAGAGCCTGCACTCTCTGGGAGCAACTTTCCAAGCAACCCAAGTGGGGTTCTGCATGCAAAGCCAGCAGTCTCCCTTTTCATTACTTTTAAAGGCACGAAATTGCCCAAGACCATGTTCATTGTTCATTGACTGCTTAGCCTAGGGCTAGTACTCTCAGGATTTAGGAACAGCTTTCTTTCCAAATTACTTTTCAAAATGGACAGGCCCAAGAAACAAGATCTACACTCTGCACCATTTTTTAAAAATGCCTACAGCCCATTTAAAACTTGCAGATGGTAAATTTTCTTCTGCAAGGAACAGCAAGGTTCCTTATTTCTCTAACAGAAAACTTACTTTCTCTGTGCCTTGCATCCTGGGTCGACGTTTTAAATATGAGGGCATGGCTTAAAACTTTCTAAATCTAAACCCGTGTCTTCTAGGACTAGAAAATTAAAATAAACGAAAGAATATTAATGCCTTTCGAATCGCCGGAGTTCTTGGCTTTCTCCAGAACCTGCTACAGCTCCTGGGCACAGGAAATGCCTGTTGCTATTGCAAACTTATTCCTCACTGCAAAAAGGCAAATTTAAGCAGTGGTAAGATTCTGCCCTTGGTGAATTTTCCTGAGCTGGAACTGGGATGTAAACAAAGCACCTACCGCAGTTATGGTGTTGAGGGCAGTGTCTGCGCCAATGCTGAAGTCGGAGCCAGGAACATTGTTAGAAACGGTAGCAGGAATCACACAGACTGGGATGCAGAGCTCTTCATATTTGCACCGCCCTTCAATCAACTCCAGGCTGCCAGTGAAAGCCTACCAAAAGGTGGGACAAGGAGGGGGGTTTCACTTCCATAATCCAACCAGGAAGGGTAGCATCAACTTCCCAAACCTGTTCAGATGCTGCACTCAAACCCCAGAGATTATAACCATCAGCCTCTTGCAGCTTCCAGCTCCTCCCTTTCCCTCTCTACTGATAACACAATAGACCAGTGTTTCTCAACCTTGGCAACTTTAAGATGTGTGGACTTCAACTTCCAGAATTCCCCAGCCAGCTATGCCATACTGGCTGGGGAATTCTGGGAGTTGAAGTCCACACATCTTAAAGTTGCCAAGGTTGAGAAACACTGCAGTAGACGCTTCATTCCCATTATCATTCTTCCCTAGAATCAGACTTGCACCAGAATAAACTCTGAACACGTTTTCCTTTGTTCAGTTGGTTTAAGATGCAGATGTTGGACAGAAGGGGCTTTTTCCAACCACATTTTGCCTGGGGAAAGAGATCTGTGGAATATGAAAAGTTCCACACACAGACACGTTTTCTTATTGATCCTACATATACTGTATGATGGGTGGATCTAATAGCCCAGGGTCTCCACAGACCTACCTCAAAACCACCAATTATAATCAGCCCATGGATGTTAAAACTGGAAATGGTGTTGCTGATTTCCTCAAAGTATTTCTTGGGTAGAGTCCTATGATCAAACGGGCAGAATCAATAAAAAATACCAACGATCCTCCTACAGGTATGATTTCTTAGAGCCGCCTCAAATATTTTAAGTATGTTTAGCTTCACTGTAAGAACCACCTGCCACATGGATGTTACTGTATTTATATTTTTGTTGTTGTTTTTAGTATATTTTAATGATGTTGTTGTCGTTGTGAACCGCCCAGAGTCCCTCCTTGAGGGGGAGACGGGCGGTCATAGAAATTTAATAAAAAATAAATAAATGTAGTCCCTTTAATTCACTCCCAAAAAGTACCAGGATGTCCATTATCCCTGAAGCTCCCAGTTCTTAGTCACCCTCAGCTGGAAACTGACCAATGTGACTAAGCCTAGGATGTGTTTAGAGCAATTCAGTTATTCCCAGTGCTGAAATTACTTAGCCTCAAAGGAGTCTGCATGATGTCTCTGCATGAATTATTGCTCTAGGGCAGTGTTTCTCAACCTCAGCAACTTGGATGAATGGACTTCAACTCCCAGAATTCAAAGTTGCTGAGGCTGAGAAACACCGCCCTAGGGTTCTTTTAATTAGCCTCCACTGGGGGAAAATAACACTGCTGCATCTCTGCAGTGGACATGAGTGATGTCCAGTCACTCCTGATATAAAGACACAGAACTTCCTGCCATTGGAGGAGGATGCTGGATGCGGATCTGCAGGAGCCACCGCTTTTGACTTTCAATGTGAACCTTTGAGTACTGTGTGCTTCAATTTATAGCAGAAGAAAGCTATTTCAAAATGTCAATTTATTTCTACGTGTGTTTGCTTATTCTGAAGCCTCTCTCCCTTCCTCATACCTTTTCGTTCCGAGGTTCGACCCGCCTTTTCCAGTCCAACCACCGACTCCTGCCCACCCTATTTCTTCAATCTGAAAAGAGAAAGCAGGGTGGGGAAGAACTTCTTCGCTCAACCAGCTTTTTAGCACGGCAACACAGTTTTTATGACGCTCTGCTCAATAATCACACAATGGTGCATAGAAAAAGGAATGCTTTAAGATGCATGGTGGACTTGTGAAAAAGCAAAAAGATATTGGACATAAATACAAATGGTGATGCAAAGAGTTTTAAAAAATTAATATTCAGCAGAAACCGGAATTTTTCTTATTAGGACTTTATGGACAGTCAAGGAGAAAAGGCTTATGGACAGTCGGTTTTATACATGGTAATTGCAGCAAGGCTATTATATGCCCAAAGATTGCCAAAGAAGAATACAGAAACACCCATAATGGAGGAATGGATCGTGAAGATGGCAGAGCTTGCAGAAATGGCTAAATTGGCTTGTTTGATTAAGGAGGGAACAGCAGTTACTTTTATATAAGCCTGGAAAACCTTGATTGATTGATTGATTGAAAAGGTTTGTTTATGGGAAGAAGGGAACTATGATATGCAATATGGGAGGGTGGAGAGGTAATAGCACCTGCCCTATGGAACATCCTCCCACCAGGGATAAGACAGGCCCCTTCCCTCCTGGACTTCAGGAAAAAATTAAAAACTTGGCTCTGTGATCTCGCCTGGGGCAAGAAGGAAAGTGGTCAAACCTGGGGATGGCTGATTTCCTAGAGCTGCCTCAAATATCTCAAATATTTTAAATATGTTCAACGTCACTGTAAGAACCACCTGCCACTTGGATTTTATTGTATTTATATTTTTATAGTTGTTTTTATGGATGTTATGTTGTGAACTGCCCAGAGTCCCTCCTTGAGGGGGAGATGGGCAGTTATAGAAATTAGATAGATAGATAGATAGATAGATAGATAGATAGATAGATAGATAGATAGATAAAATTGCTATGTTTATAACTGCTGCAAAGAAGATTGGAAGTCGCTTCTTTAGATATCTTTCTTTTTCTTTTTCTCTTTCTTTTCTCTTTTTCTTTTATTCTTTCATATTTCTTTCTTTTTTCTACTTTTCCTCTTATGTTTCCATAATCTTTTAATCTTACGTAAAATTTTCTTTTAATAAAAATTATATTTAAAAAAAAAGGAATGCTTTAAGAAAGGAACAAACTTCCTTGGCTTTTTGATGGAAAGTGTGTTTTATCTGATTTTTAGCTTCTTTGAGTCTAAGGGGAAATATCCCATTTTTGTCCATTTGGAAGGGGCTGGGGCATTTTAGGAGTGTAAATAGTATGTGCTTTCTATTCTTATTTTTGGGGAAAATAATTAAAAATGGTGCTGCTGAAAACTGGCCATTCTGCTGCAGAATTCAGAGTACCCATCCGGGGCTGGTTTGGGGCTGCCTGAGGACCACATGTGGCTCACAGGTTGTCCACCCCTATTCTAAGAGAAATGGATGGACAGATTAAATTAATTACCCTTCCTTCAGCAAGGCCCTCAAACCCATCATGCACAGCCAGCATCTTATGTCCATGGATCAAACCAATTCTGACGGTGGATCTCACAGCTGCATTCATGCCTGCGGCTGGTGCGCCTACGTTCATCACCGCCAAATTGTAGCCACTCTGGAAGAAAGAAAAGGATCAGACTAAAGTCAGAAATGGCTTCAAATATATATACTGTACACACATTCCCCCCTTCAAAATACTGTTTGTTTTGGAATCCTGAATTCCTCTGGAGGAACCAAACCCCTGGGCACATAGACCGCACCAGAATGCTCAGGTTAGGATCAAGTTTTAGTGTCATCAATTTGGAATGGCTGTAGTTCCCCAAGCTCTCAGACAGAGCAATCCCCTAGGGGAGCAGCAGACACCTCTGTTTCCTCCCAGACGAAGAAAAGACTAGCAGGATACACCACTCTTTGTCAAACAGAAGAATACTTAGTGGAGGGAGTGAAGGAGGAGAGGGGGTCTAACCCCCCATTTCTATCCTCCTCCACCCAAAGCACCATGTACGTGGGCATGTATTCACACCTTCAAAGTTCTAAGCAGGACACTGCATCCTCCAAAAGGAAATACGAAAAACCTTGTTCTAGAACCGTAGTTTTATTCTATTATGTGGTATGATTGTAATATCGCATAATATAATATCTATTATATTACGTGCCTATCTCTCACTAGGAGCAGTTTTCCAGGTTCTCAGGCAGAGAAAGGACTTATCCATCATCTGGTACCCAATGCTTCTAGCTGGCACTTCTGGCATGCCAATTTTGGGTTCTCCCCTTGAGCAGTAGGTTTTTCCCTGCTGCACGTTCTCCTCCCATCCCAGCCATTACCTTGGTTGAGGGTGGATGCACGTGGGCCAAAATCTTGTACACATTCCAGTTATTCAAAAAGCTCCTGTGGGCAACAAGATAATTATGATGGATGTTTTCTCAGCCACGAGCTTTGCAGCTGAAAGAAGAATTCTGAATATCTGAAAGCATGATAAAAATGCTCATTGTTGTTTCCCATTTTCAACCCCCTTGCAAAGCTGTGCCCTACCTTCAAGGGAGCAGGAGCAAATATTGAAGAAAGGATTGGGAACAGCAGGTTGCTAAACTGAGCTGATCTCAAAAAGCAAAGCAGGGTGGTCCTGCATCAGTCTTGGTCAGGGGACCACCAAGACTGTTTTTTTTTTAATCCATTCAATTGTGTCCAATTCTCGGAGACTGCTTGGACAAGTCCCTGCAGTTTTCTTGGCAGGTTTTTCAGAAGTGGTTTGCCCTTGCCTCCTTCCTGGGGCTGCGGGAGTGACTGGCCCAAGGTCACCCAGCTGGCTTGTGCCTAAGGCGGGACTAGAACTCCCGGCCTCCCGGTTTCTAGCCTGGTGCCTTAACCACTACACCAAACTGGCTCTCTACCAAGACTATAGGGCTAGGCTGAAAGGTTGAAAAATATCCCTGAAAGGGCAACAGCAAATCCTGGTGGCTGCATGGACACCAAATGAAATTACAGGCATGTGTCCATGCAGCCACCAGGAACTGAGAGGGGGTTGAGTTACAGTACAGTACAGTTAATCTGAAATTCAAATATAGCCCTGTGCATAAAGAAAGCGCTTCAGATATCTTGTGACGGTAGCATTGCCTTAGGACAGTCTTTCTGACACCACATGCTGGGGGAGGGCAGGACCAAAGCTAAAGTAAATTGAGCCACCCCTCCTCTTTCTTCCTCCTTGCTGTCCCCTTTCTCGTTACCTTTTGGTCTCTCCTCCTTCCTTCCTTTCTGTTCAAGCTAAGCCTCACCTTCCTCTGAGTTTGAGAGCATCATCGAACCGTCCTTCATTCATTGCCGTTGTGACATCTTTGGTCTGTTGAAAGAAGTGGAAATGGTTACCTGATTCTTACACAAAGGGCTTGCCCCCTGCTGGTACAATATTCCATCATTCACTAAAACAATAGGGGGAATAGCAGAATACTTCTCTTAATATTTTTAGAGGGAGATGGGCCATCTTGGCTTGGTGGCATTAAATAACAACTACAGGTAGTTCTCGCTTAATGACGGTAATTGGGTTATCACGTGACTGCATCACTTAGTGATGGCACTCCCCGTTGCTGCTGTTAAGTGAGGACCTCCTCGCAACTTCCTGCCAGTTTCCCACAAGCAAAGTCAATGGGGAAGCCAGCAGGAAGTCACAAGTCCCAGATGGCTTGCAAGCAGGCCACTGGGCAGGTAAGCAGCTGCTGCCGGGCAGGGGAGGGTGTGCAGGTGGCCAGCGAGGCACAGCACAGCCACCCTGGTTTGGCTGCTGCCGGGTGGGAGAGGGTGCAAGCAACTTATCAGAGCGACTTACGACCTTCCCTGCCAGCTTCCCCATTGACTTTGCTAGTGGGAAGCTGGCAGGGAAGGTCACAAATGGAGATCATGTGACCTTGGGACCCTGCAACCGTCATAAGTGAGAGCCAGTTGCTAAGCTCCCAGATCGCAATTACATGGCCGTGGGGTTCCTGGGATGGCCAGAACTTCGAGGACTGGTAGTAAGTACCACTCATTCAGTGCCATCATAACTTCAAATGGTCGCTGAACGAATGGTCGTTAACCAAGGACTACCTGTATCTGAAAATTACACATGGTCAAAGTGCTTTTCCAGCTGAACATTTCTTCAGAAAATACTACTAAATCTATGAAAAGAAGAAAAACTCCAGGTTCTATTTAACGTTACACCAAATTTATTGGGTTTGTTGCTCCTCCACTGCTAGATAATAATGTTGATGATGCTATTCTGAATAAAGTTTTTTCCAGCTTTCTTTAATCAGGCTTTTTATAACCGTGATTTTGAAGGCTGGTAAAGATTCTGCTAATTATGCAAATTGTTAAGCAGTTTACTATTTGATGGCCTAGGTCTTCCTTCCAAGCACATTAGAAGGTGCAGTGTTTGGAGATACTGCAATTGCTCGGAAAGAGAAAGGGTCTGTTAAAACAGGAGAACCCCCACATACAGTATATGAATGAAGGTAAAGTAATCTCCCACAGATTAGTGAGATGGGAGAGAACAGGCAGAAGAAATGCTTACCACTTGAACACACTCCATGAGAGGAAGGCGGATGGCTTGATTACCAGAGAGACTGACGACACATGCTGGGGTATCGGGAGTTCCTTCGAGCAAGGCCATGACTGCTTCCACGCCCATCCTGCTTCCCTGTGAGATTTAAAAAAGGGGGTCCTTAAAAAAAATATTAGGTGAATTGGGACTTCTCCCAGAATTTCATCCCAGGTTATCTCACAATTGTCTGCAGCCACATCTAGATGATGGAGCAGCCTCAGGACAGGCCCCTCCCTGGTTATTCTAGCACCTTCCATTGCTTAACTAAGTCACTTTGGTTCTTCAAGCAGACAACCCAGCCTGTCACACCAAAGTTTTTAAGGGATTCAAGCTGCTGCTGCTGCTGCTCTGATTATCTCCTAATTTGTTACATTATTTGAGGTGTGGGGTTGTAGTTGTTTTTGCTAGAATCCCCCTTGAGCACTGCAATTTCAATGGTAGTATGGGATATATGATTATTTAAATATCATATATATTTATATCTTATAGCGCCACATTTTCCTTTGCCCCAGAATCTGAAGTGGTCTCTGAAGATGCCAGCCACAGCTACTGGCGAAACGTTAGGAACCAAATCTGCCAGAACACGGCCACACAGCCCGGAAAACCCACAACAACCATCGGTCTTTTTGTTGTTGTTGTTTAATTCATTACATTTTAGGAAGATGGGAAGATAAACAGGCTGAACTCATGTTCAGTGCCAGAACTGAGGGATGAAATACCAGGTTATAAAGAAGACTGAGCCTCTGAGGATACAGTGAGTTTTTTCAGTAACTATGAAGAACTGCTGCCTATACCGAACCATCCAGAATTAGTCAGAAGGTAGGGGTTTCCTTCATTTTAACAAAAATTTTTTAATGGGAGGGGGGTACCAAAGCATGCAGACACCTTGTTTTTTCTCTAAGTAGCTGTACTTTTTTCCCAACCTCTGTTTATTAGAAGGCGGTTTGGTGATTAGAACCTACTTCATCAGGTTGAGAAAGTCTTAAAAATTGCTGAAAGAAAACAGTACATCTTAGCTTTACCTAGAAAGATCACAGACTCTTCCTCTTTTTTTGGCCCCACTGTTTACAGTCTGATGACGCAGATTCTAGCCCATTAAAAGTAATGCCTGAATGAGATGCCGCAAGAATCTTTCCTATTTTTGAAAACGCTCATTTGCTCACCTCCTGGAAATTCATGCCAGAAACTTAGCAGCCTATGAGTGCAAGAGTCAATAGGAATGAGAAGCCTAATCGCCTGCTTTGCGTTCCAACAACTAATGAAGTTATAAGCACATCATCAGGAAAACACATCTGGAAGAGAAGGGTACTGTTTTTTTACCAAAATACGATCAAAGGCAGAGGGGGTCCCACCACGCTGCACATGTCCTAGGATAGTGACTCTTGTATCAAAACCCAGGCGTTTCACAACCAGCTGGAGAAGGAAGAGAAATGCAACAATGTGTGTGTTTGACAAAATTCCACAATTACATCTGTCAAAAATGGAATGCAGGATCATGAGAATCTCAATGTTCTTCCCCTCAAATCAAGTCTCTAGCTCTCAAGATTTTAAAGTCTTTTGGATAGGCTGCTTGCAGTAGGGTTGCTTGAGGTGTCTGCTGGGCTTTGGGGGAGCATCTGCATTGGGGGAGGAATAAGGAGATACTGCCTGATTTGCACGTGGATGCATGTGCAGCTATGGGAAGGTGGAATGCTACCTGGAAGTTGTGTGTGTTTGTTTCTTAAACATTATTCTTTTTTTTCTTCTAAAAAATTAATTTTATGCCCAGACTTGTACTTACTGGGAGGGGGGAAGGGGGCAATTGGCTTTTCTGTGACTAGCAAGGCTTCCATTGGAACCATGTTCTAGCAGATCCCATGAAATGTGTCCACAGGTCCTTAACATTTGGAGACCCCAATGACTTAGTCAATGGGTATCCGGCTATATTTCACCTGCAATAAATTCTCCAGCTGGGAAACATGGAGGAAAGGGAGAAAAAAGCAAGAAATGGCCAGGATGGAGATAGAATTTCTCCTGGTTCACTAACAATTTTGGAATTGAGGGGGAAGCATTCAAATATTTGATCTCATGCCCTCTAAATGCATCTTATAATAGAAACTAGTTAAAGCTTCACTTCTTAATTTGTCCATTGGTCTGAACTTTTAACTGTCCAGAAGCATAAGATTTCAGACTTGACTTTCCACACAGCCTTATGTTGGCTCCACCTCAGGCAAGCGATGATTCAACCGCAAACAGCCCTGAGTCACCCACATTTTTAATGTCTTCAGAAGTGATGGGTTTGCCATGTCTATCGATTGCTCCTTCAGCCACAATAATGATGTTCAGCCTCGAGCCTCGAGTTCTTGTCTGCAAGAAAGGGAAGGAAAACAGAACGAATTTAAAACAGGATTCAGTCCTGGGTTTGGAACAGAAACGGCATCCATCAGCCTGCAGAAGGACCTTGTTGAAAGACAGGGCAGAGCCATCCTGTGGATTCCCTTGGATGCCCGTGGTTTTGATAGAACTGATCATTATGTCCTTCTGACTACTAGAGGCATAGGTTACTTTTACACACAGCATTAAACCAGCATTGTTTTTTATACTGATTTCTTGAAAAAAATCATAGTGGCTTACTTTGAAGGGAATCTATTAGGGGGCTCTTACTTAAAGAAGGCCAAGAAGTTTGTGAAGCCAGCAGAGGTTTTGATTGTGAGACCCAGTTTCCATATCTTCAAGCTTATCCTGGCCAGGCCTGACCTTGGGTTGAGCTAAACTGTCATTTCCTATTATTACTTAGCAACAGGCTTCTGTCAATACAAGTTTCTTTCAATCCCAGTTGAATGGATCTTATATCTTTTTGGTTAGAGATAATGGTCTTGATCATTCATCTTGGTTAGGTGAAAAGGTAAAACATAAACCAATCAAATATATAAAACAAGAATTGTATAAGAGAGCCTTCCTCTACTTGATGCCTCCAAGATATACTGAATGACAACTGCCAAAATTCCAAGACCTCATATCGCAATAGAGTTCAACATGTAGAGAGAGCCATTAAGTTCAGGTGTTCTCAAAACAAAGCTGGAGAGCTACTGGCTCAGCACATCTGGAATACTAGCTCAGGAAAATACAATCTAACAATCTTGAGGGTGTGGAGCCTATCACAAAGGCAAATAATGGCTTTCTTATTATGGGGCCCTTAAGTAATTTATCTGAAGTATATGCTACGGAGGGCAAGTGGGTACATGATGATAGGATTCATTCATCCTAATGAATAACTTGCACTAAGAATTCTGGGTGTAGCAGCCACACTGTTGGGCCACTAACTGTATATTAAGTGATAGAAATAGGAAGACTTAAGAAGAAAAAAGGAAAATGCTGATAGTGGTGGGGAATTGAGCTGTTTTCTGGAAAATGGGGAAAACATTTATGAAATACATTTGTTTTAAAAACAACTGATCTATTTTTTAAATAGTAACCAGTATGTGAAATCTTGATCTTAAATTTAACCTCATTACATTTTCAAAACTCCAGGAAAATGATAAAAATAATCAGAAGAAAGAAACACATTGATATTTTGACTCAGAAAAAGGGGCTGATTAGATATTATATATGCGTAATTGTGTATTCTGAAACTTTTTTCCCTACTCTTCCTCTCAGCTTTTTCCCCCCTGAAAATTAATGCTTTCTATATCTGTGATACAGGAAAGCAGTGTTTATCAACCTCAGCAATTTCAAGATGTGTGGACTTCAACTCCCAGAATTCCCCAGCCTGCATGCTGGCTGGGAATTCTGGGAGTTCACACATCTTAAAGTTGCTGAGGTAGAGAAACACTCTAGTAGAGGATGAAATCCAGAATACACAACTCTCTTTGCTTTACTACAACATTGAAATTTCTTCTGTATTCAACATTAGCTTTTTGTTTGCTGATTTTCTTAAACAGGCATAAGTTCAGAGAAGAAATGTTAAGAAGTTCAACAATTTATATTCCCATTTGTAACAAGAGTGAAAAGAATTTCAAATTAACTTCAGTCAATAGATTTATAATTATTTTATAAACAGACTATACATTTCAATTTTATACAACAATCATACTTTTAGAAGCAAACCAACTTACACATAATTCATTTCCTAAAGTAACAAAATTATATCTGTAATTAAGGGTATGTTTGTTGAGTTCTGGTCACCATTTTCCTAACAGATTACTATGAATGAGTTAAAGGTAAAATCTCCTAATAAAGTCTCTTTAATTTGAGCTTCCAGTTACTTTATAAAGATGTCCATATTGTTTTTTCAGCAACAGTATGGAAATGTTTTTTCTTTGCCTTCTTCCATATTTCTGTTTTAGTCCCTAATCTATTTTACAGCACTGGGATTTCCTGGTGGTCTCCCATCCAAGTACTAACCATGTCTGAGCTGCTTAGCTTTTTTAGTTACTGCCACTTTAATGAGAATTATTAAAAAAAGAAATGTGTGTGTGTGTATACACCCCCCCTATATTTGTATGCATATACACTCATTCTCATTCTCCCAAGATTCTTGTTCCCTTTTTTGCTTTTGTTCATTTTCTTTTTTTAATTCTGTATTTCTTTTTAGTTTTTGTCTTCTTACTTTGTTTGTAAAAACACACCAGGAAAGTTCAGAAAATTCCCATGCTATGGGAACGGTGGGAACTTTTAAAAAAAAAATAGCATGGGCTGTAATATGTGCATAGACGGCATATAAACTGACTTTGTAATAATCTGCATATTTACTAAGAAGCAAATTCCACTGGTATTTCCAAGGGAGCTTTTGGAGATCGGTCATCAGTTTTCAAATCTGGATACGTAATATTTTGGTTACCTCTGTTAGCCTTCTGCACAAGTGACCCTCCCAGTCATCTTCTGGTGGAGATTCTGGAATGAAAACCCAGTCAGCACCACTTGCCAGCGCTGTAATAAGGGCTAGATAACTAGAAGAGGAACAAAAAATGAAAGGTGACCGGTTACTACCCTGGGGCAAGACTTTAACTAGCCGAGTGCCTGAAAAATCCACGGAGGGAAGGTGCTGTCTCAAAAAATGGTTAGTCTGGCTAGATTAGAACCTGTGGTCTCCCAGATATTGTTGGGGTGCAGCTCCCAGCACCTGTAGTTAGAAAGACCAATGCTGAGGGATGCTCGAGTTTACTGTAGTACTATCTGGAAGACCACAGGTTCTCCACTCTTGAACTGCATACTAAGGCATATGACTTGGTGACCTCCAAAAAATATTGTACTTCTGACAGCTTTCTACTTTCAGTACACAAATATTGGGCTGGCCTATTCCTCGTTCAACGCCCTTCTTCATAAGCAACAAGCTTTCAGTTCCATTTTTGATAAACTAAAGCTTTCATGGTTGCCTGAATCCAGAAAAACTGTGACTATTCTTAACTATAATTAGTGGAAACAAACTGACCTCAAAATCATGGTTTATAAAACTGGCTTGATTCTAATAACTGTAGTTAAGCTTAACCACATTTACGCTTTGGCAACCCACTAATCTGAAACCAAAGGCAGATGTTCCAATTTCCTTCTCATGCCAAGCTGGAGTTTGTTCTAGTGGTGAAGGCAACAGGCTAGAAACCAGGAGACTGAGAGTTCTAGTCCCACCTTAGGCATGAAAGCCGTCTGGGTGACCTTGGGCCAGTCACTCTCTCTCAGCCCTAGGAAGGAGCCAATGGAAAACCAGGAGACTGAGAGTTCTAGTCCCACCTTAGGCATGAAAGCCGTCTGGGTGACCTTGGGCCAGTCACTCTCTCTCAGCCCTAGGAAGGAGCCAATGGAAAACCAGGAGACTGAGAGTTCTAGTCCCACCTTAGGCATGAAAGCCGGCTGGGTGACCTTGGGCCAGTCACTCTCTCTCAGCCCAACTCACCTCACAGGGTTGCTGTTGTGGGAAAATTGGAGGAGGAAGGAGTATTAGGTATGTTCGCTGCCTTGAGTTATTTATA
This sequence comes from Charina bottae, assembly GCA_023362775.1. Taxonomy (NCBI): domain Eukaryota; kingdom Metazoa; phylum Chordata; class Lepidosauria; order Squamata; family Charinaidae; genus Charina; species Charina bottae. Next base: position 160,428,425 of record JALMGJ010000002.1, read on the forward strand.
AATATAATAAAGGTGGGATAAAAATTTAATTAATTAAATTTTTTTTAATTAATACTAGAACCCTGGGAAGGGGGAGCAAGAGGACTGGCCCATTCTCACAACCATAATTCATAGGTTAGTAATCATGATTTCATAATATTAGGGCAATCTTGTCCACATTAAGCCAATCTCTATATAACAAAACAATTTCCTACCCACAGTGACGTCCCATCACCTCCAGCACAAATGTCCTCTGATGGCTGTAAGACAAAACCAAAGTGAAAATACCGACAGCGTCCATAAAACAGAGTTATTTATTTACAGTATTCATACATTCCTAATGCTCTAAACAGGAACTGAACTGGGTGATTTCTGCAGGAAATGAAAAATAGTATTTCTGCTTCTGTGATCTGTAAGTCCTTGGCTGATTCTTGACCCAATGTTCTGTTTCTTACTTTGAAAGTTTTATTTGCTTTAACATGTTGGAATGCAGCTATTTATAGAAGACTTCACAGCAGTTTGCCAAATGAGAACAATGTTGACCAAAAAAGGTGAATAAAATAATAAAAGGGTTAGAAAATCATGGCAAGTAAGAAAAAATAGTAAGACATCAGCAGTAGAAGAAATGGCAAGTAGAAGGAATGGCAGAGTGAGACAGGCTTCAGTTGTCCTTAGTTCCTCCTCCTCCTCCTCCTCCTCCTCCTCATTTTGACACCATCCACTGGTAATGTCAAGGTGTATAACATCTGTTAGACATTGTCATCCATTGCCCTGCACGGAGATACAGTGACTTGCCATGACTGGGAACTGAGGCAGGCTATTGGGAGGCGGGGGGGGGATGTGTGTGGAGTGGAAAGTAAAATCTGAGAAGGAAGGACGGGAACAGAATGGAATTCTGCATAGGGAGCAATGTTTTGACATAGCACCCGATTATTATTTAAATGCGTATTTCATATAATGGAGATTTGTTTGTGTCACTCTCACACTTCTCTTCCATCCTGATGTACTCCAACTGCTGTCCATATCCTACTTGAAATTTCATCCAGACACAACTTTGTCAAAATTGACTATGATACAGCACAGTATTTGCTCTTATAACTGATAAGTTCATATCCAGAAATAGGTATACTGTACATATGTCAGATGGAAGATAATGGGTGTGATGAGCCTGTTCTCCACCACAATGTCTCACTGACTCTTCATGTATCCATCCATCCATCCATCCATCCATCCATCCATCCATCCATCCATCCATCTCTCCTATATATATATATATATTTCTGGAGCATATGTGTTTGGACAAGCCCTCTCTCTGCCTTTTTGTGATTGCTTGCTACTCTCTAGTAAACCATTTGTCAAACAAGTTGGCGTGTGCACGTTCAGCCTAAAACAGGAGTTAGATATTAGTATCATTATCTTTTTGCATGTCTTTTCTTAGCTGGTCTTGTTTATATTTCTCTTGCATAGGAAAGGGCAAAAAGTTTCTGTGATGTTCTCTGTCATTTTCAACACATTAAGGGGCATCAGCTTGAAAGCTAAGCAGGTTCCAGGCCTGGTTAGTACTGGATGAAGAGTTACGAGGGAATACCAGGCCTACAAGTTAAACTGAGAAGTCAAAATGTATTTTGGAAGAAGGCAATGGGAATCACTTCCATCCTGCTGTCTAGAAAACAACATGGTATGTCCAAGAATTTACCAGGAGTCAAGCTTGACTTGACCTATCAAATCTAGTCTTAAGGGCTAGGAACTTGTAGTTGGTCTGATTCTGTTTTTTCCCTTTTCATATACCTGAATTCTTGCCCAAATACCATACTGCCAGGTTTCTTGAGGGATATTACAAAATGGTGGAATACAGAATCTACAATCTTTACCTTTGGGCAGTGGTGGTGATGGCATCCACTATCTCCATTATCCTGTGGAGAGCAGAGTCTGTGCCAATGGTCATGTCAGTGCCACAAAAGTCATTGTCAATGGAGCCAACCATGCCAACAATGTTTAGGTAGCTGGACTTCCTGGCTTCTTCTACTGTGATGCTCCCTTAAAATGAATGGGGCAAAGAACCAATTACTATCAGCAGAGATTATAATAAAGTCACTGTTGCAATTCATTCTACATTTGAGAAAAAAGAAAATGAAAAAGGTCTGTAGGCCAGGCATTAGAAAAACAGCATTTCATCCTGGTTCCTTTACACTAAGAGTTGCCACATGGGAGAAAAATCTGGCTCAGAAACTGAATTACAAAGGGACAAGCACGGGTATAAAGGTATGGAAAGCACTTTGTTGGCTTTCTCAGAATTGCAGTAAAGCAAGTATTTTTGGAATATAACACAACACACAAACTGTGGCTCTAATGGAACCCTTTAGAGATGCAGAAATGTCCAGGAATGTGGATTTGTAAGGCAAAATGTAATTCAGAGTGCACAGGAGTGCATGCAGAACTTGTTGGGAACACTGTAAGGCAACTGTGTTTTTTTCCTGGGCTCACAGCATGACTCCAGGAAGAGAGACATTTTGGCTTAAATTGTTCCCAGAAGTGTGCTACGTGACCTCTTCTGCATTTTGCACTTTGAATCTGCATCTCTGCTAAGCTTTAATATTCACAATCAGGGCATGGGAAATTGGGGAATATTCCTAATCTGCTTTATTAAGACTCTGGTTCTAGCCACTGCCCTCTTGACCCGTCACATCAGATTGGGTAAGTAACCTTATTTCTTCCCCTTATCCTGACAGTGGAAGTGAGAGTGTCATAATGATTTAAAGAGGACTTGTGAATTAGAGAGGCAAAGATGATGATATTCAATTCTGCAAGTAAGTGGATCAAGCAAGAGAAAATTTGATCCAACTGCAGGTGGGTCACATCTTTGAATCTGGTCTGTATTTGCTTTTGACTGCAGTCCTTAACTTGCCTTTGCACAACTGTGGTACCTGTCTTAACCAGCTCCTGTAGTAAACTGGTCCATTCTTCTCGAAAAGTGTCTGCTCCGGTCAAACTGCCATCACCACCAATCACACATAGGTTGGTTATTCCTCTCTTTACCAGGTTGCAAGCAGCTTTCAGGCGTCCTTCCCGTTTGCGGAAGTCTAGGCACCTGGCACTTCCGATTACTGTGCCCCCCTGAATGGAGACAAAAAGGAGTGTGAATTGGGAGTCAATGTGGTTGGTGCTATGATCAAGAAGTCCCTCATACTCACTGGAAAACATTCCATGTATGCATTTTAATTTATTTTCTTGAGATCATTGGTTCTATGAGACACAGAGCACTACTGGATGTCTCTCCAGAAAGCTAATAGAGATTCAATACAAGGAACTCATTTTTCATCTCTGTTGTGCATAGGAAAGGCCAGGCATATCTAGGTAGGTAGGCCAGATTAGGAAGTCCACTCCACAGGAAGGCTAAAACTACTTTTATTGAGATTGGCCATAATAATAGAATCTTGCAAGTCTGATTGTGCTGTACCTCTTCCTCCTTCTTATTGTTCAGTGAATTAGGGAGGTGTCTGCCTGAGCCACTTTCAAATGATATCTTGTTATTCTGGTATAAAAAAAATTCAGCCCCTTTTGCCTAGGCAATGGTTCCTGATATCTCCACCAAGGTCATCTTCCTTATTCTCTACAATATCCCACAACTTTATCTTGGTAAAATTCCTATCTCATCCTACCAAAACAGAATTCCAGAGTTCTCCAAGATAATTAAGATGTGGAGTCCTTGGTGCTCTCTGAGCCTTGTTGTTTTCTTGCAGACGTTTCATTGCCAGGCTAGGCAACATCTTCAGGGCAAAAAGGGAGTGGGACTTGCTCTCTGTTTATATACCATGGCTTGTCCTGCTTGTGTTGTTGGTGGTGTTGTTCTCTCCTTAGGAGTTCCTTGATTGGGCTGTTGTTTGCTGCTTGGTTGATTGACTGAGTTCATAGTTCATTGATTAGGGTATATTGTGCTGTTTGATTGTTCCTCTGGTGCTAATCCTGGTGTTAATCTTTGCATATCTGGGTATTGATTGCTGGCAAGGAGGTGTTCTGGTCTTCTGGCTTTTCTATTGTCTCTTATGAATGGTATGTAAATGTTGTTTACCTCTATGTGTCTGTTGATGGCTGCTTTGTCTGAGTGCCAAGCTTCCAGGCATTCTCTAGCGTTTTTGGACTTGGCTTGGTTTAAGATGCTGACAGCATCTTAATGAAGATATAATGATAATAATGAAGATGATGATGACGACTTGGTGTTAGGTGTAAACCAAGCCAATATCTTACAAAATCCATAATAAGTTTACCTTAATTTGTAATTCATTATTTAAGGAAATGTAAAATAAGGCTTATTTTCACTCTATAAAATGCTACACTTCTCTTCATTGCAAATCCATTATAGTGACCCGATTAAAGCATCTTTCTACAGCCGCCCAGAGTCACTTGTTGAGATGGGCGGCTATAGAAATTAAATAAATAAATAAAATCTTCATGATCACCAAAATCTATACATTGCAAATAGAGGAGCAGTGTACAAGAGTGCTTGCAAATATCATTGGCCAAACAATCTGTGGACATATTTGTCCTCTGCTTCTCCAGCCACAGTACAGGGCCTGGATAGCGACAGGGACACTTAACTGGAACAGAATCCTCTGCAATCCAAACAACCTTCCCTCCCCACCGATGCAAGTATGGCTGCAGGCAAAGGTTGTCTCTAATTTCAAGTTATTTTGGGCCTCAAGACATTCATTGTGACCCCAGCTGAGATGGTATCATTACATTTAAGACACATGACCTTGCCAGTGATCCCAACCAAAGCAAAGGTCATGATGTTCTAGTCATCTCAAGGCACCGATCCCTTTACTGAAGGAAGATATAATTCTCCTCTGTTCCACTAAGGTTATTGAATGTGAGTGGAATTATAAGGTTAGAGTACAGCATTTTATTTATTTATTTATTTATTTATTTATTATTTAAATTTGTATCACCGCCCATCTCCTCCACACCTGGGGACTCTGGGCGGTTCACAATAATAAGATAAAAATATAAAATTACAGCCACAATAATTTACATATAAAATCCAAACAAAAAGATGTTAATAATAAGGTGGGTTTCATGGCGCCAGCCACTCCCAAGAGGAACTATTGGCATTCCCGTCCCAAGCCAGGCGGCAGAACCAGGTCTTCAGGTCTTTCCGGAAGGTTGGGAGCGAAGAAACCCGCCTCAGCTCCAGGGGCAAGATATTCCAAAGGGCGGGTGCTACTGCAGAGAAGGCACGCCTCATGGATCCCGCTAAGTGGAACTCTTTTGCCGATGGGATCCTTAGCATGCCCTCTCTGCATGATCGAGTGGGGCGGGTCAATGTTCCGGGGATGAGACGGTCCCTCAGGTAACCTGGTCCCATGCCATGTAGGGCTTTAAAGGTGATAACCAACACCTTGAATTGGACCCGGAAGCAAACTGGTACCCAGTGCAGCTCACGTAGCAGAGGTGTTACATGGGCCGATCTTACAGCACCCATAACTGTCCACGCGGCCGCATTCTGGACCAGCTGAAGCTTCCGGATACTCTTCAAGGGTAGCCCCATGTAGAGCGCATTTCAGTAGTCTATATGGGAGATGACAAGGGCATGGGTGACTGTTCGGAGGGCATCTCGATCCAGGAATGGGCGCAACTGGCGCACAACCCGAAGTTGTGCAAAGGCCCTCCTGGCCACAGCTACCACCTGCTCTTCAAGCAGGAGACGTGAGTCCAGAAGGACCCCCAAGTTCCGCACCGACTCTGAATGGGGCAGTGCTACCCCATCCAGGACCAAAGATGATAACTTCCTGGAACCCGAGAGGCCATCAATCCACAGCCACTCCGTCTTACCAGGGTTCAGCTGAAGCCTGTTGTTCCCCATCCAGACCCCCACAGCCCCCAGGCACTGAGAAAGGGCATCGACTGCATCACTTACTTCACCTGGGATGGTGATATACAGTTGAGTATCATCCGCATATTGATGATACATCATTCCGTGGTGACGGATGATCTCACCCAGTGGCTTCATATAGATGTTAAACAGGAGAGGGGAGAGCACCGAACCCTGCGGCACCCCACATAAGAGGGGTTGCGGGTCGGATCTCTCCTCTCCTATCACCACCGATTGGGAACGGCCCTGGAGGAAGGAGGTGAACCAGCGTAAAACTACCCCGCCCACCCCCAACTCCCTGAGTCGTCCCAAAAGGATACCATGGTCGACGGTATCGAAAGCCGCTGAGAGATCCAAGAGAGCGAGAATGGATGCACTCCCTCCATCCCGCCCTCGCCAGAATGAATCCGAGCAATTTTATCCTGCAGATGCTCTGAAAACTCTTCCGAGCGGCCCTGTAAGTGGGTCACTGATTGAACCCGGCCCAAAAGAGATTTAGTAATCTTGAACAGGGCCGTCGGGCGGCATTCTGTGGATGCAATAAGGGCGGAGAAATATTCACGTTTCGCCGCTCTTACCGCCACAAGATACACCTTAATAGCGGCTCTAGATTGTGTTCGGTCCGATTCAGTCTTCGTTTTTCTCCAGCGGCACTCCAGACGTCTCTTCACCCTCTTCAACACCCTCAGCTCCTCCGTGAACCACGGGGAATGACGGGTTGAATGTGGCAAGAGAGGTCGCATAGGCGCGATCCTGTCCAAGGCCCCGGCCGCTTCCCTATTCCAGGCTGCAGCCAGGGCCTCCGCTGGACCGTGCAACGGATCCTCGGGTAACACCCCCAGCTCCCTCTGAAACCTCATTGGGTCCATCAGTCGCTGGGGGCGGACCAATCGAATAGGTCCTGCCTCCCTGCGGAGTGGGGCAGCACAAGAGAATCTCAAGGTCACCAGGGCGTGGTCTGACCATGACAACGGGGACAGATCTAACTCTCCCCTCAGATCACATTGCCACTGCTCAGACAAGAAAACCAAGTCGGGGTGAGACCACTGTCTCGAGTCGGGTCCCGAATTAGTTGAGCCAGGCCCATGGCTGCCATGGTAGCCATGAACTCCCGAGCTGCCTCCGAGGCACGTCCCAGGGATGGCAAGTTGAAGTCCCCCAGAACCATAAGTCTGGGGAACTCAACCGCCAACCCCGAGACAGCCTCCAGCAGCTCAGGCAGGGAGGTTGCTACGCAGCAGGGAGGCTGGTACAGAAGCAACACCCCCAACTGTTTTCGAGATCCCAACTTGAAAAACAAGGTCTCACAACCAGCCACTTGCGGAGCAGCGCCCCTGTATGCCATTAGAGACTCTCTGATGACAACTGCCACCCCCCCTCCCCTGCCCCGGTGTCTCGGCTGGTGCCACACCTGAAACCCAGCTGGGCACATCTCCGAAAGGGCTACTCCTCCCTCTGGGCCCAGCCAGGTCTCAGTGATGCAGGCCAGGTCTTCCCCCTCCTCTACTATCAGATCATTTATAAGGGGGGCCTTGTTATTTACCGACCTGGCATTAAGGAGCAACAGCCGAAGACCAGGGCTCTTGAGGATCTGTCGTCAAGGGCCTGGGGTTGAACTCGGGGGGCCGGAACACGCCACCGGTAACAAACACCGGGGGCGTCTTCCCCACAGATGGCCTGCCCTCCGGTTGCCGTCCTTTTATTGAGAGGGTAACATAGACATGCATAGGTTAGAACTTGGTTTCCTGAAAATCACATTGGCAAAATTGCTCCAAAATGGGGATGTTGCTGTACTTTCCCTTTAATAGTGTTAGGGGTAGAACCTTAAAACAAGCTGGGAGAAAGCTCTACAGTGGCTTAAGCATGTAAGGTCAAACAGGTATTTGCCTGGGATCAGCTTTCTACTAATCCTCAACACAGAGTCTGACAGAGGCTCCCTTATTTACACGTAGAGAGTGTTTTTTATTTCAGCTTCAGCCCTATCAAGCCTCAGTGTTAGCAACAATTGGCTTGAAAAACTACACTGCCATATATCCTTTAGGAGCTGGACCTTCCAGTCTGTGTTGAAACCATTATAAAGAATTAGAGCAGCTAAAGAATCCTAGTAAAACAATTTAAGCCACTCAGTAATTTGACAAATATAGGCCCCCCGCCACAAGGAGGTCACACAGATTCAAGTCTTGCAGGTAAATTAGAGACTCAAAAGAAATAAAGGACTTAAAATATAAGAATGTTTCAAAATGTGAATTGGATGGTTTCCATTGGTAACTTTTTGTGGATGCACACCTGCAAACCATATTGCATCTAGGAGCTTATCTATGCTTTGAATATCTCAATAGTTGCTGGTAATTCTCTATGTATATTCACATGTCCCTTTATAATTAACAGGTGTCTTATATTTTCTATTTTAATGGTTGCATTTTGCAGTGGTTTATTCTGACAGTCAAATTATTTAGCTATATACTAACATCTCCATAGCTTCCAAGCTTGTAGTCAGGCTGGTTGGGATTATCAGAGTTGAAGCAATACATATGAAGAACCCTCAGACAGGGAAATCTGGACTGTTGTGTTTAGTTGAAAGGTTGCCATCTGGCTTTCTTGTTGAGGTTTAGCCCAATAGCCAAAATGCCTCCCTCCTGGCCTAGAGGAAGTTGGTCTTTCAGTACACTTGGATGTCTTACGGTACATCCAGATTGCACAAAGGGAGGATTTATGAACATAATTTCATGTGGAATATTCTGCTCCTCATCTTATTTGGCCTCCGAGACTAGGAATGCCATCTCAAAAACTCTAATTCCCCATTAAAGGGGTGCTATCTTTCCCACAACATTCGTTGTAATTTCTTCGATAGGCACTGTAATAAATGTTTACATTCAAACAACAGCGCACTGAACCTGTGTCTCAAATTCACTTAGGAATAGACCCCCTAGTTCAGAGCTTTCCAAACTGTGTCGCGACACAAAATTGTGTCGCCACACACAGTCTGGTGTGTCGCCACACAACCCGGAAGCGCTGATCATCATCAGCGCTTCCGGGTTTTCCCGCGGCGACACACCAACTGCAGCGCGCAAAACACGAAAGCAGCAGCAGCGCTTCCGGGTTTTTGAGCGCTGCTGACACACTATACTGTGTTGCCTGCGGTGTCCTGGTGTGTCACGCGCAAACCCAGAAGTGCTGATGGGGGGAACTGGAAGGAGCGGCACCCCCGCCAATCAGCGCTGCCGCTGCTGCTGATTAGCAGGGGTGCCGCTCCTTCCGGTTCCCCCCATCAGTGCTTCCGGATTTGCGCGCGACACACCAGGACACCGCAGGCCACACTGCCGCCGTTGGTGTGTGTCACCAACATGAAAAGTTTGGAAAGCTCTGCCCTAGTTGACTGTACCATAGAGCAATTGTGTAAGTCCATTAACATTGGTGTCTCTTGCCCCTCCTTGTTCCTCCTGATCCTAATAACTCAGTAAAAGTAGCATAAACACTAAGAAGGAATAAGTAGAAATTGCAAGGAAAGATTAAAAGTAAAATTAGGAAACGTAATGGAGTAGAACCAAGGAAGTATACTTTGTACTCTGCTGCTGTGAGAGACTGTGCCCTCCAGATCTCCTGGGACTACAACTTCCAAATATCCCAGTGAGCATAGCCAATGGGTAATTTGGGAGTTATAGTCCTAAACTTCTGGAAGACATCAGGTTAGGAAATACTATTTTATAGCTTCATCCCATCTGAGCTTCAAAGGTGTTTCTGGAAATCTTGAGCACCACTTATGGTGGGGATGACAGCTCTTTGGCATTCGAAACATGAGACTGGAAGAGTGAAAATCAAGGCAAACTGACTCACCAGTTGCAGCATCATAGATACACTTTCCCATGTTGCTTCCTTAATGTTATCACCACCATCCACAAGCCCTTGGTAACCCTGGAAGAAACGGCAGAAGAGATGATTGAAAAAGTGGCTTTTGACGTCTTTTCTATTCAAGAGCTAGATATGGTGAGATACTGTAAAGGAATGTAGAGCTGACCTTGGGAATAGGGAAGGAATGAGCAAGTCATTAAGGAGGACCCTATAAAAGAGATTACTCAGAGGAAAGCATGAGAAAGAAACTGAAAATAACCCTACCTTGATTTTGTTTAGTATAAGATGGGAGAGAGAGAAACTTGGACAGGCTTTCAAGATTCTGTTATTCTACCGTACAACAGTAAAGAGCATTCCTGGAATTCCTGCCATGCCTGTTTCTTGACCTTGCCTACCTCAAAGGGCTGAGAGGTACATATGTGTTGTAGTTGCTACTACCACTTAATTACATAAAGGGCAATTGTAATTAAATAAAATGTCTTTTAAATACAGTACAACACGGGGCCAGGTTTGGCCAAGATGTGGAATTCCTGGAATGCTTCCAGGTTCTTTAGCAACTGAGAACACTGAACAGGAAGTAACAGAACAAGAAGCATTCTAAATCTGAGTTCTTGGCATTACTGTAGTTGGTTTGGCATAACCAACACTACGCTATTCATGCTGTCCCTTTCTATTCTGTTTTCCAGCAGCCATTAGTGCATGAATTAGGACGACATGAACCAAAAACATCATGTCAGCAATATGGACATGGCAATTTGACATGGTCTCCAAATGCACTCAATGCTAAGCCAAAGACAGGAAAGGCACAAATTCAACAGTGTCCCTAAAAGACACTGGGTGGGGAGGAGTTCTCCTGAGTGCAACACACATAAGCCACCCATAGCCCCATAACTGTGGCCTCCCCCAGGATCGCATTACAAAAATTTCACTGCAATCTATTAAATAATAGCAGTACCATTTTCTGGCGTTTGGGGGTAAAACATAAAATGTAAAGCCTCTTAACCACTTCTCCTGTCACCCCAAAATATTTCTTAAAATGTCCAGCAATTCCAACCATGCTCCGCAGCAAACATGATGAAGCCAAAACCACATGCACACAGTGATGTCATCATGTAAATGCTGCAATTATGTATCCCAACATCTGATGCAAATACATAAATTGAAGAATTTGCATGATGACCATCATGCATGTTTCATCATCTGCCAGGCACCCCACAGATATCTACGCCCTGTTCTCTCTGGTGATATGGCCACATCAAGCCACATTCCTGTGGCCCTCAGCTACTGAAAACAAAAACTACAGCATAAAAAAAGTTGGAGTTCCCCCTTTCTAGCCCAAGAGCTTCTAAGGTCACAGGGCAAAATATACCGTGATGTTCTTCCATCTTTCCTTGGATTTTTCATGGCAAGAAAAAAGAGAAAAGTGACCAAAATCATGTGATAGAATATTACATCGTTTGAATGCTCTCCCCATGAAAATGCAAAGGTAGGTGTACAATTAAATTCTCATCTGGACCATTCCCATGTCCAAATGCTGAAATTCTGCAATTACAAATCTATAGATACAAATAAGGGGGCAGAAGAGGGCATTTTCAATGTGCAAAATAGTTTGGATTTAGAATTATGCTTGGCCTACACATGTATGAGGAAGAAGAAAGGTGGGATGCCATTTCAAAATGAAGATGATCACCCTTTTAATTACTGCCTGTATAAGAACTCCATGCAGGTACAAAAAAATACATATTCTTTAGAACAGCGGTCCCCAACCTTTCTGGCACCAGGGACCGGTCATGGAAGAAAATTTTTCCATGGATCGAGGGGGCGGGGTTTGCAGGCAGGAGCCAATCGCGCGCACCAGGGGCGGGGTTTGCAGGTGGGAGCCAATAGTGTGCACTGGGGGCGGAGTAATCGCGCACACCGGGGGGCAGGGTTTGCAGGAGGGAGCCCCGCAGCCCACTTCCTAACAGGCCGCGGCCCACTAGTGGGCCATGGCCCACAGCTTGGGGACCCCTGCTTTAGAAGAGAAGAGATAGGATGCAACCTTTTTCCTTGGGTGTGTTCGTATGTGTGGACATACTCTTGGCATACACGCAGACAGATGTACCATGTTATTTGAAAAATATTGGGAAAAGACTCAGTTCAGCTATTGTGCCTTTTTTCCTTAAATAAAATTTCTGTAGATAGAAAAAAAAACATGGAAGAAGTGGTTTGGTACATTAGGGAACATTCGAAAGTGGCATTCCTATCCCTCTTGGCAGACTAAAATGGTATGGCCCACCTCAGGGTTCCACCACTATCCTCTACTGTTTGAGTAGACTAGGCCATAATTTAGGGGTGAGGGATGTTGGCGCCATACTCCCTTATGCAGGTCAGGCTATCAGGAGCTGTAAATGTCAAGGTGTCAAAGCCAACAATTCCCCTTCCTTGCTAGAGCTGCAGTGCTTAACAAAGCTAACAAAGTCATCATCTAGGGAGGGAACAATCCCATCTACTTACCTCATGAACAAAATACACTTTGGCACCAGTGTATATCCCCACTCGGACCGCTGCTCGCACAGCAGCATTCATACCTATTCAGAAAGGAAAAAAAGGAACAGAGGTGACATTTATACCTGCAATCACATATGGAGAATGCTTTTGCATAAACATTCATACATTAACGTTCTGGGATCTGCAAGGCTTCCCCACACTTCTCCCAAAATTGAGCTGCAGAAATGAAAGATTCCTGGGGGGGGAGGGGGGGAGGCATTGATTTCTTAAGGGTTATGCTTTGATCTCAACAAGATCTTCATTTCATATTAAATCACAGAAGAAGCCCAAAACAGAATTAACCAGATTCCTGGAGAGGACTGATTTACAGAATCGCAGACATGGAGAGATTCTTATATTCCAATAGTGGACTGACTATTTTGTTTTTGACTATAACACAGACAATTGTGAGAGTTGCTGGGAGTTGTACTTTAGCAATAAAGTGCAAAATAGTTTGGATTTAGAATGATAAGGCTTGGCCTACACATGTATGAGGAAGAAGAAAGGTGGGGTGCCATTTCAAAATGAAGATCACCCTTTTAATTACTGCCTGTATAAGAACTCCATGCAGGTACAAAAAAATACATATTCTTTAGAACAGCGGTCCCCAACCTTTCTGGCATCAGGGACCGGTGTGCTGCAGGTTATAATCTCAAAGTCCACCAAAGTCAGATGGAATGGATCCCAATCTGGAATAGGTCCTGCATCCCAGGATCCTCACAATGTCATGTCTTAGGGAGACCTTGAACAGCTCCATTACTTAACATCTGAAGATATTATTGCAACAATCTCACTGGAGTTGCAGGGCAAATGGGAGGGACCCATCAGCTCATTCCATGCCTTTCTCCTCAGATCTCCCCTTCCATCTTAAAGATAAAGCAACACTGTGCCTAACTACCTTCCCTGTCTTTCCTAGTGGATATGAAAGCAGCTTTGTTATTCCAGCATACAATGGCATTTATGGCAGACAACAAGAAAGTTTCAGGAAAGATTTAGAACAGACGAACATGACATCTTTGAGAATATGGCTCAGACCAAGAATTTGCTTTCAGACTGAGAACTTAGTTGCCAGTCCTTTCACTTAAAAATCCAGGCTTTGTTTCATGGGAAGTGATGTTTGGTTGGATCCATGCAGTAGTATCTACTTCACAGAGAGAAAGGTTAGTACTACCTCCTAACCTTTGCTGGGCTCAACAGTCCTGGACAATTTTGACCCAATCTTCAACCTTCCCTTTTTAGGTTGTTGAGAGTTGGCCTATGGCAAGGGTCGGCAAACTTTTTGAGCCGAGAGCCATTTTGGTATGCTCGTGCACATTTTTAAGTGCTCGAGAGCCAGGGGGCGGGGTTTGCGGGCGGGGGCCAATCGCGTGGAAGGGGGCGAGGTTTGCGGGCAGGAGCCAATCGCGTGGAAGGGGGCGGGGTTTGGGGGCGGGATCCAATCGCGTGGAAGGGGCGGGGTTTGGGGGCGGGATCCAATCGCGTGGAAGGGCTGCGCTGCGCTTGGCCGGCCACCCCGGTCCTCGCTCACCTTCCATGGCCGGTCCTCGCGGGCTGCCGGCGACGCTCCCGTCCCCCTGCACCCCAGCTCTCCAAGGCCGGGGCCACCCTCTCTGCCGCTCCCTTCGACGGAGGAGGGACCGGCGTGCCTTGGGAGCTGCTGCTGGCGGCATGTCTGGGCGAGGCGTGCGGGCGAAGCTGCCCATCTGGCACTTGGGCGCTCCCGAGCCTCTTCCCTTCTCCCTCGCCACGTTCGGGCGTTGAGGGCAGGCAAAGCCGGGCGGTCGCGCAGGGGCGAGGCGAGGAGTCCCGCTCCTGCGCCTACCGCCACATCCGTCCGTTCCCGGCCTCTCTCCCCATATCCGGCGGGTGCCCATGCCAGAATCCCCGCGACCCGGAGGCAGCGACTGCTCGGAGGGCCCCAGCGAGAAGAGGCGCGTGATCCCCGGTGGATCCCTTCGAGGGGCCGCGGGGCTTCCCCGCTTTCCTCCCAAGGAGGCCTCGACGGCGCACCCTCCCGCCCCATCAATCCCCCCCACCCCACCGTTGGGCGTCAGAGGCTGAAAGGATGTGGCAGGAACGGCCCTGGAAAGCAGGGCCTGCGGAGCGCCACCTTTGGGGAGGAGGGTCCAGCCGGCGAGCAATGGCGGCACCGGAGTTTTCGCCGGAGCGCTGTCTGTCGGGAGAGAAAAGCAGCCACCGCACAGGCCCGCTTAAAAAACCACCACCCCGAAACCGCTTTCGAGCCGCCTCTCCGGAGGGTCCCTGCGGTCCCGCCGGGTGCACCCCCCCCACCCCGCCGTTCGGCGTCCTCTCCCCCCGCTAACCCGAGCCCTGCGGCGGCCGGGGGAAGCCGAGCCAGGCGGGGGGTGCAGCGGGCCCAGCGGCGCGCTGAGGGCGAAGAGCCGCCTGCTCTCCCCTTGGCCGCCTCCGGTCGCTACAGTCGCCCCGCCGGAACGGAGCCTGGCTTGGCTCCCCCGGCCACCGCAGGGCTCGGGTTAGCGGGGGGAGAGGACACCGAACGGCGGGGTGGGGGGGTGCACCCGGCAGGACCGCAGGGACCCTCCGGAGAGGCGGCTCGAAAGCGGTTTCGGGGTGGTGGTTTTTTAAGCGGGCCTGTGCGGTGGCTGCTTTTCTCTCCCGACAGACAGCGCTCCGGCGAAAACTCCGGTGCCGCCATTGCTCGCCGGCTGGACCCTCCTCCCCAAAGGTGGCGCTCCGCAGGCCCCGCTTTCCAGGGCCGTTCCTGCCACATCCTTTCAGCCTCTGACGCCCAACGGTGGGGTGGGGGGATTGATGGGGCGGGAGGGTGCGCCGTCGAGGCCTCCTTGGGAGGAAAGCGGGGAAGCCCCGCGGCCCCTCGAAGGGATCCACCGGGGATCACGCGCCTCTTCTCGCTGGGGCCCTCCGAGCAGTCGCTGCCTCCGGGTCGCGGGGATTCTGGCATGGGCACCCGCCGGATATGGGGAGAGAGGCCGGGAACAGACGGATGTGGCGGTAGGCGCAGGAGCGGGACTCCTCGCCTCACCCCTGCGCAACCGCCCGGCTTTGCCTGGCCTCAACGCCCGAACGTGGCGAGGGAGAAGGGAAGAGGCTCAGGAGCGCCCAAGTGCCAGACGGGCAGCTCCGCCCGCGCGCCTCGCCCAGACATGCCGCCAGCAGCAGCTCCCAAGGCACGCCGGTCCCTCCTCCGTCGAAGGGAGCGGCAGAGAGCCCCGCGGGCTGTGCGCGAGGTGTGGGCGGCTGCGGGTGGCCCCGGCCTTGGAGAGCGAGAGCGCGTAAGAGCGTAAGAGTTTGGGGGCGGGATCCAATCACGTGGAAGGGGCGGGGGTGAGTTCAGCTGCGGAACAGCCACACTCAAGGGGCCAAAGAGCCGCATGTGGCTCGCGAGCCGCCATTTCCGACCCTTGGCCTATGGGTTCAGAGGGGCCTGGAGGAAATGAATTATCTAGATTCTTTCCAGTCAGGTTGGATACTGGGACATAGTATTGGTTGTCCTTACTGATGATCTCTGGCAGAACTGGAATAGGGGTAGTGTAAGCTCAAGCTCAACCCTGATAAAATAAAGTAGGTGGAAGTATTTGAACCACAAAGGCTTGGAGACATTTTCCACCTTTAGCCCTGAATGGGGTTGCACTTCCCTCTTCGGCACTGGTGCATAATTTGGGGATCTTCTTGGACTTACAGTTCCTGCTCAAGGAGCAGATGACAGTTGTGGGCAGGAAACCCTTCACAGAAATTCATCTAGTGTGCCAGCTGCATCCATACTTATACTTCCTCACAGTCATTCATGCACTGGTCAACTTGCGTGTAGACTATTGCAGTGTGCTGTATATGGGGCTGTCATTGAAGACCACTTGGAAGCTAGAGCTTGTCCACACACAGTACGCTCATGTAACACCCCTGCTTTGTGAGCTGCACTGGTTCCCAGTACCCCAGTTCCAGAGCAATTCAAGGTGCTAGTTATCACCTAAGGCATAGTCTCTTGTTATCTGAGGGACATCTGTCTTATGTAGTTTCCAGCTGTCCTATACAATTGGACAGATTTGGCATGCTTTGATCCCATCAATTAAACAGTATCATCTGATGGGACCCAGGAAGTGGCATTCTCTGTTGCAGTGCCTGCTTTCTGGAATGATGTCCCCCCAGAGATTCATTTGGCTCCCATCCCAACCTGATTTAAACAAACCTTAAAACCTGATTCTTCCTTCAGGCCTTGGACTAGAGTGGTTTGTGGACTGAATGCTTTGCTTTCCAAGAAGATTGTCTGAGATGGATCTGCTGGGGCTCACTAAAGGGATCACAACTCAGGGGAAAGGGGAAGGTAAGCAAAATTAGCACAGTAACTGAGAGAATTGATAGTTTGAGCACATAGTTCAGATCTGGATGCCATAAATTATGCAAGAGCAAATATGAGGGAGAACAGAAAGATGGAACAGTGCTGTTTTCCTCGGTGGGCAAAAACTCTCTACCACATTTACTTATGAATATACATGAGCTTAGATCAAATACTTCCCAATTTGTGATATGAAGCAGCCAGAGCAGGGTAAATACACCAGCATGAGGCCTGTAGCTTACAACTAGTCACAAAGTAGTAGCCTTTTACCACTCTTCTGAGAGTCTACTAGTCTGCAACCCCTTCTTCAGAAACCACTTAAAGGCAGGCCAGTAGTTCATTCATGGGCTTCAATTTTTTTAGATGGCTATTTAAAAAAAAGATGCCTTCTATCAGGGTGACTAATAGAGGGAGAAAGGAAGCTTCATGAAACATATTTTTAAGCTAAGGAGTAACAGCAGCAGAAGCCTTGGGACATGGAGAATGGGCCTGCATGGGGCTATGTTTTCTTCCATCAACTTAGGAAAGTAGATTCTGCCTGAAGTAGGTCTCAGGTGAGACAGGCAAGCTCAACACCTCACAGCTGGGGTGGAAGCTCAGTTAGGAAAAGGGATGGCTTACTACAGTCATGGGTTCTCTCAGCTTCTACCTGTATGCCGCAGCTGCAAACCATATAGTTATTTCTGGATATGACCACTCCCAGACAGACAAAGATATTATGGATAAAATCTGGCCCAAGGGGAAAAGGAGAAGAGTTTTCTCAAACTTGCTTTTATAAAAACTGAAGGAAGCCCACATCATGCCATTGCAATCTGGAAACTTTGACGTTTTCAAAAAGACATGAAGATGAGGAATACTATGACAACAGTTTCAAGGAATTGCTTCACAAATACCTCTTAATTCCCCCCCACCACCACATTTCCTGTGGAAAATGAGATGCTTTCCCATTCATGGCTACTTCATTCCAGCCAATAACTTGTCTGGACTATCTTTCTGTAAGAATAAATGCACCAAGCTATTCCAAATTGGCCCAGGTTCCATCACCTTCAACTTTGTCCCAATCATTATTCCATTTTAATGTACCAAACGAACATACATGGAATGTTTTGGATCCTAAGTACAAATACTAATTACTGTTATAGTCTGAGTTTCCTGATGAATTCTTAATAAAGACTGATGACATGCAAGATCAATGTGTCAAATGGGGTCTCTCTAGGGTGCACTCTTACTCTTCTCTAGATTGGATTCTCACTCTTAAAGCCTCTCTGCTACAGTATGAATGCTTCCTTTGCAAGCTTTCTGGAGTGGCTGTAGTTTCTTGTTGCTCCGGCTCATTATGCTCACAAGTTTCTCATGTACCTAGATCTACCCTGGGAAGGTCTGCACATTTTATTTTTGAAATGCTGACATTTAAAGTCAAGTGGCTGTAGAACTTTCTACCATGCCAACTTTCTGCTGGCTCCAAATATACCACACCAGGAGAGGGGATGTAATCCAACTCCAGCCACTATATACCCCCAAACTGTCTCCAGTCAGGTGACTGAAACAGGGAGAACCTCTGCATATTCAGAGCAATAGGTGGTGGTGACAGCTACTGCTTTGAAAAACGTCTGCTTTGTGAGGGCTAGAATGCCCTCCACGCTCAATCGGTCTTATAGAATTGATAAGAAGACACAAATCCAACATTACTAGTGAATCTTTTCACAGCCAAGAAGGAAAATGAAGCCCAGAGCCTGTTCCCTATCTCCAAGGGTTACTTCTCACTGCAAAATCTGAGCATGGAAATGGCTTGACAAAGGTTAAACCACAAATCATTATACACCTCCTCTCGGAATCAACAAACAACAGAGCAGACAACTCACCATGTCTGAAAAAGTGCAACATGGCATTTCTGGTTTTGTAATGGCCCCAATTAATCAAGAGGCACAGGGGCTTGGGGATTTCAGGAACTGTAGTCCCAAGACACTTGGTTAGTATATTTCCTCCAACCTGGGTATCCTTCAGATGGGCATCAGTGCCCTGAAATCCCTAGGAAGGCTGATTATGGTTGGGAACTCCGGGAGTTAAATTCCACACATCTGGAGGGCCCATAGGTTATGGAAGGCTAGTTTAGTATTCAGCCCTAACAAAGTATGTTTTTCAAACAATGAATTGGAACTTTATTAAAGATTTCAAATGCCTACACAAGTAAAAAAGGATTTAACCTGTTACTGGAAAAAAATAAAGGCTGGGCTTCCAAACTAGGAAGCTATCCCAAAGAAGACCTTCTTTCTAATAGCAGATAAGTTGCCTGCTGATCTCAATGCACAAGTAGCTGATGGGGACGAGGTGCTCATTCAGATACTGATAATTTACTGGTAATATAAATTTAATAAATAAAAATAAATAAATACTGAGTTCCAAGCCACCTGGGGCAGGGCAAAGAGAGTACATGGAGCAATGTCTCTTTTCCTTGGGTTTGGTGGTAATTTAAGAGGGTTTCTCTGCTGCCTACTTTAGGGCATCCATGACAGTTTTTGTGTATTTTGCGCTTCCAAAGCATAGGATAATATGCTACACATTTTTTGGCAATTGTGGTTGGAAGGTTACTCTAGAAGTTGCAAAAAAAAAAAGGGGGGGATGTGGAAACTGCATGCAGCCTATAGCCTGAGCTTACCAACTCCTAATTTACTCTATGATGCCACTTTCTCCCACAAATTTGGGAAGACTTGGAGAACCCAAACCCAACCCAATTCTAGCCCAGGACAGAACCCTTGAATGATGTATGCCAGGAGAAAACTGATCTGAGGTCAAAACAGTCCAAGGAATTATGCAAAGGGGACCCCAAGAAATGTTGGTATACATGCACTTTTCACCAATCTGATGCCCCCTACATTGGTGGGAGTACAAATCCCAGTAAACAGCCACTGGCCATGCTGATCATTCTGAGAGTTGTCCCAATATATTCTAAAGATGACAAGCTGAGCCAGGCTGGTAAATAGCTTGTTAGCTGCTCAGCTTGTAAATGCAAGCAGGACCAGTGTGAGATATCCTTCTATAATATCCCTCCCTTGGAACTCCCCTACAATCCATTGGCTCCTTCCCATAGCCAATTCTTGTGGGCAAGTTGGGCTCCAATTTACATCTCAGATAAGGGGTGCGTAACTACCAGCTGCATGTAATCTGGCCAAAGCCTTGGTTGTAGTCTCAAGGACTCTTTCAAAATTATCCCTTAGTAATATTTTTTAATGAGGTAGAAGGAGAAAAGAATGGAGGAGGAATAAGCAAACTAACTATATTGAATGTATTTAATCAAAACCTAATAACATCAAGAGTCCTAATTTTTGTCCCAGCCCCACCTACGTTTTAAGACTACAACCTCTGACATGCCATATAGAGACAAAAGAATTTCCAGCCTGAAAAAAATTGCGTAACTCTACTTTAAACCAATCACTAGGATTTGACCCAGATACGATGGATCTGCCCATGAGTTGTTATGGTTTCCCAGTCTATTCTTTGGGTTTCTATCCATCAATCAGGGACGACCTAGCCTTATAATGAATGAGCCATTTGTAACGGCTGAAAAATTTGGCCTTGTACTGCTCAATACCTTACAGTAAATTTTGCCTGAGATGAGCACCGCCCCCTAGAGTCAGACACGACTGTGCAGGGGAAAACCTTTGCCCTTTTTATTTCTTCCTTAAAGAGGTTTTTTTTTAAGAGGCACCACATTTATTATTTTGTATCTGTCCAAACTACAGTAATAATAATTACGATGAACATGGTAACTATGCAGAATTTCCCAAGGCAAACTGGTAGCACAATTGTGTGTCCATGGGTGAAAGGTTATCTGAGGGACCGCCTCATCCCCATTACATCATCCCGTCCCACCCGATCTTGCAGAAAGGGCATACTGCGGACCCCCTCTGTGAAAGAATTCCATCTAGCGGGGTCTCGGAGTCGAGCCTTCTCTGCAGCGGCACCTGCCCTGTTGAACATTCTCCTCCCGGAGATAAGACAGGCCCCCTCACTCCTGGACTTCAGGAAAAAATTAAAAACTTGGCTCTGTGATCTTGCCTGGGGCAAGAAGGAAAGTGGTCACGCTTGGGGATGGCTGATCTCTTACAGCTGCCTTAAATATTTTTAAATATTTTTATCTTCACTGTAAGAACCACCTGCCACTTGGATTTTATTGTATTTGTATCTTTATTGTTATATTTATTGTATTTTAATGATGTTTTGTTGTGGTTGTAAACCGCCCAGAGTCCCTCCTTGAGCGGGAGATGGGCGGTCATAGAAATTTAATTAATAATAATAATAATAATAATAATAATAATAATAATATTTCTGCTAAGGAACCAATGGGCTGGGCTTCTTCTCCACATTCCTTTATACAACGCTTAAGGATTGATAATAATAAGACAAACACCTCACAGAATTATGGTGCAAGCTTCTGAAATAATTATACACAGAGTTTTCATAATGGAGGAAAACAAGCATTAAAATCGTAGCAGACCAGAATCAGAAAGGGACTTGGAGGTCATCTGAACCAGCTTCTAGACTCAACTGCAGGAACTTCAGCATGCTGACAGATGGTCACCTACCCTACACTCATCCTTTTTCTATTCATAAACCTCTGCAAAGATATACTGTATATTAACTAATGGTACAACAGGGATACTGAGAACAAACATACATTTTCAAAAAGGCTTTTGAAACTAAAACAATGCAGACATTAATACATTTCAATACGAGGTGGTGTGGGTTTTAGAATATTAAGTGCTTACATTATAGAGAGATGGAATTTTTTATATATATTATATTCTTCTGTCTTGTGCTATTTATACTGTATTATGCTGTTTTATTATTTCAATTGTTTTCTAATCCATCTAAACAACTAACAACTAACACAAGGAGGTGGACTAAAAATAAGATAAAAAGAGCTAAGATTTGGGAGGGGAAAGCTAAGGAAAGGGAGAAATCATTTGATAAAAGTTTGGAAACATGTTTTACCATATTTGTTGTAAAGTCCCCCATTAATCAGTAGACAGGAGGCCAGTAAAGAAATTGATCCTGTAAGCTATTGACTTGAGAGGGAAAATGAAGAATAAAAGAACCAACCTATGTAAAGGAGGAGTAACAAAGAAATTATTGTTCAATGTACTTAAAAGATAAAGGCTGTATACTTTGACTGCTCACTCATTCTGAGAAGTTTTTGCCAATGAGATGGGAACTATGGGCAAAGTCATGGCTCGTAAAACACTTTTTAAGCAATAGAAAGAAGATTGGGGTGTGTGTGTGCTGCAGCTGAGCAAAAGATTTCCAATAAGAAGGGTGAGGGCTGCTGCAAAGAAAAACAGAACTGCCTTGCTAAGAAAGATCAACCCCAGTATTCAGTTTCCAACAGCTATCTCCTCCTTTGAAATTCACAGTGGAGGGTGTTGGAGAAAAAGCTTCTACTGTTGAGAAAAGCTCAGGACGCTGGGAGAACAACTCTAGAGATAGAGAAACCTGGGAGGGAAAGGGGGCTGCGTGTCAAATAATTGCAGGTTTTCATTCAAAGAGCTTTGCACGCACCTTTACTTTGGATAAATCTGCAACACATCTGTTAACCACAGATTGCCAATTAGCCCAGGGAAATTCAGAGAACCAAAATGAAAAAAAAATACTGGAACATTCAACCCCTTTGATCCTGATTCCACTGGGACTGAGAACCCTACAGTTTTTGCCCCTTTTTCAGGCTACATACAAAGGTAATCCCAAAGCCATGAAAATTCAGAGAACAGCAAGCAGTCCACTTACCCTGGGCATCGCCTCCAGATGTCAACACAGCAATGGCCTTGCCAATCCCCATCGTGTCACTATGCTCATGTTTTGCCGGCATCTGTGCCATTCTGCGGGCTGGAAAACCAACAAAAAGTTCTTAAAGAGGCTGATGGAGAAAAAGCCCTTTGTCCTCCCTGCCTCCTTGTTCCTCCTCCCCCTAGGAAGGGCCACGCTGCCTGTGAGGTCCAGAGTGCCCTTCATGGACCTCTGTTGTTGCTTTTCAAAGTCTCTGCCCCGCCTACTCTCTGGTCAATGATAAGTGAGACTGTCACTTGTAAGTGATCCTTGATGCTGCGTCAGCCACACCTAATCCTAAAGGGTACATGGCCAGCTGTCCTGAGTACCAATGAACAGTAGCTCTGAAACGCTGTTACGTTATTAGCTGTGTTTTGTTTAGGTACTTGTAGGGGCTTAGGGAGGACTAGAGTTGTTAAGAATGTAGGAAAGAAGGAGGCTAAGGCAGAAGTCCTATACCCCTCTTATTTTCAAGTGCCATTAAATTCAACAGGACTTACTTCTGAGTAAACACATGTAAGACAGCATTGTTAAAACTACAAATATCTTGCTTTAAGGACAGCAGAACAAGCTGGTTTGGAAATGCCAGTTTTTAGACTGTAGTAAGAGCACAAAAACTTTAAAAATCAAGGAATGCTTTGCCAATGATCATGGGGTGTGAACAGAAGGATGGATCCATCTATCTATCTATCTATCTATCTATCTATCAAATTTCTATTACCGCCCATCTCCCCCGAAAGGGGAACTCTGGGCGGTTTACAGTAAAACCAGAATTAAAATTCAAAGAAGAGCATAAATACAAAAATACAGTTACAAATAACAATAAATATAAATGGGATAAAAATCTAGATGGCTAAAAGTTCTCTGACAGTCCTCGAGCGTAATATTCACTCTTAATTGTGTCTCACAGAGTACAGTCGGTCAAGCTACCTATTAATTTATCAGAGATGTTTTTACCTGACCTAAAATATGATCCCTATTAACTGACCACCATTTTTTAAACAGCACACATCAGCCAGTTTAGGATAAACAGCAAAAAAATAAGAGACTAAAGTACGGCAGGGATGGACAACCAGAAGACTCTCAACCCCAATTTTGGGGTTCTCAGAGCAAACCCCCAATTGTGCAGCTAAATTTAGCAACAGAAGGCCCATTTTGTGCACCATACTGTATTTTCTTCTCTGGGGAGAGGGGTACAGCTGGTCTATTAAGCTTCTACAAAGCATTACTGCATTATATTATTATTTATTTATTTGCTGGATTTAAAGCCCACCTTTCCTCCAAGAGCTCAGAATGGCATTAAAAAATCTTTAACCAACAAAGAACTGGGCAGAGATGTCCAATCTCTTTCTCTGTCGTGACAGGAACACTTCTCTAGCCACACTTCTATGGCCTTCGAAGGCTAAAAAGAAGAAAAAGTTTGCTCACCCCTGCTATACCGACTACAGATCCCAAATCACAATGGCTGATTTCATATAACATTCATGTAACGTGCTAAGCCTAAGTCAAACAGTCTGCTGCGTGCCTCAGCCTACCCATTCTGCATTTGACACCAAAGGTAATATATAGCCATTAGTTGTAGCCTTTATCCTTTAAGAATTTGTCCAACTTCCTTTTAAAGCCATCAGAATTGTGGACATTACTATCTCATGGAATAATATTGCAGTGTGAAAACATACTTCCTTCTCTCTGTCCAGAATCTCCTCCCATTTAGTTTCATTGCGAGAGGAAGAAAATATTTCTTCACTGTATGCATAACTGTATTCAACTCAAACATCTTTCTTTCCTGGATTTTTTTCATATTCTAGGTGAGCAGCAAACCACACCGTATATACTGTAGTATTCTAAATATGGTCACACATGTATAAATGTGTGTTTTTATAATGTATAAAAACATTAGCACATGCACTTTTCCATTTTCGAAAAATCTATTTCCAATGATTCCCAAAACAAACTGTGCCTTTTTGACAGCTGCTGCCCACTGGGTTATAATCATCAGTCCCAAAACCTTTTTCCTGACAAGTTTTCACCAGTCTATCAGCATGTATGTAAGGTAAGGTAAACTTTTTGATTTTTTTTTCTCAACATGCCTCCATTTGGTTTTTTAACGTCCCTTCTTCAATCTGGAGAAATCTTTATGAAACTCCTCATTATTCCTTTTAGTCCTAATGTTATGAGCTCTTATGCATCTCAAAATTCATGCTTTGTGCATGTATGGGGGAAAAAATCTGCATATGAAGCTATGCATAATTATTACAACAGGAGCAGGCAAGGTATGCTTCAAATATTTTGGATTACAGTTATGAAGTCCTTGGTGCTCTCTGAGCCTTGTATAAATGTGTGTTTTTATAATTTATTATCAAGGCTCAGAGAGCACCAAGGACTCCACAGTTCAACCCTGAGCTACAAATATTCTCTTCGATTGGATTACAGTTATCTTTTACTGTATACCTTAATGGTTAGGGGTGATGGGAGAAGTCCAACAGTACTCTTCCTATAGATAATACAGTTCAAGCCCTAGTAGCTTTTATAGTTTGTCTTTGCAAGTGTTAAAAACTGCCAAGTGATGTAGAGGTTTGGCACAAGCTACTGTATTTACTGCACAGCTGCTATTTCTTCCCCAGTCATACAGTTATCTGTAACCCTGTAACAATCAATCAATCAATAATATTTATTCGGTCAATGACCAGCAAAAGTAACCCTGACAGGAGTCATGCCTTCAGAGGCAGCTGTATACATGCAACAACAGGATCTAGACTAGCTCAGTCGCTGCAAAAAAGGAAGAAAAATGCAGGTATAAATGCATTAAGCTTATTGGTGGTTTCAAACCTGTCACTCTCTAGATGCATTAGGGCAGTAATCCATGTTCACTGGGAATTCTGGGAGCTGTAGCCTCAACCTATCCAGGATGTCATTGCCCTTTCCATATTCAAAGTACTCCATTCTCGGTTAGTCCATTACCTAGCACAGCCCATCGTGCTTCCCACGTGCCCGGCGTAGGTTCGTCTATATAAAGTAAGTTTGTCTCACAAGCCAATTCCATGATGGCAGCTAACACCTCCACTCCCTCTCTTAATTCTGGGGGTACCTGGTGTGAGCAGGCAGCCTGACGTTGCTAGGAAACCAAGGCAGCCTATTCTGATTTCCTAGGTCACAACCAACTGCTGATGAGCCCCCGTGACAGCTTCACAGATTCAGGAACTGAAAACCTCCCTCAGTTCCTTGAGCTCCAGAGCAGCAGACAGTTACACCAGGCAGATGGCACCTCATTCGGAAAGATCCTGGCTGGGCATGCTCTGTTTTTGTTATCTCTTGGCTAATGTGGTAAGATTTTGGCTTCTGGTGCGAGAGGCAAACTCCTACCATTCATGTTTTCAAAGCTAAATTAGAGCAGGCTTCTAACACTCACATTTGCAACGTGAAACAGAGAAGGGGGAATGCCTACTAAAACATCTAGAGATTTTTTAAAAATTCTTATTTTTCCATCCCCATCCTACCCCAAATTACAGTTCCTATCATCTGCTGGCATGAAATCCCATTATTCTTTTCTTGCTATAGTTTTTGTCTTTGGTAATATATCAAGGGAAGGAAGGGGGCATTCTCTCAAATAATATATACAACTTCTGCTCCATGACGTTGGTTTCTAATAAATCAAGTGTTACTGACTTGAGATCAAATAACGTTTGCGTAATACAGCTAGGACCCAATTAGTGCAGATAATGAATCCCATAAAGTGGTCCCATTATTCGAATGTGCACTATTCAAAGTTATAATTATATGTAAAATATAGTAATTGGTTCCAGCCTGACAGAAATAGGCAATGAAAAATGTAATAATGAGCCTCTTCTTTTTTGCACTTGTAGTGTTTTTATCTGAAGGAATCTTCCTTTTGTCCATTTTGTCAAGGGCACTTCTTAAAGCGATTAAAAGAAATTGGCAGGCAGCAGCACATGCACACGCAAAAATAAACAAGTGCAGACTGAAGCAGCAGCGCCTTAAACCCTAACGGTAACCTGGTAACCTCAACTGAGCATGCACTAGCCTTGCATTAACTGAATTTTGATTTGCATTAAATGTGACTTTGTATTGTTGTACAATTTGCACTAAACCGAATATTGCGTTATTCAAACTCGCATTAATCGCAACCTAGCTTTATGTCCCATTCCCAGGATTCATGATTGTGAGATCTAATTTCCCAGGTTACAAAGTTATGATGGCTGGCTGCTTTCTTTCAATGTAAAAGTTTCTCCTATTTTCACCCATATCACCCATAATTCTGCACACAGCCTTCTTCCATCCGATACCCTCAAGATGCATTGGATAATGAAGGAGGTGATGGGAGTTGTAGTCCAAATTTCTAGGGCACTAAATACAGTATAGCCTGAGAAATAGGTACAAAGCAGGCATAAACTGGGGAAAAAACATTACAAACACAAGTGAAAATACTTCTTCAAAGAAATGTTAATCCATGTATTGTGGGAGAAATGTTGCTGCCACCTTCTGGATGCAGTACGAAAGCCAGATCACAGATACTCCAGCAGGCAAAAATGATGACACCAGATTCCTGATTTTTTGCCACCAGACTAACAAGGTTCTTCTCCTACAAACTGCAGCAGCCTGGGAGCTACACTAAACTATTTAAATTCTTGTTTAGGATGTCCATATAGTCGACACTTCCGGGTCGGACTTTCAGCTCGACAGTCAGAGTTTTTCAGAGTGCTGAAGACCTGGCTAGCTTTTCCCTGTTTGCGGGAGTCTACTGAAAGTATAAGACCACTGGAGTTTGTCCCCGGAGAGGGGAGAACCAGAAGATTACTCACTGGGTTGTTGGGATCTGCCCCCTCCTGTCTTTTTCGTTGTTTTCCACGGCGGAAGAGCAGGGGGGAAGTGGAGGAACGGCTGGAGGACTAAACTGGCTCTCCAGGGAAATCGTAAGTCTCCTAATAGAGAGACACCAGGGCTAAAGCCGGCTTTTAGATCACTTTTTTTTTCTAGATTATATTGTTTTATCATCTAAGGTCTATCTTTGGACAACGCTCAAAATGTTGGCAATTTTTTTTCTTTCTTTGTTGTAATAATTGCGGTGGAAGTAATGATGGATTTTATATCTGAAGTACAGTGAAAACGACTGCAAATTTTTTTCTTTTTTACTTTATTTTTCCATTTTACTAGAGGGACTCCTGCTCACTTGGAAGTATAAGAATTTTTATTGAATATATTTTGAATATATTTTGTTGGACTAATTATTGATTAATTGGCTTATTTCTTATTCTTTTTATAGTGGTTGAAATCTTTTTTTTTTTTTTCCTTTTTACAAACTGTATGAAATATTGCTCTTCTCCCTCTTTTTGGATTAATGGATCTCTTTCTTTAACTTCAAGAATTTTTTTGTATTTAGATGATAATTTTTTCTCTTTTTCTCCTGCTCTTATAACTGGAATTATTTGGGACTTCTCAGGCTCTGCTGGTGATTTTCCACTGGAAGACCAGCTGTTTATTCACTCTCTTTGAGAAGCTCTTTGTTTTGACTAGAGATTTTGTGGTGGCAGCTGGGCCTTGGGAACGGGAGGGGGGTGGAAAAAGGAAATGGCAGTTACAATTGTTGGCTTGATTCAGGAGTTTAGAGAGGAGGTTAGAAAAAGTCTTTCAGAAATTAAGAGATTATTGGAGGTTTTGTTGGTGGATTTGCAGGGCCAGGAACAAAAGATAGAATTGGAGGCAGAGGAA
The DNA here is from genome assembly GCA_023362775.1 of Charina bottae. Taxonomy (NCBI): domain Eukaryota; kingdom Metazoa; phylum Chordata; class Lepidosauria; order Squamata; family Charinaidae; genus Charina; species Charina bottae. Next base: position 160,456,531 of record JALMGJ010000002.1, read on the forward strand.
ACTTTGAAATATTTACAGCAAAGTAGAGATGTCTTTAAGTTAGAGGAGAAACAGGAGAAAGAGATTTTAAATGTATTATTGCAGTCGAGAGAGAGAGAAGTAAATATGAATTTGCAATTTGAGGGTTATTGTGAAACTGCCTGGTTTGGTATTGGATGGGGAAAGGTTCAGAAAAATACTTTAACATTTTATATGAGACAAATAAAACAGATTATACATTATGATTTTGGTATAACCTGAATAGAAGATTTAGTTTAAAGGATGGATTATAAGATTAATGGAACCATGGATTCTAATTGGAAAAATTGATATGAGAAACTGTATTTTAAAATGTGATTATAGGATGAATTAATACTATAATTACTAACATGAATATTATTGAGAATTGTTATAAGGTTATGTATTAGTAGAACAGATAGTTATAAAAATTTGTTAATTAGGTAAATATGTAGGAAGATGTAGAAAATGGTATAATTATAGTTTTAATATAGACTATGTTTAGATTTGTGTTATTCTTTATGGATATATATGAATAGAATGTAAAAATGGAAAAAGTGATTAAAAATATTAAATTGATACATTCAAAAACATTTAAATTGACATTACTTCAAGGAGCGGAAATCATAGATGGACTATTGGAGGACTGTAAGAAAGATGAAACCTATATGAAGATCAGAAGATTGGATTATAGAAATTAAAGTATACTTGACAAAGAAAAGTTCCTGTGTATTGGCTGAAAGACTAACATTTAAAGTAAAATATTGTATTTAATGACCAAAGATAGATTGGAGGTTATCTATCTTTTATACTATTTTTGTTTATTTCTTTTCTTTTCTTTTCTTTACTTCACTTTTCTTTTACTTTTTTCTTTACTTTGTATTTCTATTTCCTTTTCAAACTTTTAATATGTACTTTAAAATTCAATAAAATTTATATATAAAAAGGATGTCCATATAGTCCAGTGGCTCCAAAACCATGTTTCATGGTATACTAAGGGCTTACTTCCCAGAGAACACTGAGCCACAGTCTGTGTATATCAGTTTACTGAATAAAGCACAGCTGGCTGGGTACAGACATAACAATAATCCACAAAAGTGGGGTGGGCAGTCTGTGTGATACATACAGCTTCCCGCCCCCTTTTTGTGGCCATTGCTTCCATGGTTATACTGCTGAAATATAATATTGAAATCACATTTTTGATAGTACAATGTTTAGCTTAAAAACAAGTACAAAAATCGGACTTCCGGTGGGGATTAATGGCGGATTAGATGTCTCCGACGGAGCAGGGACAACATTGCAGCCAACAACACTGGCTGAAGGGCAGACGCTGGGCAGCGAAATCTCTCCGGATCAAGGAGAGATCTTGAGAAAAGCCCATTTGTACTCCAGACAGCCTACAGGAACCAAAGTTTTTGCAGTCGGCTCTTGAGTCAAGCAGCTGGGAGTTGCAGGATTCCATCTTCGCTCACAATTGCAATGTAGCTTATAAGGACATTAAATCCAGCCATCCTCATTTCTTAGCCACTTTCGGATTTAATTAATCTACAGATAAAGAGAGTTTTCCTTTGCAAAAAGATAAAGACCCCTCTTGGTGAATGTAACTTTTTTTCTGGATTACAAAAATAAAAAGAGACTCTAAGGCAGCAAGCAAGTGGCAGTTTAAAAGTTAAAAGACTCTAAGATTTAAAGATTCAAGAATTTTTGGCAAAAAGCGGACTTCCGGTGGGGACATGGCAGAATGAACAGCTGTGCCCGCGGGCTCAGCAGGCAGAACTGACAATGCGGCAGTTTTTTCGGGCTCAGGCAGGTTTTTCCTGAAGCCCAGGAGTGCTTTTCCGGAAAAAGGAAAACACCTGGAGACTTCCAGTGGGAAAATAGGGACGCGGTGGCTCAGCTGGTTAAAACAAGCTGAGCTGTAGGCTGCCGATCAAAAGGTCAGCAGTTCGAACCCCGCGGGATGAGGTGAGCTCTTGTCCTTAAATCCTAGCTCCTGTCAACCCAGCAGTTCGAAAGCCTTGCAAGTAGATAAATGGGTACCACCTTAAAGTGGGCTAATTTGCTGGCGTCCTGTCGGGAAGTCAGCTTCACCAGAGAGGAGAGGATCAAAGGATCGGAGGAAGATCAAACAGCGGTGGTGACCACGGACCCGGATGTGACAGCTACAGGACGTCAGCAGCCAGCTCAAGGCATCCTGGGAATTGTAGTCCAGAGCCTAATAGAGTCGGTTCCCTTACCCCTCTCCTTTCACAAGCGGTGAATTGTATATATTTGGAATTGATGTATAATTGAATTGTATATATATATGATTGTAAGCCGCCTAGAGTCCTCCACTAGGGAGGGGATAGGCGGGGTATAAATAGCACTATAAATAAATATAAATAAATAAAATGGTGGACTGAACAACCTTGCTCGCGAGATCCGTGGGCAGAGTTGGCAGCGTGGCAGTTTTTCGGGCACAGGCAGGCTTTTCCTGTAGCCCAAAGCGTTTTTCCGGAGTAAGGAAAACGCTGGGAATCGACCCATTTGTCCTCCAGACGGTGAGTTGTAGCCAGGAGATTGTGGACAGCATGCGCGATCGAACGGTAAGACTTCACCGGGAGGCTGGGATTTCATCTTTTTCCGAGCTGCGCTGTAGCCTCTTAAAGGGGCAGTACGTCTTGCCTTCCCATTTCTAAAGCACCCAATTTATTTTTTTAAGTTTTGTACCCTAAGAGAAGCTTTTTGCAGTAAGAAGAGGTGGAATCTCTCTGGTGGTTGGTGAATGGATTATAACCGAGCAAAGCTAGAGTTAAAACAAAGGATAATGGATATAGAGACAAGCAGACATAGGGAAGGTGCCACTTTTTCTGTCTCCTGCGCATAAAAAAAATATATTGTTCCTGCCGCCAGCTATCTTGAGCAACTTGAAATTCCCTTCCTTCGGAAAGCCTTTTCATTAGCTCGCTGCCATGCTCTCCCCTCTGCAGTGTTGGAGGGAAAATATTAAAAAATTCCATTGGCCGCAAGACTTTGCCCATGCGACTCAGGGGAGGTTGAAACTATAGACCATGTCTTTTTGCACTGTGATTTTTACAAAGACATTCGTATTAAATTCATTACATCGCTCATTATTAAACACCTTGGACGTACAGATTCTGAGTATATGCAATCGCTGCTTATAGATGAAACTTCTGCAGTTACGGTGCAGGTAGCAAGCTTCTGAGCTGCAGCAATGAAGATTCGACACACCAAGAGAGGCCAATCTACGTAATGTCTTGTATACAGCACTAAACTTTTATAATCTTTTCTATATTTACAACATAGCCGTAAAATATTCTTTTATGTTTTATATCTCATATCTAATATACTCTTAAAATTTTATATTCTTAGTTAAAATAGGACACACCTTAGATTTTATACATAGATAATAAATGTATTTTAATTGATTTAATTGAATTTTAATATATATTTTACTATATGTTGTTAATACTCTAAGTGTGACTATGTTTATCTCACAAAATAACACCATTGCACTGGTCTATGACCGCAATAAAGTGATTACCGATATAAAAAGACATATATACACATACATACATACATACATACACACACACACACACACACACACACATACACACACACACCAGGGCTTTCCAAAGTTTTCCCGTGGCGACACACCAACCGCTGTTGGTGTGTCGCCGTGGGAAAACCCGGAAGTGCTGCCATTGCGGCAGCGCACAAAAACCTGGAAGCGCTGCTTTCGGTTTTCGCGCACCGCCGTTGGTGTGTCGCCGCGGGAAAATCCGGAAGCGCTGATGATGATCAGCGCTTCCAGGTTGTGTGGCGACACACCAGACTGTGTGTGGCACACAGTTTGGAAAGCTCTGATATATACGTACATACATACACACACACACATACATACACATATACATACACACATATATATACATATACACATACACACACATCTATATATACACATACACACACATCTATATATACACATACACACACATCTATATACACATACACACACATCTATATACACATACATACATACATATATATATACTATATATATTAATATAAAGGGAGGGAGCAACAGTATTTAGTGATTTTTATAATGTGCCATGGAATGATTTATAGAAATAATGTGATTTTGGTTTAATATAGAGTAAGGGATTGATTATGGAAAATTGTTGTATATCCTTGCTGTTAAAAGTTGGAAGTCACCTCTTTTTGCAATTTTGAAAAATTTTCTCTTGTGTTTCTACACTTTTTTAGTTTTTTCTTTTTTTTGTAGTTTTTTGTTTTTCTGTAGCTTTTATCTTTGCTTGAAACTTAATAAAATTTTATTTAAAAAAAAAAGAATTTTTGGCAAAAAGCTTAGCCAACAGATGATTTAAGAAAGTTTAAAAAACAGACAAACGGGACAGTAAATTTTAATATTTTTACTATTGAAAGTGCTTTTGTATAAACTTGAATTAAACTAGACAAATGGACCAGACCTTCATGGGAATGCTTTCTGTTTACATCTAAAGCTGATTTAAGAATGGTTTGGGATGCAAGTAAAGCTTTTATCAGAGGTCACTTGATAAAACATAATACTGAACTTAAGAAGCAGCAGCAAGAGAAAATGCAAAATATTCTGGATGAGATAAAAAAGAAAAAAGGGGAGTTAAAGAAATTCCCAGGGAAGATAAATATCTTACAACAAATTAAGCACTTACAGCAGCAGTTACCTATGTTAACAATAAGAGAAATGGAAATAAAAACGAACTATGTAAAGCAAAAAACTTTGAATTTGCGAATAAACCTGGGAAATGGTTGGCATGTAAACTGCAAAAAGAAAAAGAAAAAACAGTATCTACATTTATGGCTGACTGGAAACCCCTTACAGACTTTTTGAAACGGGAAAAAATGCACTTATGATTTGTGGTTTTGATGATTAGAAAGAAAACTGGATAATAGAAAAAAGTGAGTTAGGTAATCACAGAGCAAGAGATAATTTTGTAATTGTACTTATATTTGCTGCAAAGGAAATCGGAAGCTCCTTTCTTTTTCTTTTCTCTTTCTGCACTTTTGCTTTTTTCTTTCTTTGTTTGTTCTTTTTACTCTCTATTAGTTTGTGTTAGTTTTTGTTCTTTGTAAAACTTTTAATAAAATTTATTTTAAAAAATCATCATCTTGTTAAATTTATCTTCTGCTTTTCCACAAGGAACTCAAGGTGGCAAACATAGCACCCCGTTCTCCCATTCCCCCCACACAACAAGCTTGTGAAACAGGTAGAGCTTGGGGAGAACGATTGGCCCAATGTTACCAAGTAAGCCCAGAGTGGATTTGAACTTACAATTGAACTACAACCACAGTGACTTTTGGCCCAAGACGATATGTGAACCAGGATGCTATGACTGGCAATAAACCATCATAAAAAATCCTAGCTTAGTATTATGAATAAAGAAGTCCTGTCAAAACAGTTCCAATGCACAATGATATGTCTGTAACTCTGCCAAGGTATGGACTGTGCCATTATATGAAGGGAGGGAATATAGAATCCTTGAATTCCATGATGCAGCTACAAGCTGTTACAGATAGGGAAATTCTACAGCATCATAATTTCTAAAAAACCTCAGCGCCTTCAACCACCAACTTTTAACTTGCCACTTACTTGCTGCCTAATGCAAGTGAGATTCCTCTGAAAGCGACATAATTCCAAAAAACTGGATGAGTTTCCTTCTCGGTCCATCCCTAAATATTCAGTGTGTTACAAATAATTAGTAATAAAAATAAGTCACAGGAAGACCCCAAAGCTTTGAGGGCATTTCCTTATGCCCCTTCAAATGTTGCAGGCAAACTGTAATTTTTAACATGACAGAAGGAAAAAAACATAGACAGGGAATTGTGTTAACTATATTTAATTGCATTTAAATTTAATTAATGTTTAAATTCAAGATCCTCTGTGCTTTGCCCAATTTTTGGTGTTATCACCATCTACTTTATTGAGTGTGGTTGCTGGCATACCAACTCAAAAGCCACTAGAGCAGAGCTTTCCAAACTGTGTGTCGGGACACGTTAGTGTGTCGGCTGCAGTGTCTGGGTGTGTCGCGGCTGCTGCTGCCTCCGAGCCCTGCCAGGATTCCGTGCAGGTCCTAGTGCCTGCCTTGTGCCTTGCTGCCTCCAAACCTGCCCTGCCAGGATTCCACACAGGTCCTAGTGCCTACCTTGTGCCTTGCTGCCTCCAAACCTGCTGTGATTCTGCGCAGGTCCTAGTGCCTGCCTTGTGCCTTGCTGTAAGAGTGTGTCGCGAAATGATGCCCTGCTGTAAGTGTGTGTCACGAAATGATGCATGTCTAAAAAGTGTGTCACCGACATGAAAAGTTTGGAAAGCTCTGCACTAGAGAGTTGGTCATCCTGATTCAAACTACGTTGATCATCCGTATTCCTTATAAACCATTTTCTCCAATATCAAGAAAAAAACCCTATCCCAGTTTACCGAACACTGACATGACTTAACAATTTTGAAGTCTTCACATTTCTGAAATATTACCTAATCCCTGCAAAATTGACCTAGAAATCAATACTTTGTTATATATTTTATGATGTAGAACTTGGTCATTCTAAATTACAAAAGGCCCTGATTATCCAAAAGCTCTTTGCTGCCCACTCTTGTCCAAAAGGCCCTGATTATCCAAAAGCTCTTTGCTGCCCACTCTTGTCCCAAAGATAAGATTTCTGAGGGTAGCAAAGCAAGGGAAGAAGATAATAGGCAACAGAAGGCATAGTGGAGAAGATAAATGGAAACTGGGATTATTAGTTTTTGTTACTTTATGTGAACTCTTCTTTTTGGACTTCTTCAAACAGGCAAGAAGCTTCATCTTGTCATATCAGCTGGTTCCCCTTTATCCTTTCCTTATTCAGAATTGTTTTATTAACCCCATCCTGAAGAAATAAGGGAGCCTGCTCTAGGTCAGTGGTTTGTAGTTCACCCCTTTAAAAATACTGATTGACTGTTATTGATGTACGTTTGACAGCAGGCATAACGCAAGCACTGATGCTGAATCAATCATTGATGCACCATGCTGAATATGAAACTTGGGAATTCTATTCAATCACATTTGTTTTCATAAATCTGTTACAATGGAAAGCTAGTGAACTGCATTTTGTGAAATCCCAGTATGAAGTGTAAATTTGGTTGATAGATAGATAATAAATACAGAATGTGCCTTACATAGGACACTAACAATGCAACTGTCTGTTTACCATTTTTTGTTACAGCCAAAACCCCCCAAAAGGGGTAACTTTATTAAATGTGAACCAATTAATCTCTCCACCCGATATTATTCACCTATGCCTATCCTTTTATCCAGTCTTATCCAACCTGGTATCCTCCAATTATATTGGACTATAACTCTCATCATCTCCAAACAATGGCCATGCATGCTTAGGCTAATGTGAAATTCAATCCAACATATCTGGAGAGCATCAGGTTGTAAGAAGCTGGAGCCTTCAATGAAAGAGTGGCAAGCTCTTCCACAACTTAGCCGGTTGCTGCAAATACAGTGGAGAAAGAGCAGAGAAGAGCTGTAGCTGAGAGTTAAAGTACACACTTTGCACACACTCAAGTTGAGTCTTTGTGTTGAAAGTAAGGAAGATGACTTTGACAGAGATATGCAGGTGCTGCTGCGTAGGTAACAGGGACTAATGCAGTTTTTTAAGTCCAGAAAACTTTTGGAAGCAGCTCAGAGACCTCCCTAATTCACTGAACTATGAGGAGGAGGAGGTACAGTGTAGTCAGACTTGCAACGTTCTGTTATTATAGCCAATCCCAATAGAAATAGTTTCAGCCATCCTGTGGAGTTGATTTCATGGTCTGGTCTACCCAGTGGGGCTGACACCTTGTGAGATTCTTTTCTTTGCTGTTTAGAACCACTATCAGAGCGGAGGAATCTTGGGTGAGCATGATGGGCCAAGTAATTTCACTCACCCCATCTTGCATTTTCAAGATGTTTTGAGGTTCTGGGAGCTGGAGTCCCAGTACACGTAGTAGGGACAAAGTAGAGGATGTGGTCCTAGGGCAGACAAGAGATAGTGGATCTGCCCATATTGTATTTAAGTAAAAAAACACAGAAGTCAATGTATATAGAAATAATGAATGCGATTTAAGCAGGGTTCTCAGAATGACTGGAAGTGGAATGAATACTATGGTGCACCATCTCCTTTGTTACACCATCTCTGTGCAGAGCTCACATAACTCAGCAAGTAACATTCACGTAAGCTAGACTGAACCTACTCACATTCTCCTATAAAGACTAGAGAAGATTACCTTCACCACAGAGGTAGCTGTGTTGGTGGAACTATTTTAGGAAGCAAGAAGGGATTGCAATTGTAGACCAAAGAACAAGATGAAAACATATGCAAGCTCTCCAATTCAAACAAGACACCATATTAATGCTTACATCACTTAGCTAACTAAATATAAAATTGTCTCAATTGAATATGGACATCAGCACTTCACCTATTTTGAAGTTTTCTTCTCAAGGAGAGGAGTTCTGGCTGTTAGCACCAACTTAGTATTATACAGCAGCCTTAATTAGCTCACACAGCTAAGACATTTCACTGACTCAGCCTAGATATCCATATGTGAACCCTGCAGACAGATGATAAGTATTAAGCAGAGTTGCCAAAACTGAAGCCTGAGAATTTTGGGTATAGGTGCCAGACTGTTTATTTGTAATTGTTAATGTGACCGAAGGGGAAAATTACAGAGTATGTGGAGAGAAATTAACAACTGCTTTTAATTCATTTAATTTAACTGAACAAATTTAGTTTTTGATGTGATGCCACCCACTGTTTGGACTGTGGCCACTAGTACACTATTCAAGGATTAAATGGGGCCCTCACCCCTATACAAGGTGCTCATCAATGAAGTAAAGTAATATATAAGGAAGCGTTCTGCTTGCTGCTACATTTTACCTTCTCCCTTCACCTCAACATAACACAGCATTCTCACATAAAGTACCAAGTTTGTATCAGTTTTCTTTCAGACTTAATTAAGCTGCAGACTGTGGTATATTTATCCACCCTGGAAAGACCATTATCTTTTTGTTAAAATAAACAGGACCAATTTTTTTCCTCCTCCCAGCCTGCTAGAGCAGACAAAACAGCCCTGGGGGGAGTTGCAAAGGGGAGGGAGAATTGCCAATATCCCCAGTGGAAACACTTCCAGGGACAGGAAAGGCAAGTCATTTGCAATCCCTTCATTGAGTAGAGATTTGAACCAAAGTGATCTCTTCTCTTGAATGAGCAAGTGCTGCTCAATGCCCGAACACCCTGCGATGCTCCAGCAGAAAATCCAATACATTTAAAACAGGAAGCCTTACTAACCTGACTGTTAAATGTGAGAGAGACTGAAACGAAAAGACTGGACCCTATTACTGAGAGGTCCAGTGAAAACCACATAACCAGGACATAAGGGCTTTCCTGTGTGATATTTATAGATACTATGTTAGGCTCCAGACAGCTGCCTCTGTTACACTTCTCTCTTATTGGTGGATATAAAAGTCATGTCCTTAAACTGAAATTATTGTTGTGATGCCGGCTTACAAATGCATTCAATTTTAAAGGTCTACGTTCAGCGTTACAAGTCTTTTCCAATAGGAAGATCTATTTTACAGGGATATAGCCAAACAAGATAACCCTAATCTATGCGTTGTATCAGAGAAAGAAAAAACAAAAAACAAATGTACTATCATCCATGCATCCCGGGCACCCTCCATATGCGTAGACTACAATTTCTAGATTTTCCTATGCTGGCAAAGAATCTGGAATCTCTTGAATTCTCTTGAAATCTGGGAGCCTGGATGATTCACGGCATACACATTTATTTATTTATTTATTCCGATCCATCTGGATGACGACAGATTGAGGATGGTGGCTGTAAACACTGTATCTCCATGCATGCAGAAATAAAATTAGACTGCAACCATCTTGCAACAACATGAATTGTGTGTTGAACTAGAGTTGTTTCATCTTAAACAGCAGCCCAAATTATATAAGAGTCACATAATAAAACATCAGCCATATATGAGCAAAGCGTCATAAAAAAAGATCAAATGTAGATATTAAAAGATTATAATGCATCCCTCAACTAAAGTACATTGTCACTTTTGCTATAAACATGCATTTACTTACCATTCTCAGCTTTTCACTCAGCAATGCCCAGAAGAGACAGTATTACTAATTTATTGCTCACCACAGTGAGGATCACAAGCATGCAATTCAAACCTATACATGCTTACTCAGAAATAAGTTTCATGATGGTCACCACACCTTGTTTCAGAATACAACTGTGGATGGTTTTCACAGAAGTTCATGAATATCACAAAAAAATTACATTAAAAACATCTCTGAGACAAAGCACATGACTGAAAGATAGCTTCAATCCCTATCATGGCCAGGTAGGATTGGGAAAACCTCATCTCAAATGTTCTGCTCTGTAGGCTAAGGACAGCAATTTTTTGCCTATTTCCAGATGCCCTGAGCTGCAACTTCCGAAATCCCTCACCGCTGGCTACACTGGCTAAGACTGACGGGGGCCGATCGCCAACTCATCTGAAATACTTCTGGGTGCCAACCCATGGAACAAACTGTGCTGAGCTTGGTAAACCCACTGCCTGACATGAGTTACGGTAGCACAATAGCATTCCACGCACATCTCTGAAAAAGAATGGCTGTTGCCACTTGGTCTCCAGAAGCTGTTTTCTAACTAGACTGGGAACATCCACTAGCATTCAACGGTTCACTCCATGGATATAATTCCACCCTTCTGCAATCTCAGAAAAGCCTCCGCTATTATGGGGCAAAACGATGCCTCGGCCTCTTTCAAAAGCACGTGGATTCCAAACAAGCGAACAAGAAACGCGCACGCGCACGCGCACGCACACGCACTACAATGCCTCCAGTGGTGCTCGCTTGCGCGCGTGCGCAGCCCATCCGCCTACCAACTCCGGCCAAGATTCTTTGACGACGTTTTTTTTTCCTCCTTCCTCCCCCTCTGCCCCCGCCCCTTCAAAGTCTCCGGCGTCTCCGCCACCTTCTGAGCGGCTGCTGCTTCTCCGGAAGAGGGGACAAGGGGGCGGGGCAAGAACACCGGAAAGGTAGTTTTGCTTCCGGCTGCGTCGTGGTTCCCGCCTCTTCGAACCCGGTGGGAAAGAAAGAAAGAGCCGCGGGCAACGCTTCCGAGAGGGGAGAGAAAGCGTGGGAAGGACGCCGGGTAGAGGGGGAGCGGCTGGTGGTGCGTTTCTCTGTCCTGGTCGTTGCTTTAGCTTCCGGCATGAGGGCGGGGGTCTGGGGTGGTCGCTATGGCAACAGCGCGCCCTGCCACTAATCTCCCAGGCCCGACGCGCATCCCTCGAGAGTCTTTTTCTCTGCTCCCGCTCTGCTTTCCTTCCGTCCCCTTTTAAGGCTTGGCCTCGTAGCGGAGTGACTGAAAGAGAAAGAAACGGGCAGGCGCTGACCGAGTGAGCGGCGAGCGGCGGAGTCTCAGTTCTAACCTCTCCTGCCGTGGGACAGGCGGTCCGGCCTGACAGAGCTTGAAGGTTGGTTGTGTTTTCTTGTAAATGCTTGATCTGTCGAGCGGGATTATTTTCAATTAAGCCCTGTTCCAAGGGTAGGTAACCTGGTGTTCTCTGCGTATTTGGAGCTAAGCTCCCACAAACTCGTATCGTTGTTTGTGCTGCCAGGGGCTGATGGGAGTTATAACCAAAAACATCTAGCAAGCATGAAGTTGTGCTGCCTGGAACGTGGAATATCTCCATAGCCTTGGCTGGGGAGGATGGAAGTTCTACAGTAGTCCAAAACAAATTTTAGCCCCACCCCACCCTCCAGCGTAAACACTCAGACTAGGCTTTGTCACCGAATAAGCCTGAATAGTGGGATAAACCTAGCTGAGGATCTCTGAACAGAAATGTACTCTTAGTTCATTTATGAACTGCATTTCTGAAGGAATGATTTCTTGAGTGCACCTATGTACCTGTAACGGGGGGATGGGTGGCTGTGTAAAACAAGAGCTGGAGGGGGCCCAGATTTATGCATTTTCTCATTCTGAAACCTTTTTGATACTCCTTTTTTCTGACAACCTGTCTTTATTCAGCAGGCTGTTGGAGAAAAAAGATTGCCAGAAGTTTGAATTGATTGGTTGCAAATGTGCTTTTCCTTTTAGATTAAGTATCCCATTAAATTGAACCAAGGGGTGCAGGTTGCCTGTCTCTGGAGTAGTATTGGAGAGCAGTTAGAATGAAGAGTTGGGGGGGGGGGAAGTTTGATTTGATGCTAGTTTTAATGTCTACATCATAGCTTTCCAAACTCTGTGTGTTGCGACAAAACCCGGAAGTGCTGATGGTGCGTTGCTGCCGCCCCTGCGGTGGCATGCGCGGCGGTAGCGGCGTACCATCAGCGCTTCCGGGTTTTAGCGCCACACGAGGCCGCCACTGTGCGTGCTGCCGCCGTTGGTGTGTCGCCAATGGCGGGACTTTGGAAAGCACTGGTCTACATTCTCTTACTTTCACATTTATAATTTGAGCAGCTAGATGTGGCTGGATTTGTCCTTTGACCTAGATCAGAGGTGGGCATACTGCAGCATAAGTATGTTACAATTAAGAAAGCAAACTGCTTAAAACTCTCAAGACTCCTGCCTCATCAACATGTGTGATGTCCTCTATCCAAGGGTTGCCCACTCCATTTTGAATTATCATAAACTTCATCCTAATCTTGTCAGATTCTTATTCTTTTAGCTGCATTCTTCTATCTGAAAATATGAACCACAGGTTCAGCAGATAGTCCTAGAAATGTGTTGTTTCTCTGCTTTGACTCCTGTCTGCAAACAGGACATTATAATAGTGATTACTATTACACTGTTGTAGCAAGTGAAATATCAGTAACTTTTTGAACCATCAAAAGCACCATGTAAATTCTGAGGAGAAAGGCAATCTATCTTAAACTGCAAATGATTATCTGTGGCTTGAATCATGTCAACTGGATTTCTATTTTCTTAGTGGAAACGTTTCACTCCTTATCCAAGGAGCTTCTTCAGTCTGAGTAAAGTTAGTAAGGGAATCCTTAAATATGTTTCTAGGCTGGCTGTGTGACCTTGCACCTGGGGCTAGGTCATGGTTATGCAAATGATTATATTGGCCTTCACCCATGACTGATGGTTCTTCCCAGCATTGTCTTCCTATTCCTTTTGGTGTCTCTTTGTACAAAGTAAATTTGGCTAAGGTTCCTGTGCTGTAGTGAGGTTTTGGAGAAACGTTGTTTCTCTTTTTATTTTAACTGAATCGTGTCATGATGTGCCATGAAATCATCTTTTTTAATAGTAATTTTATTAAAAATTACAATTACAATGATAAGAAACTAATACAAATTTTAAAAAGAAAAGAAAAGAATAAAAATAAAAAACAGAAGGTACAGAAAAGGAAAAGGAAATAGAAAAAATAGAAAATAAAAAATAAAAAATAAGAAAGAGAAAAATATATAAAGAAATGACTACCCCCTTCATCACAAGTATAAACAATTTTAGTAACTTATCACCTTCTCTTAGAATACAACAAATGATCTCTTCTTCCTATATTCCATCTCTTATCTATAAACAAATCTTTAAAACCTCATCATTTCAGTCCTGACCACCAAAAGTCCACTAAGGGTTACCAGAGAAGATATATCTGTTTTAACCTTGATCAAATAAACCAACTTTATATCCCTTCCTTTTACTTTTAACAATCTTGATCTTTAGTCCCTTCAAATAATGTCCTTAGAACTTGATTTCTTTTCATTTTTTCTTTGTCCCTTCTCACAAAATTCTTCAAAGCTTTAACAAGCAACTTTTATAAATCCAGTATAGTAAAATTATCCAGGTCACTCTCTTGGTTTGTTATTTGTATATCCCTTTTAATTATTAAGACAGCCAGTTTCATCAAGCAATTTCCGAAAGTAATTAGAGAAGAAGTATGCGAACCCAGTGTCCTCTTAAAGGTGCCAACCGTAGTTTGAGCAAGATCGCTATCCCCTCGTCTACCATAGTTCTAAACCCGCTGGAGATGTGTCTTGCAGTCTGCCCGTTAGGAGCAACTGTCTGGAGCACTTTTGGGCGACCTCATGTCCTTTCCTTGTCCAGAGAGGAATTATGAAGAGCCGGTCTACTTGCTGGCTCTTCATTCCGCTGCAGTTGTCCGCTCCACTGTCGCCGGAAGTGTCATGAAACCATCTTACGTATAGTTATTATTGATACAGGAGCTCTGGGTTATATCACACCTGGTTATTCTGAAATAAGTCCTCCCCATAAAAATACCAGAATATAATATTTGAGAAGCTGTAAAAGGACTACTTTTCATGGAGAAAATCTGTGTATCTAAGAGATTGCTAAGAGTCGATACCAACTTAATAGCACATAATCAACAGGCAAACAGGACTACTTTAACTGTAGGGTGTTCCCCCCCTCCCCATTGGCAGTAATTGTCTCATCCAAGTTTGTTTCCCCCGCTCCCTAATTTGTAGTCTTTGGTGAGGAGAGAGTTTAAGAGAATGGTGTTATTAATCTGGAATTAAGAGCTGGAATCAAAATATTCTTATAATGTGTGTATGGGAAAATGGTAGCATTGTCATAGAATTGTATGGGATCGTAGAAGTCATCTAGTACAACCTCTTGCTCAATGCAGGATCAAGTAGAGCATCTCTGACAGGTGACCATCTACCCTGTTTTAAGACCTCTAGTGAATGAGACCACAGCCTGTCCTATTGTACCATTGTTTGCCTTTGTGAAAACAGAATGGGAAAATCTGAAGGTGAGAGGGAAATAACACACCCAATAACACACCCAGACAAGTGGCTCTTACAGTTCGCCTTCACTTTTTTGCAAATTCATTATCATGAATTGCAGACCAATTTAAAAGGATAATCACATCCTGAATAACTAGTTCCACTCTTAACTTTTAGTTACATCAAGGAAGACATGAAAAGTGTGAGATAGATACTCGCCTCCTTTTTGTAAAGACAACATCAGTATAAACAAATTGTATTTTGGAGGTATCATATCAGAAAGCTTTGTCGCATTGATTTATCCTTTAGTCTGGCACACTTAGAGTTGGAGGGATTGTGATTCTATGATGCAGGCTGGTATGCTGGGCTGCCTTGTCTATTTTTATGCAGAGGAGGAGAGGAAGGAGCCAAAAACTTGTTCCTTGTAGCCAATAATAAATTGAAGTTCTGAAAACATGTCTTCCCAAGATTTGCAACTTACTGATATATAAAATGACATGATTTTTTTTTAAAGAGATAGCATTTTCCTTTTTTCCAGAAAAGTTTTAAAAATCATTTTTAAAGCTAAACTGTACTGGTTAAGTTACAGGTCTATCATAGCTATTTTTTCCACCATACTCTAATATGAAATATAGAACCTGGATAAATAGATGAAACGTGTAAATTCTGCATACCAGCTGTCTTTGCTGTTATTAATATGGTTCAGTGATGTTATATCTTACCATGATTTCATAGGAGAATATCAACTGGCCCTTCCCAACCTGGTATGCTCCAAATGTTTTTGGAGGTCTGAAATAGCTCTTTTCAGTATTTGAGAGAGTTACCAAATTTGATTTCACCTATTCAGAGGATAGAAATAAATACTGTTTTTAGTATCATCCCAAGCGGAGTTGGAGAAGTGCAAAATGGCAGATCAACAATCTCTTTCAAATCCTACTGGCCATATCAGGGAATATTATGGAGTGAGAAATGTATTTTTTTTTCTTCCACTAGAACTTTTTTTTTAAATGTGGCATCTGGTTCACCCCTTTATTTAATGTAAAACATTTGCTATATCTTCTCTTTTCTCAGGTTCTTGAAGATTGGATTATCTGAATCAGTTATGTAAGGAGCATAATGATGGATGAATGTAAGCTAAATTAATCCACTTCATTAGCTGTTCATTTTAAGTTATTGTTTTAGAACTACCATGTCAAGAAACTTCTCATTAAAGCAATCTGCATTCATTTTTAGTTATATTCAAATTTATTTATTTTATTTATTTATCATATTTATACCCCACCTATCCCCTCCCTATCAGAGGACTCTAGGCGGCTTACAGCATTACAGTTCATATATATATATAATTATACAGCAATTCATATATTTATCGTCGCGCGCTCAGGAAGGGGGTTGGGGAACCGACTCTTCTTCCGTAGGTATTGGACTACATGTCCCAGCATACCTCGCTTCTGAGTCGGCTGCTGACGTCCTGGATGTTCGACCAATCGGGTTCCGTCGTCCTCCGTCGCCATTTTCCGGGATCTTCTTTCCGATTCCAAGGGCGACCCCTGAATTACAGGACGTCGGCAAATTGACCCACTTTAACGTGGTACCCATTTATCTACTCGCTTTCGCTTTCGAATTGCTGGGTTGACAGAAGCTGGGGCGAATGGCGAGAGCTCACCTCGTCACGCGGGATTTGAACTGCCGACCATTAGATGCCGGCACAGTTTACAGCTCAGCGGTTTAACCCGCTGAGCTAACCGCGCCCCTTTATTTTATTTTGTTTGTTAAATTTATTTATTGTTTGTTAAATTTATTTTGTTTACATTTAAGAACTAATGCTATCTCTGAGCAATTCCTATAACCAATGGTTTCCCTAATGCTGCAAAGTATTTGCTATCCAGGAGAGGCAATACGCTACTTTTATTCCCCAAAAAGGACCCACTTGTTCCTCATTTGTGGGTTTCTTTAATTCATCATGAACATACACACACCATATGCAGCAAATAGTGATTGTGGTAGGTTTGTGGCAAGTACCACACAACTATTTATCTCTTGATAACTCATTGATGGGATTTAGTTTTAATGACGCAAGTTCTGTTTATAGTGCTGTGTCTACTTAAACTAATCAGGTTGTGAGGGGAGAACAGATGTTTTTATCTTATTTAGTTTCACGCTCTTTCCATCTATTGCAGAGCTTTCCAAACTGTGTGTCGCGACACAAAAGTGTGTCGCCACACAACCCGGAAGCGCTGATCATTATCAGCGCTTCCGGGTTTTCCCGGGGCAACACACCAATTACAGTGCGAAAAACCCGGATGCGGCAGCAGCGCTTCCGGGTTTTTGCGCGCTGCAGCACTTCCAGGTTTTCCCGCGGCGACACACCAACGCCAGTTGGTGTGTCGCCGCGGGAAAAACTTTGGAAAGCCCTGATCTATTGGGTTCACATATTCTGTTAGGTTAGAACATGACTTGCTGGAGGGGAGGGCTTGTTTTGTGTGAACGTAGCCATTGAGATTTGTAAACTGCAGTTTATGGCTTAGTGTTATGAGTGAAACCAGTCAACTTGGTTTATTCAGCAAAACATGGTTAAAATACATCATGGCTTAATGCAGTGAGAACCAGTTATAGACTTGAAAGCGTCCTTATTTGCTCTACTAGGCTTACCCCTTTAAAATAATATTTTAAAATATATATTGTCCCTTTCTAGAAGCAACAAGCACTCGCTGAAAGCATACTTTGTGTGTTACTTTCTGCAAGTTGCTGACGTTAGTGATGCTTGATTGATGTTTTCGTCCTGTTATATGTATAATTTTTTGTGATTCTTTTTTTTTTGTCTTCTGTTTATTCACTTTTTTCATAAGCCCAAATTGCAAACATTTAATCTTTTGCTCTCATTATTATGGTTACCTTTCACTGTGTTAAAATTATGGAGAAAGATTAACATATTGCCGGTATTCTGATGCTGCATTTTTCCTTTTTTTTTTTTGCTATTGAAGTCTCACGTGTACTCTTTAGTACAGAGCTTTCCAAACTGTGTGTGGCGACACAAAAGTGTGTCGCCACACACAGCGTGGTGTGTCGCCACACCACCCGGAAGCGGCGGCGCGCGCGTGCACGGCGGCCGCCATGCACACGCGCGCCGCCGCACGCCCCCCCGCGCCGCCACCGCACGCGCGCCGCCGCACGCCCCCCCGGTGCCGTGCACGCGCCGCCGCTGGTGTGTCGCCAGCGGCAGCACTTTGGAAAGCCCTGCTTTAGTACATAGCTTTCCAAACTGTGTGTCGCAACACTTTAGTGTGTCACAACACACAGTAGTGTGTCGCGAAGTGGGCACGCGCGTGGTGGTGGTGGTGCGCACGGCAGCGGCGCGCCATCAGCGCTTCCACGTTTTAGCGAGGCCGCCGCTGCTGCCGCCGCCGTTGGTGTGTCACCAACAGTTGCAGTTTGGAAAGCACTGCTTTAGTACTTTCTGATTTGTTAAATAGAACCTGTAGCAGCAAAAAAATCTTAAATTGCTTATATTTTTTTCCTCAAATAATAAACTTTTTTAAATTAAAGATGAAACTACCGACTATATGAAGATGGATGCTGGGGACTATATGCAAGCTAATCATACTTCTATGTTCAAGACTTTTCCTGAGCAACAGAATGTTATTTCAGGAGACCAGCATCCACTGTCTGGCAACAAGGTTTGGGAATCAGCTACTTCTGCTATCTTACCTGTGCAGTGTTTTTTATAAATCAATATTTATATGCCTGATCAGAAATTAATTTTGAAATTAAATTTGATAAGGAAGCTGGAAAGCTATCTGTGTCACTCTGGCTATTCAAATCAAGACTTCTAGGTTTTAGTCCCCTGCTTCTAGATGTTCAAGCCTCTGTGATTCTGTGGTAGTAAAAATGCTGCAAAATTTATTGCAGAATATTTAGTACAGGTAGTCCTTGTTTAATGACCCTAATTGGGACCAAAATTTCTGTCGCTAAGTGATGTGGTCACCCCTGCCGCCCCCAGCTGATGTTCACCATCTTCTTTCTTCCGTTGCTGATGAGGTGTGTCCGGCCTGGCCCTCTGTGAGTCAGGTGCTGGCTGCAAGCAGCAGGGGGGCAGCGGAGGGCAGGGTAGCCAGAAGGGCAGAGATGGGGGGAGATAAGCAGGTGGGAGGAGTTGAAGCGCACCTTGTGGTCGTAAATGTGGATGGGCTGCCAAGTGCCCAAATTTTGGTCATGTGGCTATGGAGGCGCTGCAACAGCCATAACTTCGAGGACCAGTCATAAATACCATTTGTTCAGTGCCATCATAACTTTGAACTGTCACTGAACGAATGGTCGTTAAGTGAGGACTACCTGTACTTATTTATTTGACCCATTATTTGTTTTCTGCCTTACAATCATGAGTAGTAATAACATTTTATTTATCAGTTTCTACTGTTTCCACGTAATAGCTTTCTCTAATTTACTTTTGCTCTTCCAACCTGGTTAATACTTTTTCTGTACTAAAGATCTGATACTGTGAAATAATAACCATGTCTAGATTGATATGTACTATTTTGTATGTATATTTTTTGCATTTGTGTAATTGGTTTTCATTATATTTTGTAATTGCAGAATTTTAAAGAGACTAGGAATTGCAATTTTTTTTTATTTACGTAGTTGTAATTAATGGATTTATTGAAAACCTTTTTAATACAATTCTTTCCTTGAAATTTTTTGTTCTCTTCTCTGTTTAGTTTTTATCAAGCAAGTTTAACAGCTTGGAGGGACCTTCCACTTGTCTAACAGGAAATACTTCTTGTAGTTTCAATTACTATTCAGGTAAGTCTGGCTGTATTGGCTTCATTTGAGAAACTGATGAAGATCCTTCAAAATTTTTGAAGGTTCTAACAGTTAAGTAACAAGTCATGTGTGATCTGTGTTTTCATTTTTACTATAATGTAAAGTTAAATCTAAAGGTTCTGCTAAATAGAGGGATGTTCTTCACTTAATGGCTGTTGTGGGTCTTCCGGGCTGTGTGGCCGTGTTCTGGAAGATGCTGGCGAAATGTTAGGAACCAGAACTTCCAGAACACGGCCACACAGCCCGGAAGACCCACAACAGCCATCGAACTCCGGCCATGAAAGCCTTCGACAATACACTCTTCACTTAAGTTGGGGTCTTATTCTATAGGGAGCTAATATAAATTGAAATGTTCTTCATGGTTTATGGAGACATCTGTGGAGTCCTTGGTGCTCTCTGAGCCTTGTTGTTTTCTTGCAGACCGTTTCATTGCCAGGCTAGGCAACATCTTCAGTGCGAAAAGGGAGTGGGACTTGTTCTCTGTTTATATACCATGGCTTGTCCTGCTTGTGTTGGTGGAGGTGTTCTTCTCTCCTTAGGAGTTCCTTGATTGGGCTGTTGTTTGCTGCTTGGTTGATTGACTGAGTTGATAGTTCCTTGATTAGGGTATATTGTGCTGTTTGATTGTTCCTCTGGTGCTAATCCTGGTGTTAATCTTTGCATATCTGATTGTGATGATTGCTGGCAGGGAGGTGTTCTGGTCTTCTGGCTTTTCTATTGTCTCTTTTGAATGGTATGTAAATGTTGTTTACCTCTATGTGTCTGTTGATGGCTGATTTATCTGAGTGCCAAGCTTCTTATGGAGACATCATTACATCATGATTGGCTGACTTTGTAATTAGAAATATCTTGTAAAGTGTATCAATTGGTAGCAGGAATTTCCGTTTACTGTATTCTTGGGACCTATTCTGTTTTCAGAATCAGGCTTCAAATTAGAAGTATATTCTGCAATTTGGTCCGAATTCAAGCTCTTTAAGAAAGGTGTTGCTAATTTAGCAGGCATACATTCACACTTGTAAAATATATGCATTTGGATGGAATATTCTGATGTGTTCATATGCATACTCTATGCACATTGTACTTTTTTTGTTTGCATTTTTACAATATTGAATATCTGTTTCTAAAAAAATACATAGGACCAAGTAAAATTTTAGTATGGCTTAAAGTTTGGTAGGATCTGATTATGGACAGCCAAGTGACTATCCTCATCCCACTGTGACTTTTCTTTAAAGTGCTTTTGTAAATTGGAATTAAATTGTAACAAATGCTACAAATAAATGAAAAACAAAGATTTCATAATTAGCACAAGCCAGTTTGTTTAAACGTAAAACAAGCCAGTTGACTTTTCCCTTTAAAATGTATTTTGGAAAATTTGTTTAAAATCTCTGTAATTTCTTCTAAATGTTGGGGAGGATAGAAAATATATTCTTTACGTAGTAGGTAATATATGAGAGTATTGGCATCCCATTGACCATTCATTGCTTCTGCTCTGGCAGAATCCCCATGCTTTGAGAGCTGCCAAACAACAGGAGTAAGAAGAACATTTGGAACAAGTGCCAATGGTCAGTGGAAGAGTTGCAGCTCCGCTCTTGGCTCTGTTTCACAGAAGTCCAGAGTAAGTCGCAGTGTATATTTTGAAACACGCAAAAATCCAAGGTACATAAAATTTTCTCTCTTTTTTTTGTTATAACACCTTAATCAATTGTATTTGTTACAGGTTTTGTAATCTTTTAAGAATTTTATTTACAATATGAAACATTCTGAAGTGTAACAATGAAAGCTTAGATGTGATTGCTTAGGAAATAATAAATACAGGTAGTCCTGACTTACCTAGTTCCTGAATTGGAACTAGGAAATTCTGTCGCTAAGCGATGCAGTCATAAGGCGCAATGTCACATGACCACGCCAACAGCAGTCCCAGTTGCCATTGTTAGGTGAATTCCGTGCAGTCGCAGTGTTCCACGGTCACGTAATCACCATTTGTGACCTACTGGCTTCCCCATTGACTTTTTTTGTTGGAAGCCAGCTGTGAAGGTCACCAATGGCAATCATGACCACGGGGCACTGGGATGCAATCGCAAGCTGATTGCCGAGCACCCGAATCGTGATCACGTGACTGCGGGAATGCTGCAATGCCCGCAACTACGAGGACCCGTTGTAAGTACTCATTCAGTGCCATCGTAACTTCGAACAGTCACTGAACGAGTGGATGTTAAACAAAGACTGCCTGTAATACAGTTTTAGTTGACTAATTGGGGGAAGGGAGTGTCCATTATTCACAGATGTCTGCTAAATAGAGAGTACATCACTGATTTTTTGTGTCATTTGCATAACTTTGATACAAGGGACTTCACATGGAACAGACGAATATTCTATGCCTATTAAAGTTATTGGTATCATAGACTGTAATTGGCGTAGAATATTGGTCTGTTTCATGTGAAGTCCATTTTATCAAAGTCGGGTAATTTGAGGTTTAGCTGTATACTGTAGATATAAAAGTAGCTGGCAACATCTTAAATGAATTGCATATTGGTGATTTAAAGTTAAAAGGGGATTTTTATTTAATTTAAAAAAAATATGTTTGATTTGGTTTATTTCTTGTGAGATTGGCCTATCTCCCAAGGAAAGTCTGAATCCTGTAGGTACATGCTTTTAAATTACATTAAATTACAACCTGCCAATACATGTTGGGAGGTTGCATTATAGAAATTATTTCCATTTTTTCCTTTCTAGAAAGGCAGCACAGGTTGTAAGAACCTTATCTCACACATTCAAGTTATGGGCTGGATGCCAGGTCAGGCATCCCCTGGAAGACAAGTGGTGCCATTGGGAACTACCTAACCCCTACACCAAAGCAGGAGGTGGTCCAGGGGTTGAAGACCAAGAGAGCTTCTGGGAGAGGAGGCTTGAGACTTCCAGCCTTCCACCCTACAGGCTTAACAATGTCCACTATGCAGTCAACAGGAGAATAGATGAAGAATATCAAATTTAGTATTGGAATGGCCAAGTCAGAGTTCAGACATAAACCACATATAAATGATGTGGAAGGACTTGAAATGAGCAGTTCATGCTTGAAAACTCTCAAATGTCCTTGAGTTGAAGCAGTTTGCTATGGAGGAATGGGTCAAGATTCTGACCCCAATTACAGGAATATTTGGTTGCAAATCATTGCAGCTAAAGAAGTGATTATTTTCTCAGGCTATCATGTCGTATTTCAGGTGTGAAGTAATACCAAAGTCTGGTGCTTGAATCTTTTATTTGTTCACTCAGACTGCCCTTATGTCAGTAGAACCCACATTAAACTCAGATCATTGTTAGCCTCCAAGAATGCATTGTTAAACTGATACAGTGTGAAACACAGTATCATACAGTGTGAAACACAGTATCACATCATTTCTTGTAACTGCACATTATTCTAGGTTCATTTATGAAATTCTTTCACCTTGCCATATGTTTACAGTTGTCTTTTTTAAAAGAATAATCATAGTTTGCTCTGGTTTCTATTTGAGTTTTTCTAGAATGAAGAATGCTCAACCCTTGAATATCTTTATAAATAGACTAATCTTTTTTTTTTCTGCAGTGTGACTGCAAATTCCTTTGTAGGAAAATCAAACCACCATTGTCACATTTCTGCCTATGAAAAATCCTTTCCAATTAAGTCGGTTACTAGTCCATCATGGAGTGCTTCATGTCGTCGGAGCTTACTAAGTCCCAAGAAATCTCAAAGAAGGTTCATCAGCACTGCAGAAGAGGTAGGTGAAAAAGGAAAAGAGAAATTTAAGCTGCTTTGGTGGAGGAAGACAGAGGTGAGTTTTGTTGGATTGGGAAGATTCTATATATTTTCAAGATTTATCTTCGTGTTATAGTATAGAAACTATAACATGTCCGGCATGTTGCGGACCTCGTCTATGAAAGAAAGTCGATTGGCAGGGCCCAGGAAGAGAGCCTTCTCTGCTGTTGCCCCCGTCCTATGGAACACTTTTTCCCCAGAGGTGAGGTGGGCCCCCACTCTCCCGGCCTTCCGGAAAGGGGTGAAGACCTGGCTCTGCCATCTTGCGTGGGGCGTGAGAAGGGGTAACCAACCCGGGGAGTGGTTAACACCCTGAAAGTGCTCCCTTAAATTAATAACTTTTTACCATCTATCCCTTGGAATATATTGTTTAAGAAGATTGTTGTATTGTATTGTTTTATTGTATTTTAACTAGTATTTATTCTTGCTTTATTGTAAACCTCCGAGAGTTGCTCTTTGAGTGAGATGGGCGGTGACGAAATTTGAAATATAAATAAATAAGTAAACACTTTTTCCAAGGTGATGTATTGTGTTTACTTATTTATTTATATTTCAAATTTCGTCACCGCCCATCTCACTCAAAGAGCAACTCTCGGAGGTTTACAATAAAGCAAGAATAAATACTAGTTAAAATACAATAAAACAATACAATACAACAAGGTTAGTATGCATGCAAGAACATTGAGCAAGACTTCTATCTCTGTCTTATGTTTGCAACAGAGAAATGTTAATTAAGCTTCTAATATCAAAAGGAGACTTTTGGGCCTACCTGCTTCAGAAATATCTCACGATTGGCTCAGTTACCTTAATTTTACAGAACAGCAGCATTGATATAGATGTCTGGCTGCTTTTAGTTCAACTGCCCTGATTTTAGGTCCAGAGGGGAAGCAGTACCTAGAAGAATAGAACAGTGAATTAAAAAATGAATAAACCAAAAGGGTTATTGGGGTGAGGAAATCCTAGGAAAGGAAAAAGATGATGAATAAAAAAAAACATAGTTAAGTGCCCATAAATAAGTACTACAGATGTGTGAAATATAGGTGTTCATAGAACAACCAACTACGCCTAAGCCAAATTCTTCTTTTCTGTGGGATTGTTGTTATTTATGCACATGACCTGAGTCTGTACTCACATCATTATTTTCATCCTTGGTGATGAGGCTTATGGATGCTTGCCTTAGTATCTTAATTCATTCTGCATATTAGGTAAACATTCAGGTAGTCCTCGCTTAACAACCATTTGTTTAGTGATAGTTCGGACTTACGACGGTGGTGAAAAAACCAACTTATAACTGTAACTCACGACTGTCACAGCATCACCGCGGTCACGTGATCACGATTTGGGCGCTTGGCAACTGATTAGGCTGACCATATTTCCTTGAGACAAAAACGGGACCCTAATCTATACACCGCTCGTCGGACAAAGAGCATGCGTGCATGCGCATGGACGCACTCCGTCTAACAAAGCCTCACCGGTGCTGGGGGTGGGGGGAGCGTGATCTCGCCCCTTGGCCAGGGCCATGGCCCCGGGAGGAGGGCACACTCGGTCCATCCGCGGTCACTGCCCGGCCGGCAGGGCAGAGGTGAGGCAAGCCGTGCCGGCGGGCGGGTCGGGGAGCCCCCTTCACTCCAACCGCAGGTGGGTCTGGCTCGGCCAGCCAATTGCGCCTCCTGTTGTTTGGCCTGCCTCTCAGCTCGCCTAGTGCGCGCGCTGATAGGTAGTGGAGGTTCCGGCCCCTGGCTTTCTCCAATTGGAGGCTCTGGCTCCGGTTTTAATTTCGCGCCTTTGCCATCCGTCGTCAGCAGCTCTTCCTCTTCCAACTCAGCCTTCATCCTGACAGACAGGTTTGCGGGAACTTTCAAATTTTTTTAAAAATAGGAGAAAATGGACATTTTTATTAAAACGATGGGACGGTCGGGAATTGTTTAAAAAACGGGACTGTCCCTTTCAAAACAGGACATATGGTCAGCCTACAACTGATTCACATTTATGACCATCGCAGCATCCCGTGGTCATATGATCACCATTTTCTACTTTTCCAGCTGGCTTCTGGCAAGCAAAATCAATGGGGAACCGCGTGATTCGCTTAATGACCATGTCGTTTGCTTAACGCCTGCAGTGATTTCACTTTATGACCACCACAAAAAAGGTCATAAAATTGGGTCAGACTCGCTTAATGATGGCTTCGCTTAGCAACTGAAATGCCAGTCCCAATTCTGGTCGTTAAGTTAGGACTACCTGTACTTTGTCAATGATAAGCTTAAACAATTTTTGCATCCCATAAAATATTATGCTTCTATATAGACACTCCATTATTAAATTATGTATTTGCTAGTAATGAATGGGATTTTTTTTCTCCCCAGACAGTTCGGGAAGAAGAGAAAGAAATATACAGGCAGCTGATTCAAATGGTTACAGGGAAAAATCTGTCAGCTTCCAAGGCCTCTTCATTATTGTCTCTTCACCTGTGAGTCTCTGAAATATATTGATTAAGCTGGTTGTCTACTAGTTTATTTCCAAAATTTCTGGCCTTTTGCTTTTGTTTTCAGGCCCAGATTTGCAGGTTCCAATAAAAAAACTGTGAAAGGAACTGAAAACAAATGTATGAAACCTTTTGATGTTTGTGGCCCCTCTCTGGGCAACCAGTCATCCAGTCTTCTCAGGATACAGGAGCAGCATTCTCACAAACCACTGCCACAACCAGTTTGTAGTTTCACTTCCCATGTTAACTTTGATCCCAAGGAGACTAGTACACCCATACAGCAAACTAATCTACCAGCATTGGATGTGCAGACTGAAGGTAAAAGCAACTGATATAAATTGAAATATTGTGGATTTGTTTCGTGACCCCAAACTCCTGAATTACTATTTTCTACAGCCATCTAAACTGTTGATTCTTAGGTGCAGGTTTGTTCTCTCTCTCAGCCTGGTACCTAAGTTTTAAAACCACAGTCTAAGACCACTGAATAAATCTGAATTCAGTCTTGTGATATAGACACTGTTTTGGAAAAGACTATTGATACAGAGTAATGTTTAATCTTGCACCTTCTTTTGTTGATTTAGGATCTGATTCAGTCATAATGCTAAATGGCAAAGACTTCAGATCTCCAGCTCCAAGGCAAGTGTGTTTTCTGACTTGTAGAAACTACGATTTATTGTTCCCAGGGGAATAGAATAGAAAGAATGGGTGAAGTAAATTTGCTGAGCTTAAGCCATCAGAATCATTAGAGCAAACTAGTTAATGCCTCCTAAATTTCAGAGGAACTTTAGGATTATTTATTTCTGATGTTGGGCTAGTCTATTTAGCCTTAGTTTTGCCTTGTCCTCTTTGGTCAAGTATTTTGAATAAAACATCTTTTACTAATCTGCATCAGTAATTAGTGCAAATTTTGCAGTTTAGTTTATTGAACTTCAAATTTTAGAGGTATCTTTTGTTTCTCCCTCTAGACTGAATGTTAGGAAGTGTCTTGTTCTCAGATTTTTCTCTGGATTTTCACACTTTTCAACTCTGTTGCTGTTTAAGAGTTTTTCTGTAGTCCATTTGCGCTGTCATTTACTGAGGCACTGTGTTCTTGTTGGCTTTTCTTGGATCTATAGTATCATCTAAGCAGAAAGTATGGCCCTTCCCCTTTCTCTGGCTCTGATGAACTCCTGAAATTGCTAGTGTAATTTTTTTTGGTAGAAATTTCTGTTTGGTTGCTGACTGCACAATTGGATTTAATTATTTACTGCTGTTGATATTTTCTTCCCGTCTTAGCACTGCAATTGAAACTTAGCTTTAATACTTGCTTGTTTCCTTCTTCCTGGAAGAATCATTAATACTTTCTCCTTTCCATTTCCCTTTTAGTACACCTTTCTTTGAGGCTGAACTGTGGATAAAAGAACTGTAAGTTTATTCCATTTCTGAATCCCTATTATAGTTGTCCTTCATAGACTTATTATATAATCAGATGTTTAGCTTTTGTATCTTTAGTTTAACCTTTCTTAAAGCTAAATCTACCTTTCCTCTTGATTTGACTAGCTAAAAAAATGTTTGGTTTCCTTTTCCATTACTGTAAAGAAGCTAGGCAGTCTGGATTCCTATTGCTAATGAGGGCAGGAAGTTATATGTTAGGTTCACATATCTTTCTTATAGCCTACATAGGATCACAGGTGTAGTAGGTACAATGGGGCAAAAAAGTATTTAGTCAGCCACCAATTGTGCAAGTTCTCCCACTTAAAAAGATGAGAGAGGCCTGTAATTGACATCATAGGTAGACCTCAACTATGAGAGACAAAATGAGAAAACAAATCCAGACAATCACATTGTCTGATTCGGAAAGAATTTATTTGCAAATTATGGTGGAAAATAAGTATTTGGTCACCTACAAACAAGCAAGATTTCTGGCTCTCACAGACCTGTAACTTCTTCTTTAAGAGGCTCCTCTGTCCTCCACTCATTACCTGTAGTAATGGCACCTGTTTGAACTTGTTATCAGTATAAAAGACACCTGTGCACAACCTCAAACAGTCACACTCCAAACTCCACTATGGTGAAGACCAAAGAGCTGTCGAAGGACACCAGAAACAAAATTGTAGACCTGCACCAGGCTGGGAAGACTGAATCTGCAATAGGCAAGCAGCTTGGTGTGAAGAAATCAACTGTGGGAGCAATAATTAGAAAATGGAAGACATACAAGACCACTGATAATCTCCCTCGATCTGGGGCTCCACGCAAGATCTCACCCCGTGGGGTCAAAATGATCACAAGAACGGTGAGCAAAAATCCCAGAACCACACGGAGGGACCTAGTGAATGACCTGCAGAGAGCTGGGACCAACGTAACAAAGGCTACCATCAGTAACACACTACGCCGCCAGAGACTCAGATCCTGCAATGCCAGACGTGTCCTGCTTAAGCCAGTACATGTCCGGGCCCGTCTGAAGTTTGCTAGAGAGCATTTGGATGATCCAGAAGAGGATTGGGAGAATGTCATATGGTCAGATGAAACCAAAGTAGAACTGTTTGGTAGAAACACAACTCGTCGTGTTTGGAGGAGAGAGAATGCTGAGTTGCATCCAAAGAACACCATACCTACTGTGAAGCATGGGGGTGGCAACATCATGCTTTGGGTCTGTTTCTCTGCAAAGGGACCAGGACGACTGTTCCGTGTACAGGAAAGAATGAATGGGGCCATGTATCGTGAGATTTTGAGTGCAAACCTCCTTCCATCAGCAAGGGCATTGAAGATGAAACGTGGCTGGGTCTTTCAGCATGACAATGATCCCAAACACACCGCCAGGGCAACGAAGGAGTGGCTTCGTAAGAAGCATTTCAAGGTCCTGGAGTGGCCTAGCCAGTCTCCAGATCTCAACCCCATAGAAAACCTTTGGAGGGAGTTGAAAGTCTGTGTTGCCCAGCGACAGCCCCAAAACATCACTGCTCTAGAGGAGATCTGCATGGAGGAATGGGCCAACATACCAGCAACAGTGTGTGCCAACCTTGTGAAGACTTACAGAAAACGTTTGACCTCTGTCATTGCCAACAAAGGATATATAACAAAGCATTGAGATGAACTTTTGATATTGACCAAATACTTATTTTCCACCATAATTTGCAAATAAATTCTTTCCGAATCAGACAATGTGATTGTCTGGATTTGTTTTCTCATTTTGTCTCTCATAGTTGAGGTCTACCTATGATGTCAATTACAGGCCTCTCTCATCTTTTTAAGTGGGAGAACTTGCACAATTGGTGGCTGACTAAATACTTTTTTGCCCCACTGTATATATGAGAGACCAAATGGTATGGGACTTTAACTTATCAATCTGTGGTCTCAAGGCTGAAGATATTTTATAGAAATTGCTGTGATGCATGATATGGTACCTGAGAAATCACTGTTCTGGTTAGATACCAGTATTAAAAAAAGTTGGAGAGCTTTTAGAGGTAAATACAAACCTTTTAAAGTTTTAAAACAGAAAAATGAGCATTCAAATCCCAGCACCAAATCTTACTCCATGCTATTAGATCCATTCTTATGGATCTTTCAGTTAAATGTGGGTGACATTTGGAAGGTTGTTGCCACAATTCACCCTTCTGAAGGACCAGAGCAGTGCTATGACATCACTAGAATGGGTACACTGATATTTTTTTCCTGCTTGCTTCTTTTCAGGGGGCTGTGGTGATTTGGGTACTTGCATTCCTGCCCTTAAAGCTGCCCCCAAATGGCCTGAATTTAAATTTTACTGGTTTGATCTAGGAATTACTAGTGAAACGCAAATGGAGTCCTGGTGTGCAGTATGCAAGCTGCAAGTTGCCTATCTTGAATTAAAGAGATGCATGTGGGAGTCCAGTAGGACTGGGCAATTAGGTCAGCAGACATGACACCCTCACCCAGTATTCTCCATCCTATATCTCAAAGCAGGAAGGAAGGGAAGGAAAGGAAGGAAGGAAGGGGCATAACTGAAAGTGTGCAAATAGGAATTTTTATGGCTGGTGGTGCTGAATATTCAGTTTGTTGTATACTAACATCCATGTAGAACCAGTGTATATGACTCCCGAGCTCGTGAGAGATTGCGACATATAGAGGAGCAGAAAGCCTTGGCACTGCAGTTGCAGAATCAGGTGAGAAAACTCAACATAGTGTTTTTAAAGAATCACCAGTGGAATTGTATCTGAGCTGAGAAGGCTGCCTGATTCTCCAGGTGCCTGCTTGACTTTGCTATGAATGATAATAATTGATGCAACTGGAACCTCTAAAGATACATAGTTTAATATTGCCATCTGGCTCCCTTGCTTTACCTTTAATACATACTGAATTGGAGGCTGATAAGCTAGAGATCAAAGTGAGCTTGAACACATTTATGATCAGTCAATAGATGGGCTCTAAGTTCATATAACCCTAAATCTGTATAAGTTTGATGACTACATCCTTCTGTACATCAACTAATGTGAGAAATCCAGACTCTTAAGCTTAGGGGTGGGCAATTTAGTGGCTCTTTAAATATTGCTGAACTACAATTCCCTGCATTCCTGTCCACAGACTTAGTAACATCTGGGATTACCCACCTTGGTGTAATGTTAAGTGTTACTATTTTTAATGATGTTCCTTTTAGAGACTGCAGAAACAGGAGACCTCAGCACCTGAGTCAATAAACTTACATCTTCGAGTTCCTCTTGAAAAGGAAATTCCTGTCACAATTGGTCCAGAAGACAGTAAGACAGTGGATGGTGAAGATGAATTTCCTGAAATTACAGAGGTTAGTTTTTAGATCAGAGCTTTCCAAACTGTGTGTCGGGACGCGTTAGTGTGTCAGCTGCAGTGTCTGGGTGTGTCGCGGCTGCTGCTGCCTGCGAGCCCTGCCAGGATTCCGCGCAGGTCCTAGTGCCTGCCTTGTGCCTGGCTGCCTCCAAACCTGCTGTGATTCCGTGCAGGTCCTTGTGGCTGGCTGCCTCCAAACCTGCTGTGATTCCGCGCAGGTCCTAGTGCCTGCCTTGTGCCTGGCTGCCTCCAAACCTGCCCTGCCAGGATTCTGCGCAGGTCCTAGTGCCTGCCTTGTGCCCTGCTGCCTCCAAACCTGCTGTAATTCCACGCAGGTCCTAGTGCCTGCCTTGTGCCCTGCTGTAAGAGAGTGTCGTGAAATGATGCATGTTTAAAAAGTGTGTCACCAACATGAAAAGTTTGGAAAGCTCTGTTTTAGATTAATTCTAAAAACCTTGATGCCTTGGTAAAATAATATCTGGAAGGTAGTTTATAGAAAGGTGCAGTCATTGTGGTTGAATTGTTCCTGGGCTGTGCCTCTTCATAACGTATCTCTGATAGAATGCTCTGTCCTGTTTTGAAACACTCTATTTCATAAAACCTACTTTGGCCATGTCATGCGTGCAAACTCACTAGAGAAGTCAGTGATGCTAGGAATTGTTAGTGGAACAAGAAGAAGGGGCAGGCCAAGAATACACTGGCTCAACACCATCAAAACGGATAACAAGATGAACCTCCAGCAATTGAAAGAAGCCGTGCTTGATAGGGCAGCATGGAGAGCTCTCATCCATAAAATCGCCAAGAGTTGGACACAACTGAACGGCTAAAACTAACTAACTAAATTTCATAAAAAGCTAGATTTGGGGGGATAGTATTCTAGCCTAACTTGATGTTGCTAGTGGTTTTGTTTCTTATGTTACCTGCATTTCTCCAGTGGAAAAACAATCTAATTTCAAACCCTTTCTTTTTCAAGTGCAACATAAGAAAAATATATGGGAGATAGTTAATTTTTTTCCAGACTTTTCCGAGAGAAACTTATTTGTAGAATTATGAGAAATATTTTTCAATACGTAATAATCTTCTTGATCCACAGCCTCCCCCCACAAGTATGAGTATGTCTAATCTGCATCTCTCCTTACTTTCTTTGTGCTCTCGCTGTGCTTATGCCCCCATGGCATTTAAATCTCTCATTTAGTAATGTAAATGAGATTATTTTGGGAAATTGAGCACCAATCGCAAAGCATATTTCCTTGGGGAAGTTAGTAATCTTTCACCCACAACCCCCACCCCCAAACCACGGGGACTTGTTTGTGCAGCCACTTTTAACTTCCTCTCCACACTTTGTTGTTGATGTCATGGGCCTTTTCTCTTTTCACAATAAACCTAATGCTGAATTGGAACACTAATTTCAGACTGAGTACCACTTGTTTTCATTCTGGGCCTATCCTTCGTAATAAGGTTTTTAATTAGGAGTTCGATTTTGAGCTTGGATTAAAATCTTCAGCAGCGAAAGCCAAAGCTCGCTCTTCTTAACAATTTGTAGGAAATGGAGAAAGAAGTAAAAAATGTATTACGAAGTGGAAACCAGGATGAAGTGTTGAGTGAAGCCTTCCGATTAACCATCACTCGGAAAGACATTCAGACTCTTAAGCATCTCAACTGGCTCAATGATGAGGTAAATTTAATCTTTAGAGTCTGTTTCAAACATATTTTTTAAACTCATGAATCTGAGTTGTAAAGGCTCATTGAGTCCAACCTCTACAGGTAGCCAGAAGGTGGGGGCTTTCTAGCCACCATTTGAATATATCCATCACTGCTCTGGATAATTGGCTCCACTGTTGAACTGCTCTTACTGTTAGGAACTTCCCCCCCCCTAACATTCAGTTGAAATCTGCCTTCTTTAACTTAAATCCATTATTCTGTGTCCTGCAGACTAGTGAGATTCGTATAGGTAGTTACGACCATTCGTTCGGTGACCATTCAAAGTTACAGAGGCGCTGAATGAATGGTACTTACACCCAGTCCATGAAGTTATGGCCAATGTAGCGCCCCCACGGTCACGTGATAAAAAATCGGGCGCTTGGCAGCTCGTCCACACTTATGGCCGTAGGGTCGTTTCAGCTCCCCCCACCCACCTATCTCCCCCCCCCAATCTCTGCCCTTTTGGCTCCCTGCGCGGCCCCCGCCACTCTGCGCTCCGCCTCCCCCGCCACCCTGCGCTCTGCCAACCCCATCTGACCTTCGCTGTCTTCTTGCTCCCATTGCTGACCAAGCACCCCCGGCCAGGCATGTTTCGTCAGCAGTGGGAGCAAGAAGACAGCAAAGGTCAGCTGGGGCGGCGGAGCGCAGGGGCCTTGGAGAGCAGGGCAGTATGGGCAGCTGTGGCTGGGGCTTCGTGCCATGCTCCTGGGCTGGGGCGGCTTGGGCTTCGTGCCACAGTGCTGGGGCTTCCTGGGGCGGCTGCGGCTTCGCACTGCACATTGGGCTGGGGCGGCTGCGGCTCGGGCTTCTTGCAGCCCCAGAGCCGCAGTGTGCCAAGAAGCCCCTGAGCTACAGTGCAGCAGCCAGCCCCAGAGCTGTGCAATTCTGGGGCTGCTTGCTGCCCCACAAGGTAGGGTGCGGGGCAGCCAAAAGGGCAAAGATGGGGGGGAGATAGGCGGGTGGGGGGAGTTGAAGGGGAGGCAGTCCCTTACCTTGGAAGAACTGAGGCTCGGCTGGGAGGGGCCAAGACGGGAATGGCTTGGATCGGGGTGGGTCCTCGACTAACAGCCAGTGGGATTTGGTTAACAACGGTACCAGGGAGTGCCAGGATTGCTGTTGCTAAGCGATGCAGTCATGTGATGTTCTGCTTTACAACCACATCGCTTAGCGACGGAAATTCTAGTCCCAATTGCCTTGTAAGTTGAGGACTGCCTGTACAAAATTTCTAGATGATGCAATAAATGGCAGTCAAGGATCTTGTCTGCTCAGATCTCAATCCCATTTTGTTGTACATTCTGTTGCATATAATGGAAGAACACAAGCAGGATATTAGTGATGTAGGCAACCTGCTATTGTTTCTTAGCTGCTAGTAATTTGGTGGTGAGATAAAGCCATAGTGACTCAGGGCCCTAGATAGGTTATCTTTTACAAGTTGCATGATCCCTTGTTAGAGCAGTTGAAACCCATGGCTATCCATCCTGTGACAATGCTTTTTTTTAAGATCAGTCAAGATCAGCTGAGTGCTGCTGCCTGCTGTGATGGAAACCTATTTGCTACTTTGCATATCTATTTTTTGTTAATAGATATCTCTAACACTGCTTGCTGGTTGATTAGATTGAATATCACCATTTATGTAATGAATGCTCTTTTGGGAATAGAGAAAAAGAACTCTTTTGAAAAACTACCAAACCCTAACATGTATTTCTCCCCCTCACAGATAATTAACTTCTACATGAATATGCTGATGGAGAGGAGTAAACAAAAAGGCTTTCCAACCGTTCATGCATTTAACACATTTTTCTTCACCAAGTTAAAAACTGCTGGGTATCCAGCCGTGAAACGTTGGACTAAAAAAGTAGATATATTTTCTGTGGACATTCTGTTGGTTCCTATTCACCTTGGTGTCCATTGGTGCCTAGCAGTGAGTATATTGTGCATGTATGCGTGTTCAAATGAATTCACATCAGTGCCTTCAAATGTTCCTTGCCTGTTCTGAATGCGTTCTAAATTCCTTCTTTATGATGGCTTCTCATTTTGTCATCTTTACTTTCCCAAATGCCTGCTTCTGAAACACATTTCCGTTTTTTCCTGAGCTACCCAGAATCTGCCAAAAGCATCCTAGAAAGTACATACTTCAGGGTAAGACTATGCCAATGTCTTAATGCAATTTTTTTGCCTTGTTTAGGTTACTGACTTCAGGAAAAAAACCATCACCTACTACGATTCAATGGGTGGAGCCAACAGTGAAGCTTGCAGGATACTCTTGTGAGTATCTCTGTTACACTAAAAATGTTCATGTTTTCCTCATGATCTTAGGATTGATAGAAGCAATCTTCATGCCAAGTGGTTGTTGCTGTTATAACACCTGGAAATAACTGAACTTTCAGGGTATTTTCCAAAGAGACAGCTAAAAACATGTGTGCTCCTGTATCATGAAAGGCAGATAGTACAACTCGTAAAACCAATTGTGTGTATATAGAACTCGTAAAACCAAGTGTGTGTGTATGTAGACACACACACATATATATGTAGACACACACACATATATATGGACCCAGAGGCTGAAGTTCAACAGGAAGCCTCACAGAAAGATGGGATTTATCATGTACAGTATGTATCTATGTACGTACGTATTTCAAATTTCGTCACTGCCCATCTCACTCAAGAGTGACTCTGGGAAGCTTCCTGTTGAACTTCAGCCTCTGGGTCCTTATAAAAAAAAATTCCCTTCTCACCCCTATGGGTGGTGTGTGTCTTCCTCAACCTCGGGTCCTCTACCAGAGGCCTGGGAGTTTGAGGTTTCTGCACAGTATCTTAGCTGTTCCAAGCACTGCACTCTTCTGGACAGAGAGCTCTGAGGTTGCTCCTGGGATCTGTTGGAGCCACTGTCCCAGCTTAGGAGTCACAGCCCCAAGTGCCCCTACCACCACTGGGACCACTTTGGCCTTCACTTTCCACATCCTCTCTAGTTCCTCCTTCAGGTGCTTGTACTTCTCCAGCTTCTCATACTCCTTCCTGATGTTGCTGTCACTTGGCACTGCTACATCTATCACCACCACCGTCTTCTGGTCCTTGTCTACTACCACAATGGTTGATTGGCCAGTACCTGCCTGTCTGTCTGGATCTGGAAGTCCCACAGGATCTTAGTATTGGGTGATGGTTAACTAATTCGGGGTTGCAGGCATGAATTAATCCAAACAACGTGTTGTAAGGCTAACAATATCTTTATTGATAGCATAAGGCAATAATGGATGTATAGTGCATTATTGCAAAAAGGTAAAATCAATGCATAAGCAGAGTTCCATCACCAGAAGTGAGGAAAGAAAAACATCATGGTCTGTGCAAAGACCAGGCATGGTTACAGTTCAGATACAAGTACATGTAGATAGCAGTCTACATAAAGAACAGAAGGCATATATAAAGAACATAAGTATGAAGGAATACCCATGGTTCATAGCTCACATCTGATTGGTTCAAACATGGGCATCCCTTTCAGCATAGCATTTTGGTAGTAAGTGTACTTACTATAAAGCGTCACACGATGGCAGTGTTGTGTATTGGCCTTCCCTTGAGCTACAATTCTTTTGGGAACAATAGTGATAAGAGTTTATTATGGCTAGCTAGAGGGACATCTGCTGAATACGTCTCAAATGTTTTGAGAACCAAACTTTCAATGCAGGGTCACTTGTAAATTGTTTTTCACTTGTAACTTGTACTTTTCCACTCTCTGGCCAGATTCAGTGGAGAAAATGCCATGCGTTTAATTCTGCATAGAATACTTTAACCAAATAACTTTAACACCCCTTCCGCATGGATTTTTGAAACGCTGTGGGGGAAAGCTGTTATTTCAAAAGCACACATAGACACAAATGATTTTATTTCAGACACATTTGCTCTAGCCCCAATCTGGTTACCATGGTTGCATGCTTTGTAGGAGAAAGTGCTTTCGTGAAGATGTCTGCAATGTTCAGCTCAGACGGACAATACTCTAATTGTATAAATTTTTCCTGAATTGCATGTCTTACATTTTGGTATTTCACATGGATGTATTTTGTGCGATTATTGACATTTTCCGAAGCAGCTAGAGATAGACAGGCCTGGGAATCTTCATACATTGTTATTGGTGAGATTTTATCTACAGATAAATCTGTAAACAATTGTTTTAACCAATACATTTCATTGATTGCCTCACTGAGGGCCACAAATTCGGCTTCACAGGTGGAAACGGCAATTAAATTTTGTTTTCTTGCTCTCCAGGCAATGGGTGTATTTGCAAACAAACAAACAAAACCACTCACAGACTTTCTGTCTCCCTCTTCTGCAAAAGAGCTGTCAGCATAAATCACAGGCATTTCAGCCTTAGTGGCTGATATTTTAAGGCAAAAATCAGCTGTGCCTTTAAGGTAGCGTAGGACTCTCTTTAACCCTTTCCAATCTCGCATGGATGGTTTGGCAACCTTACGACTAAGCACTCCAACTGAGTAAGCTAAGTCAGGGCGTGTCCATTGTGTTAAGTGTAGCAAACTTCCTACAGCTGAGTGATATAATTGAAATTGAGGACAAATTTCCTCACATGTGTCACCCTTTAGGAAATCAAGAGTCATTGGTGTTTTGGTTGGTTTTGCATTTGACATTTCAAGTTGACTCAACAATTGGTCAATTTTTCTCTTCTGACTCAGATAGAACTCACCACTCTGAGCTCTAGTGACTTCAACACCTAGATAGTATTTCAGCTCACCTAGGTCTTTCAATTGAAAGTACTGTCTCAATTGTGTTGCAAACTCTTGTACAAGGTGCAAAGAACCAGTTGCTAGGCAAAAATCATCAACATACGTTAGCAACACTGTGTAATCACTTCCAGAACCTCTTACATACACACAAGGATCAGCAACAGACTTCTTAAACTTTAGCTCTAACAAAGCCTTATCTAAACATTGATGCCAACAACGTCCGGCTTGCTTCAATCCGTACAGCGCCTTGCGCAGTCTGTACACCTTCTGAGAATTGTCACAAGCATAGCCAGGAGCCTGCTTCATGTACACAGTTTCAGGGAGCTCTGCATTCAAATATGCTGTGTCAACATCAAAATGATGGACAACAAGTCCACGCTGTGCAGCCAGAGAAAGTACCATACGTAAAGACTCTGGTCTAGCTGTGGGTGCATATGTGAGATCATAGTTCAAAAACCTCTCCTGTGCAAATCCCTGAGCAACAAGCCTGGCTTTGTACTGCACTGTATTATCAGGAAGAAGCTTCTTTCTGAAAACCCATCTGGAACCAACAGCTTTCTGGGATGGGGGCAAATCAGTGACCTCAAACACCTTTTGACTCACTAATGCCTCAAACTCCTTATCCATCGCTGTGTTCCACTTCTCCTGCTCTTCAACAGGCAGAAGCAACATCTCCTGGAAAGACTGAGGTTCACAGGTAATCTGACACACTCTCACCTGCTGAATCACAAATCTGTCAGGCTTCACACCCTTTGTGGAGCGTGCAGACCTACGAGGAATTACCACTGCCTCTTCCTCATCACTGTCCTCTGCCTTTTCACTACCTGATTCCCCCTTCAGATCCTGAACTTGCTCAGGTGAAATTTCCTCTTCCTTCACCTGAGGGGATCCTCTCACCACACTAGGAGACTGGGAACCAGAAGGCAGCTGAACTGGTTGTTGTCCAGCCACAGGAGCATGGACAGTTGGCTGTACACTAGATTGCAACAATACCTCTGAACTAGCATTCAACCTATCCCAACCAGTAGGGTGCTCAAAATTAGCACTTCTGGAGACTACCACACGACCATAGCCTGCAGAAAAACGGTAACCCTTAGATCTAGAGGAATAACCAACAAACCTTAAGCGTTGTGCTTTTGGCTGGTTCTTCCTTCGCTGAGACTTAGGAATATGCACATATGCAAATGTTCCAAAAACACGCAGATGCTTCAGCGAAGGGCGCTTGCCAAACAAAAGGAAGTAAGGAACTTCATTCACAGCTGAATTCCACACCCTGTTAGTCAGATACACTGCAGTCATGGTAGCCTCACCCCAAAAACGGGCTGGCACCTGGGCATCTAACATCAGGCTATTTCTAATGGTATTAACAACACCAATCTTCCTTTCAGCTATTCCATTCTCAGCAGGAACACCAACATTGGCAAGTCTATGGGAGATTCCTTTTCTACGAAGCCAATTCTGAAACTCATGGCCTAGAAACTCTCCTCCACAATCCGATTGAAATTGACCTACTTGATAGCCATAGTTTCTCTCCACCATTGCAACAAACTCCTTAAAGCGAGCAAAAGCCTCCGCTTTAGATTTGAGCAAATAACAAAACGTATAGCGAGTATGGTCATCCACCAAAAGGAACATGAAACGCGCCCCCCCTTCACTAGGAGCATTGGGGCCGGCTTAATCTCCATGAACCAACTGAAAAGGCCTAGTTGACACCCGGTCACTTTTTCTAGCAACAGGAGCAGCCTTAATTTTAGATTGTTTGCACACAGTACAATCAAGAAAGTCATCACACTTTTTGGATCCTAACTCAGGATACACCTTGGCCAGTTGGGACAAACTTCCCCACCCGGGATGTCCCAGAACTCTGTGATAATAGTGAATGCATTTGTTATGTGGGGGAACATTGGAAATACAATTTCCTGACACAATCCCCTGCTTAGGAAGCATTTCATACAATTGATTCACTAACCTCCCCCTAGCACATTCTATCCCATCTTTTTCAATAGAACATCCAGTACCCTTGAACACAACAGTATAACCAGACTTTACCAGGGCTGGAACGCTAAGGAGGGAAAAGTCAAGTGTAGGTACACACAACACATTTTGCACATTTATCCCCAAACAAGGAATGTATACTTCACCCTGAAAGGACACATCAGCCATAGATCCATCAGCCAGAGCAACCTGTTGGACTTTAGGCTTGCTTTTTGATAACAACAACTGTTCATTGTTGACAATGATTTGACTACAGGCTGAGTCCAAAAGCCAAGTCTCTGGGGAACGTCTACTCACAGCCGTGAGCAAAGCAGACACCTGGGTACGTTGTCTAGGCGCTTGTTTCCCCTTCTTTCGCACGAACCTCTTTCCACTGGCTCCACCGGCTGGGCGAGGTGGCTGGGGACAGTCTCTCATGAAGTGTTGGGTCGAGTTGCACCGGAAACATCTCCTCACAGCACACGCAGCCTCTGTTCCAACTGGAAAACGCTGAGCTGAAGCCTCAGGAACAGCAACAGATGACTTACTCTGCATCTTCTCCAAATCACGAGCTTGCTGGATTTCTTGCAGCCGATTTGTAAGATAATCCACAGTTAGGTCTTGGGGCCTCAACGTCTGAGTTGCCTCGATGAGCATGTCAAAGCTCTTGTCCAAGCTTGACAGGATGATACAAGCTCTCTGGGTATCAGGGATCACAACATCCCGGTCCTCAAGTTCAAGAAACAAAGTCTTGATTTTATGGAGGTGGGTCATCACGTTTCCACCGGGCTGCAGCTTCAAGTTGTAAAGCTGACGTGATAGACCAACAATGGCAGCAGAGGTTTGCTTGGAATAAAGGGCTTTAAGAGCTTCCCAACAGGCATGTGCAGTCTCCAAATTACTGATATGCAGTAGCTGTGATGATTCCAGTCCCAGAATCAAATTGCCATAAGCACGATACAAACACAACTGCACTTCATCAGTAATAACACCAGTTGGAGGTGCATCTCTCACATACTTCCACAAACCTTCTTTTAGGAAGAAAGACTTGATCTTCACATACCAGGTCCGATAGTTTGTGCCATTCAAACGCTCAAAGGGCAGACTGGTTAGCCCTGCAGCAGCAGCCATGCTGACCACTCAAAGAAAACACGTTTACTTCAAAATGCAGCCTTAAAAACAAACCCCGTTGGTACAGCTAGATCCAGCACAGCAAAGAAAACGCAAAATTCTCTCTGGGCCACCATAACCTATTGGGTGATGGTTAACTAATTCGGGGTTGCAGGCATGAAGTAATCCAAACAACGTGTTGTAAGGCTAACAATATCTTTATTGATAGCATAAGGCAATAATGGATGTATAGTGCATTATTGCAAAAAGGTAAAATCAATGCATAAGCGGAGTTCCATCACCAGAAGTGAGGAAAGAAAAACATCATGGTCTGTGCAAAGACCAGGCATGGTTACAGTTCAGATACAAGTACATGTAGATAGCAGTCTACATAAAGAACAGAAGGCATATATAAAGAACATAAGTATGAAGGAATACCCATGGTTCATAGCTCACATCTGATTGGTTCAAACATGGGCATCCCTTTCAGCATAGCATTTTGGTAGTAAGTGTACTTACTATAAAGCGTCACACAATGGCAGTGTTGTGTATTGGCCTTCCCTTGAGCTACAATTCTTTTGGGAACAATAGTGATAAGAGTTTATTATGGTTAGCTAGAGGGACATCTGCTGAATACGTCTCAAATGTTTTGGGAACCAAACTTTCAATGCAGGGTCACTTGTAAATTGTTTTTCACTTGTAACTTGTACTTTTCCACTCTCTGGCCAGATTCAGTGGAGAAAATGCCATGCGTTTAATTCTGCATAGAATACTTTAACCAAATAACTTTAACACTTAGCCCTGTCATTCTCCATGACCTTCTGTGGAATCTCCCATCTGGACTTTGGAGGGTCTAGCCCATATGCTGTGCAGATGTTCCTGTACACAATGCCAGCTACTTGGTTGTGCTGTTCAGTGTATGCTGTTCCTGCCTGCATCTTACACCCTGCCACTATGTGTTGGACTGTCTCTGAGGCCTCTTTGCACAGTCTGCACCTTGAGTCCTGTCTAGTGTGGTAGACCCCTGGTTCTATGGATCGGGTGCTTAGTGCCTGTTCTTGTGCTGCTATGATCAGTGCCTCAGTGCTGTCTTTTAGTCCAGCCCTTTCCAGCCACTGGTAGGATTTCCCAATGTCAGCCACCTCAGTTA
This sequence comes from Charina bottae, assembly GCA_023362775.1. Taxonomy (NCBI): domain Eukaryota; kingdom Metazoa; phylum Chordata; class Lepidosauria; order Squamata; family Charinaidae; genus Charina; species Charina bottae. Next base: position 160,497,840 of record JALMGJ010000002.1, read on the forward strand.
ACTGTCGATGGTACATCCCATGCAGGGTCTTGTCTTGCCATGGCACTTCCTCTGCTTGATCTTTCTTCCATGTCTGCTGCTGCTTCAGGCATTCTTTCAGCAGCTCATATTTAGGTGCCATCTTACTGATGTACTACTGGATGCTCTGGGTCTCATCCAGGACAGTGGCTTTGACACTCACCAGACCCCACCTGCCCTCTTTCCAGCTGGTGTACAGTCTCTGGGTGTTGGACTTGGGGTGAAAGCCTCCATACATTGTGAGGAGCTTCTGGGTCTTCTCATCAGCAGCCTCCATGTCCTCCTTTGGCCAGCTCACTATACCGGCAGGGTATCTGATGACTGGCAGGGCATACATGTTAATGGCATGGATCTTGTTCTTCCCATTGAGCTGGCTCTTCAGGACCTATCTTATCCTTTGGTGGTACTTGGATGTTGCTGTCTTCCTTGCCACCTCATCGTGGTTCCCATGTGACTGTGGGATACCAAGGTACTTGTAGCTGGTCTGTATGTCTGCTATGTGGCCTGCTGGTAGTTCCACCCCATCAGTCTTAACTACCTTCCCTCTCTTTACTACAATCCGGCCACACTTCTCCAGTCCGAATGACATCCCAGTGTCCTCACTGTAGATCCGTGTTAGGTGGATCAGTGAGTCGATGTCTTGTTCACTCTTAGCGTACAGCTTGATGTCATCCATGTAGAGGAGGTGGCTGATGGTAGTTCCGCTCTTGAACTTGTATCTGTATCCAGTTCTTGTGATAATCTGGCTGAGGGCGTTCAAGCCCATGCAGAACAGTAGTGGGGACAGTGCATCACCTTGGTATATGCCACACTTGATGGCCACTTGTGCGAGCTGTCTTGAGTTGACTTCCAGTGTTGTCTTCCACAGTCCCATTGAGTTCTTGAGGAAGGTCCTTAGTGTTCTGTTGACTTTGTATAGTGCCAGGCATTCACAGATCCATGTGTGTGGCATTGAGTCGTAGGCTTTCCTGTAGTCAATCCAGGCTGTGCTCAGATTGGTCTGTCTAGACCTTGAGTCTTGGGCGACTGCTCTATCTATGAGCAACTGGTGTTTGGAGCCTCTGGTGTTGTTCCCAATGCCCTTCTGAGCTGTGCTCATGCACTGGCCCATATGGTCCTGCACCTTGGTGGCTATGATGCCTGACAGGACTTTCCATGTTGTGGGGAGGCAGGTTATTGGCCGGTACTTGGACGGTGTTGTTCCCTTGTTGGGATCTTTCACGATCAGCACTGTCCTACCTTGTGTTAGCCAGTCTGGGTGGGAGCCTGCTGCTAGCAGCTGGTTCATCTGTGCTGCTAGGCGTTCATGCACTGCTGTTAGTTTCTTTAGCCAGTAGGTGTGGATCATGTCTGGGCCAGGTGCTGTCCAGCTCTTCATGTTCTTGACACGCTGTTGGACATCTGCTACTTTGATGGTGACTGGTTCCTGCTCTGGGACATTTCTGTGGTCTGCTCTCAGGCCCTGCAGCCACTTTGCACTGGTGTTATGTGTCTTCTCTTTCTCCCATATGTTCTTCCAGTACTGTTCCGTTTCTGCTGTTGGTGGCTCTGCTGTTACTGTGTTGTTGCACTGCAGCTGGGAGTACACCTTGGATGGTTCTTTGGTGAACAGGGCATTTATCTTCTTGGCCTCTGCTTCTCTAGTGTATCTCCTTAGCCTGGTAGCCAGTGCTGTGAGCCTTTGTTTAGCAGTCTCTAGGGCTTCAGATGGAGTCAGGCCCCTGTATTTTTTCAGTAGCCGAGTCTTATCCTTAATCTCCACACCCTTCTGTAGTTCCACCAGCTGACTAACTTCTCTCCGAGTTGCCTTGATCTTAGCCTCCAACTTCATTTTCCAGGAGGGTATGTACTGCTGTTCTTCTTGATCATGTAGCCAAGCATCTCCGGGATTACAGTGGCTGTAGTGTATACCAGTTCATTGGTTTGAGTTATAGTGGTAGTAGGGATTGTTGTGAGGGCTCTGTAGGCATCTTCTAGCATACTATCTGAGCCTTGGTAATCAGTCTCGAGAGTTGACTGTAGCTAGTTTATCCATGATCGTTTGCCTCATATCAGCTGCTGTGCTCTGTAATGGAGGGGGTGGCAGTGACATTCCAGCTTCAGGTGTTGGCTGCACCTCCAGTTCTTCCGGGTCTTCTTGAATCTGGGATATAATGTGTAGTTGGTTTATCTCAAGTTGTGAGAGCAGCTTCCTCTTCACTATGTTGAAGTGTTGAGTAACTAGCTGTTTCTCAGTTAGTGTGGATGCAGGTCTTCTGTCCATCCATAGTTCCCTCATACATTTCATATATCCCCTCTCATTAGGTCTACTGTTGTAGTAGCATTCCATCAATTCCAGATTCTCTTGTCTCGTCCATGTATGGTTTGTTCCAGTAGCCCACTTATCATCAGATTGCCCTGATTTCCCAACATCTGACGCGGACCTTGATAATCTGGGCGACGTCCGAGCCGGCATGACTCTTAGTTCGTGTCATTCTCATATTTTGAGGTAGGCAGGTGAAGCGTTAGGGGGTCTTTGCCCAAGGACCCCTATTGGTAAGGTAGGTACAGCCGGGATATGAACCCTAGTCTCCCGCTCCAAAGGCGGCGCTCTAACCACTACGCTATTCATCCGCATGCATGCATGCATGTATGTATGTATGTATGTATGTATATGTGTATGTATGTATGTATATGTGTGTGTGTGTTTGTGTGTGTGTATGTATGTATATATATATCAAATTTCGTCACCGCCCATCTCATTCAAGAGTGACTCTGGGTGGTTTAGAATAAAACTAAAATAAATACAGGTTAAAATACAATAAAAACAGTATTCTTAAATAGCAATATAAATATAAAATACAAGATGGGGCTGTTAAAAAGTTCTTATAAATATTTCAGAAGAAGGGTTTAGGGCATGAATCTCCAAGTGCTGAAAATTCTGTATCCTTCTTTATATTGTTGAGGTTGCAGTCTTAAATGCACTATATTTTTATCCTGACTTTTCATTAAAAACTTCAGAAGGTTATATGAGAGTTATCTGAGAGTAGAAAAATAAAAATAAAACAATAAGAATGTAATATACAAGCCAATGATAAAAAGAGATTAATCATATTTGATAATAAGCCTCTTAAGATTTGTGGGGGAGGCTCCTGTATCTGAACATAATGGCAGATTTGAACTCTGAGAGCAACATTCAGATTAATTCATTCTTAAATGGCTTTTCCATCTGGAAAGTGTACTGATCGCTTTACAGATTTGGGTAAAGGTGTTGTAATGCAGAATTAAAAGATGTATGCATCAAATAATGCCTGAGCATGAAGCTTTTCTAAAATGAGTCAAGAAAAGATGCATCAAACCTGACCCATTGTCCCTTCTTTGGTATTAGCAAGTTAGCAACAAGTTCTGATTTTAAAGACATCAAAAACTATTATTGATTTGTTTGATCTTTAATTTGTTGTAAATTATCCTAAAAATTATATTACAAAGAACATTTTATTAATAGCTCAAATAATTTATTGTTTAAATTGTGTATCTGTTGTTTCAGTGAAGCGTTTCAAGGTCCTCTGTGTTGGGAAAAGCTCAGTTAGAATTTATTCCCCTAAGTGTGTTCTATTTTCTGTTATGATCCTTCTTTGATGTTAGACCATTCTGTTTAGTTTAATAAATTACATGGCCATTTTCAAAAAAACTAGCTAAATATAAGTTGGTCTATATATATTTTTAATCTTTAACATTATTAAACATTATTTTTTATTTCTAACATTAAATAACATTAAATAAATGGCCAAAGGATCCAAAAATCTAGCATTGTTCACATTAGGGAATTATTGACATTTTTATGGCCTCATCTTAACGTTGTTTCAGGAACTGCTTGCTTTCTTACATACCTACATAGTCATGATGTTCTACTGAGGATGCCCTGCTCAATATATCATGACTATCTGATATTCATCTGGCTATGAAGCCGAGACCGGCATTCCCTGTAAAAGCATCCACCAGATGAACAACCTTCTGATGGAAATTAGGCCAGCTTTCACTGTGGAAGATTTCCACCAAAAATTAGAACTTACTTGTTTGCTCTGGTCGTCTCTAGATTTTGTCTGACCTTTTTATTTTAGTGATCTTGATTATATAGTCTAATCATTTTAGTTTAATGAAGTTACCGTTTCTACAATTAGCATATTTAAAAAACATGAAAAGGGTATACATAAGTATTAATGCTACAGGAATACTCTAAAATAAAATTAGTTAAGAAAATGAAAGAAACAGTTTTAGCAATTAAGTGTGCAGGTTGCATAAATCAAAATGGCATAAGAAAAGCTTTGCTAGGGTCAGTGCCACAGGGAACATATCTTTCTGGAATTTAACCAAATATTTTAAATCTTTCTAAGTACACCGAGTGTAATGGGAGTTATTCCTGACTATGCTTGTATACCAGTGCATTCTTAGAAATCTACTTATTTGCATTTAATATTCAGGAAAAAATGTTTTCTGAACCTTGGATCGATGGACAGTATAGAAGAAAATTTGGAGACCGTACACATTTATTCATTTAAAGCATTTCTACTCCTTAACTGTGTGAAGGAGCTTAAAAAGGCAAGCATAGTCTAAACATGTAAACATGTCTTACTAGCTTCAAAACACTGGGAGGCTGCAGGCAGATATTTTTACAGGTGACTCGGGTGGGCTGGGGATGAGACCTTCCTGCTTCAGCAGCAGCAGCGAGCTCTACCACAGTTGCTGCACCCGTGGAACCCATATGGGTATGTCAGGCAGTGTGTCAGGGCAGGAAGTGGACCTGCAAGATACTGTGGTCTATTATTCCTGACAAAATTAAAGCAAAGGCCAGAAACTACTTGTGGAGTTTAGTGAAACTCTCATTGGTGTTGGTGGTAGGAAAAATACTCCATAGGGAGGTAGGAAAAAAGAAAAGACTTAAAAATTGGTGATTCTTCCTCTCCCTTACACCATAGGATTGCTCTGCCAGTAGATTACAGGTAGTCGTCGTTTAGCGACCCGATTGGGACCGGCAACTCAGTCGCTAAGTGGAAAATCACATGACTGCAACTGGGCTGACAATTTTACTTCAGCTTTCAGCTCTTTCATCTGAGAGCTCATTGTAAAGCAGTGTTGCTCAATCTTGGCAGCTTCTGGATGTGTGGACTTCAGCTTACAGAATCAGCAGTGGCAATAAGTTTATGGTCTGCACCTTTCCAATTGGAAAGATGGCATTAGTTGATTTGTTTATTGTTTTAGAATGGTGGCTTTGTAAATGTATACATTGAACAATTTCCTATGTTTTATACCATATTTATCATAGTAAGCTCACTCAGTATAGGAAATTTATATACTACTAAAACTCTCGTGTAGTGTTTGTTACAAACTCTATGTTTATAACCTTTAACTGGGCAAAATGGTGCGTCATAGGCCAACAATGTTTGAACCAAGGTACCTCAAATGGGCTAAGTTACAGAATGCGTCCAAAATCTGGGACCCATGACTCCCGTGGAATTGAAATTTGGCAAATTTTATAAAACATTTTATTGCATAAAAATGATCATAAAATATTTTATGACATAATACAAAATGTCATAAAACATTTCCTGTGGTCAGCTCCTGATGTTTGACTGTGCTATACAGTTCAGTATGAATGGCATGGGCTATTTTCAAGGCAGATACATCTCTGAATGTCTCCCTGAATTTTTAAGAACATTTCCATTGTTGAAGGCAGTACATTAGAAGCTCTGCCACTGTTGAAGGCATTGAGGAATCTGATAAGGAAATATCTCTGAAATGACGACCCAACGGGTCACGGGTTGTCTAATCACCAATATAAGTATTGCCATCTATTGCCAAGTATTGCTAGTTCTTGTCCGGAATTGGAAGCAGGCAGTGGTACAAAGTTATGGTTAAGTGAAAGTGACAATTGGCTCAATCGTGTAATTAGAAATATATGTTGGATTAAGTTTTTGTTTGTTAGATAATTTGATGGTTGCCCTGAGAATAATGTTGTGGTTACAGCTTTTCTGCCAGTTTAATCTTACTGGTAGTAAGAATGGGAAGTCTTCAGTTTTGTCCAGTTTACTAGTGGCACAGCTAGAACAACACAATGGGGACTCAGCTTTCAGCTGACTGTTGCCCTTTCCATAACTGTTTTTCCCTTTCTATTTCCTTTCAGGAGGCTTTAATTGGTTGAATGCAGTGGGAGGATCACACCGGGAACAGGGGACAGAGGTCCTATTCATGGTTAGTGACCCTTTCATGCTTTCAATCTTTAGAGCTTCCTGATTTTTGGTGAGTTTTGAATGATTTGTTTGCCCCTTTTTAGAAAAGGAAGAAATTTATGGTCATAGATCTGTGGTTTAATTCTATAAATTGTATATCCTGTTTGAAAAACCAGTTAAGGCAAACTCAATCCAATTCAGCATAAGTGTCAGATCATGATTATTTAAGGATTTTAGATAGCTGGGATAGCTTAGCCGCCTTCTTCCCCTGAAGGCCCTACAGAGTTGATGTCAGAATAGTTGGTGATGTGATAGAAGGATTATGATCTTAGCTGATTCATATATTTTCCCACTTGCTAGTTGTGTCACTTGGATCTTACATTAATTACACCATTAATATATTTTTAAATTGGAGTGGGAGTGGGAGCTCTGATGAAGAAAGAGGTTTGCCTTAAAAGTACCAACACATACTGCTTCAGAAGTAGTGAAAAATGAAGCATTCAAAAGGTACTGTTCCTTTTTCATGATCCTTTCTAACTTGTGTGAGAGAGATACATTTAAGATGTAAGGTTGAAGAAAGTACCTGAAGTGCTTTGGCACATGCACAGTACCTTCCCTGTTACCTGTACAGTGCTCATGTCCTTCTCATCCATCAGAAAATGTTTTCTTTTTTTGTAAGCGGTAGGTAATTCTCAGCTGGTTCTCAGTTTAAAGTTTGTTTTGACTAGAGTGATCATATTTCAGTACAAATTAAAATATTCTTATGTAGTCATTGTTTACTGGCAGAAGGCAGCATCCTGGTCCAAACCCTTGTTTGGGTTTGGAAGCTGAGCAGGTTTAAACCTACTTAATACTTGGATAGAAGGCCACTACAAATTCCCGGACTGTATGTTAGGATGAGTAAATGAAAAAACATCTCGGCAGAAGGCAGTGGCAAACTTTTGCATTGCTAAGAAAACTACATGGTTGTGTCTATGAAGTCAGCAGTAGCTGAGCTCAACTCAAAGGAAAATTTACTACCATTTCACTACGTAAGCCATTATTTATTTTTGTTTTTGTTTTAAAAAAGGTCTAATAGGATTGTTGGAGTCCAATTGGAGAACTAGGCGCTGGAATTTAATATCAGGTTAAAATCAAATAATATCAAGAACATTTATTTGAATCCATTCTTCTATTTTTTCTAATTTTTTTTTCTTGAATATATTCTTATTTCATTGAAAAATTGCCTTTCACTTTTATTACACCTGCCTATTGAGAAATGTAAGCAGTTGGGAGCTTCACTATTTTATTTCATTTTTTTTTAATCTTTCCATCCTCCAAAGCTGTAGGAAGTAGTGATGTTAGTGAGTGCTGGCAATTTTTTTCAGCTTTCTTTTCTGTATTTTTGGGTGGAATGGGAGCATTTAAACCTTGAGTCCTTTTTGTGTTTTTGTGCCTTGCATTTAAAAACTGACATAGTAGCATGATCTGAAGTTGTTTTGAAACTGCAAATATGAGTTTAGGAGCCGTAGATAGCCCATGTCTGTTTAAGAGGATAAGCTGCCACAATGAGTTGGTAACATATCTTTGGAAAAGCAGGTGTTTTAATGAAACTATAGCAACAAGCAGGTCTTTCATCCAACAGGAGAAAGCATAATAAAATTGTATAAGTAAGATTGGACTTATGTACCTAGCCAAGAAGAGGTACTTGGGGGTACTTATGTACCTAGCCAAGTAGACATACTTGGGGGGAAAAATATATCGGATCGCTACTTTAAACTTAATTCTTTATAGCTAACTCAGTAACCAGAATGTTGCCATATGCTGGGCAGTTAGGACATTTGTTTCTGGGGCAGTCAGTGTGGAATCATTAAAATATTGCTCATAGCAAGCTGCCTGGTTCAGTATGTTTTGTTTTAACATTTAGGATATCTGTGTGTGCTGTGATATTTATCCCATTAGCTGTTGTTTAATCCAAATCTCTTATCAGGCGGAGAATGAAACTGAACCTTATAAGTCAATGCCTGAAATAATAAAACAATGCAGCTACTTAAGGCAGGTGCAATAGATAATACTTGGTGTAAAGACAAAATACAACTTTTGTGAACAAGCCCCAAGAGTGCTAGAAATTTCCTCATAAAGATAATTGAAACAAATAGTAAGTTGTTCATCCTTCCCCCAGACAAGAAAATCCTTAAATGTATGTACATACTAGTGCAAGTATATTAGGGCTCTTGGTTGTTGGGCAGTGATTTGAAAGATACACGTCAGACCTTGCTTGAGTAAGAGCACTGTGGTTTCTGCTGTTTATTAAAGGGAGCTTGAAAACAGGTGCCATGGCTTTAGGAATGGCCTTAACTTTAATGAGAGGATTTGTTAAAACAGTGGCATTGTGGGGTGGGGGTTGTTTTATTGAATAATTGATGCTGAACTTGCACAAAGCACTTCTTCTGAGTCACATTCAGAGTACTATATGCGTGGCCTTAAAGTATATTGGCTGACTGGGTAAAAACAGGCAATAGAGCTGTCTTGTGTGTTTAGAAAAGGAATCTCATCTTGCGCTTTTCTGTATTTTCCTCACTAAAAGTTTTAGTCTGGCTTGAAACCTCGCCACATGTGTAGTAACAGTTCTCACTTGACTTGGGATTCAAAGTTAGGGCACCGAGTCAAAATTATTTGGGAACCACAATATGCATGCAGTTATAGGACAAAGAGTACATTTCCTGGTGAAACTCATTTGGCAAGGGGCTTTCTGGCTGGGGATGGAAGAACAGGACAGCTCTCTCTGCTGAGAGAAGCAAGAGGTCAAAAACTCTCTTCTCATTCATCCTTTAATACAGAGCTTTCCAAACTTTTCATGTTGGTGACACACTTTTTAGACATGCATCATTTCGCCATAGCCGCCACCACACTCAGACAGTGCAGCCGACACACTAACGTGTCCCGACACACAGTTTGGAAAGCTCTGCTTTAATAAAAGGGATTTGTTGACATGTTAACAGCTCTGACCGTCTTGATATAACTGAATATTTTTGCTAAGTTGTAATTCTTAAAATGCAACATTAATTAAAAGCATTTCATATATTTTGTTATGTGCTAAAATATTTGTGTTGTTTTCCAATCTCTACAGGCAGTACTTAAAGCAGGAAAGCCTGGATAAAAAGCGCAGGGAGTTTGATACCAATGGCTGGATGCCCCTGTGTAAAAGAAGCCAGGTACGTTGGTTTTATATATGGCTGACTGTATAAGACTCTGAATTGTTTGTATTATCAATCATAGCTTATATGCACTTCCCTAGTTTAAGAAGTCACTTACAGGTAGAAGACAGTTCCCTTATCTTTCAGTCCTGACTGTAGCAAATGCAGATATTTAACAATAATATATGCACTTGAAGAAAATAATGAGAATAATATTGACAGACATGTAGATATTGTCAGCCCTTTGAGGTAGGCCAAGTCAGGAAACAAAACTCCACAAGTTTGACTGGAACTATACTTTATTGATACAGGTTATAGTAGCAGAATCTTGAAAGTCTCACTGAGATTTCTCTCCCTCTTAATACTCTAGTGCAGAGCTTTCCAAACTGTGTCGCGACACAAAAGTGTGTCGCCACACACAGTCTGGTGTGTCGCCACACAACCCGGAAGCGCTGATCATCATCAGCGCTTCCGGGTTTTCCTGCAGCGACACACCAACTGCAGCGTGCAAAACCCGAAAGCAGCAGCAGCGCTTCCGGGTTTTTGTGCGCTGCCACACTTCCGGGTTTTCCCGCGGCGACACACCAACGCCAGTTGGTGTGTCGCCGCGGGAAAAACTTTGGAAAGCCCTGCTCTAGTGAGTTAGGGAGAACTTAATCTGAGCTTCTTTCTCACACCTTTACTGTTTCCTAGGCTTGAAGTATGCTTTGGTTTAGGTAACTGTCATAGTCTCTGCTTAGTTTCCCCAAGGTGAGCTAGGAAATCTGTGACTGGCCATGCCCACCGTGGCAGCCATTTTGTGAGAGTACCATTTCATGCTTTCTCAATTCCAAATTGGGAGCCAATCTTGAAGGCTTCTCATCAACTGAAATCTGAATGCTTGTAGCAACTCCCTTTTTCAACACTTACTACAGAATACAGCTGATGCAAGAACACTAATACTCTCCTTGCCCTGCTATCTTAGGAAAGAATTGCTTTCAGTATTTCCATTTGCTTTCCAGCAGCCATTTACTTCTCATGGGGCTTCTTGTTTTCCCTTTCCGGCCCTTGTTGCTCTCCCCTATAACTGAAAAAGCCAGGCAAAATGGCCGCCTTGAGTTATTTATAAAAAATAATAAAGGTGGATATAAAATGAATGAATGAATGAATATATTTGAATTATACTGTGTCCTTCCATTGAGAGCTTAAAACTTTCACCTCTTGTATGCGCTTTATAACAGTAGTATTGGATAAAGCCAACATGAAGTTCTTGTCAAGAAAATAAAGGGAGATGGGTTTGCTTGTCTTTTAAAGGAGATCCCCCAACAAATGAATGGCAGTGATTGTGGGATGTTTGCCTGTAAATATGCCGACTGCATTACCAAAGACAAACCAATCAACTTCACTCAAGTAAGTTTGCCCTGTATTGGCAGAATGCTGACTTTTATGATCTGAATGATGCAGCTTGGTTTTTAATTAGGATTACTATTTTTTACTTTTGCTTTAAAACAAGGAAGGAAAAAAACACAGACAAAAAAACTGCAGTAAAAGCTTGACTTAATGGATCATTTGTTGGGTGGGAATGACTGCTAAGTCAGAATTTCCTTTAAACCCCTATTTGTGTAATTACATAATTGATGTACTGTAAGTAGTATCTCTTGTAAACCCCCCCTTAACATACAAGTTCTCCATTTAATGGACATTAGTTCATTAAACAGGTTTCACTATGGATATAAAAAAATATCATTAAGACTAATTATTAAACCTTGACCACATGAAATAATTGTAAGTCTAAAATAACTGTGTTTCCAATGTTAATTTTCCATGAACAGTAAATCTGTAATTTTGATATAATGATAAATTTCAAACTTTTAGAATATACAGTAATTCAAACTGACATTCACATCTTTAAACTATAATAATCTTTATAACATCATAATAGGAATGTTGTGAATATCTAACCAAAATGGAGTATTAATTGCACAAGCACATATCTTATGGATTTGGTTCTCTCATCCCTAATACAATTCCTACATAAGGGATTGGTAACCAGTCCTGTTTGAATATTCTGTGATAAGTCCAGTACACATGGAGAAAATGTAGCTGAATTAATCTCTTTTTAAGGTTATAAAATTAATTTTTTAGAAAACCTTTATACTGATTTACTAGTTTAGGATATTCTAGCTCCTTATACCAGAGTTCTTGAGGATAACTGATATCCACCTTAGTAATAATCTATCTTGGTTTATAAAGGTTTATGTAGATTTAGGTGAAACACATTCTGATAGTAATAATAATTCAGGACTTTTAGAGACAGTTAGTGCCTCTGGTACCAGCTGTGAATTCAAGAGTTTTTTTCATTGAATACATTGTTAACTTAAATTCCTGTTGAACCTGAGCAATCTGGTAGAGGCATGGCACAAGAACAGCAGGTTGTATGAACAACGTGACTTGTACAGGAAATCCGGGAACTGATTTTTAGGGCAGAGAGTACTTCCATCCATTTTAAATATGTCCTGCACCCCTTTGTTTTCATTGGGAACACAGGTTGTGGGAATTTGGGGCTTGAGTTTGTAAATACAACTTCAAAAATAGTAAGCTTTTAATGAAGTAGCGCTGGCTAGATTAATCTTGGTTTTGTGTTTAGGCAAGGGGGGAGGGGCAGCAATATTATGTCAGCATGCATTAAAAATGAAAGCCCTGGTACTGTTACAAAAATACTGATATTACTGATTTCTTACTCTTAAAGCAACACATGCCTTACTTCCGGAAACGAATGGTCTGGGAGATCCTCCATCGTAAGCTGCTGTGATTTCATGCCCAGTAAGACTCTTCAGAGACTGAAAACCCCAGCTTTACTCTTCTTGGCCATCTCCAAGTGGACTGCATGGGTTTCTCCACTGACAAGACTCTGTACATTGCATTTGGTGTCTTTAAAAAGAAAATATAAATCCATTTCTTGGACCAGTGTGCCATGCAGCCTTTTCGAAGCACACACTTTTTTTGTATTTTGAAACCCTATTTTTTACAAGGGACATTTGGAGATTCAGAGAAGTGCAGCTTTTTTTCTTCAAGGGGATTTCTGCCTTTCTTAAAATGGCCAGCTTCTGCAAAGAACTTGAGACCTGCCAGTGTTCAGCTGCTAGGGCCTTGGGTGCAGGGAAGCACTTGGAACCTTTTCTTGGAACTGTCAGGACCTAGAGAAGAATTGATGTCATAGCACTAAGTAAATATGGGTTCTCCACCTTACAATTGCTGCAGCTAATTATTTGATGTAAAACATGCAGGGATATGTGTCTTGGGAAACCTATTTGGCCCAGGCTTTCCAGACATATGCATGTTTGTGTGTTTTCTACTTCTTATAACCTGCTGTTAATAACAAGGATGATTCCCACAGCAGTTGTAACAACTTAGACTCCCTTTTGCTCTTAAACTATTAGAGAGAAATGGAATTCCTTGAGAATGGAAGGAGAATAGATACCAGCACATGAAAAGTAACCACTTGCTGTACTTTCGACCATGGCAATGACCTCTTCAATTCTGTCATAGGGCTGCCCAGTGGAAAATGAACAATTCTTTATTGATGCTTTTATTTTGGCATTCAATGTTTATTTTGTCACAGTGAATGAGTCATTAACCATCCTCTGACTACATGTTCAGGACTAGCCATTTATCCTAAAGGAAAATGAGGCATTTGTGGGCAGAGGCATTCTGCCCTGAGCGCCCTTATTCTTCACTGCCTCCCCTAAAACTGTTGTGGTGGGTTTTGAACCTGAGAAAGAAAAGTTAGACACCTTTGTGGCCTAGATCACTGCATACAGATGACTGGGATTATCCCCTTTGAAAGCCAGCATTTTTTTCTTAACCATATTCTTGCTATGTGATCAGAAAATGAATTTCATTAAAAACTAAAATTTTGAAGAGTTGGTGCATTACATTCTCAATAAAAATAGGATTTATAGCAAACTAAGCTGTAATGTCAGTGGATGTTCATTTGACAGAGGATGGAATAGTTGTTGATCTTTCAGCTCTTTGTAGAATTGAGGTACAATATAACTTGTTTTCAAACCTTAATTATTGGTAAACAGTTTTATACTATAAATATATAAATATATATATATTTATATGCCTTTCCCAGTAACCACCAATGATCAAATATATGTGAGTTTTGCAGCTTTTCCCCCCTGTACGTTTGTTTTAAAAAAGCTGAATTGAAAAGTTGCTTTTTTCACCCATATGCCCCTCCCTCCTCTGTTTCTCTTCCTAACAGCAATTGGTGAGTTGAAAAATGCCCTAAAGAAAGTGGTCTTCCTCAATCCTATTTTTATGCAGCTACCAGCAGATGCTTTGGACTACAACTTCCATCAGCCCCATCTGATCTAGCTAATGGAAGCTGTAGTCAAATATACATGGGCACTAGATTGGGGGAAGCTGATACTGAATCTGTCTGGCTTTTGTATGACATCAGTAAGAGATCCTGCTGGCATAGGCTTTAATTATCGAGAGGCAGGTTTTTCAGAAAGCCCATGACACCCCGTGTATCACTGATGGGTTCAGACTTTCTTTTGTCCAATATGAGAGGATGCTACCGTCTCCGGTCATACTGAAGACTACCTTCAGTCCACCACGAACAATTTCTGTCTAGCCAATCTTGCATTTGTTCCAGTGGAATCCATATTTAAATGGAAGTTGTACAGCAGCCAGGTTGGTCTCTGTATCTGCTGTCAGCCAACAGAAGTGGAATGCAGCCGGGATTCAGGCCCAAAAGCTTGGACTTAAGTTCGCATGTCACATATACCTCTTGATGTATCTTTTTTTTTTAATTGTAAAGGATTAAAGTAAATGCCCTCTTGTGTTTTTGCCATCAGACAGGGAACATTTTATATATTCTGTATGTGTAAACAATAGTTTTGTACAAATTTCCCATTACCTTTCCATAATTTGTGCTCTTCCTAGACAAGTTTGTACCTTTTTTTATGTCTCTTTGTGTTTTTTATACCAGTCTCGGGTCACCTTTTTTCTATGTTTTTCTGCAAGTAATTTTATTTTGTAATGTGTTATTCTTAAATAAACGCAGCCATTTAAAAAGGTTGAAGAATCAAAGTCTGTTCTGCTCTCTGTTACCTGCAATGCAAGTTACCTTGTTCTCTGATTTAATAGAGTATTTTCATAGCCCTGTCATATGGAAATGCTTCACTGGTTGGAAGGGGGTATCTTTTAGCAGAATAAGATCAAGACTCTGGTAAATTATACTAAGCACTAACTACTCTATAAGCAGAATTAAGCTTACCCACAATTAAAGCTTACCTACAATTACCCATTATCATACTGAGAATGTCCTGCTCAGATTTTACAAATGTGTTTTTTTCTGAAACAGCCCAAATCCTTGGTTAGACTGTGCTTAGTTAGATCTGTTAATCCAACAAAGTGGCTGGAAATCTGCTTTATATGATTCACTGAATAAGTATTCCTTCTCAGTTCCAAATATTTATTAGGAGACTAAGGAGCTGAAAGTGTTGCTGTATAGTTCGGACACTAGGAGGTATAAGAACTCTGCAGTGACAGCTAATTTCTTGCCATGGTATGGCAGGTTGAAACTGGACCCTGAAGGAGCTAAGTAACAGAATATTCTGCAAAGCTTGCTAAGCAATTAAAGCCTTGAATATAAACTATGCCTACAGTAAACATGGAAAGTAGATACCAGCAAATACCCTTGTGGGCATTTTCTGATCAGGAATGTGTCTCATTACCCTTTATTTTGCCCATTAGATTCATCTCTCAACTGTTCAGGTGAAGAAAAAAACACGATCCATCCAATTTTAATGATGCTGTGTCACAGAATGTAGTTTTATTTGTACTTGCACAAAAGCTACATCTAAAGTTTTTAAAATTATTTTTATTTTACATTTAAGTACATAGTAGAATTACCTTAATTTTGTTATTATACAATTAAACTTCCTAATATTTAAATCTAGTAATAAACAATGGTACAGAATAATACAATGCTTTGTGGTCCTTTTCAAATTAATTAATGTCTGACCATTGGGTATTAGGTGTATGTAAGTTGGCACCACCTTGCACATAATAAAGCTACACCAGGCTGCTCATTTAAATAATTTTCTCTCATCTTCAGCCACACTAAGCCTCCCCCCCCCTTTTTTTTCCTATCAGTTTCTCCAATAGGGTTATTTGCCAACATAGTTGAATACAGACTGACATTGAAAAATTACTCATCTTCCATACCTGATTTATAAATTGTCTAGCATCCACTTACAAAATTCAAAGGTTTGGCAAAAAGAGTTTATTGTAATAGTGAAAATAAGTAACCAAGATGTTGCTCTAGATCCTTGGTTAGCCTTATTGTCAGCATTTGGGGAATCAAAAGAAAAATTGCATAAAAATGTAATAATATTGTTAAGATTTGACTAAGTTATGTAAAAAAGGTAGGTGTGGGGCTACTGTTTGTTTTAATGTTAATGGATGTAACAGGTAGCCCCCGCCCTTTGGAATATTCCTCCTCCTGAAATAAGATCGGCCCCCTCTCTCCTGGACTTTAGAAAAAACCTAAAGACCTGGTTATGTCACCATGCTTGGGGAGGGGAGCGAAACAGCCAGTCTTGGGGTTGGCTGGCCCCTTAGATCTGCTCTGACCAGCCTTATCGACCAACGGGATGAGATCTACCATTCCTGGATCGAACTGTATAATATATATATATAATATATAAATAAATATTATATTATTTATATATATTGGTATTTATAGTTTTTATTGATTTTAAACTTTTGCTGTGAACCGCCCAGGGTCCCTCCTTGTGGGGGAGATGGGTGGGATATAAATTTGATAAATAAATGTAATGGCCTATCCCACATTCAATAAACTTGAAACTATTAAATGTTGTTGAAAAGAGGAAGCAGCTTGATTTATGGTGAACTTCAGTAGCAGAATTGTATAAACATCTTATAGTTCTATCCTGAAACTTACGGTTAAAAGAGGAAAGTAAATAAAACTGATTATCCTATTACAAATGGAGATATCTGCTGTTGTAGATAGGGGGCAGTAGCCAGTCACATTCAAAGAAACACATGGTGTCGATCATTACACTCCATAGTGTGCATATGTAAATACATACACTTGTCTTATTAAAAGTTGCATCAATTCACACCTAATAGCTCTCTGGCTGGTATTTGAAACTTTCTCGATTCTGGAGCTAGAATTTTGTGAAACAAGTGGCAGCAAGGTGTGGTTACCGAAAAGCATGGGAAGAAGCTGCTCCAAGCTGATATTCACTGATCGTAGCAATGGCTCTACACTCATCTTTTCCACACTCAATTTTCATTTCTTGTTTTATCCTATTCATGACCCACTCTGCCACGAAAATGCTCAGGGTAGTCGGCTTCTGTACGAAACAAGAGATGGCTGCTGGTTTCATGGTTACAGTAGACCAGGGCTTTCCAAAGTTTTCCCGCGGCAACACACCAACCGCTGTTGGTGTGTCGCCGCGGGAAAATCCGGAAGTGCCACCATTGCGGCAGCGCGCAAAAACCCGGAAGCGCTGCTGCCGCTTTCGGTTTTTGTGCGCCGCCGTTGGTGTGTCACCGCGGGAAAACCCGGAAGCACTGATGATGATCAGCGCTTCCGGGTTGTGTGGCGACACACCAGACTGTGTGTGGCGACACACTTTTGTGTCGTGACACACAGTTTGGAAAGCTCTTCAGTAGACTAATATTTTATAAAGCTGGTACAGAGCCCATGGTACAAAATTCAGGATCCTTATGAAAAATTGTTTTGGTGAAGTCTACTTAGCTGAGTGGATATTTGAACATAGGTCACCTAAATCTCTGGGAGATTTAAACTCCGGGAGACAGTGGAGGATAGGAAGGCCTGGCGTGCTATGGTTCATGAGGTCACGAAGAGTCCGACACGACTAAACGACTGAACAACAACAACAACAACACCTAAATCTGCCCAGTTGAGTGACAGTATTCCATTAATCTCACCAATTTTCCTTTGAAATTTGCCTCTGTGCCTTTGGGGCTTAATCCTCAGCAACATGCATACTGTAAGATTGTGTGGTCAGTCAAATTATAAGATTAGTAGGGGATGAGAGAATCTGAAAGGTGCCAAGATGGGGGCCCTAGATAAGCATACTGAAGAAGTTTGCGGCGGTGGAAGAATATAGGTCATGTACAGAACAGTGCAATCATGTTTCTTGGAGGCCTGAAGCTGGGAGGGAAAACATCTGAAATGATGCCCCTCCTTTCCTTTCCTTTCCTTTCCTTTCCTTTCCTTTCCTTTCCTTTCCTTTCCTTTCCTTTCCTTTCCTTTCCTTTCCTTTCCTTTCCTTTCCTTTCCTTTCCTTTCCTTTCCTTTCTCTTTTATTCAAATGTTGCCCACACTGTCACTGGCTAGGGATTTTCAGGTCATGTTGACTCTCCTCACAGCCTTCTCTTTGCAGACATGAGCAAGGCCTTACCCAACATTTCCAAGTGCCCAGTCATTACCATCTTTAATCTCTCCACACACATGAACAAGCGTCTTCTGTAAACGGTGCTGGAGCTGAACTGACAATATTCCATTTATTCCTTGATGTGGCTCCTTCTTCCAACTTTCCTCAGAGAAGACGGGAGCTCTTTATCCTGAACTTAAAGGGATGTATACTTCAGATTTCTTGCAGTGGTCATGATGTGGATCACTTAAAGCTTCGTTTGGCCTGCTTACCAATCAACATGGAAGAGATGTGAATCCCTTTTCCACAGCTCCCCTTTAGAACTAATAAGAAGGCAGTAAAATGTATCACATCCTTACCAACATATGGATCATCCACATATTCCTACAGATCCGTTATACAAATACAGGTAGTCCTTGCTTACTGACCGCTTCTTCAGCGACCGTTCAAAGTTAAGACGGTGCTGAAAATGGAGATTTACGACCAGTCCTCGAAGTTGCAGCTGTCACAGCGTTCCTGCAGTCACATGATCGCAATTCAGGCACTTGGCAACCGGCACACATTTATGACAGTCGCAGTGTCCTATGGTCACATGATCATCATTTGCAACCTTCACAGCCAGCTTCTGACAAGCAAAGTCCATGGGGAAGCCAGCAGGAAATTGCAAATTGCAGTCATGTGATGATGCTTAATAACCTGCAGTGATTCGCTAACGACCGCAGCCGGAACTGCCATCATAAGTCAGGCACAGTCACATGATATTTCACTTTATGACTGCATCGCTTAGTTGCCAGTCCCAATTGCGGTTGGTAAGTGAGGAATACCTGTGCATAGGTGCGTAGAATGTTTGATAGATATTACAGAGGGATGGAGTAGAGTGATGATTCTAAAGCACAAATTCATACTTTACCAAAACAAACATATGCTTGTATCACTTTGTATTATACAGGTAGTCCTCGCTTAACAGTGGTAATTGGGACCATTTTCTATTGCTAAGCTATGCGGTGGTAAAGTGTGACATCACATGACCGCATTGCTTAGCAATCCCATCAGTCCCCAGTTTCCATTGTTAAGCAAGGACCACACAGGTCATTAAGCAAGGACCTCACATGATTGCAACTTCCGACTTCCTGCCGGATTCCCCATTGACTTTGCTTGTGGAAAGCTGGCAGGGAAGGTCGCAATCATGTGACCGGTTGTAAGTACCACTCATTCAGCACTGTTGTAAGTTCAAACGGTCACTGAACAAATGGTAGTTAAGCAAGGAGGACTACCTGTAGTTAGGGAAGCACTGGATTCTGTAGGTAAGCGTTTCTTAAAGTGTGGTCCGAGGACCCCTTGGGAGGGGGAGGAGAAACAGGTCAAGCACAGGAGAGATTGCTTACAAGCAATCAGTCAGAATAAGCAGAGCTTATTTTTCTCCCCCCACACCCCCGCAGAGTGGAGAATTGGAGTGGAAGGGATTACAAGAGAGTAAGCAGGCACACAATGGGGAATACACTGGGCTGTTTACGTAGCACACTCGGGGCTGCCAGTGCCAGCACATTGCTTTCAATGTGTATTCCCCCTTGTGTGCCTGCTTACTCTCTTGTAATCCCTTCCTCTCCAGTGATGGTCAGTACAAACATTAATTCCCTTCTTGCTAATTATCCCAGCCCCAGGGTGAGCATATATATAAAATTATATTTTACACAAACACACACACACACCATCTAATAGGCATGTGTGTGTGTGTGTGTGCAGGCCACTGTTCTGGCCCAGCAACTTCTCAACTCCAGTAAAGTAAATGAGGAGGACATTCAGTTATTGAGTTTATTGGAGTGCCATCCTCTGGATCTAGAAAGAATAAAATATTTGGGGCCTCTGTCTCTGAGTGGAGAAAAAAGCTTTCCTTACCTTCCCCTCCTCCGGAGAAGAAACTGTTGGGTTAATTGGCCCTTTCAGTTTAGCTCTGTTTGATCTTAAGAGTGAACTGGGCATGTGTGTATTCTGATGTTGCTGTTTGAATTTTCATGTGCTTAAATGACACCTCATCTTTGAACTGGATTCTGGAATATGTTGCCCCGCTCGTACGTCTTCCTCCCTCCCTGAACCTGTGGGACGGGCATTTGCTCGACCACAGCTTTCCAAAGCTGAAAGGACAGTGGGCTCTTTGTCTAAGGAGAGGTCTGCTTCTTAGCAGCCCTACACCACCGTCTTTGTCCAGGGATACTCAGCCGAGAGCACAGGCCTTCTGTCCCCCTGGGACAGGAATTTGCCTATGCAGCCCTGGAGAATGCCAAGAATGCTGGCCTGCCCGCACTAAGACTTGTCCTTATAAGGCTCAAGGGGTCATTCAGCTCCTGAGGCAAAATGCCTCAGGTTTTTCAAGGAACATTGTCCCAATTCCATGTAAGGGAAAGACAAAACCCATTCATTCTACCCATCAGACTTCTGCCTTCCTTTCAACACCTGCTCCAAAAACGATGCTCATACACTGTGATGGGAGTTTGCCTCAGTTTTCTACGGGGCTGAGGAGGACACCTGGGAACCCACTGGCAGCCTCTAGGCTTGACCTCCAGCACTAGGTCAGCCCAGAATGTACTGGTGAAAACTGGGATTTGCTATTTAGTGTTTTCAAATAGCAACTGGGCTAAAAATTCAACCTTGTTTTCTATGGGTTCTCAAGGCGACGGTTTTATTAACACTGGAGTAGAAGCCTCTTGTCCTCCAGACTGTGCTGAATGACAACCCCTAACATCCCATAACAGGTCTCTTCCTCCCAGAAGTAGCTCGTGAAGCGGTCGGCTGTTGTTTATAGACAATAACCATCATCTGAATGTGTCCAAGCTACAATTCTATTCTTGTTGATCAATTGCAATACAGTATGCAGAGGTGGAGAACAGGTTTTTCTGAGAAAAACTGAGACCCACCACTTCCTCTTTTTGAAATTGATTGTCTTAAAATAGTTCCTCTTCTGGAAGATGCAGTGGTGTGATCCCAGGAGAAAAACATAGCTGCTTTAAGGAGTTCGAGGCTGGTGCTATGTTTGCTACCCCGCTTACCCTAAAGCACTGTTTTGCCTTCAGACCTGAAGCAATAAACAATCCAAATAAGTATTAAAACATCATTATTTCAAGTTCATTTTTTATATTTGATTCTTGTTTGCAATAAAAGAAAGGATACATTCCTGCTGTATAACAGTTGCCGAGGGAGAAAAAAGAATTCAAAATGATTGTGTCTAAAGAATTCCCAGAGCCATAGTGTTAATAATTAGTATCATACTGTACCACATTTATGAAGTGGGCTTTCAAATTAAGTTTCCTTGAAGAATTTCTGGGCAATTTCCTATTGATTTTGAGAGGCTTTGAGATTTTGCTAAACCAAGTGTTTTGGTCACCAGCTGCTTAGAAAAAACGGCTTCAGCTGAGATGAGAAAGTTACGAAATGTAAGAGGAAAACTAAGGGGAAAACCATGAAAAACAATTAGAGTCAAATGTTCCCACCCTGTGTTGGAATTTGTAAGCAGAAAAAAGTCCAAATGACTTTGCTTTAAAGGGTGTAGCAAAAGTTGCAATCATAGAACAAAAGTCAAGAAAATGCAGTATTTTGGAGGTGACCAGCTCA
The DNA here is from genome assembly GCA_023362775.1 of Charina bottae. Lineage (NCBI taxonomy): Eukaryota > Metazoa > Chordata > Lepidosauria > Squamata > Charinaidae > Charina > Charina bottae. The sequence continues at coordinate 160,519,272 of JALMGJ010000002.1, forward strand.
TCATTTCCCATACAATGTTTGTTTCAAACTGTAAGATTACTTTTCCCCCTTTCACCACAGCTGAGTCAGAAATAAATCAGGTCAGCTGCTGAATGTAGCTAATGTAATAAGAATGTGGTAGTGCGACATCAATTCCGGAGCAGTTCATGATGTGATTTGTTGCATGGGCTTAGTGCGTTGTGTGAACCCAGCTATGGTGATTTGCAAACACTAAATAACATACTATGATGTATTAATCCAGTCAGCCATTATCTTGCATCTGTGCTGTCAAATAAAATACAGACTAGGGGCAAATGCATAATAGATTTGGAAACTGATGGATCTGGGTATGCTTCAGTTCCCTATTGAATTGCAGACAACCGCTTCTCTGAGGGCCTTTCCCCCTTTGAACTTAACCATGGTACAAACATATCCTGCCAATTTTTTTCTGTTGGATCCCCATGATTTTGCCTTCATCTCAGCCCATGGTTGAAACAAGCTTACAAACTTAGCTATTTTCCCTCTTAAGCTGATAGCATCCAAGAACAGCTGCAAGATGTGTAAAAAATTGTTCCACTTCTCCACTCAAACATTACAAGTGAATGGGATTAAAAAAAAAGTATTGGTCATTTCAGGCTGATGTGGGCACGTACTCTCCCCTCTGGCCCCCCGTCAGCCTTTTCTCAGCCACCATTCTACTGCTGATTCCCAAAAGAGCTGGATATAGTAGCACGTGACATGTAACTGTTTCAAACCTAGCAGATAGTTTTTGTGGAATAGAGAAATGGCACGACAATGAACTAGCATAACAGGCTGAAACAGCATAGCAGTGGAATTACAGAACCAACTCCTCTCATTTGGCCCCAAACAGAATATAGAGGAATCTGAAAGTTGGCATTTCTTGCCTACATAAGGAAAGGAATGGGAGAGAAATCCTAAGTAAAAGTGCTCTTCACTGAATTCCCTTTTTTTTTTTTTGCCAATCTGATTTTTAAAATTTCACTTAGGTTATGAAATAATGGGTGTAGGAGAAGAGACATAGGAAAGAGCCTAAAAATGGTAGACCGGAGTCCTGCAGCCAGACCTACCCAATTTCTACTGCAATGCCATGATAATTTTTCCCATGGGCTGTTAACATGCAGAAGAGAGAGGACAGCAAAACCAACTGCTTTATTTATCAAGTATCCTTGTTTAGCGACCACAATTGGGACTGGCAACTAGTCATGACCCTTAATTTTGCAGAGGTGGGGATGGAGGTGGGGGGAATGCACCAGATGAAAGGCTTAATTTGTTTTTCCTCCATAAGTGAAGCAAACCAGATAAACAACTGTAGATATTTGCATGATCAGCTGATTTGAAACATACCGTAGCTTGTTTCACTTTTATGAAATCTCAAAATATGATATACCAGGGATTGAGTAGCTGTAGCATTCCAGATGTTGCTGAACTACATCTCCCAGGATCCATCATGTTGGCCATGCTGCCCATAACAGCTGTAAAGTATAGTTCGGCAATATCAGGAGGAGGATGACTTCCCCATCCCTCCTCCTCCAGTCAAGCTCCAGGGAACCCCTTAGAAAATATCCTGGATGCCCAATAACTCATCACCTATGCAATCAGGACATGCAGAAGGCAGCTAAAATCACATGGTCTGCCTAAGAAGATGTTATGCTAACTGCTGCAATGAAAGTCATTCCAGATGTCTAGTGTGCCAAAGCACATATCCTGCCCTCTTTCCCTTCTCCTTAGCAATAGCCATCTTCTGTCATGCAGACTGGGATCTTGTGTCATCCAACCTCATTTACTTATTTCCAGTAAGCCCAGTCACCACTGAAGCCACAGGACCCTCTGTGAACATGACCTGGCTCACAGCTGGCAACTTGCATTTTTCAGCATTCCTTTGCCTACCGTACAAAGATAGAAGGCTGCTTTGTGTGAGGTCACCGGGCCCAGAAGCAGGACTGTCAAGATAGACCCAACCCAGGTGGGGTGGTAGGGAAGTTAGAAACATTCCAGCTACCACTTATTTGGATATCTTCCATTGAAAATATGTTTCCTTTGGGAATGGCACTTTGAAAAAAGCTTGGAGTGTACCAGAGACTTGAGCAATCTCAGCAGTCGACAAATCAAGAACCTGTCTTGAAAGCAGCCATCAAACAAGAAAATTAATGTTTCAGTTTTATAGTGCTATTCAGAAAAGTAATTACCAAAGCAAAATATCCATTGTGGTTTAAAATATTTCTATTTTAAAATATAACATAAACTGCTCCATTGATACTATATTCTTGTCTAAATGTGCCCACATGTACACACATGGAGGGTCTGTCAAAATAGATATAATATAAACAGATCTATCAATATACAAGCTATTTTATATAGGTTTGATCAGGATGCATGTGTTGTATCCCTCCCCCCACCCCTTGGCTTCATGTACAATCTCTGTAGGCCCTCCAATAGTTACAACCAGATTGTCATTTTCATGGGTTAGAAGAGGAAAATGCTAAAATACACGGGGAGTATGTGCTTACTTATCATAGTAAGTATTCTTGGTTAATTTGTTTTTAATTGTTTAATTAAATTTTAATTTTAACTTAAGCAAATTTGGTTTTTCTCTCTGTCCTTATCTAATTCTTTGCCAAATCTCACCTGATTTTAGAATGCAGACACTCAAAAATAAAGAGGCCCTTGCCCCGCCCCCCAAATATGGTGTGTCCCTAATTTAAGCTGTTTTGACCATTCCTGTAGTTTACAAGGCGCCCTGCCCATATCCAGGCCCCCCTCAAAGTTGTCAATTTGCGCAAAACTTGTTCAACATACTAATATAGCTATCAGTCCTTAGGCTGGCTTACTGAAAGCTTCAAAGGCTTCTCATGTTTCTGTCATCAGTTGACAATAAAAGCTGAAATTCCTCCTTACAGAATTGTCATTTCCGAACGATGATTGGGTGAATGGAGGCCTCAAAGAAAATGACTGGATGCCTCCATTGCTCTATGCCAGCCTTTCTCAACATTTTGACCCTGGAGGAGCCCTTGAAATATTTTTCAGGCCTCGGGGAACCCCTGCACATTCAGCCTCAAAGACAGGCCAGACGTTACAAAATTATTATATCATGGGGAGGCCTGTAGATATGCATGAACCATGTTCTGAAACTAAAAATAAAGAACGAAACTTACCTCTTTAATGGGAAGTTGCCCGAATTTGAAATAATTTTTTAAATAAATCGTGATCTCCCAGGGAACCCCTAATGACCTCTCGCGGAACCCTAGGGTTCCACGGAACCCTGGTTGAGAAACCCTGCTCTCTGCAATTCAGAGATGTAATTCTGTGCCAACCTGGTTCTGCATTTTCCCTGTACTGTGACGTCAGAGAAAAGAAATCTTGCCATTCCCTGATGCACAGCCTATTGCAGAAAAATCTGTAAGTATCCAGGATGTCTGAACATTTACCTGTGCTTTAATTTGGAGGTGGTGAGCCTAGAGTTTCTTCCTCTTAGGTGATAGCAATCAGGGTCAGCTTTCCATCAAATGGACCTGTCAGTGTCAACTGGTGGGTAAGCTGGGAGCAATGAATGTCTTGTCTGATTGCCAAAGGAAGCTGGATTCCCATCACCACACAAACCAGCTATTTGCACGCCAGACTGAAGTGCCAACCCTCCTGGCATTGTTCCATCGTGAATGAGGTGGGGCTACCTCTTTAAATATTATTCTGTTTGAGCTTCCTACCTTTTGGTGTACAACCAGAAGTTTTCTCTCTTGACTCTCTATTTATGGCCCTGTAATATTAACAGTAGTTCATTGGCCTCTGTTTGTAATGTGCATCCTCCTCTGAGCAGCATAGACAGACATTATATGAAACCTTTCACAGACTCCCAGTTATAGCTCCTACGTGTTTACCTTCAACCCTTGGAACTCCTATGTTTTTGTTCTTAAAACTGAGGCATCAATAACCCCTGGCAGCAGACAGTGGCGGTTGGAGAAATTTTTGGTCCTCTTATTCAAGTACTATAATGCTGCCTGTTTTTCTGTGGAGAGAGGAAGAGAAGGGACATAGAAATCCAAACTTGGGCCAGATGTGTTGGTGTTTTCTTGATTCAGTTATGCCCACGGGCCCCACTATAATTATCAGTTCCTCAGTGGAGATTGACACATTGAAAATGTGGGTAGCCTTGTTGCTGGTCAATTACAATGAGGTCTTTCTGGGTTGGCATTGATAAAACACCAAAGATCTGTGGATGGTGCTATTATAGAGTTTAGCCACTAGGTGGCACCAGTCTTTAGTTGTATTAAGCAGCATCAGTCATCTGTCTATGAAGGTTCTCAGTCATCCAGGTGGAATTGTCTGTAGCTTGAATCATGTATAGAAATCCAGTTGACATGATTCAAGCTACAGCATCAGTCATCTGTTTCTTACTAAAGGTTGAGGGTAATGTTCTGGTCTCCCAAACCTTCTCCGTGATACCATGATTTGGTTTATGGTATCGATGCTGGTTTTAGCTATAACTGCAGAACCTAAGGCCCTCCATATATTGCTGAACTACAATTCCCAGCAGCACTAGTGAACACAAATGATGAGGAATGTTAGTGATGGTATTCCACCAAAGGAGGACTAGCTGATTCTACCCTTTGTTGTTGTTGTTCAGTCGTTTAGTCGTATCCGACTCTTCGTGACCTCATGGACCATAGCACGCCAGGCCTTCCTGTCCTCCACTGTCTCCCGGAGTTTACTCAGATTCATGTTCGTTACATCGATGATGCTATCTAACCATCTCATCCTCTGCCGTCCCCTTCTCCTTTTGCCTTCAGTCCTTCCCAGCATCAGGGTCTTTTCCAGTGAGTCCTCTCGGTGATCTTGGAGCCCAAGAAAATAAAATCTGTCACTGCTTCCATTTCATCCCCTTCTATTTGCCAGGAAGTGATGGGACCAGATGCCATGATCTGGTTTTTTTTTAATGTTGAGTTTCAAGCCAGCTTTTCCACTCTCCTCTTTCGCCCTCATCAAGAGGCTCTTTAGTTCCTCTTCACTTTCTGCCATTAGGGTGGTATCGTCTGCATATCTGAGGTTGTTGATATTTCTCCCGGCAATCTTAACTCCGGCTTGTGATTCATCCAGCTCGGCATTCCTCATGATGTACTCTGCATAAAAGTTAAATAAGCAGGGTGATAATATGCAGCCTTGTCGTACTCATTTTCTACCCTTCTACCCTTGGCTTAGACCAAATTCCCCTTAGTGACATTGCATCTTCAGAAACATTTGTGAACAACCTGAGCAAATATGTATTCTTCCCACAACTTACTTCCCATATGGTGCAGACTTTCTTCAACTCAGATTGGAGGCAATAAAATAAGTAAATCCATAAGGCTGTTTTACTCAGGGGAAGAGAGGTGTCTTATAGAATAAAAGCAAGCTTGCTACAAAAAGTAAACTGGAAAGGTGGAGAGAATCCAAAGATGAAGGAGCAATGTCGTCCCAAGTCCAGCCTGGCTTTTGGATTCTCCCCACCCTTCTAGGGCAGGAAAGAGGAAGGAATGTTCCTTTACTTTTTTCTTCTTCGTTTTTCCTCTAAGCGTAGAAAACAATGATAGCCAGGTTGAGCCACCAGAACCCCCCCAAAAAACCTTAATACTTTATTAGAGCTTATCACAGTAGCACAAAAGAATGTGAACATACTTGAATTCTCCAGAAATCTTCATCAGCCATGTGTTACAAACAGTCAGGTTGGGGGGGGGGGGGGATTTTTTAAGGCATGAAATTGTTTGGTCCTTGTAGATTTACAGCACTTCCTGGCACACCCAGGAAACAAACCTGGAATATAGCCAGCCGTGGCTAGGAGGGCCTTTACACAGCTTGATCTTGTGCGCCAGTTGTGTCCGTTCCTGGATCAGCAGGCCCTGCTTACAGTCACTCACGCCCTAGTCACCTCTAGATTGGAGTACCGCAATGCGCTCTACATGGGGCTGCCCCTGAAGAGTATGTGAAAGCTTCAGCTGGTACAAAATGCAGCAACGCGGGCAGTTATGTGCACTCCAAGAACAGTGCATGTTACATCTCTCCTGCGTGAGCTGCACTGGTTGCCAGTTTGCTTTTGGATCCAATTCAAGGTGCTGGTTCTGACCTTTAAATCCCTTCATGGCATGGGGCTGGGCTATCTGAGGGACCGCCTCTCCCCGGTTACATCAGCCCACCCCATCAGATCCTGCAGAGAAGGCATGTTGTGGGTACCATCGGCTAGGGACCTGCATTTGGTGGGTCCCAGGAGTCGTGCCTTCTCTGCTGTGGCGCCTGCTTTATGGAACATCCTCCCCCCCCCCCCCGCCCCGAGATTAGAACTGCTCCATCCCTTTTGATATTTCGGAAGGTCCTCAAGACCTGGTTATGTGATCAGGCCTGGGGCTCCCAGGGAACCCGAGACTTGCTTAGATGGCTCCATTGTTGAGGGGGGCATTTTTATCCTCCCTCGTTTAGGGTTTGTATTTTTGGGTTTTATGATATTTATTATAAGGCTTTTAAAAAATATTTTTATTTACTGCTATATTTACTGTTTTTATCTGTTTGTTGTACGCCTCTGAGAGTTGCCTCTGGTGAGATGGGCGGCTATATAAATTGGATAAATAAATAAATAAATAATAATGTATTTTATAGTCTCTGACATTTGGCTTTCCATGTGATTTAGCAAGTCTCCTCTGTTCCACGGTTGATCCAATCTCCCGCTTGGAGAATCTTACTCTCTTGGATGGAGAGCTTCAAAAATCTCCTGGCCTCTAGGATGCCATTCCAGAGACTACAGTATAGGATTGCAGCCTGAAATTAATGTTTGCATTTTAATTTAAAACAAATTAAATTCATTCCAATTTTCTAATTTTCAAAAGAAGGAGTCCTCCTTTCTCCATGAATTCTGAAATCTCTGCTTATGCTTAGAAAAGTAGCTATAAACAATACTTTTTGGCCTTTCTGTGAAAATAGAAGAATAGTAAATGAAGATATTTAAACTGGAAGAATTGGGCTGCTATTTTCCTCTGACATTTATCCTGCATTTCTTTCTAATCACATTTTCCTTGCAAAGAAGAATTTTCTGCCATGAGTGCTGCTATTCAATCTCTCTACTGTTTTTTGTGTGTGTGAGTTTTGTCATTGTGAGACTTCTGGATAGCATCTGTGGCCACAGATATTAAACAACTGAGATAATATTTAAATATTATGTCAGAGAGATGGAATGCAGGAATCCCCAGATAATATCTTCTTATTGCTCTCTCAGACAGAATGAGAATGAAGTTGAATGTTACGTTCTCTATGGGAAAGAAAAGATGGCAGCTTTGTGTCATTTACTGATGCAATGTGGCTTTGCATTTCTTTACTTCTGTTTTATCATAAACATTTTCTTGTTTGCATATACAGGTCACAGACATCTCTGACAATGGAACCTAACCATCTTAGGTGTTTGATTACTCAAAAATTATGTTCCTGTAGGGAATATATTGGGAAGTATATTCAATGGTATTATATTCTCTCTATAAAGGGGGAGATCCATCAAGAAAAGGTGCCAGGCATCACTTATTATAGTTTAGTTTTCTTTGAGAACTTGTGGGCTCTGTTGCAGACTAATTCCATGTCAGCAGAACATTAATTCTGATGCAAACAGTAAGGATGATTCAGTTCACACTTCAGCATAAATTTATGTAATTCCATATTTTTGAACCAATTCATGAAAATGAAACTTATTTATAATTGAAATTATAGTTTTCTGGATTTTGCAAGGCAACTAGCCATTTAAAAGAAGTATGTCATGGAAAAATGTATGCAGAATGTATATATTCATGAACAAATGTATAAAATGCATTGTACAAAGGAAAATTATTTGCAGAAGCTGGGTACATTAGATAGAATTGCAAACAAAAATGCATTGGCTTGGAGAAATGTGAATCCAAATAGATAGACTTGTTATTGTATTTTTTTAAAATCACATTCAAGAAACTGAACTTGACATATTTGCAAACTGTAACATCCTGAAACTGGCAGGTTTGGCTATTATTTTTGATTACCTAGAATTTTTTCCCCTCTCTCTCATTTTCTTATTAAGTTGCTTTGGGAGGACATAGTGCTAAAAATTAGATTAAAAACAGTGAAAAACAATTTTAATTAATTAATTTTAATGAAGTCCTGAAAAGCAAAGTAGGTTATCAAATAGAAACAACAATTTGTCAGGGATTGGGACCATAATGTAGGGACAAGTACAACACCGCTCCCCCTACCAAATGCTAGTACTTTCCACTAACTTAGAGTTGTGCTTGCCATATTTGGGCTGCAAAAATCCTAATGGCCTTTAGATGGCAGCAAAGAGATATGGAAACCTCTACCTCTGGCCTTATCCGCACTGCCTGACTGCTCTGTCTCCTGAATGGACAGCAATCATTTTTCTTTGCCGCTACTCAGTAGTCCCACCAATTTTTGCAATCCAGATACGGCAACTCTATACTAAGCAGATATCCACATAACTAAAGTTGCTGAAGGTCCACGTTTCTGAGAATTTGAAAACACACCTCCAATAAATAGAACAACTCTTCAGGTGTGGCCTTGTCTATCTGATTGGTTAGGGGAGCACCAAGGCAGATTAAGCTCAAGTTTGGATTTATGAATCAACCTAAAGATGTGTTATGGGAGATAACTTGATGGCAGCAGCTCCTAGGCCAAGAATTTGGTCGGCCTGGCCTCTCACGTATAACATTACACCTCTGTATACAGGCATCAATGTATAGACATGAATGGATGCTCTGTTTCTTGCCCTCTCATTTATTTTACCTCCAAGGTGGCTTTGCTTCGTCCCGCAGCAGAAATCCGAGCAAAATGCTTTCTATTTATATTTCCCCACAGACATAGGCTTCCTTGTCTCTTAGATTTGCCTTTGATAGTACTGCATACAACACGGTTCTGCTACCGCACCAGCCCAAACAGAAAAGGAGTTAACAGCAGTGCAGCATTGGCCAGAGCAGGTCCCAAATTCTCTCTCTGATGCTAAATAAAGCGAAAAGCATGAATGAAGTAAATACATTAGGTGGGAACCAGGCTCCCCTCCTCTCCTCTCCTCTGCAGCTTTGTGTTCTGTGTCAAGAAGGCAGATATTATTAGTCTTGGGCCTCTATCGTAAAAAGTTCTAAACCTGCAAAACCTGCAAAAGTTAACAATGTTTTGGGGGGGGTTCAAGACTGAAGTATTCATAGTATAAGTAGGCAAACCATAGAAGACCTGCAAAAATCCAGACAACCATTAGATGGCAGCCCAAAGTTAGTTAGTTGTTGGTATCTTGTGGTCATCAGGATTCTTATAGCCCAGATATGGAAGATCTAATCATGAAGCACAGGAAGGAAATCTATGATCTTCCAGATATGGTTGAACTACAACTCAAAGCATCCTTTTGCCATTGGCCATGATTGCTGGGACTGACTATTGGGAGGTGTAGTTCAGCTATATCTGCCATAGAGCTTTGATTAAAATCAAAGAGAGGCCCTTAGATTTGTTTCAGATTACAATCCAAGGCTCGGATTTTTACCCATGCATGTTCTGGGGCCCAGATATCTGAAATATTGTTTCTACCCACATAAGCCTGCTCACTGTTTTAAGACCTGCTTCCTAACCCTTCAGTTTCTTCACTACCAAGGTGAAGTGTGCATTCCTGTGATCTGCCGGGGAAGGATTGGCTGTTCATAAAATGGCTGCCATGATGGATGCATGCCAGTCGCCATATTTCTGCCAGAATGGAAATGTGAAGTTGCTTGCAGACACAACCATTCATCTCCCTATTAGACCAGCTTGTGTCTTCCTTCCTTCCTTCCTTCCTTCCTTCCTTCCTTCCTTCCTTCCTTCCTTCCTTCCTTCCTTCCATTCATCCATCCATCCATCCATCCATCCATCCATCCATCCATCCATCCATCCATCCATAAGGGGGGACAGAATTTGAAACAAAGCATTAAGAATTGCTATGAGCCTGATGTGGGGGAATCATTCTTGAAAATAAAGATTGGCACTTTGCAGTATTGAAGGAAGAGAGATGCTTTTGAACTGTGGTGTTGGAGGAAAATTCTGAGCGTGCCTTGGACTGCAAGAAGATCAAACCAGTCCATACTCCAGGAAATAAAGCCAGACTGCTCACTTGAGGGAACGATATTAAAGGCAAAACTGAAGTACTTTGGCCACATAATGAGAAGACAGGATACCCTGGAGAGGATGCTGATGGAAAGTGGAAGGCAAAAGGAAGACCAAGGGCAAGATGGATGGATGATATTCTGGAGGTGACGGACTCTACCGTTGGGGAGCTGGGGGTGGCGACGGCCGACAGGAAGCTCTGGCGTGGGCTGGTCCATGAAGTCACGAAGAGTCGGAAGCGACTGAACGAATAAACAACAAACATTGCAGTATACCAGCTTTACATTTTTTTAAAAAATAACCTTTTATTTTTTTAAAACAGAGAGCATAGCATGGTGATGGGGAAATATCAACTCAAGTGCCCTTGGGCACATTTATTTATTTATCAGATTTATACCCCAGCTTTCATTCAGGAGTTCAAGGCAACGTATATACATCTTCCTCATCGTGTTTTTCTCCACAACAAACCTATGAGGTAGCCTGGGCTGTGAGAGAGTGGGCAGTAGGGTTCATGACTAAAAGTGGCCTCCCCAGACGGCAACAAAAACAAACAAAACAAAATAAAACCTGCAGAAAACTCTTTATTGCCTTCGTATGGACATTTGGATGTTTGCAGCCTAGAAAAGGTAATCCTAACATTGATGCCCATAAGCATTTAGTTGGGGATCTGGGCTAGATGATCAAAACTCCAACAAAATTGTTACTCTGAACAACCACTGATGGTTAAAGAAGGACACGTCCACTCAGACTTGGCTTCTTTAATGGAAAGAATTATATATGCCTGTCAAAGAAGGGAGAGCCAGTTTGGTGTAGTGGTTAAGGCTAGAAACTGGGAGACTGTGAGTTCTAGTCCCGCCTTGGGCATAAAACCAGCTGGGTGACTTTGGGCCAGTCACTCTCTCTCAGCCCTAGGAGGGAGGCAAGGGCAAACCACTTCTGAAAATCTTGCCAAGAAAACTGCAGGGACTTGTCCAGGCAGTCTCCAAGAATCGGACATGATTGAACGGATTAAAAAAAATCAAAGAAGGACCATAAATTCTTGTCCTCTCCTGGTGGATTTAGAAAATCATCCCATGGAAAGCATAAACATGCCATATAAACTTCCAACTGCTCTGCTTATTCTGACTGAAAATAGCATTGGTCTGAAATTTTTATTTTTTTATTTTTTTATCCTGCCTTTATTTTTATTTTTTATAAATAACTCAAGGGTGCCTTACCTGAGATTAATCCAAGAATCAAAGCTTGGGAGACAATGTCAATGGTTCCATCACTTGTGTGGTGGGCAAATTGTCTGCCACATCCTCTGTCCCAGTGAGTGTTAACAGCTCACAGCCCACTTAGCTTCTTCAACTAAGACTCACAAGCTGCCTGGGCTCTGCCAGTGTAGAGAATGCCATCTTTGTGTCCTTCAAGGACTGGTGGGGCTGTGAGTTTGTTAGCTTAGCTATATATTCCAACAGAGACATTGAAAAAATGGAATCTCTTGTGGGCATGAGGTAAAGATTTTTTGGTTGCAAAAAATAAGCTTTTAAGAATTCTGGGTTCTATTTACTTATTTGCTTTATTATACCTGTGTGGATTTTTTAAGGCAGCAGTAGTTGTGGCATAAAAATCTAAGGATGCTTGGAATCTCATTCTAGCTCTTCCTTCAGTTATAAAAAAGTTCCCTAGGAAACAGCTTTTTGATTTTGGACATTATGTAGTCAGCAAACCCCTTACATCGTTTCTGCAAAATTGTCAGAGTTTTGAAGCTAGAAAGTTGAAGATTCATCTATCCAAACTACAGTTCTGTCACCAAAATGTGTGTTATACATTTACAAATAGACGTTTCTTTCCCCCCTGCACTTTTGGCTTTCTCCTTCCTTCCTTCCTTCCTTCCTTCCTTCCTTCCTTCCTTCCTTCCTTCCTTCCTTCCTTCCTTCCTTCTTTCTTTCTTTCTTTCTTTCTTTCTTTCTTTCTTTCTTTCTTTCTTTCTCTTTCTCTTTTTCTTTTCTTCATCTTAAATATTAGTTTCTGTTAGTTTTTATCTTTTGCTTAAAAATTTAATAAAGTTATTATAAAAAAGAGTAACTTTATGACCAATCCTTGCATTTACTACCTTTGCAGGTCTGTAAAGCAAAGGGAAGCTGAAGTAAGATCGTAAGCACAGTTGCGGTTTCACTTAGTGACCGTTTTGCTTAACGACCAAGTTGCCGGTCCCAATTGTGGTCGCTAAATTGCGGTTGCTAAATGCTCAACTCTTTCAGAATCTCATTTAAGCTATATAATAGACCATTTGCATGACATGCTTAATTGCCTCACTGGGAAGGGGGAAATGCATGTTGTGTGAACGCTCTAACTCGCACAAATGATCTGCTTAACAAATGATCTGCTTAAGATCTCTGAAGATCTTAGATTTGGCTGTAAATAGGTCTTGTTTCAGGCTGAACAAATTCCCACTGTGTCTCTCTTCATTTCTGAGACAGAGACGATATCCTAGAGAGGCCCTCCTAAAATAGAATCTCTCTAGGAAATCACATCACTGTCCCTTTGGTAACTTTCACCTCCCCAGGACCACATGGTGTGTGGGAAAAAGGGGCAGTAAGGGGCAGATAAGCACCTTGAGTCTGTCTTTGATGATATGGACTCTGTTTTGCTTCTGCCTTGTGTGTGGTCCTTCTGGAGGGAAAATATGAAAAAAAGGGGGGGGGAGGGAAAGTGGTAGCTCCTAGCCTCCTTTGTAAGAGGATTAAAGGAAGGCTGGTAGGACCAGAAAAGTGACCACCAATGACAGATTCAGCCATCCTGTGTTGCACAGATTCAGCCATCCTGCTGGCACACAGAGATGGGTCTAGTGGCAGGGAAAAGGGAATGGCTGCGTTGTTTGTGTTGTGCAAACACAGGCAGTGGGATTTCAGGGAACTCTGGCCCTTCATGCCAGAGTCTTAATAAGATTTCTATTTTTTAAAAGTAAAATAAATATCTTGCCTTATGGTAGGAGTTGTCTTCTGAGCATGAATGGTAGAACTAGATGTTATCCTTTAAGGGCACACTGTCCATAGCTTTGTTAGGTATATACAGTATTTAAGATATTAAGTTCATTCCTAAAAATAAAATATGGAAGGTGAATCATGCCTCTGAACATTAGCAGATGTACCTTACAATAGCATTGCTAGGCACTTTACATAGCACAGGTCCCGGCTTCTTCTGGCTGATGGGATCTGGCATGATTGAAAGCCCCAGCGATGCTGTCCGCTTCCTAATCAGATCTGAAGCTCCATCTGGTAATACCCATGATAAAGAATTAAAAAATGCTGCCAAATACATTACCTGAGTGTCTTATAGACCTAGGGTGACCATACGTCCCGTTTTGAACGGGACAGTCCCGTTATTTTAGCATTTTTCAACCGTCCCGTCGTTTTGATCAAAATCTCAATTTTGTCCCTTTTTTAAACCCGGCGGGAAGGAGGACAGGAAGACAGGAAGGAGGACTGGAGCCGGACTTGCCATTGGAGGCAGCCCGGAAGAGGCCCTATCAGCGCGGCAACTGGAAGCCCAGTTGCCACATGCGAGCCCAGCAGCAGACACAGCACCACAGTCCAGGTTCCTGCCTCCTTACCTGATCCTGAGATTGTCTGCCCAGCAGTGGTGAGGCCAGGAAAAGCAGGCACGGGAAGGTTGTGGAAAGAGGGTCCGTGTGTATGTGTGTGCGCGCGCGCAGATTACTTGCTCAGCGTAATCGCGCACGCACACACACACACACGCACCCCACACCCTCTTTCTCCAGCCTCCCTGCAACAGATGCAGGTACATTTGGTCATGGGGAGGCTGGAGAAAGAGGGTGTGGGGTGCGTGTGTGTGTGTGCGTGTGTGCATCTGATCGGGCTTGGCCGAGGGAGGAGAGTTGTCGGGCCGCCGAGCAGGAGAAGCCGGCTGCACTCGGCTGCTTCAGCCACACCACTCCGCCCCTTGCTGCCCGCTGAAGCTCCCCAGGTTGGCCGCTCCTGCTTCTCCTGTTCGGCGGCTCAACAACTCTCCTCCCTTGGCCAAGCCCGATCAGATGCACACACACACTCACATGACAGACTGCCCTGGCAGGAGCTGGCCATGCTGGGGGGCTTCAGCGGGTGGCGAGGGGTGGAGTGGTATGGCTGAAGCCTCCCAGCACGGCCGGCTCCTGCCGAGGGCAGTCTGTCCTGTGAGTGTGTGAGTGTGTATATGAGTGTGTATATGTGCATCTGATCGGGCTTGGCCAAGGGAGGAGAGTTGTCGGGCCGCCGAGCAGGAGAAGCAGGAGCCGGCCACCCTGGGGAGCTTCAGCGGGCAGCAAGGGGCGGAGTGGTGTGGCTGAAGCAGCTGAGCACAGCCGGCTCCTCCTGCTTCTCCTGCTCTGCGGCGGTGGCAGCAGCAGCGACTCTCCTCCCTCCCTCAGCCAAGCCCGAGGGGGATGGGGCAGTGATGGGCCTCCATCCCCTCCATCCCTGCCCCTTGTTCCCCAGCCGATGACGGTGCTGTGTGCACAGTGTGTGTACTCTGGCCTCCCCCAAACACACCAGCTCTGCCACACCTTTTACTGCTAGAAGAAAAAAAAACCTTTAAAAATCGGGGAAAAAAATTAAAATCTGAGCCAATCACGCTGATGGGGGCGGGGTTTGCAGGCGGGAGCCAATCGTGTGGGGCGGGGTTTGCAGGTGGGAGCCAATTGCATGGACTGGGGGGCGGGGTTTGGAGGCCGGCATGGTGGCATAAGACCCTGTCCCGTTTTGCCATCCCCAAAGTCCCGTTTTTGTCTGAAGGAAATATGGTCAGCCTATATAGACCCAATAATGGCCATGGTTGCATGTAAATTGAACTGTGTTGTAGTTTATCTGTTTGTAGCTTGTTGTGATAGCTGATTCATTCATAGTTTATCCATAGACCAATGATGGGGAAACTGTGATTCTGAAGATACTGTGGAACTGAAACTCCTAGCATTCCTTTATATTGATCATTCTGGTTCAGGCTGCTGTAAGTCTCGGCTAATACATGAAACATGCTTGATGCTTAGACCTTCCTCCAGCAACATCCTTCTGAGGACAGTCCTATAATCCCTTTGATTCCATATATCTGTGGTTCTTTGATCCCACTTTCTGTTGTCTTCCTCTTCTTTTTCCCTCAACCTTGCCAAGCATAGCCATTTCTCCTCATCCAACTTTTTGATTAGAAAAGTGCATCCCTTGGCATGTTACAGGGTTGTGTACCACTAGAAAACTATCTAGGGACAATGGCCAACCTCCCCTCTACCACGTAATTCACCAAGTGAGTTTGAGCCAATTGCTCACTTTTAATCTAATTTGCCTCGTATGTCTTAAAGATCTCACATGAAGTTATCATGTCCTAGATCAGGGCTTTCCGAAGTTTTCCTGCGGCGACACACCAACCGCCGTTGGTGTGTCGCCGCGGGAAAACCCGGAAGTGCCGCCATTGCGGCAGCATGCAAAAACCCGGAAGCGCTGCTGCCGCTTTCGGGTTTTTGTGTGCCGCCGTTGGTGTGTCGCTGCGGGAAAACCCGGAAGCGCTGATGATGATCAGCGCTTCCGGGTTGTGTGGCGACACACCAGACTGTGCAGAGGATGGTGAGATCTTAAAAGGAGGATATTACTAAGCTAACCACCCCCAGGAGGAACTATTACCTCCTTCGTCCCAAGCAAGGCGGCAGAACCAGGTCTTTAAAGACCTCCGGAAGGCCAGGAGCGAGGGTGCCCGTCTCGCCTCAGGGGGCAAGATATTCCACAGGGCGGGTGCTATCGCAGAGAAGGCACGCCTCCTGGACCCCGCTAGATGAAATTCTTTATATTTAACTTTATATTTATAGTCACTCTCTCTCAGCCCAACTCACCTCACAGGGTTGTTGTTGTGGGGAAAATAGGAGGAGGAAGGAGTATTAGGTATGTTCGCTGCCTTGAGTTATTTATAAAAATAATAAAGGCAGGATAAAAATAAAATAAATAAATAAATCTTCCTTCCTTCCTTCCTTCCTTCCTTCCTTCCTTCCTTCCTTCCTTCCTTCCTTCCTTCCTTCCTTCCTTCCTTCCTTCCTTTTAGTTCTAACAATCTTGATCTTTAGTTCCTTCAAATAATGTCATAGATCTTGATTTCTTTTTATTTTTTCTTTGTCATAAATGAATGAAGTGGAATAACTTTTTGTCATCCAGATCATAGCCACCATCTGGATTTCTGCAGGAATCAGAATGGAAAACTTTAGATGATATAGTCTGGCTGTTTATCTTCTTAAGAGTAGCCCAGCATGCCTTAATGAACAGCAGCTGAATAAGGGTGGGGTAGCTATCTAAAAGTTGCTGGTGGCTTAAAGTAATGGCTGTAGTTTATGAACCTATGTTACTGGTTTTGTAAGAGAGGGCTCTAGGGCTGGGAAAGATACAGGAGAATCTCAAAAGATTAGTAACAATGAGCAGATGGGTATTTCAGAGTTAGTCTTACCTGGGAAAGAGACAATGCTTTGGTCTCACATTCTTGGAAAAAGAGATATCTTCCCTTCTGGGTACTCTGTAAGCTGTTAGGGGCTTGACAGGATTCTCTTGTGCCCTGAATCCTGACTTGCCTCTGTGGGTGATACTTCATCACCTGAAAGATGGCCTTTGCTCTATTATCTCTCCCCTCTGGAATCTTTTGGACTGGGCTTTTGATTTATTAGACCTTGGGCATATGATTATAATTTTGCTACTCCCTATAGAGAGGAAGCCAAATGAACTGGGGACAGAGGCTTGAAGACTTAGTTCATGAGAAGGAAGAAATCTTAGGACTGCTGCTGGCCCAATAGTGCCCAGTGGAAACAGATGCGAAGATGAAGATGAAGCAGCTTACATTTCTTATAGATCTGAAAGCACCAACCAGACCTTTCGCTGCAGAGGTGGTTTCAGCAATCTAACTTAAAAAAAAAAAGAACCCCCCTTACATGAAATAATGAAGGCATGTTATTTCTGGTTTGAGAAATGGCTTCTTCAGTTCATCATTATTTACCAGAATGCATGGCTTTTCAATGTTTGTTTTTGCTTCCTCAGTTAAATAAAATAATATGGAGGAGTTTCCTATATTTCTTTTTGCAAATAGCTCCACAAACACTAGCTGATCTATTAAACAAACTCCATTCCAATACCAATAGGAACTGGGCAGAGAGGCCACTTGAAGTGCAGAAAGAAGGCTTGATCAAGAAAACAGCCCTGGCCAACTCAAACTCAGGCGCTATAAAGATCCAGTTGGGGGGTTCTTCTATCAATCTTTCCATTTAGTTGGGCTTCAGAATTTTGATTTATGAAATAAATTCAAATGGTCCTTTGTCTCTTTCCCACTTTAATTGCAACAAAATATATTTACAAATATATGTCCACCTTTTCCAGTACTGCGCTGCACATATTAGGATTAGGATGGTTGAACGCTGCATGCATTTAGGCCCTACAAAGAACAAAGTACAGTATATCATCTCAGGACCGTGTCTCTTTCCTCTTAATTTATCTATGTACATCATGATGGGCAATCTATGGGATTGCTGAACTACCAACTCCTGGCCTATCAGCTGGTGTGGCCAGTGGTGTCAAATGCTAGGAATTGTAGGGGAGGGTCACTTATTGGTCTATCCCATTCTGCCCTAATTAGGAACATCCTGAGGTAAAATCCAATATTGCAGGAGTAAATGACTGTTTGTGTACATGTCTGTTCCCCTTTCTTCTCCTTGAGGTCTCTTAGAAGGAGGAGATATTGATGGCATATTGGGGAGGACTGAATGGAGAGGGGTTTGCTCAGGGTGGCTGTTCTCTAGGGAGAAAAAGCTAATGAGAGAAATCCAACTCCCTGTGCAGAGGCTGTAGAGAAGAATAGATACCAGGAATTTGGGTAGGTGGGAAATGCAATGATTTTTTCTCCCAGTGAATTAGAGGATTTAAGGAGACAAAATGGATCTTAAATTTCAATTCTAACTTTCACTAAGAGAGGCACTTTTATTTCTCCATTTGTATAGACTTGTATTGTTGGAAGAGGCCATTTATACTCTCAAGCCCAATCCCTCTAGTCAGAGAGGAATCCAAATTAAAGCATCATGAAGAGATGGCTGTATAGTTTCTACTTGAATAGATCCAGTGAAGGGAAGCCCCTGGATAACTGGTTCCACTATCAAACTGCCTTTCCTTTTAGGATATTTTTTTCTAACATTCAGTTGGAATCAACCTTCCTGTAACTCAGTTCCATGATTCCATGTCCTGTCCTCTGGAACCATAAAGAACAGGTCTTGACTCTCATTTATGTGACATCCTCTCAGGTATTTGAAGAGTGCCATCATGTCCCTGCTCAATCTTCTCTCCTCAAATTAAACTTGCTCAGCTCCTTCAACCGTTCTTCATAAGACTCAGCTTCTAGCCTTCTGACTGATCAATCCTCATCCTCACCATCCTTTTCTGAACCTCCCCCAGTTTGTTTAAATCCTTCATAAAATTAGTGCCCAGAACTGGACTCAGTGCTAGAAATGGAGTCTGACCTATTCAGAGTACAGTAAAGTGAAATTACTATTCCTTATGATTTGGAAACTATAATTTTGTGGATGCAGCCTAAAATTGCATTTGCTTTCCTTTCAGTCATATCCCACTGCTAACTCATATTCAGTTTGCAAGTCAACTGCTATTCCGAGATAGTTTCACAAGTAATATTACCAAACCATAGATCCTCACTGTATATCCATACATTTCATTTTTGTTTCCTAAATGAATATGTTTACGTTTGTCTTTGTTAAATTTGATTCTATTATTTTCAGTCCATTTCAAGATTGTTTGAATTTTGTCTTCTAAAATATTAACCAACCATCCAATTTAGTATCTGCAGATATGATGGGTTCCCCCCACCTCTTTATCCAAATCCCTTAATACAAATATTGAAGAGAAGAAGGGCCAGGATTGATCCTTGTGGTATCCTACTTGCTATTTCTCTCCAGTCCAATGGAATACCAATCCACTGGATGACCTCACCCAGTGGTTTCATGTGAGTGTTAAAGAAGAGGGGGGAGAGTGTCAAGCCCTGTGACACCCCAAAAGGGAGGGGCCAAGGGCACAATCTGTCCCCCCATCAACACTGATTGAAGCCTGCCACAGAGAAAGGAGGAGAACCACTGCAAAATGGTGCCTCCCACTCCTGAAGCTGGTCCAAAAAGATACCATGATTGACAGTATCAAAAGCCGCTGAGAGATCAAAGAGCGTCAGGATGGATGCACTACCCCCATCCCAACCCTGTCACAGGTCATTGTCAAGCCGAACCAATGCTGTCTCCATACTGAACCCTGACTGAAATGGGTCTAAATCATAGCTTTCCAAACTGTGTGTCGCGACACAGTACTGTGTCGCCTGCGGGGCCCAGAGGTGTCACGAAAAAACCTGGAAGTGCTGATGGCGCGCTGCCGCCTCTGTGCACAGTAGCGCGCACGGCAGTGGGCCATCAGCGCTTCCAGGTTTTAGCGGGACACACCAGGACGCCACCGCCGCCACCGCTGCGGTGCGTGAAAACCCGAAAGCACCGTAGTGGCGGCGGGTGAAAACCCAGAAGCGCTGCTGCCGCAGGGCTACCAGATTTTCACGCGCCGCCGTTGGTGTGTCGCCAACGGGAAAAGTTTGGAAAGCCCTGGTCTAAATAATCTGTTTCTTCCAGGGTCCTCTGGAGCTGAAGCCTGACCACCCTCTTTCCAACCATATACAGAAAGGGGAGGTTGGAGACTGGATGGAAGTTTTCCAGGGTGGTTAGGTCCAGCAATGGCCTCTTAAGGATAGGGTGCACCACAGCTTCTTTCAAGACTGAGAGGACCACCCTCTTTCTCAGAGAAGCAGACACCACATAGGCTCAACCACAGGTCGTCTCCTGGGCAGCCTTAACCATGCAGGAGGGACCTAGATCTAACAAACAGTTCCCAGACTGAAGAACCCTGTCCACTTCCTTGGGAGTCACAAAATCAAACACGCTCCAGATAACCCTACAAGGCCCTGCCTCAACTGGACCTAATCAGACTTCATGGGGTACTTTGTAAACTGCTTTATTAAAATCACGATTTCCACAATCTATTAAGAAACGTACCTGAACAAAAGGTGAAATAAGGTTAATTTGGCAAAACTTGTTCTTGATTAGTCCATGCTGACTACTAGTAATTACACATTATTCTCAAAGTGCTTATAGAACAATCACTTTATGATTTGCTGTAGAATCTTCCCAGCTATCAGTGACAGATTGACTGATCTGTAGTTTCATGGATCCTACTTTATCAAAAGTAGAAACAACATTTCTGCTCCAGTCATCAGACAATTTATCAAATTGTCAGGATTTCTCAAAGATAATGCATAAAAGACTGGTGAGACCAACAGCAAGTTCCTTCAGTATCCTAGGATGCAATTCATCTTGCCCTGAAGTTTTTAACTCGTTCAAAGTAAATAGCTATTTGCTGACCATGACTCTATCAGACTTGAGATTCAATCCTGCCACTTCATCCTGCTCTTCATGATTTCCTGGGCCTGGGGGAATACATACCTTCTTGCAAAACATGAGCTAAATAGCCTTGTCTTTTCTTTGTTACTCTTAGCATTTTTCTCTCTTCATAAACCAGTGATATATTCTTTTTTCTTCCTTTTATTTTGCAGACATCAGACGAAGAGGTCCTTTGTGTTGCTTTTAGCATCCTTCACTGTTCCCAGCTCACTCTCATTTTTAGTTTTCTGGATACCATCTCTGCAGTTCTAAATTTCCTGTATGCACTTGGTGACCTGTCTCTTTTTCTGTCTCCTATACTGTATATATCCTCACACTGAAGAGGTCAGGGCTGGCATCACGAAGTCCTTGATCACCTGAAAAAATAAACGATAAATGTTTGCAACTTCTTTGTGGTCTCTGCAGCAGGTAGAACTAACCAAGCAAGGGATCAGTAGGAAAATGTTGTACAGTATTGTAATCCAGCTTAAAGGTGTGTCACTAGAAAATGTCGACCACTTTTCTTATCTCGGCAGCCATCTATCTACAAAAGCCGACATCGACGCTGAAATTCAGCATCGCCTGAGCACTGCGAGTGTAGCTTTCTCCCGAATGAAGCGTAGAGTGTTTGAGGATCGGGACATTCGCAGGGAGACCAAAATGCTTGTTTACAA